>CM073574.1:12500-1230000 GCA_037074715.1 Magnolia kwangsiensis | reverse complement strand
AAACAATGACATCAATCTTGTCCTTGTTTACGTTGATGACATCCTAGTTGTTGGTAACGACATCTCTCAAATTGAGCTTTTTTAAAAAATTCTCTCTACTCACTTCAATACAAAGGACCTTGGTTCCTTGAAGTACTTTTTTAGACTCAAAGTTGCTTGCTCTCCCAAAGGCATCTTTCTTTATCAGCATAAATATGCTCTCGACATTCTCTCTGATAGTGGACAACTTGTGCACGGATTGCTCTTTTTTCCTATGGAGCAACATTTGAAGCTTAATACTCAAGATGGTGACCTTCTCCCTGATCCTGGCCTTTACTGTCACCTTGTTAGCCGTCTTATTTATCTGACCATCACCAGACTAGACATTATTTATGCAATTAACACACTCAGTCAATTCATGCATGCTCCTCGGGTCCCCCACATGACTGCAGCTATCAGGGTTCTCCGCTACATCAAAGGCTGCCCCGGCCAAGGCATCTTCTTTCCTTCATCCAACAGTACACATGTCACAGCTTATACAGATTTTGATTGGGCCAGCTGTCCCACCACCCGCCGCTCACCAGATACTTTATTCAGTTAGGCACCAGTTCGATCTCATGGCACACCAAGAAGTAGAATACAGTTGCTCGCTCTTCCGCTAAAGTTGAATATCGAGCCATGGCCGTCACAACTTGTAAACTCACTTGGTTAAAACAAGTTCTCATTGATCTTGGTGTCTCTCATCCCGAGTCATTCACTCTACATTGTGACAATCAATCCGCACTATGTATTGCACACAATCTTGCGTTTTCATGAGCGTACCAAACACATTGAGATTGATTGTCATATTATTCACAACAAAATTCACTTGAGCCTCCTCAAAGCTGTCCACACTTCTTCCAGTGAGCAAGTTGTCGATATCTTCACCAAAGCTTTGGAACATGAACTTTTTTATCATTTTTTGCGTAAGTTGGACATTACAACCTCCATGCGCCAATTTGAGGGGGAGTATTGACAGATTTCTTACCATACATACACAAAATCAAGACTTGCACAAACACAAAGTCTGTAATTAGATTATTTTTAGAACTCAATCAAATTAGTCCACTTAGCTTATATATATTTTTCCATACATAGCTTATTGTACATCTATTTATTTATAAAGTTCAATACAAAATCTACAATAATTCAGTCAAATATTTCTCTTCCTCTTCCATCTTTACACCAACAGAATAACTAAAATTTCTTGCCTATCATCCATCGCAGTATGACAGAGTAACTAATATTTTTCCTGCGTGGAGATGGGGTAGACTCCCACGGCAGTCTTGCACAGTCTAATTCACGTGTGGAAGTGGTATCTATGCAGACCATCCAAATTGCCAGTCCCTTGTCAATGGAGCATACCTCTAGAATTATCTTGTTAAAGTAATCCTAACCATTTAAGCAATGGCTACCAAATGGATGGTTAAAAGTAAAATTGTGACTTGTCCAAAGCTGAAGGGAACGTTAGATGGTTGATATTATCTTTTATGTGTAATTCTTTTGATAATGGTTCATATCCACAGTTGAAGTGAGCAATATAGACGGTCTAGATTGCAGTGTTATCTTTTATGTGAACTTTAAATGCAAAAGTAACATGGGAACCTAGCCCATTAAGCAAGTACTTGGGACCGTGAGACAAAACGAGAGGGCAATTAAGTCTTTTCATTTAAAGGATATTATAGTAAATTTTCATAGGCGGAAAGGCCGGCAAATATTAGTGGGGATTTAAGAATAACATAAACCAGGGCACAGGATTGCAAGAAAACAATGGCCACATATCATTGTTGATTGAATGCTGGCCGCACGGGGCAGAAGCATATCTGAAGTGTTGCATTCACACCTGTTATATGAGGCCCACCATGTTCTCAAAGTGACATCTGCTCCGTCCATCAAAATTTCCTGTATGGAATAACCATACTAAAGTCATGTGCCTTATCTAAAACACAGAAAGGCCAAATCGGAGGGAACCTAGAATTCCTATGGCTAGCATCACCTCCCATGGTTCCATGTGATGTGGCCCACTTGTGTTTTTTTTTCTCAAAAAAAAGCTCTGTACCGTAACTTACACTGGGGACTGGAGATGATGAACAGAGCAGATTTGCCGCAATGAATACGTATGTCTCACGGAGTAGAGATTATTGACGTGAAACGAGGCGAGGTCGCAGTCCTATCTTGGCTTTTGGAAACATTGTCAGAAAATCTCATGCCCGGCAATTTCTCCAGACTTTTTCAAATTTTCCGGTTTTTTGAATATATTATCGAAAAATCTAACTGAGAATAAAAATAACTAAAAATATTTTAAATTCATTAAAATTCTAAAAATGTACTTATGCAAGAGTTAGTATGTTGATAACCTCAATCAGCATGTCTTGGAAAATTTCAAAATCCCAGCATCTGCGCATTAATGCTAAACCCTCTTTTGACTCTGGGAAATAACTTGATATTCCAATAGAGCGTAGTGCTTCATACGTGGGCACTAAGAAGTAGTAGACCTAGGAGGCATTTTTGTTAAATTAAATTGATTAAACGGTGGATTCCACTGATTCAGGGTCGCACTACTAAAATTAGATTGGTTGAAAATTCCTAGCTTGTGATTGATGGGCGTTTGATTTTCAAAATATACATATAATTTAAATATCCAACCAAACGCGTTATTTAGGTCCTTACTCTTGCCCGGGCGGTAGACTTTCAAGAGTTTCAACTCCCGGTCGAGGGTTTGAGTACCCATAGGTGGTGAAATTCCACCAGCGTGAGTGTGTGGGGTGTGTGTGCGTGTATTTTAAAAAAATAAATAAATAATAAAAAATAATAAATCCGACCAAATGGTCAGATAGGTAAATAATGAGATTTTCATACGCCGCCTGTCTTTTTGGTGTGGACCAAAAACCTCCCGCTGTAAGCTTTTTCCTAAAACCAGCCTACATATTCATATACGTCTTTCAGGACGTAGGTTAACGGATAGTTAGTGTGGATGGAGCCGTTAGTTGCAGAAAAGCCAATTTTACCCTGGTTGATTGTAAATAATACCACTATATCCTTCTCATCATTTTTACCAAATCATGGTTGCACGACCACACATGAAGATGGGTGACGTCCACGTGAACATCTCTGCATGAGTATATGTATGGTTCATGTGACCATTGCTAATCATAGGAACGTCTATTTCGATCTAGTTGTTGGGATTTGGCCTGCAGATATCTGTGTGATTCTGCAGGCTAAATCCCAACACTAATATCCACCGTTCACATTGTACCGATGGATTGGATGGTCAAAATCACACCTATCTAGCCATGAATTTGACTGATGAGTTGTATGCAGTTGAACTCTTTTTTTTTTCTTTTTTAATTATTAACTATTCTTTTGAAAACCACCTACTGTTATAATGTTATAGTGTTGTGCTTAGCTTGATGTTCATCTACTTTAACGTGTTCCCTGCTAATGGCTCAGTGGTAGACTCACAAGAGTTTCAACACATAACATGTTTTGATCACCCACTGTGGTGGGTGTGTGTGAGCATGTGTTGAAAAACCAAAAAAACAAAAATTCCTAGCTAATGGAGTGATGGCGTAGATCACAACAAGATATTAGTACTGTGTTGATGTAGCAAAGTTTTGTGAGGCCCGTCATGATGTATGTGTTACATCCACACCTTTCATTCATTTTTTCAGATGATTTTAAATCATGAGCTCAATAACAAAATAGATCCAATTCTTAATTGGACCACACCACAGAAAGAAGTGAAATAAAAGGATGGTCCAAATCGTCGAAATGAGATTTGGACCTGCGTCATTTTTGAGCTCATGCCCTAGAATGATCTGAAAAAACAAATGAACAGTGTGGATGCAAAATACGTACATCAAGGTGGGCCACATGGCATGGACCACACCTAATCAGTTTTCTCTCCATCAACCTTTTCCTTGCCAACGGACGTTAGATTGTATTGAAATACAAGTCCCACCTGCACATTACATAATTTTAGGGCATGGGCCAAATGTTACAAATCCACCCCATGATTTGCCATTTGATTTTAGGGCATAGCCTAAAAATGAAGCTGACGGAAAGCTCAAGCCAGCCAAACGACAGTAAAGAGTGGGGATTGAATGCCGATTGCTCAAACGTTGGTGGAGTCGGTCATAAGATGTTTATGGCAAATCTGCACTCTTCGTATGCTTTTCTAAATTAATTTAGGGAATAGGCTCAGAAGTGATGTAGATCCAAAGCTTAAATTGACCATACAACAGTAACCAGTGGAATTAAATGCTTACCCCTGAAAATTATTAGGGGGAGCAGCTATTTTTGAGATTCGAACATGCCTAATTTTTTAGCCCATGCCTTAAAATGCGTTGTAGAAACAGATGAACATGGTGGATTTCTCCCAAACATACGTATGCCCCACGTACGATCCGCGAGCCAAAGGTTTGCTGGACGTTTAAGTCCAGAGGGCGAGGGTTGCTCAACCATAGTTGAGGCCGACCATGATGTCTGCGGTGAATCCACTCCATCCAACTGTTTTGAAACTTCATTTTAGGGCATGACCCCAAAAATGATATGCCGATTTAAAACTTAAGTGGGCTAAAGGAATATGAAACAGTGGGCATTAAATGCCTGGCGTTGAAACATTATAAAAAAATGAAAAAAATAAAAAATTCCACCGCGTCCACTTGTTTTTCCAACTTATCTTATGCATGGACATAACAAGGGGGAAAAAAAAAATAGCACTGTAGACGAGTCCAAAAGCAGGCCGATTTCAAGTTCAAAAGGCCACACGTCAGGAAATAGTGGCATAGAATGCCCATCGTTGCAACATCTTGTGTACGCACTGGAGTCACTTTGGGCTTTTGATCTGTCTTTTTTTTTAGGTTTATAATTTAAAATGATTTAGAAGAATAGATGAGCAAGATGAATTTCTGACAAACATAGAGTGAGCCCAACGTACGGTCAGCGCACCCCAAGACACGTCAATCAATTGTGCAATTCAAACAGTTTATTTTAAATTGTGTGTGTTCCACACAAGCAATTTGTATGTACTCCTTAGTACCGAGTATAGCACTCCACCAGAGTATCAAAATCTCTTCAAACCTTTTCCAATGGAAAATGTTTTCGCGTTGACCGACATGATGTTAGCATTTCCGACGGATGCAGATTGTGTAGTAAGTAAACTCTAAGGGATCCACCTCCATCTATTTTTCAGAACCTTTTCAGGCATGAATGCAAAATTGAAGCATATCGGAAGCTCAAAGTGCACAAATATTACAATTGAATACTTATGTCGAAAATTCTTAGAGGCTCAGAATTTCTGAATCAATCCTATATTTGTTTTCTTTTCATCCATGTTTGCGTGACCTTACAAACAGGTTTCCTTGGGAAGGTTTCAACGGTGAATATTATTATCCCCATAAGTAGATTGAGTAGTTTATTAAGTATAGCACACTGAGGAAATTTTTTGGGTGGATCATGGTATATTTGTCTTATCCACACCAAACATCAGTTTTACCATATGATACATTAGATTTACCCTACTATTTTAGGGCATGATGCTGACATTGAAGCATATCCCCGGGCTCAAGTAGACCACACTACAGTAAACATAATGAATTGATTGCTTACCGTTGAAAACTTTTTAGCGGCACAAAAGTTTTGGATCTGATTTCATCTAGGTTTGTGTTACCATGTGAACAGTTTGAATGACAAATAAACATTGATGTGGGCATTAGGTATGTAATTTCAACGTTGCACATCATGCTACACCCAGCTTTGGATATACATCAGTTTTGGATTCGTGCCCTGAAACGAGCTGGAAAAATGAATGGACGGTGTGGATAATGACAAATACATTATAGAATTGTGTGCCCCACAGTTTACTCACTAGGCTATAGCGTGTTGAATTACTCGCTGCACAATCCGCGTTCGTTTGGGACCTACCCCATAATGCCTACATCAATCTGAGCTGTTAATATTCTGAACCAATCAATTTTCAGCGTAGTGGATTCTGCGTTTCCTCTGGATATTTTTATGGTGGACATCAGCCGCCTTGGCATGGCCCACCCCACCTGAGACATGTATCAGAATGAAATTTGAGATCTACTCATAATATTTGAGGTCCAATAAAGTAGATGGCTGGATGTCACTTTCACACTCGCACACATAAGGTCCTATGTCATCATAGATGGTCAAATTTCAAAACTCACTACAGCTGTATTGGGCTCTGAATCTCTTACCACCGTTCCGTACCGGAAGCCCTGGAAATCAACGCTCCTCAGTGTCCACTGGGAATGCTATCATGAAATCCACCAAATCCACCTGTTTCGCCAACTCATGTTAAGGCGTGATCCAAAAAATATCATGCGAGTCCAAAATCATGTGGTCCCCACCAAACGAAGCAGCTCCAGCACCTTGGAAGGAGAAAATATTATGGGCACCCAATGAATGGATTGGATCTAATTTTCATAACACATGCATCAGACACCACATTCCATCCAAATGTGCTAACGGTGTGTCACTCTCCACAACATTCTTCACTGTGTCCTTCAGTGTGGCCCACCTGTGTCATCGATCAGGCTGTATTTTGGGAAATATTAGTAGTTGAGCCTAATGGACGGTTGGATGTCACTCCCGCATTAGCCCCATACTACATTCCAAATCTTCGCAAGAGTTGCAACTTGCACTTTGACCATGTGGGCACTGACCCCATCATGAGGATCCTACAAAAATTAGAGGCCATCCTCGTCACCATACAAAACAATGTATAGCCATTGATAAAGAACAAAATACAAGTGTGTTCCACTCGATGAGTGGATGTGACTGATTCTTGCCAAAGTTGATCCTGGTGATGGGAAGAACCTATTGGATGGGTTGGATGACTCATACACAAGAAAGGTTGGATGTTATTGGCAAGGTGAACCGTAACTTGTAGTCAACCTGTTGGAATCATAAGCTATTCATGCTAGGACCTACTAAATAGACTCGTCAAGGTGAAGATGATAACTATTTGTTTCTCTATTCAATCTTGACCGTCCATTTTTTTAATGATATTAATCTGTTAGTTAAAATCATTAATGGAGTGGCATGATTTTTCACCATAGCTTTGACCCCACTAGCATGGATGAATAAACAGTTAACACCGACGGTTGGCTAGAGAGAGAGAGAGAGTGTGTGTGAAATGCAAGTAAATCGTGTTACAGTGGAATTTTCCAATGTTCTAATCCTATGACCATTAGCATTACTAAGTTCTAAATTCCAAGTGCCCGCTGAACCAAAAACAGGCATTGAATATTGGCGAAATGCACTTTTGGCGGACAACGGACAGAAAAGAAAGAAAGAAAATGAGAGTTTGACTACACTGACCTTGAAGTTTGGTCAAATTACTTTGACAAGTACTACATTTCGGATATATTAAGAGTAAGCTTTTGACAACTTTTGAATATTGTTTCGAATAAAAATGCTTATCCTATTGATTTAAAAGTCATATATGGTCTTGGAGTGAATAAGAAGTTACATTCTTTTTGTAACCCCGAAAAAGTGATGGATTGGCTACTCCCCCCCGCCATCAGCCAATGGCTAGTGCTCGGTGCTCTATGGGCCCCACCATAATGTATTTGTTTCATCCATGTCATCCATATATTTTTTCAGATCATTTTATGGTATGAGACCAAAAATGAGGTATATCCCAACATCAAGTCAACCACATTACATGATACAATGTTGAATGAGCGAAGACCATTAAAAACTTTTTGGGAGGCATAAAAGTTTTGGATTAAGATGATCTTTGTTTTTTCCTTTCATTTGTGTCTGTATGACCTAATCAAGAGATTAGATGTCAAGTAAACAATACAATGGGCCTTATAAGGATTTTAATGGCTAGGTGGTAAAGGAAGTAAACATGTTGAAAACCACGATCCATACAGCATAACAACCACGACCCATATAAATGGCAACTACGACCCATGCAAACTACGACCCATGCATATGAAGTCACATTAATGTATGTATATGATCCATGCCGCCCATCTTTTTTGTCATGTCATTTTTGGGATAAGGCCCAAATATCAGCCTGATCTAGTGCTCGTGTGGGCCAGAAAATAAAAAATAATGGTGACTACAGAAACTTTTCAGGCTCACTGTGGTGCTTGTTGAAGTGGATACTGCTCAAGTCAGGACTTTCTGGGCCCAAGCGAGCTAGCCATAAAGGTGGATCGAATCACCACATTATGAGCCTTAAGTTATGGTACTAATGGTTTGGTAAAAAAGGAAGTGAACACGTTGCAAACCACAAACCATGCAACATGACAACCACGACTCATATAACATGGCAACTACGACCCATGCAAACCACGACCCATGTGAGGCCACATTAATGTATGTGTATAATCCATGCGGCCCACATGACAACCATGACCCATATCTCATATTCGAAAAATGTCAGGCTAACTTTGGTACGGATAGACACGTTACTTTTCTAACTTTGATGGACGGAAAGGATCTTATATATGTTTATCTCATATAGTCATGAAGTTAGTGCAAGTCACGCCATAGTCATGCAAATGGTATCTGTATAGCAGTATAGGTCGCATCATGTGGTTGTAATGCAGTAAGAGTCGTGGTTGTAATGTCATAAGGGTTATAGTTGTCATGGGTTATGGTTGTCACGAGATAAGGGTCGTGGTTGTCATGCTATATGGGTCGTCTTCATTTCACAGGCCTTGGCCCTAAAATGAGAATCACAGCCCATATAACATGACAACCATGACCCATATAAGATGATAACTATGATCCATAATAATTACGACCCATTAGAACCACGACCTATATAACATGATAATTACGATTCATTATAACCACGACCTATATAACATGACAACCATACCTCATGACATGACCCATGACAACTACAACCCTTACCACATTATAACCACGATGCTTATCGCATTATAATTACTTGATCCGACATAAGCTACTATATAGATATCATTTGCACGACTAAGGCCTGACTTGCATAACTTGGTGACTACATGGATCGTAGTTATCATGTTATATGAGTTGTGGTTGTCCTATTATATGAGTCGTGGTTTCCCATGGAGTAGCCCACCTAACCGTTGAAACATTCTCATCCTTGGGTCTTAATCTAAATATAACATGAGGCATCTAACAAACGATGTGGATCTTATCCTTATGAAGTTATATTGTACAAAGTTAGAAAGTAATGTGCACATCCGTACCAAAGCTAGCCTAATGCTTTTCAAATATGAGATGACTATTGAAAGACTGTAGAAACAGAAAATGCAAGTTATATGGGTCATGGTTGTCATGGGTCGTAATTGTCATAGATCATAGTTATCATGTTATATAGGTCATAGTTCTCATGTTATATGGGTCGCAGTTGTTACATGTTCACTTCCTTTAGTGCCAAATGAAAGGATTGTCATTGGTACAATAGCCTAAGGCCCTAAAACGACACGGCAAAAAGGATGGGCGGCAGGGATTATTTACATAGCTCATGAAAACCACGACCCATATAACATGGCAACTATGACCCTTACCTCATGAAAACCACAACCCATATAACATGGCAACCACGACCCATACCCTGTCATGTTATATGGGTCTTGGTTGTATGGATCATAGTGATCATGTTATATTGGTCATGGTTGTCATGTTATATGGGTCGCGGTTGTTACATGTTCACTTCCTTTACTAGTAAATGAAAGGATAGCTATTATTTTATATTATGTGGCCCACACGAGCTCTGGATAAGGTTGATATTTGGGCCCTAGCCTTAAAATGACATGGCCAAAAGGATGAGCGGCATAGATTATACACATACATCAATGTGGCCCCACCATTATTTTCTATTTTCTGGCCTACATGAGTGCTGGATCAGGCTGATATTTGGGCCTTACACTTAAAATAACACAGCCTAAGACTCACAATGGGTTGATCTGTTCCATCCAACTTGTCGGCCTGCTCGTCATAGGCCCAAAAAGTCCTGACTTGGGCAGTGTCCACTTCTAACAAATATCACAATGAGCATGAAAAGTTTCAACAGTGGGTTCTATTATCACTATTATTTTCTATTATGTGGCCCACACGAGTTCTGGATAAGGCTAATATTTGGGCCCTAGCCCTAAAATGAAACGACAAAAAGGATGGATGGTATAGATTATACACATATATTAATGTGGGCCCCACTAGTTTTGTCCTTGCCCACGTGGAAAAAAGAGTTCCGTACACATCACTTTCTTCACATTAAATACGACGTAGCTTCTTATTCCCTGAAAAAAACCGTACAACTATTGAAACAAAGATAAAGGGCATTTTGATCTAAGTAATTTACGGAAGCTTGCAAGAAGGTCACCCTTGAAATATTTGAAAGGTTGAATCTCGTTACGTCATTTGACCAAACTTCTAGGCTAATACGGTCAAATTCTCAAAGAAAATCTATTGAAAATATCCGGAAAGCAAAGTTTGTATAGACCAAAATGATCCACCGTTGATGATCACATGTACAAAAATCAGATAGAGAGCACTAGTTCGAAACAACTGTACAACAAATGAAAATATCTTGAAAGCGAATTTTGTATAGACCAAAAAGATCCAACCGTTGATGATCACGTGTACAAAAATCAGGTAGAGGGCACTAGTTCAAAACAACTGTACAGAAAATGACGCGATTCATTGTACGCAGTGAGTGGATTGGCCTGATTTTCATATCAGATTATAATCACGGTGCGGACCCCTAGCCTTAAAATGACATGGCAAAAAGGATGAGCGGCATGGATTATACACATACATCAATGTGGCCCCACCATTATTTTCTATTTTCTGGCCCACATGAGTGCTGGATCAGGCTGATATTTGGGCCTTACACTTAAAATAACACAGCCTAAGACTCACAATGGGTTGATCTGTTCCATCCAACTTGTCGGCCTGCTCGTCATAGGCCCAAAAAGTCCTGACTTGGGCAGTGTCCACTTCTAACAAATATCACAGTGAGCCTGAAAAGTTTCAACAGTGGATTCTATTATCACTATTATTTTCTATTATGTGGCCCACACGAGTTCTGGATAAGGCTAATATTTGGGCCCTAGCCCTAAAATGAAACGACAAAAAGAATGGGTGGTATAGATTATACACATATATTAATGTGGGCCCCACTAGTTTTGTCCTTGCCCACGTGGAAAAAAGGGTTCCGTACATATCACTTTCTTCACATTAAATATGAAGTACCTTCTTATTACCTGAAAAAAACCGTACAACTATTGAAACAAAGATAAAGAGCATTTTGATCTAAGTAATTTACGGAAGCTTGCAAGAAGGTCACCCTTGAAATATTTGAAAGGTTGAATCACGTTACGTCATTTGACCAAACTTCGAGGTTAGTATGATCAAATTCTCAAAGAAAATCTATTGAAAATATCCGGAAAGCAAAGTTTGTATAGACCAAAATGATCCACCGTTGATGATTACGTGTACAAAAATCAGATAGAGGGCACTAGTTCGAAACAACTGTACAGCAAATGAAAATATCTTGAAAGCGAATTTTGTATAGACCAAAAAGATCCAACCGTTGATGATCACGTGTACAAAAATCAGGTAGAGGGCACTAGTTCAAAACAACTGTACAGCAAATGACGCGATTCATTGTACGCAGTGAGTGGATTGGCCTGATTTTCATATCAGATTATAATCACGGTGCGGACCCCCCCCCCCCCTCCCTTTTGGACGGATGGGCTCTTCCGTTCTACACATTTCACACGCTGTTCTAATCAGAAAAAAGGGAGTTTTGGATGTCAGTGAATTGAAGTTGAGCCATTAGTAAAGCATTTGTAAAAGTTACGATATTAAAAAAGAACATTTGTGGGTACAATATTCGTGATGGGAATAAAGCAATAACAAACTCTAGGATGGTAGATCACAAACAACTCATGTGAAACGGAAGGGATGCCAGGTACACTCGAGCGACTGCACTTCTCTGGCCACGCACCTCTTTCACGTACCTGATTGGCTTATAAGTTCATGATACAACCCTCTTATCAATCACGTCCTATCAATTAGATTCCTCACCTTGACAAAATCAATCTAGCCTGATTTTCAGATGGGCCACACAAGTAATTTTATGTGAACCGTTGGTCGACTCATCTTAATTGACTTATATTATATTGTACAAAAATGGTCCACCTAATGATCACATATTGGCTCGAATTCATATACAAGTCATGGCCATTGATACTTTCCACCAGACTAATGAAGGGATTCAATATTGCACGTGCGTGAGCAGCCAGCGCAACGTGAACCAGCTAGACTGCACTTAGCATTCCTCCTAGTCAAGCAACCAAAGGAAAAAAGGCCTTTTTAGGTGTACTCAGGCGATTAGGAGGGAACAAGGGGAAAAAGGGGGGCTGTCTACGTGTACTCACGTGATATGGGCCCACTAGATGAGTAGACCAACATATTCTCTATCCAGGAAATCTAAATATGGTGGATCCCAGCTGAAAATTCGCTCCCATCTCGCAAGTTGGTTCGTGGCCGCCAGGGGTAGGTAATGGTTGGTTTGCACACGCGAGGTGTACTTTGTTATGTCGTGCCTGAAATGATGTACTTTAGCGGACGTGTTTGCTTCCTCCGAATTCTACTTTCGATTTCCGAACAAAGTCCACTACAGAACGCCCACTTTGCATTTTATCAATGCAGAAACTTACCTCACCCGAACATCCAGACCGTTTAGAAAGAAAGAGGAAAAATTCCCACTTTGATCGATTGGGGTGGCCGGATCCACTCCAAACGTTTTCTACATTAAGTATTCTGTACAAATCGACTTAATCTTCTACTTGATACCCAAAACACAGCTGGGTCACACCCTAGCTAGAGATGAAAATATATAATTGGGTGGGGACTCCCACCATTAAAAAAACTTCCATCTGTGCCCTTTGTGTTGTATTAAGTATAGCAATGGCTCAGGTTGGGTCGGGTCAGTTGATCAGGTTGGGTTGGGCTTCAGCTCAGGTTAGATTTGATTCATAATGATGATGGGTGTAACCCAAACCCTTCCATTTATTAAATGGGTTAAAAACGCGACCCTAACTCATCTCATTTTTCAACCCCAGCTCAACTCACCCCATCTTTTTACTTAGAAATATAAAAAATTAAATTTAAAATAAAATTATTATTACTTTATTGAAAATATAAATTGTATTTTGAAAACTCCTAATTAATATAAAACCAAATCCTTATTAAACAAAATTACAACCATGGTAGCAAAGTTTGGTGTTTTTTAAACTTATATTATATCATAATATATTTAGTTAGTATTTAGTGATAAGGCTATCATAATATATTTAGTTAGTATTTAGTGGGGTCCTTATTCTTGCTCGGGTGGTATACTTCCAGGAGTTTGAACTCCCGGTCAAGGATTCGAGTACCCATAGGTGGTGAAATTCCACTAGTGTGCGTGTGTGGGGTGTGTGTGCATGTGGTTAAAAAAAAAATTTTAAAAATAAAATAAAATAAAAAAGTTAGTATTTAGTTATAAGGCAAGAGGCAAACTATATTCATAATGCATTGAGCTTGGCTTAACAAACCCAAAACTAATCTACTTAATTTCAGGTTAACAGAACATAACTTGAACCCAACCCTACAGAAAATGAGTTGACCCAAACCCTAACCTTTTGAGTTGGGGCCAGGTCGGGTTGGCAAGTCCAGTCAAGTTTTGCCATCCCTATTTTGTATATGACATCTAATCCATTCAGATACATCTGACTAGGATGAATGGACACGAAGAAATTAGTCTATTCAGGTCAGGAACAAACAATGGTTTTAAAGATTATATTCATGATTTTACATGGTGTGTCCCACCTGAATTTTAGTTGGACGTAACAAAACATAGTTTTAGAGGTCATAGTCATGATTTTACATGGTGTCATCAGTTTTGGATCAACCAATTTGTTGGGATCGAAGGAGAATAGGTGTGAGCATACATGATGGACAGATTGGATACATGGAAACATTACGGTGGGCCATACATATCAATTTGTGATTAAACTTAACGTACAACCGTTGGTATTGCATCCAGCATCTTGATCCAGTTTGTCGAATACCCACATGCAGTAATCTCACAGAATATTTTGATTCCGCTATTTGAATTCTCTCTCTCTCTCTCTCTCTCTCTCTCTCTCATATGTTCCAGTACCATAGTCGTTTGGAGAGAATAAAAGATTGCAGGCTACCGAAGATATACGTACTTTCACTAGTGAAGGAATTAGTGGAAGTCCGAGTGGTGGCATGTTCCACTCACAGGTTAGGGAACCATAAGATCCAAAGAACTCCTTACAATATTTGTGCCATTCGATGTGATGTATGACTAATCGTGCTTTTATTTTAAAAACTGGCTAAACCCATACCATTGGTTTTGTACTCAACCATCACTCCTGCATCATCTCCTTATTACTTTATTTCTTATACCATCCAACCATTGCATTATTTATAGCCCTTTTCAGCAGCAAAACAAGCTCAAGCAACACTACCTCTTGCACCTCTCTCCGACGGTTGTTTTGCAGAAACGGAGAATAAAAATAAACATGGGAGAGGCTCTGCGCATGGCTATTGGCATAATGGGTACTTTGCAGATTTCTCCTTTAGCAAATCCTCTTCTTCTTTCACAATCGCTAATCTTCTTTGATTGCATGTGTTTTCCACAGGAAATGCTGCCACTTTACTGTTGTATGCATCACCCATGTAATTACACGATTCTCATGTGTCATTATCTACTTATTGATTATAAACATTCTATCTTGATAAAATGCTGAGGTTATAAGTGCTTCTACAACTGTTCTGGATCCAAGCCACTCATGAGGTGGGCACCAAAATCGAACTTGCCCAAGCCAAAAATTAAGATGGTCCACTTATCAGATGGACGACAAATTACGTTGAATATAGACCATTCATTGTGTTTGTATTTCTATGTCCATTTTTCTCGTACACATCTCATCTTCACTATGAGAGGCCTTTATTTTTGGAGACAGACTATTAATCGAGTGACCCACCTGATGAATGGCGAAGTTCCCGCATACATGGCTACATTTGCATATGTTCTACATGCTTGTGTTTAAGCTTTTCCGTACTCACAAATTTGTTCTTGTTTCTTCTAAAGATTAACTTTCAAAAGGATAATAAAGAAGAGAAGCACTGAGGAATTTTCTTGCATCCCTTACACCGTTACTCTATTGAATTGTCTTCTGTATACATGGTATGGTTTGCCCATCGTGAGCGTTAAGTGGGAGAATTTCCTTCTGATTACCATCAATGGCTTCGGGATTCTTCTTGAGTCCTCCTTCATTGTCACATATATCTGGTTTGCTCAAGCTGAGAGAAAGGCAAGCTCTTTTAGACTCTACCTTTGGTTTCTCGAAATAATATATATATATATATATAGCCGTATATTGAAATGACCGACACTAGTCGTTGGAAAGTAAGCAGCATTGCATGAGTTACATCCTAGCATGTATATTTTCCTGGGAATTTTACAAAAAACTACCCAATCAGTATAAATGTTTATATTCCCGGTTCATTGATTTAAAAAGATTTTCATTAAGCTATCTCATTAATCTAAATAACTACTATTAGATTACCCTTACATTTATTAACCGCGGTTCGAGTGGGTGGATGCGGGCAAAGGACCGGGTTGGATGGGCCTCACCCTGATGTTCCTGACCACCAGGTGCACTACCTCATGTTAGGTCAGGGCCCGAAACTCAGCTCCATCCCTGATTCAAATGGAGCGAACGATTGAAAACAGTGTACTGGGCAACACTCACCCTTTAAATTTGTTTTCCTTCGTGTGGCATGTATAAATCATGGATAGCTGGAGTTGATTTTTGGACACCAAGTCTAAATTTCAGTGTGGCATCTTAATGGTTAGATTGGATTTCATATAATTATCACAGTGAAAGGGTGAGGCGGGGTTGATTTTTGGATACCAGGGTTCAAATTTTGGCATGGCATCTGATGGTTAGATTGGATTTCATATAATCATCACAGTAAAAGGGTGGGCCTCTCTCTCCATAGTGTTTTCTTTGGTTTGACCCACTTAAATCATACTCAGCCTAATTTTTTGGCATTGAACCTAACTTAGAATTAAATATCTAATGCTGGGAGTGAACCTCACGTATACATCACGCACATCACGTGGGCCCTTGTAAAAATCAAAGGCTGTATCCCTCTGTCAACTGTTACCAAAAGACGAGATATTTTTACTATATATATATATATATATATATATATATATATATATATATATATATATTTATATATATATATATATATATATGTGGGAAAAGGTAAAATGCGCTCGAGCTAATTTTAACGTCTCATGAGGTAGAGTTGTGTGGGCCCCAACGTAATGCGTTTCGAACATCTACCCCATCAGTCAGATGCACCATTCCATAGTGGGCCTAGATCTCAAAAATCAAGTCAATCTGTTACTTTTGTGAGCCACACTACATACAGAAGTGGAGAGGGGCCGTGTACCATTAAAACATTTGTAATCATTTTTTGGGCCCACGGAGATGTGGTTTGCAAATCCAGCCAATCCATTATGTGTGTCCCACTTGGATGAGGGTTCAGACCAAGTTTCAGACGCATGAAAATTTCATGTGGGCCCCACCAAGTGCTTTTATATGTTTTAACGGTGTATTCACATGATTTTAGATGGCATGGCCCACCTGAGTTCCGTATATGGTTGATTTTTGAGATATCCCATAATTTAAAGGGGACCCATTAAATGCACGGTGTGGATGGTCGACATGCATCACGGTGGGGCCCACACAGCTCGACCTCACGGGAGTTTATCGTGAGGTAAAGTGCATAGTACCTTTTCCCTATATATATATATATATATATATATATATATATATATATATGTGTGTGTGTGTGTGTGTGAGAGAGAGAGAGAGAGAGAGAGAGAGAGAGAGATCTATTCTAACGATAACGTGTAACCTATGATTCAGGTGGCGACACAAAGAAAACATTTGGGATAAATGTCGGGCCTTGATTTATATAGGGCCTACCATGATGATAATTATATGAAATCCACACCACCCATTATATGACACACTAATTAATTTTAGTACTAGGGCCTAAAAATAGGTTATCATTAATTCATAGGGGCCACAACAAGAAAAACAGTATGAAGGGTAAGCATTTCCCTATACACAGTATCAAATTGTGTGGTCTAATTGAAGCACGGTTGGAGCTGATTTTTGGCCATTAGGCCTAACAGGGGGTGACGCACCTAGTGGTTGGGAGAGATTTCATATAAACATCGGGATGGGGCATGCCCGAGCCATGACTCCTTTGCCAGCTCAGTGAACCCGAGCCACTAAGAGAAAGTATTCCAATGATAATTACTTAGATTAACGATTAATGAGGTAGCTTATTAAAACCCTTATTGAAAAAGGTACTGGATGTGTTTTATATACTAGGTAGATAGTTTTATATGTAAAGTTTCTTATTTTCTTTAAAACCAAAAAGCCTCTTAAACAGATGTGCAATCAACCGTATACATGCATGTGTTTGTTCAGGTCCGTCTATATATTGGTGTGGTCTACTAGCGTATACGTATTTTTATGGGAGATTAACATTGAAATTGTTTTGGGTTACAGAAGATCGTTTCATTCATGGCGGTAGCAGTGATTGTGGTATTTTCTACCACTATGCTAGTCTCCATGTTTGCTTTGCAAGATCATCATCTAAGAAAGTTGTTGGTTGGGTCCGTGGGATTAGCAGCCTCTGCTACCATGTATGCTTCGCCACTAGTGGTTATGGTAGGTTCTCCTTCTCGTTTGAATTATATGTGGATTCGTTTTTTTTTTTTTTTTTTAATAGGCCGGGTTCATTGAAAATCTTTGTAGCATAAGTGAGGGCATGATGTATGCATTACATCCATTCGGTTCATCACGTGCACTTCACGTTTTCCTTGGCACCCAAATTCAATGTGATCAATAAAAAAATGCAGGTGGGCCACATCACAGGCAACATTTGGGATGCAGATGCCCGCTATTAAAAGCCTTCCATATTTTGGTGGGGCCCTCTATGTTATATATATGCCGTCCAAAACTCAGGTTGGCTGACTAAACTATGAGATCTTAGAGGTTTTAGGCATGATTTTACGTGTAGGTGTAGCCAACCCGATGGAGTGGATGCGATTCACACGTTACCGTGGGCCCAATACGTTGTGCTGTAGCTTAAGCGTATCCTACAAAGCTTTACGTGGATCGGGCCTCTTTCTGGTAAGTAAGATAAAATAATAATAATAAAATAAAATAAAAATTATTGTGAGGAAAGAAAAGAATATATAAGTGGCGCAATAAAAGCTTGAAAGCTAACCACTTAGGAAAGAGAAAAATATAAAATTCTGGGAAGGCGAGACAAAAATAGAAAAGCAAGGGACGTGCATTCACTACACCGTGATCTGACGTGGCTCACTGAAAAAAGGACGGGAACACATGCGAAATGCCGCCCTATGGTGAAAAGGGCAAATTTTTTATTTCACATAAAAAAAAATCTTATCTAATCACATCCGACAGGCCCAGGTAGCACTTGGACATTGGGCCACGTCAGGACTGGATGAGTATTCCTATAGCCCATGGTTGTAGGCAATCCATGTCTAAAAGTAAGAGCAGAAGAAGTAATCACTATTGGTAAATATTGCAATTTTATTTTATATATATATATATATATATATATATATATATATATATATATATATATATATATATATATTATGGTGGTAGAAAAAATACCATGATTTTGTTATTAGAAATGGTTACCTTACTAAATGATATTAAAAATTAGATTATCAAATGAAATCGAGGGAGATGACACAGTCGCAGATATAGAACCTAAACATGGTAGAACCATCTCTTCAAGGTCGTTTGGCATCATGGATTTGAGGGAATTTCAAATTCCCTGGTTGTTAGGCACCATAAAGTAAATATGGGTCTCAAATCCAGGGAGTTTGAAAACTGCCTCAAATAAGGAGTTTGAAATTTATAGTGAAAGCTTGAATTACATCTAAAATCTTTTCAAGAGTTGCATGTGTAACATGTTTGTCAGTAGGCTATTAATCTATTGGGCACATCGCCCACTAATGATATCCCAAAACAATTAGATTATTAATTGCATCACTATAATTACTTTAATATGATAATCAGTGCCGTCCAAACATTATCCACGTAAATCAACGGTTAAAAATTGTTGGTTAGTCACTCAGACAAGATCTTTTGCTTGTGGCCCATCCAAGACTTGAAATTTCATCATTTTTAGACAAAGTATATATTTCAGGGGGTTTTATTACAACCATTGTGCCGAACATTACATACGTTTCACCATGTCAATTGAGCATAAAATCACTCCAAATCCCAAGTCCTGGAATAAAACGATTTTTCTGTTTTTTGGGGCATCCACACATCAGATCATGAATGGACTGGATAGCATATAAAGATAATGGAGGGCTCCAAACGCAATGAATATTTGTTGGTGTTTCCATCCCAATTCTTCCCTTTGGTGTAGACTACTTAAGCTTTGGATGGACCAGATTCTTGGGTCCCATGGTGAAGGTAAGTCGGCACAGCTGATAGACGGAGTGGAACTCATGTATATTTCCCCAAGTGGCGCTTGGTGTAATTATATCGTGACTAGAAACAAGTCTGGAAAGTTATTGATGGTGTAATTTCATGATTGCAGAGACGAGTAATCCAGACCAAGAGCGTAGAATTCATGCCCTTCTACTTATCCTTTTTCTCGTTAGTCAACAGCTTATTGTGGGTGATATATGGAGTGTTAAGCCATGAACTCATCCTTGCGGTTAGTATATCAAAACCATAAAGTCAAAAACATAATTTAGTTGAGTTTCAATCTAATTGTATTTCGTATGTATTTGCAGGCTCCTAATCTCTTGGGTACCCCATTGGGTGTACTTCAGCTTGCTATATACTGTAAGTATAAGAAGACCAAGGGAATTTCCAAAGAACCTAACAAGTTGGACTTGGAGAAGAATGGCTTGGAATTAAAACCTCACCAACCTGTTTCTAATGGCAAGGAATGAGAAGAATTTGGTTAGCTTAAAAGATTACAAGTCTGTTTTTTTGTGTACCCAATACAACCTGAAAACTCAACTCTGACATGATGTTTATCCAGGTTTTGGTTGACTCGAAGGCTTGACCTGACTCAACTTGATATTCAATAAATTATAAGTTAAAATTTCGTAATGGTGAAAATGATTTTAAATGGTTACCTATGTGTAAGTGTTATTGAGAGAAAAAAAAAAAGAGAGGAAGTCAAGGGGTTGTTGGATGCCTGTAAAATCCTCACTTGGATTGTAGTGGCTGTTTGAATATACCTGCATTTGCTGATAAACATATGTTCAACCCATCAATGTTAAATAAGTCAGTCTGAGCCGAGCCTGCCTACGGACCTTTAGCTAGATGCAAGCCCATTTCCAGCACATTTAATCAGCACTCAGCCGCAGGGCATGTAGCGCAGCTCAAACTCGGCCAAAGTGGCTGGACTCGGTTATCCGGCAATGCACTTTTGCCATTAACAGGGCACATCTTTAGAAGGGTTTCGATAGAATGCAGGCTGCCTTTTTCCCATGTCAAAGATCCCGCCCATTCATAAGGGAGTCTGCTACTGCTAGCATAGACACTCGTCTATTGAGGCACGAGTCAGTTAGATTTGGACTGATGGGGTTTCTTTTCTTTAGCTGATTTTTTTTTTTTTCTTTTTTTTTTTCTCATACAAGTTGGAACTGCCTAATCAATGACGTGGAAGACTAACATTGTCTTTAGTCCAGAGCATGTCAATATGATCACCTACTCTATCCACTGAATGGTTCAATCTCTGAGAATGCCTTGGAAGACTAGAATTGTCTTTAGTCCAGACCACGTCAATACATTAACCTACCCTACCCAATGGATGATGGCTCAATCTCTGAGTATACTGAGTAAACTCTAATGGCACCATGATATGTGTCTTATCCATGTCATCCATCCATTTTATCAACTCATTTTAGCACATAAGCCCAAAACTGAAACATATCCACCTCTCAAGTGGACCATACCAAGAAGTTTTCAATGGTAGGAGATCAATTCCCACCGTTTCCCTTGATGTGGTTCATTTGAGCTTTGGATATGCTTCAATTATGGGTTCATACCCTAAAATGAACAGGAATATGGAAAATAAGACACATATATCACAGTGGGCCCCCATAGAATTTACTCAGAAAACTTTAGCGTGTACTGAGTTACTAAGTAGGCAATCCAGCGCCCATTATCTGAACGTGTGCTGTCCAATGGTGGGAGCTGTCATGCCTGGCCCACATTCCGAAACTCACATTGGTCAGATGACTGAGTCCACCGGGGATGGGGCATATACCCGAAATAAGAATGGTCACCCGATTCTGACCCGTAACTACTGATAGAGATTGTAGTGTCTAAACTCAGGCCATGACATTTTCATTTAAACCGTTCATCAGATGCCCTCAAACTAGAGAAATCACCCATTCAACGTGATTTCACTAATACCCCTCCATAGTAGCACCCATATTTTTTCAAGTGTGGTGTCTCATTGGTTTTATCCACAAATTTGTGGTCAGGATTTTATGCCAGGGTATCTTGGTGTTGACTCCAAGAATGCACCGTAGTGGACTCCAAAAATGCATCATATCTTCACACTCGATGAGAAGGTGCCCAAGGTGAGCTCCCTGAGACGCAGAATGGCCACAAGATGCGGCCCACTATGGACCGTGTGATTCGAGAACCCATATGAGGTAGAGGCTGCCCACCGGGAGGTCTCACTTGGGATTGCCTGCATGTAAGGATAAACCAATCATTTCCAATCAGCTCTGAGCTTTTGGTGCGTTGATCAATTGTAAGCTATCAAAATGGTATAAGAGTGGGAGCCCAGTGTAGGAATAAACCAATCATCTCCCATCAACTCTAAAGCTGTTGGTGCTTTGGTCGATCTGATTGCCCAATATCATGACCTGGATGTTTGAATGCTTCACTTAAGACATGTCCACATTCATGGTAGATGCATAAAATATTCTATTGTGGATAGGATCTGGATGCTTGAACACTTTACTTAAACCTGTCCACATTCACGGCAGATATCTACCCTTTGATGTCGATCACCGAAGACGAACACTTCCATGGGACGGGTTTCAACCAAAAATTAAATATTCTATCGTGTATGATAGGTCCAAATGCAGCTATCCATGGGCAGAAAGTCTCCACACAAAAATTATTCTTTACCCTACATCCGTGTTACAACCGCCCCACAGATGGACAATGGAAGGATTCACAGCCCACTTATTGCCTGCACATGTGCCACAAGTCATCTCTCTTGGATATAGGCTCCTGCAGCGTAGGCCCGTCAGGAAAAGAACTTTTGGTAGGTGGCAGGAGCCATTAGGGCAGAAATTACCAAGGGCAACCATTTTATAATCTGCCGAGCGGTGATTCATTGGCATGATCATCCGCCAACCACAGCCCAAAATCACGGAAGCGTTTTATCTTCTTATCAAAACCGGTGATGTAATTGTTGTGGATGATGACATGCATTCCCTTGGTTTCCTGAACCCATGTTTGGTTTTTGAAGTAGAGTCCTCCTGATGGGAATGCAGCCTGGGGCAGCAGATACAGATCCACCTGCAACCAACATGTTCATCCATTTAATGTATATGATACAAAAAAAAAAAAAAAAAAAAAAAAAAAAAAGAAGGCCAAACGAGCTCTCTGAGAATGTAATGCTACTGTCCAACCCTGAGTTCAGCAAACCTCCAACCGATCAACATTTTATTTTAACTTTTCTACTCAAAAGGCAGATTGCGTTGGTTAAAAGGGAGGGAAAAAAAAAAAAGGAAATGCACAAGTCAAACCTAGTTGGATGAAAAAGCCAGAACTGGAGTCACAATTTTATTTTATTTTTTTATTTTTATTTTAAGTTTTGAAAGTTAACACACTACCAGGTATTGAACCCTGGATCACTCACACACACCAGTGTCTCTACCAGCCCATCTAATGAGCAGTAGGGGCCAGAACTGGGGCCACAATTGCTCATACGCACGAAATTGAAATCTTGTGCCCCAGGAATAACCGTTGTACTGAAAATTACTATGAGTTTTGGCAGATTAGAGAACCATATGTCTAGTTCTTCCCCCTTGTCTAGTTCAAAATCAATACCCAACGCACATAACAGATCCTGCCTCAAACAAGAGTAATTTCGGTGGAAAAGCATCCTGCCCAGCTGTCTCTCTGGGCTCCCCATTCACACCCTAAATCAACAAAATCGACCAAACCTGCAAGATTCCAATTGCATGGCTCAGCTGAATGTGTGTTGGTTTCTCTCAGTGTTTGCCTCCTGCATGCTCTCTTCAGAGTAATAATAAAACAATCTTCAAGGTTTGTAAACAACCCTGACATACCAAGGCCAGCATCTGAAGTGCTCCCGGCTTTCATGTTTTCAGCTGTATACAAGATATCCCTTGCTAATGGTTCCTCAAGGCCTTTTTCCTCATCTAAACTGAAGTCCCCTTTCAGAAAATTCTACCCTCCATTAGCAATTACTGAAAACCTGTAAACCATTAATAATAGTATTTCTTGATAACTACACTACATGTTCCTCAGGTTTGTTGATGCCCATGTGAAAAACTGTCCAAGTGAACATTTGAATGCTCACTGAAGTGGTAGGATCTGTGCTAAATGTCAATATCTATCCTCTTTCTAAAATTTCCCAAGTCCCAGATTTTGACAAATTCCCCCTTTTCACTAGTGAAAGATTATTTACATTAAAATATAATAGTAGATCGTGCAGGGAAAACAAAAAAGGTAAAGGAAACTAGCTTTAACAACAAAACAAAATGCATCGACTGACAACAATAGGAGACTCATTATCTGAATCTTCTAGATTCAAATGATAAGTAAACCATGGAAGAGGAGATTCATTGACGCATCTCATTGCTTTGCTAAATTTTGGCTGTTATGTCTTGTTGCTAGCTCAATCCTAATGTACCATTGACTTGCCAAGTCTTTGCTTTTTTACCTAATTTTGCCACCAATGGTTAAAGAGAGAAAAGAAAAGAAAAAAAAATAAAATTGCTTATGGGAAGTTAAAATAGTTCCTTTACCACACAACCAAGATGCTAAACTTCAAAATCAAACTCCATGAATGTCAAATCTAAGAGCTAGTTGCATAAGTTCTGTTATCGATTTTCTTGATGTTGACAGGGTCTTTTGGTTGCATTGGTCATTTTCCCTTGCTACTACACTATACACTGCCTAGGAGGAGCCAACATTGGATTTCAGAAACATTTAAAAAAGAAAAGAGGGGTTTTGAAATATATCACCCTCCATTTGGCCCAAAGACAAATAAGACCCTCGCTTAGGTGTTTTCCTGTTTTCCATATATATATATATATATATATATATATATATATATATATGGGACAGAATAGCTGCCCATGGTTAGGTTAGCAAAATCTTTTTTTAGGAAATGACAACATTAACCCTATCCAAATGCCCAAAACCCAACCCTAACCCTATCCTTTCTTCACCTAAACCCTAAGCCTAATACTACCCTCTCCCAAATTAAGGGTAAAAAAGGTCTTTTTCATGGCCAACAATAGATTATAACAGTTATGACATGGTTCCATCACATTTTGCCAACAGTTAACCGCTTCTGGTAATTTATCTTTTTCTTATGAACAGAGTTCAATCATGTCATTCAGGAATGATATACGGTTTTGGTATGCTCTTATCTGGCTGTGCACATTCTATCCATGACTGTTTAGAACTATAATGGCTTTAATGTCAATGTTTCCCTCATCTTTCTTACTGAGTTTAATTACCTTCAAGTTATATTAATTTGGTAGCTCCTTGTGTGGTTCAAGCCATGGGCCTCCACTCATGGCTCAGTGGTAGACACTGTCTCAACTCTGAGGTCATGGGTTCGAGAACCCATGTGCGGGTGGGTGGGGAGCATGTAAGAGTGCGTGTGTTTCTCACCTTTCAAAAAAGAAAAAAAAATTGGTAACTCGTGTTTCATCAGTCATTTCATTAAAATCAACTTGAGAGTATGCAAGGCATATTTACTTTAGGTTCTAGTTGCATACATAGGCAAGTCTGTAAAGTTGTGCATTGTGCCAGAAGAGCAGAAATTATTATTTTTTTTTTTTCAGACATTAAGGGATTTATTGATTAGACTATAGCCAAAGAATATCATGCAAGACAATTAACAACTTGCTATAAAAGCTCGAACTGATAGACCATGGTGAATTAACCCATTTATTTTATAGCCCAAGCCCCACACCACATGGGTTAGGACCTCAGTCGAACCCCCCTCATGGGCCCCATATCACATGGGTTAGGACCTCAGTCAAACCCCCCTCGTGGGCCCTACATTACATGAGTACTGCCTCACACGGGTAGGGCCCACGTCACACGAGCCACACACCCCAAGTGTACCCCTACATCCCATAGGCCACCCCATTCGAGCCCGGTGTGAAAATGCTCATGCATTAATTACTCCCGGTGAGGAGTCTCGAACATGAAACCTCCTGCTCTAATTCCAATTTGATGCAGGAAAATTAACCACTTGATTTAAAAGCTCTAACTGATAGAGTATGGCGAATTAATCCATTTATCTAATACCCCAAGCCCCACATCCCATGGGTTAGAACCTCAGTCGAACCCCCATCGTGGGCCCCACATCACATGGGTACCACCTCACGCGAGTCACCCACCTCACATGGGCCACCCACCCCGAGTCTGCTCCTGCATTCCACAGGCCACCCCACTCGAGCCCAGTGTGAGGCGGGTGGCTCGTGTGAGGTAGTAACCGTGTGATGTGGGGCCCACGAGGAGGGTTTGGCTAAGGTCCTAACCCATGGGATGTGGGGCCTAGGCTATGAGATAAAGGGATTGATTCGTCATGCACGATTTCTTCATCTGCCAAATTCCTCCTAAGCGTTCGAAGCAATCCCTGCTAAACGTGGAAAATTTGTACTCGACTTTTGCTGCCCAACCCAAATATCCTCCCAAAATCGAATGTTCTTCCCATCTCTCAAAGAGAAACCTACCCCTTCCCGTCCTTTGCTTTTCATTGATGCCAGCCCTTTACAAAGATATGATAACACATACGATGAATAAGACCTAACCTACCAACCCCTTTCTTCCACTCCATATTTCCTATTTATCACCAATGTTCGAAATATCGGTATCGCACCCCTGGTATACAGATACGTATCGGTTATTGCACGGGATATATCGTTTGTATCGCATAATTTATCGCACTTTTTTAGGAAACATGGGGAAACATTGGGAAAATGGTTGAATTTTTTAATGAAACTTTGGAGATTGTTAAAAAAACCATTAATACACACTTTTAAATTATAACATCTCAAAAAAAATATATATGCACATAATAAGTTTTCTTTGTATAGGGTCCTAAGCTATGTGATGTTTAACTAAACTAATGCAACTATATTTAATTTGGATGCATGATATTTATTAATATATCATAGTCATGTATGAAAACACAACCAATTCATTGAAAAGACAGAGAATAACTGAAGAAGTAAAATTTGAAAAATATACGTATCAATGATGGGGACACGAAGTGACATCACCAAGTTCTGAAGGGCCCACCATGATGCATGTGTTATATCCACACTGTCCATCCATTTAAAGATATCATTTTAGGCCATGAGAAACAGAATGAGTCAGATCCAAAGCTCGAGTGGACCCCACCATAGAAAACAGTGGAGAGAGTGACGCTCGTCATTAAAAATTTCTAAGGGCCACAAAAGTCTTTGATCAAGCTGAAAGTTGTTTTTTTCCCTTTTTTCATGTCTGTCTTAACTTATAAACAGGTTGGATCTTAGATAAACATCATAGTGGACCCACGATCAGGGTTTCAACGGTGGGCGTCCCTTTCCTCACTGTTTTCTATGGTGGGGTCCACTCCAGATTTCGATCTGACCCATTCTTTGTCTCATGCCGTAAAATGATCTAGCAAAATGGATGGACAGTGTAGATACAACACATACATCATGGTGGGCCCCCACAGAACTTGGTGATGTCACTTTAGTAGCCGGTCTAGCTACGCGTCCTGAGAATCCGAGGACGCGGATTTCCTGTGCAAGCCATTTGCAGGAAGTTCCGGCGCTGAAAACTTAAGTGGGGCCCAACGTGATGTTTGTGAGTAATCCACTCCGTCTTTTTGAGATCATTTTAGAACAAGGAGCCAAAAATAAACAGGATCCAATTTTCAAATGGGCTGAAAATGTAAGGATTGAACATCCACAGTCGAAATATTCGTGGGGCCATAAAAGTTTTGAATCAGGTTAATATTTGTGATTTCAGTTCATCTCAGCTCCGTGGGCCCCACCATAATGTATTTTTTTCATCCATTCCATTCATCCATTTTTACGGATCATTTTAGTGCTTGATACAAAAAATTACAGGGATATAATCTCATGTGGACCACACCACAGGAAAACAATAATGATTGGATATCCACCATTAAAATCTTCCTAAGGCCCATTGTACTGTTTATTTGACATCCAATCTTTTGATTAGGTCATAAAGACCCAGATGAAGGGAAAAAATATCTAGTTGGATGACAAATAAACATCACTGTGGGCCTTAAAAAGGTTTCAACAGTGGAAATTAACAGTTCCACTGTTTCCTATGGTATGGTCCAGTTGAGTCGTGGATATGGTTAAATTTTGGGTTGAACGCCTAGCTAAAACGATCAGTAAAAACGGATGGACGGCGTGGATAAACCACGTGCAATCACGGTGGCCCAACAGAGTTTACTCGGTACGAGCGTACCATGTGGCCCGTCATTGACGGAAACGGATTGGCTACTCCACCAGCCAATGGCTGATGGTCGGTGCTCTGTGGGCCCCACCATGATGTATGTGTTTCATCCATGTCGTCCATCTATTTTTCTAGATCATTTTATGATATTACACAAAAATTAGATATATTCCAATATCAACTAGACCACATTACAAGTAATAGTGTGTAATGAACGTTGACCATTAAAAACTTTTTGGAGTCCATAAAAGTATTGGATCTAGCTGATATTTGTTTTTTCCCTTCATCTGAGTCTTTATGACCTAATCAACAGATTTGATGTCAAATAAATAGTACAGTGGGCCTTAGGAGGATTTAAATGATGGATATCCAATCACTCTTGTTTTCCTGTGGTGTGGTCCACCTGAGATATATATCCCTCTCATTTTTGGGATAAAGCCATAAAATTATCTTTAAAAATGGATGAACGGAATGGATGATATACATACATTATGGTGGGGCACACAGAGCACCGACCACCATCCGCAGGCTGGTGTCAGGGGGAGTATCCAATCCGTTTCCGTCATTGACGGCCCCATTGCCACATGACCAACTCATGTGGGTCCCACCATGATGTATTTTTTTGTATCCACACCGTCTATACATTTTAAGAGATCATTTTATTGCATGAGCCAAAAAATGGGTCAGATCCAGAGCTTGAGTGGACCCCACCATAGAAAACAGTGGAGAGAGCGACTCCTTAAAGGTGGGCCCTTAAAATTCCTAAATTTATGGATCAACCCCTTAAATTAGATGGGAAAACGGATGGACGGCGTGGATAGACAACATACATTAAAGGTAAGCCCAACTAAGTTTACTGAGTACAATAAGAGCGTACTCCGTAACCCACCACACGATTGAAACGCCCTTTTCACCCCATCTCCGCGCCCTTCTTCTTCGTTTTCCCTCTCCTTCACGCACGCAGAGGTTCCGACGATCACGGCGGCAACGATTCTCCTTCCGAAGGAAGGGGTTCCTCAATCTGTCCCGATTTCTCGCCGGAATCTCCGAGAAATCCCCACAAATATATCGTACTTACCTGTCGAATGGCCCACCTCCAATCACCAATCTTCGTGAGTACTCTCCGATTTCTTCTCTTTTTTTTCTAATTCAAATTTTTTTTTTATTCTCCACCTATACACATGGCAATATCGTGCGATATCTGAATTTTTGCATTTTTGATATCTTCTGGGCGTTATCGCCTAGGTATCATCTCGTTGGGGGCCGATAACGATAATATCGACCGATATATCAGCCGATAGTATCGATATTTCGAACACTGTTTATCACCACTCCATTTTGAACACTTTCTCTACTCTGAACCGCCAAATCCATTTTCCTAACAAAGCAAACCTCCAAACCCTTTAAACCATCTTGTAATAATACTTGAGAATTTTTTTGGGGTAAAAAATTTTTTATTTTTTATTTTAATCATGACCGATCATCAAGTGGGCCATCTAGACTGCAAACCGCGTATCTAGGGGTGTACACCAAGTTGAACCGAGTCAAGCTGGCCTCAACTCGACTCGGCTTAGCCACTAGCTGACCCCAGCTCAAACTCGGCTTGGCTCGGTCCTCGAGCCTGACTGGCCAGCTTGGGCCAATTCGAGCCGAGTTCGCCTGTGCAGCATTTTCACAAACACATGGACTGCACCTTCAAAATCTCACTGTTTTACATACATCAACAATGGTTTTATAGGTATTTTATCAAACACCTTCTAAGCAACATAAAAATCAAGAAAAAAAAAGGGTATTTGTTTCATATACATACCTTCCTTGCCACCAGCCACACTTCGTTGAGTCATTTCATCAAACACTTGGTGAGCAACATCAATATCAAAGTAACCGAGTCACCGAACTGGTTCGATCCGAGTTCGATTCGAGTTGGGTTCGATCCGAGTCGAGTCGAGCTGGGGCCAGCTCGAACTCATTTTCGAGCTAAAAAAATCAGCTCAACTCAGCTCGAACTCAGCTTCGAACCGAGTCGAGTCGAGCGAGCTAACTGAGCTAGCTCGGTTCGTGTACACCCCTACGCGTATCAAGCCTATTTAACTCTTCCAATGTTTACAGAAGCAACGTTGGCCAAGCTCGAGGAATTGGACAAGGCCCGTATTAGAGCTATGGATTCGATTGTGGCCAACAAAGAGGCCATGGCACGGGCATATAACAAACGGGTGAGAGGAATGTCCTTCGGAGAAGGGGACACAGATCTGTGACAATCGGTTCAATGGATCACCAATCTACACCATGGGTCACCTAGATATAAGATCTACCCATGGATAACCAAATCTACCGTTAAAATGTTCATTTAACGGTTATATTGTTAAGATCTCAAGTATTAACCGTTGGATCACATGATCCACCCGATGATCACCATTCACTTTGTTCCTCGATACATTAGCATTAAGACGATATAAGTTTAGTATGATCATGAAAAATGATCTACATCAAGGGCCTGGAATGTGGATGGCCATGATTATTTGATGACATAGCATGATTTAGTGGAACATTATGCAGTTAGATGTTTTTAGTATACTTGATGTACACAGATCTCATGATCCATGTTGATAGATTATTTTCTATAAATGCAAAATCATGTTTATTCATGCATGCGTCTCCAGCCCATGATCATGAAAGTAATGTATCTCACTCACCATGCATTTTTATTTATTTTTTTACCACTAAGAGTATTTTTCCCCTGCACTTTGCATCATGAGCATCACGGTGATACCCCCTGATCATAGTAGATCATACATTTGTGATGTATACATGTGTAGCATGAACACACTTGAGGGTATACCCACATACATGGGAAAGGAGTGACACACTTGCCAGGTGCACCTTCGACACTATGAGCAGTCAAGGCCCACATCTTCTCATCCACATATCATTTGGACATGGGACAAATTTTAGCTTAAAGGTCTCAACTTGGGTATTGCTTTGACTGACTTAAGTCTTGTGACCAATCCTTGTGGGACCCATTGTGATGTGGCATGTTTACAAAATCTTACCTACACCACACCACTTTCTTCCTAAGATCACTCTCTTACCCAAAATCAGGAGGGGATCTTTTCAAAAGAGGGGGTATGCGCCACCCCCTATCATCTTGGTACATGGACACAGAAAGAGGAGGCCTAATAAGTGGGCCCTGCTTCGACTTTGCACGATCTAAGCCACTCAATCTTGTCCAAGTGGACACCAGAAGTATTTTCCAAATTTGATCTAAATCTAATGCACTAAAATGAGTTTTATCAAAAGATACACCAAGGTGGACCCCACTTGAAATCAAATGAAGGAACAAGTGGACCACACCAAGTAGTGGGGTGACCCACGCTGCCATGTGGCTGACATGTGGGCCCCCACATGTTGGCCGCATGGCCAGACGTGTGGGTCCCACACGCTTACATGTGGGCGGCGTTGTGGGCCCCACACGCTGCCACATGGGCAGCAGCAGTGTGGCGCCACACGCTGCCACGTCAACGTGGTGGGCCCCATTTGGGATGGGTGAAGGTGTGGTCAGGTACCCTGTATGCAAAGCAGGCCCACTCAATGTACCTTTTGCTTGGTATGATAAAGAGATCACTTTCTTTAAGATTAACCTAGTCTACATGTAGATCCATCATCAAGACATGTAGTAGGTCCCCCAAAGGGACCAATGATCATGAAAGTGGGCCCCAACACAAGGCCTTAGATGATTTGCAACTTAGATTAGGATATGTACGTAAATGAACTTGTTATGTACATGTTTATAACTCAATGATTTGTTAGATTCACCATGATCAAGTGGTGGACTTCACTTAATCAAATATTACATCATCAAGTTCACCATTTAATCATGATGAATCACTTTGTATGAATTTGAATCAACAGTGTAGATCTTGGATTGATCAACTGTATTGGGCCCCACATTAAAAGGATGGACAATATATACACTAAGGATTAAATCCATCCTAATTACATGTGACCATGCCAAAAGGTGGGTCACACATCATGAATTGTACCGTTAGATGGCGGCCCACCACACGATCAAGACATGTGATCGATCTAGAAATGTTGAGTTCTCTTATTCAGATTTGATTATGTATTAGATAGAGATGCACACTGATCATCTCATATGGTGGACCATGCATTGGACATTGGATGATCACGATCACTCAAGGTGGGCCCCACCATATGGTCTTGATCCAAACGGTTAGATTGAGAGTTAGATATGAAATCTTTGTCAAAGGAACAGTTAAAGTGTAACTTAGCCAACATCTTATGTGTGCCTCACCTTAAGAACTTGTCGTTGGAAGCATGGTAGAAGATCTAGCCATAGAATGAATTTTAACATTATTTTAGAAATAAGATCATCCATCACAAGCAAAGTGGTATAGCGACAGGCCCCACTAGTATTAAAGGCATCCTTAAGTGGGCGCCACAACATATGTTTGAACGGACGGTGGATCTTATCCACTAAGTGTAGATCTTGATTGAAGACCTTGTAAATCTTGGTCATTGTACACTAATTATGATACTTAGGCTGATCTTAGATCTAGATCGTTGAATTTAGAGAAAAGATTGAAATAATGATATGGACCGTTAAATCAACAATTGGGTCCAATTCAACCATTGATCAAGGGTCCAATAAGAAAATTAAGGGATTAGACTTAAGAAAATTAAGAGTTACTTGACCCTAATTTAGATCAGATCGTCTGATCAAAGATTAATCAAGGCAATTAGACCAAAATTATGAAAAATATGAAAATAAATGGTCGAATCGTATGGATCTTAACATCTAATTATTCTAAAGGTAAAGCTCGACCCTAAATTGAACTTAGCAAAGGTTAAGACCTTTGATCTGCAGTTAGAAACATGGAAAATATGGACTTTTATGTAAAATAGACTATCTATGGCTCAAATCTAAGAAATTAGGGACCTAATTGGCCTATCAATGGACCAATATAACAACCTTAGACTTTTAATCGCTTTTGCAAGTATCCCAAGTCAGAAATGACACTAAGGAAGAACTTAACTTGATGCTTCAATTCTACCTATGACTTAAAAAAGAAAACTTCCTAAAGATCGTAGACTCGAGTCCAATCATTAGATCAATGAGGAAATGATCAAAAAGTCGAAATGGACAAACAAGGAATATACACTATGGGCAAGTAGTCACTTTCACAGATGAATTTTCCCTGCATGTATTGCGTAACATTACATGTTCACATTAACTTTGATAATCTATTGAGATATGTTAAGTATCTAACTGCATCAAATTGTGATGATTGTATTAATGATGTGTAATCATTCTAAAGACACTAGACAATTCGAGGATTAAGACGTCCCTTAAATTCTCTGGCAAAGTTCCCAATGGAACCCGATTTGATACCGATATAGCCTCCTTCTTGAACTTCAATCAATGTTGGAGAAGGAGATTGGCCAGATGTAGAGTGGATCACTCATTGCCGGACCATACAAACTATACAATGTACATGAGGTACATTAAGCCAGCATTTGCGCAGGATGTGAGTATACTCCTACAAATGTTGGACTTGTGTGAGTCTTGGTCGGAAGGTTGTTGGCAAGCCAAACGTTGTGCGCAGCTATCACCCAAGTGGTTCACTAAATAAATTGTTTATATGGTGGTGTAGCATGCTAAAATTCATGTACATGCACCTTTGTATAATACCTATATGTTGTGAATCATGCGTGTAACTACTTGTAGGGCTATTAGCTTTGTTGATTGGAAAACCATCTAGGACAGGGAAAGGAATAGGAGTCTCTGCGAGTGCAATGATGACTTCAAAAGGCGTGCTCTTGGAGATTGCTAGCAAGAATAAAGAATTTTTTTTAGTTTATATTTATTTTTAAATAATGTATGAATTTGGGCTAGATGTCAACCACAAGATAATTCGATAATTCTTGTCTTGATGCATGGTAAATAATTTTACATTTTACAATTCATGATGATTATAATGGTTGTGTGTCTGATACTTGTCCCCCGTCATCGAGTCACACCCTCGACTCAGTGACTGACTCAAGTGAACTCAAGTTCCCGATGTTGAAGTGTGACACGGCTCCTCCTTGATCCCCAAGGTTTGCATACATTCTCCCACTTCATGAGATGAAACTACTCCCTTCCATAAGAAATCTCGCCTAATTTTCTCCAATGTAATTTAAACTGATTTCGAACATTTAAATAGTGACATTTAGTAGATTGGAAGATCAGAAATCGTGGCCTTGATTAGTGTTAATCTCCCTCCCAAAGATAGATATCTACTCTTCCACTGGGACAACTTGCTTTCAAATCTCTCCACAACTTCATCCCATAAGTGCTTAGCCGGCTTTCCAATACATAAGGAAGACCAAGATATGTAGTAGGAAAAGAACCCTCCCTACATCCGATCGTCCTTTTAAATTACCCTACTTCTTCCTTCGAGATTCCTACACCCAATAACTCACTTTATTGATAGTCACCTTTATGCCAAAAACGGCCTCAAAGATGATTATAATTTATCGAAGATTATTCATTCTTAGTTCATCTACCTCACAAAAAAGTAATGTATCATCCACGAACTGCAAATGTGTCACCTAAAATTTCGAATTATCCACACCAAATCTTTTCACCAACTTCACCTTTGCACCTCGTTCTATCATTCTACTAAGAGCCTCCGTCACCACCGCAAATAAATATGGAGAAAGGGAATCCCCCTGCTGTAACCCCCTAGATGATAAGAAAAAACCATTCAAAGAGTCATTAATCAAAACTACAAATTTAGCAGAACTGACACATTCCCATATTCAAGCCCGCCATTTTTTACCACAACCCATCCGATCCAACATATAGTCCAAAAACTCTCAATCCACATGATCAAATCTCAATTCACATGATCATATGCTTTTTCAATATCCAACTTGCAAATGACCCCCTTTAATCCTCACCTATTTCGTGCATCAATACACACATGAGCCACCTACACAGTATTTACAATTTCCATTCCTTCCACAAAGCTCCTTGCGATGTAGAGATAACATCTTTGATGACCATGCGAAATCTTAAAGCTAACAATTTAGCCAAAATCTTATAAGGACCACCCAGGACACTAATGGGTCAAAAATCTTGAAGGCTCTTGGCACCTTCTTTTTTAGGAATTAATTCTATGAATGTGGCCCTAAGCTCCGATGCAACTCTTCCTTTCTCATAGAACTCATTAATAAAGCCAACCACATCACTCTTCACTAATTCTCAAAATTTTCAAAAAAAAAAAAAAAAAAACGCTATCAGAAAACCATCTGGTGTCGGGGTTTTATCACTCCTAAATCTAAGACTGCTTTCATAATTTCTTCTTCTGAAATAGCTTCTTCCAATGATTCTGCCACCTTCGTTGAGAGAGAATCGAATGAAAGATCATCTAGAGTAGGTCGCATCCACTCCTCTCATGATAGAAGACCCTTATAGAAGTTAACAATTGATTCACACACCCTACTTTTGCCTTCTATTCTATTCCTTTCCACCAATAACTACTTAATTGTTCACACAACTTAGCCACTGGAAGAGCAGAAGTTACAAGAAAATAAAAATCAATCTTTCAACAGAAATGTGGAAATATACAGTATACTTAACCTGGTCACATGCATAACAATAGTTTAGCTCTTCGTGTTCACAGTGTTCTGTGTTATTTACTTTTCATGGTCAAATTCACATTAGGAAAAAAAGAAAAAGAAAAGGAAGCAACAAGTTGAATGTCTCCATTGTTTTTTGAATTTAAAATATTAATAAAAGGATATGATTTACTCATAATTATAAAGGCACAAGAACCTTGGAACTCATTCACACTAGCCAAATTGGTCATGCAGAGAACATGAACCACTAGATTTTTCTTCTTGTAGAAATCGTTTATTACCACAGAACAGGGTTTTTAACCTGTTAGACGCATCATGTCGAAATTCTCGAGCAAAAAAACTGAAACACAGAAGACTGACTTCAACTGAACAAAACTAACATTTTTTCCTTCACAAACTAGAACCCTAGGTTGAGATAGCTCTGGCATCTTGATAAAACAATTTGAGACTGACAACTATTATTACTAGCATACCCAACAGGAGATCTACAGTTGACTATTAAATGAGCAGCATTCGTATTCATATGTTATTTTACTAAAGTTAAAATTCTACCATACCTTTCAAGAAAAAAAAAATACCATTATTAACATAAAATACTGAACACACCTGTCCAGCTGTTTTGTTTAACGCCCAATTAAAAGCAGGTTGATCATTTGACTTTTTTGTTTTGGACCACGGCTGAACTTGGAGTTCTTCAATCCATTTGTTCATCACTTCCTTTGCACCACCTGTCGGACGCAGGAAAATCATGCAGCTGCATATGTAAGTGCGTCCCTTCTTCCCCGGAGGTGGCAAGTCATGAGAATGATCCAAAGGTTTCACCTGTCAGTTCCACAACAAAGAACACAGCAGTATGAACAGTATGCCAGGGATGAAGAACAAATTGTAATACCAGTGTAATCACCACAAGAATACAAAGTGTCATTTTTTTATCAGATGGTGTCATTTTGAACCACGTTAAAATTAGTAATGGGGTCCTTCTCTTCTGCCTTTTTCTTTCTTTCTTTTTACGTGTCTTTTCTGTCATTTTTTTCAGTAGTGAAACTGGAATGTAAGGATGCCGTAGATACCGCAGCCATGTCATCCATGAAGTAAACGTCATGATTCCCCTGGAGATAGGGAAATGGATCTGCCATCCAGACCATATCGACATCATTGTACATCACATTGTATCCAAGCTCCAAAATATGCAGCAGGTGACGAGGCCTGCGGGATGTAAAATTGAAGAATCCCTGTCAAATGAGATAAAATCAGGCAATCACAAGAAGAGATTCACTGACATATCCACAAGAGTTCAACTGAAGATAGAAAAAATTAAGAACAACATCCCCGAAACTACACGGGAAAGGGACATGAATGACACGAAAAACTCCAAACATAGACTATTATATAGAACTTTGCAGGAAATGGAACTTCCCACTCTACTCCATAAAGTCCAAAGGGAAAGTTTACTTTTCCTTGATCAGTCTTTTTAATTCTTTTTATTTTATTTTTTTCATAACAACCAGGCAAAATGAGATGATGAAATAGCAAAATCCAACACCCAGATTAAAAAGCAATTCAGTTGCAGTGGTTGCCCATCTCTTCATAACCAATTCAGCTTGTAGACCCACCTCTCTTCATAACCAAATCGCTGCAGAGAGATTGGGATTCACTTGTCTTTGGATAGCTGGTCTTGACTGTTCTGGCCTGTGATTTTTTGGTTTTTTTTTCCTTTGGTCTTGATTTTCCTATTTATTATTTATTATTTTTGGTCTTTGTTTCAAGCAGTACAGAGTGATGAGGGGGTCAACCCTGCATCTGATCTCAATTTTGCTCTGTATCATTTTCATGATATGGTTACCTTCTCAAAAAGGAAGGGTAAAAAAATCTCAAGGGGCAGGTTTTGATTGAATAATAGAGTGGTGGAATACTCAATTAAGTTGCATTGGTTACATATTAAAATGAGCAAGGAGCAATGGAGCCAATACATTGGAAGTACATAAGATCTTAAACCGGAATAAAACTAGCATGCCGAAGCAACCATGGTGCATAACATTAAATGATAAACATACCCACAGCAATCAGCAGAATAAATGAATCTCCTAGCATTAACCTCTACAAGCTTCAATTCAACCATTGAATACAATAACGTACACTGTCAGCGCTGTGTTAGGGAAATAAAACTACCTGAGAACCAAATTTATGGGCAGTTTGTGCATCGGGTGCAGGCGGGATGAGGACGGCGTGACCAGGCCACTTCTGGTTCACCTTGTAAAGGGTTGCATAATCTTCAGCAATAACAAGCACCTCATCCTGATGCTTCTGCCTCGAAATGCTGATCAACCAGTTGTTTAGAAACGGTAGATATGGCTGGCTCACCGCACAGACTATAACGGTCCCATTCTTTGCCACGAAAGCTGCTGCCTCAGCCAGGGTGTAATCCCGCCATCTTGAAAGAGAGACTCTGTTTCCGGAAAAGAGGGCTTCAGGCAAGCCCATCCAAGGGAAAAGAACTCCAAGAACAACCATAAGGGACAACATGATGAAAAGACTAGTGCGGCTGAAAAGAGGAATGGAACTTTGTTGACCGCCAACTGGTGACCGGGGCGAAATAGGATAAGGGTTCACCAGAGGCTGCTGCTGCTGCCTCTGATGTAGAAATGCCGACGACATTTTTTTATTTTTTTTTTGTGGTCACTCTGCAACTAACTCACCAGAAAAATAGCCAACAGTGCGTGTAGAGTTACAGAACAGCTCTATGGGATCAAACCAACCAGATGGAGAAAATCCCTACTGTTCTGTATGAGATCAAAGGTGGACTCCCTGTGGTTTTTTTAAACGAATCTCACAAAGTAACAACAGTAGGAGACTAAAGAAGCTGTTTCGACTTGGTTGCAAATATGTAGGCTGATGAGGCTTCTCAGCTATTGGACATTTGGTCTGTGTTAGAACCTCAAAAAAGAGCAGATATAGAGACTAAAACAGTCGTTTTGAAGCAAATCAGTAGAGTTTTTTTCACTTATATGACTGGATCTAATGCAAATTTCAAAAATAATATCTACACAGGACAAAAGAAACTACTTGGAGGAAATTTGCTTTGAGTTTTACAAGGTCACTAGGCAGAATCACACAAAAAGAAGGCTCCTCAGCTAGGTCTTTCTTCTTTCCTCAGATTTCTCACCTCCAAAGAGGATTTTCACAAGATTTCAATAGCAAAGCTGAAAATTCATGAAAGAGAGAAAAAATAAATAGAAGAACCGAAAATCGAAAAGGAAAAGAGAAGATCAAATTCAAGATCAAAAGGATTAGATGGAAACCCTAGATTATCAAGTAATGAAGCATCAGAAAGGAGAAGATGGAAATCCGAGTTTGAATTGTGGTAAGAGAGTACCGATTTCGGATTCTTCTTTTTTACTGAGTTGTTATTGGGAGATAGAAAATGAGGGATCTGATGATGAATCGAGATGGAGATATCCGATTTCTCCCTTCACTCACTCTTTTTCACTCCTCTTCTTCGTTTATGAAGATGGAGATCCATACACCCTGTCACTCTCCTCACATTTCTTCTTAACACCCTTCGTTAAGGTCGCTAGTTTTAAGAGGCAAAGAACAACTTTCGATGGAAGTGGATTTGCTGGTGTACCACACGTCAGCAAGTTCTGTGGGTCACATCATGAGTTATGTTTATATCCAACCGTCCATCCATTTGGCGATCTCGTCTTAATGTTTGATCCAAAAAATAATTCAGATCTAACGATTATATGGACCACACTACAAAAAACATTGGGAGATTGAACGTCTACCGTTGAAGCCCTTCTGGGTTCATAGAAGTTCCGGACCAATATGAAATTTCTTTTTTACACCCTTCAACGTTATGGTGGCTCTGCGAAATTTTTAACGGTGAAAATTATCATCCGAGGAATGGATGAACGGTACGAATATAATAAATACATCATTGCGGGGCACGTAACTTTGATCTCGTTTGAACTGTTCGTACAACTCGGAGCTTGAGGCGCGTCGGCGCTCGTCTTTGCAAGACACGTAACTACGCCAGCTATATAGCTAGTGAGTGGTACACCAGCCAATCCCGCTTCCACTTTTGATGCCCCATGCCGTGCAAGTGGGTCCCACGATCAGATTATCCAAATCGTTGAAAGGGTGGACCCGTTAGGGAGCTCCCTGCTACGAAAGTCCACCGGTTTGGAAGATTATAACTCTACCATAGTTGGGAGTGTCACTATGAACGGTACAGAAGAAAATGTCAAATATTAAATTCCTCTATCATCAAATCTTGAATATTCTAGGAGAAGCGGATTAGATACCGAACGCTCCAGTAGAAGTGACGTGGCAAAATGGCCTTGGTGGCTGTTCCCTTCCAATAATTGCTCTTCTAACTGAGATTGGTTAGCGGATGCTTTTTCGTTTAGGCATGAACACAGTCCGCCACGCATAGCTAAAAGTAATTATTTATCGAAAACATATGTGGGGTTTACTAGTACGCGGCCAAGGGAAGTAGATTGTGTACTGAGTAAACTCTATGAGGTAAACTGTAATTTATGTATTTTATTTAATTTGTCCATTCATTTTATAAGATAATTTTAAGACCTTAACTCAAAACCTAAGTATATAAAAGGTTAAAATTGACCACACCAAAGGAAACAATGTGAATTCAATTTATATCGTTGAAAAATTATTGAGGGTTACAGAAGGTTTGAATCAAGATTATATTTATTTTTTTACCTTCATTTATGTTTTTTGATCTATTAAATAGTTTGGATAAACATCACAGTGAAGTCCAGTAATGTGTATACCAAAGGAGTAGCATTTATATTAAAGGAATATACCATTGGTATCTAACCAATGACATTTTGCCACATCACTTCAATAGCCCTACTGAAGCGTACTGAAGCGTTAAGTATCTAACCCGCTCCCTATTTTAGGACCATATGCCATCACAACAGGGAGCATCCGTTGGAGGGAGCATCCGTTGGATGGCCTTGATTACTAAAGGATCGTTTGAGTAGAAATAGATGAGGCAAATAGATAGAATTGGGAGCCAATGAAAGTATATGATATTTTGAAGTATGCTGGGATGGAAGTAAGTGCATGCACATAAAATGAAATAGTACTAAATAGCCCAGTAAATCAAGGGATTTGGTAATAGAGAAGGGAAAAATGACTTTTTGAGCTCCATTGAAAAGTTGGAGTAAATAAAGACAGCATTATGCACATGTCCACCATATACATGACATGTTAGTCATGTTTAAAAACCATTCAAATGTTGGCTACATCATCAAATTTACACCGTTAAAAATTTTCAAAAATGTTTAAAGGTTGGTTATCTAAACGGGTATGTAAAAAGTATTATGAAATTACTTGTTTGTGATTCTTATGATTGTGGCCAATCTAAGGCTCAAGATATATTTTTTTACTAAATTATATATTTCAAAGGGGTTAGTACAATCCATCTATTAAATATCATATATCTCATATAAGTATATTAATTTGAGATATTAAAATTAATTTGGAATGTCAAATGTTGTATTGCGAATATATTGAAAAGTATCAGTACATTTTAAATCCTCTAATTTACTACCGTCGAACCCAAATATTTAAATTTTAAATACATTTCATTTACTTCCATTCAAACACATTTACTCCCTCTAAACATATATTGAGTAGGCCATTACAAGCTTCCAAATCAAGCCCTAAAAGATGCTCCCTCTTGCTTAAAATGGATGCATCAGGACCATGATTCATGCATCAGGATACGGAGTCTTGAGTTTGGTTACCGGTCCCAAGCGCGCTACTCCCATGTTTCGTTTCGGAAGCGAATTGTGGGGTGGGCCACTCACCGCCGACCTCTGTGGGCCTCTGTGGCGTGTTGACGTTGCAAAGCGAAGTATGTGTTATATCCACACTCTCTCTCCATTTTAAGAGATCATACCAGGACATGAACGAAAAAATAAGGCACATCTAAACCTCAAGTGGACCACACCATAGAAAGCAGTGGTACAGTGGCCACCATTGAAACCTTCCTAGGGCCTACCAAGATGCATATTTGTCATCCAATTTATTCATAAAGCCACACTGAACTGGACGAAGGGAAAACACAGATATCAGTTTGATTGGCCTCCAAGAAATTTTCAATGGTAGGCATTTACACCCAACTGCTTTATGTCATGAGGTCCACTTGAGATTCGGATCTGCCTAATTTTGGGCTCCTGCGTGAAATGTTTTTGCAAAACAGCGTGGATATAACATATTCATCAATGTAGGTCCTACAGAACTTGGCCAGGCCAACACAACACCAAAGGCGGCGGTGTGAGAATCCGCACCCGGTTCGAGATGGCATAAGAGGTGCATCGAGCATGCATTTGTCGCCCACTAGGTTGACAGTCTGCTTTTTTAAAATATGGGCGCATGAGAACTTTATTCACGGAACGCATAGGCATCTCGTGAGTAGGGAAGAATAACGATGGTGGAGAATGTGCCGTCAGATCGAAGTCGTTATCAGCTCTTAAATGCTGACCGTCAGTAGAGGGTTTGTTGTCCATTCTAGATTTTTTATTTTGTTTTATTTTATTTTATTAAATTAAATTAGTAAATAACCCTTCAACCGATGATATATGTGACTCTTTGGGATTGACGCAGCCAAATGGACTAGCTTAGAACGGGTGGGGATTAGAGACTGACAAGGTCAGTAGCCAAATTGCTACCGAAGTGACGCCACCAAGCTCTGTGGACCCCACCATGATGAATGTGTTGTATCCATACCGTCCAACCATCTGTAGAAATCATTTTATGGCATCAGAAAAAGAATGATATAGATCTAAAGTTCAAGTGGACCCACCACAGAAAACCGTAGAATCAGTCACACCCACCGTTGAAACATTTATAGGGCCACCATGATGCGTTTTTTAGATCCAACCTATTCATAAATTAACATAGAGATAGATTAAGTGAAAACAAAAATATAAGCTTGATTGGAAACTTCTGTGGCCCCTAAGAAGTTTTGAACGGTGGATGTCACTGTCCTCACTGTTTTCTACGGTGGGGTCCACTTGAACTTTAGATCTATCTCATTATTTTTATCATGCCATAAAACAATCTCTCCAAATGGACGGACAGTATGGATATAACACATGCATCATGGTGGGACCCACAGAGCTTGGTGACGTCACTTCAGTAGCTATTTGGATTCTGAACTTGTCAGTATCTAATCCGCGCCCGCATAGAACATTGAACTTGCAGTGTTGAAAACGAGTGAGCTATCCAACCCAGAATGCATCCCAATATGATACTAAACAGTAACCATATTTTTAAGTATCTGGGTAATTCCCATTTTTGCCCCTTCCAACACTGAATAACCTTTAAAATTGCGAGGTTTGCTGGCCCCACGCATCCACATCAGCGACATGGATCAGATGAGAAACATCGTGGACATCTTGTAGCCAATTGATCAGACTGGTCAATTATTAGGTGCGCCAGGAGCAGCTGGCCGGTCAGTTGTTTTCAGTTTTCCCGTTGGACCTACCGAACGATTGGCCAGCCTGATCTACACGATTCCCACCTTATACACAGCGATGATGCCATGCTGGCACGTGCAACCATGTGTAGGGGGGACTCTAAAATCATACCATGCATCAAAGTTTAGCAATACATATATTACTCTCCCTGTTTGGCCATCTCATTTTTGAGTATAACTCCTTCCAAGGATCTTCTTTTGCCAACTTAGGTAGAGGCTCCACTGACAAGGTCACATGAAGAAAAGAAGCCTCTAATGTTGAAACCCCTGCCTCAACACCCATCTGGTATTTCAAGTAACATTTTCTGGAACATGTTAAAGGACCGTTTGGTAGATGCCTAAAAATGGGATTATCTCATTTTAGTTGAACAGTAATTACACATTAGAGATCTTGTTGTTGGTTATCATGATTATTTTAATCTTAAAACCCTGTTTGGTAGACACCTAAACCTGAATTCATCTCAATTTAGCTGACACTAACAGTAATTATGTATTGTAGGTGTTGACCTCTAATACAAAATGTGTTCCTCTCATTTTAGTTAACAACAATCATTATCTCCAATACATAAATGAGATGAACTCATTTTTTAGGTGCTTGCTAAACAAGGCCTCACCCAAAAAAGCAATATGACCTCTAATACATGAACACAATTAACTAAAATGAGATGAACTCATGTTTAGGCATCTACCAAACAGGGCAGCCCTAGAAAACATGTTATAGTAGGGAATTAGCACGGCATTTCTAATACCAACAGCAGAAAAGGATGTGGATGCATTATGAGGGGGGCCTGTCGATATCAGTATAAAGAGGTAAATATCCAGTCAGAATTTTTGTGAAGGAACATCAAATAAATTAATCTTCTACATAACCAAAAAGCACGTGTCAATGCGTGCATTCATAATGAATAAATGAGCATGCATGTATGTATGTGGTATATATGCTGGGATGGAACCCATGAAATTGCATATCACCAGAGGCTTACACAACCTGAGTAATTCTTTTTCTCCATGGGAAATAGGGGTGCAGGCATTGATTTTGCTTGAATACAAAACTAAAAGCTACACAAACAAACACTAAACGGGATCAGGATGCTTTTGGCTTGATTCAATGGTCCTCCATGTCGCAGCAATGAGTGGCAGGTTTGATCCCATCTTACCGATTCAAAGAGTTTTAGAAGAATTGCTTATGAGATGGAGGTTACGCGGACAGAATGGTCAGCCGATCCAGTCAAGAAGATGGGCAATGTAGGGTGCCAATCTACAGTTGTTATAGCTGCACTATGTGGAAGTGTTCTCAGTCCACTCATATGACCTTGGACCTGAGCCAAGTGCAACAAATATTAGCAACATTAAACTGGGGGGAAATCTGGAAAACCAGATCAGGGTCATAGTGGCTCAGCCAGTTCAACCAGAACAGTAATACATTATTCGCCAATCCTAAGTTGGTAAGCAGGAATTTGAATTTTATCCATCAACCAGCATTGTAATCTGATTCACCTGAAGCCCATTGGTTAGGGACTGAAAATCGTGGAGTTAAGCTATTTACTAGCAACAGAAAATATATCTATGAAAAGCCCTCCAATTCAGTATTCTTCAACTCTTTCTTTATGCTATTTTCTACAAGCTCGCAAGTCAAAAGCAAGAAACTCTCCACAAAAACTTTCTAGATTATTTGAAATATAAAATGCTCTTTTTCTTCATCATTTGAAAAATTTGATTAGATTTTTAGAATATTTAAAGAAACGGGGGGGGGGGGGGTCTGATTTGAACGACACAGGAAAAACAGTAACAGGAAGGAATAGGAAAAGAAACAGCACAAGTACAAAAAACAATAAACGAAAAGGAAAGAGAGAGAGAGAGAGAGAGAGAGAGAGAGAGAGAGAGAGAGAGAGAAATAATTGATAAACAATATTCACCTGATAGATGGGCGACCTAACAGAATCCGACGTTACCAATAATCTTCTTCCATGAGAATCCAGAGCCATTTCATGTCTGCAGTTTTTTGTGCTCTCTGGATAGCAGAACCTACAATAAATGGAAACCCGATTCAGTTACGAATAAGATAACATAATACTTTTTAGCAAATCTGCTGAACATAACACATTCTGCTAGCTATTCAGAAATACGAGGCACCAATCCATACAGTCTTTTAAAGAAACATTAAAATTTTGAGAAACGGGGGAGTTGAAAATTTTGGAAATGTAACTAATAGACTTCCATTATCAGTAGAAGTATAACGAGTAGACTGCTTGAATAGAGAACTAAAGATGGTTGGAATATGTATAGGAGACCAGAAGAATTTGTAATGGAAAATACAACTAGTTGGTGATATTTCTCTTATTTATGCATAAAAAATGTAGGCTACTGCTGGTAAATGAAGATGGCAGATATTACAAATATGGCAATTACCCATGCAATAATACTAATACTTATGGTAATTACTGTAGATACCAATACTGCGAAAGCATGGGTTTGACCGGATGGTAATTTTGGAAACCCAATTAAGCCAGCTAGATGAGAAACTCATTTCCATTGAGTTGCCTAGAGTTTTTTAGTGTTTTTGAGTTGAGGAAAAAAAAACGACTAGGTTGAGTTTTTTCCTTTGTTTTCATTTTTCATTAATTATGCATTTTATAATGCATATTTTATATTAAAAAAATCTATAAATGATCAATTTTTTATGGAGTTCTTTTCAAGTTTCCATGTGAGTCTTTAAGTCCATGACATTCAAGTTGAGTAGACATTGCAGGTTTTCAAACCATGATGCACAGAATTGGTGCCATTGCCATTTGCTGCTTATTATACTGTATAGTTCAGAAAACCATAACAGACTAGCCAATGAGAATTATACCACCCAGTATTCTAAAGAATGATTAGAGAGACAGGCATTTAGCAGGCATACGTTAAATTTGATGTTGATGTTGACAAAAAGCAAATGCGTATTCCAGGACAAACTTGGTATTAAAAAAAAAAAAAAAAAAAAAACATTTCTGCAGGGGTTCTAGCCTATAATGCTCCAAGATCATTGAAGATAAAGCTAGAAAAGACTCAATTCTTTTATAATTGAAAAGTAAGTTAAAAATTACAGTGGTGGGCAAGGCATTGAAAATCACCTGCTGCAATCTCTTGACCAAAGAACCTGACCCTGGTTTTGTAAGCTCCATTCAAATATCTGCAACCATGTATGTCTTTCATGATGCAAGAGTAGTGGGAAAGAGTGACTAATGGAAATAAAATGACCAGCAAAATGCTGATCAAAATACACACAATTCAACAATCTGAAGTTATTGGAAACTCGGAATCAAACAATGCAAATGCCATGAATTTGAGATGGTGGCAGCCATGAGAATAGGAAATGTAACTATTAAAGACACTACCACGGATTACAAGCATGGTTTTCATTCATCAGATCTCAAACCAAAACACTGAGCCCAGGTTGGCCAAAGGAAAACTTTTGAATAAGCCCAGTTTGATCAGTCTAAATTTTGGGCTCGATCTAACCCGGTGCTTTAAATAGCGGTAGCGTGTTGCGTAGCGTTCAACCTTCTGTAGTGTGCAGCGTAAATAGCGTAGCGTGTAGCATGAGCTACATGATACTTCTATTTTTAACTTTAAAATAGGAAAAACATGATAAATAGTAAGAAAATAATAATAATAATAATAATAATAATAATGCCTAAAAGATTATTCATTTTTCAAGTATCCAAATATATAAAGTTATAAACCAAATCAAATAATTATTACATCAACAACTTTCCAAGCAAACCGCTTTAATTAATAATAATGTCTAATTGAAACTACAAGTCACAACTCACAAGTATGAAAAAGAAATAAAAATCCCACAGGTTAAGAGTATTAAGTAGAGTACACATGTCATCAATACAAAGAGAGGTTTTTGAAAACCTTCTTTCAAAACCCTTTTTCTTTTACGTTTAGTTTTAAAGGTTTTTTAATGTGTGAGTTTCACATCAAAGAATCACCATCATTTTAAGTGAAGTTAAACAAAGAAAGGTATGATTTTAAATTTACATAAGTTTTTCATTACGTGAAGTTTACACCATTTTTAACAAAAATTTATATATATATATATATATATATATATATATATATATATATATATAAAATAATAAAAAAAAACAAAAAATAAATAAAAACATAAAACATATAATTTAAAAAAAAAAAAAACATTGTAGCGTATGCTACACACTACGTAGTTGTAGCGTACGTTACGACCCCTGTAGCATATGCTGCAGGAGATTTGTGCTATTCAGCTATGCTACGTAGCGTACGCTACAAGCACTATTTGAAACAGTGATCTAACCCTGGTTGTGGCCAGTTTACGACCCTAACATCAATGATAGAAGTACTTGCCTTTCCATCAGAACCTAAACTGAATATGCTAGTTTCGTCAGGTCCAAATAGCACAGAGCTAACAGCAGCATCATGAGCAGGCCACCCTGTGATTTGTAGGCCAGCAGCCATATCTTCAGCCAATTAAGGAAATTAAAGAGAATGTAAATACCCCACTTTCTTTTATCAGCAACATAACACCACCATGTTGTCCCAAAAACCAAGAAATGTCTTCATAGGTAAAATGGTCACCTTGAAGTAGAAGTTCAATTTGAACTAGGGACTAATAAAATGTACATTAAGAATAGAAAGCATTACTTAGGGCCTGTTTGATTTTCTAATTACAGAGGTATTCAAGGTAAATGGGTAATAATTATTTACCTCCGTATTTCCAGTTGGATTTCCAAGGTGATTTGACTGCCACCTTTCATTTATAGCACTCCTCATGGCACCCGAGGAGAAAAAAGTTAAATTGTGGGGCCCACCTTGATGTTTGTGTATTATCCACACTGTCCATCCCTTTCGCCAACTCATTTTAGGGCATGAGCCAAAAAAAAAGAGGCAGATCAAAAGGTCAAGTGGACCACACCACTGAAACAATGGGAATTGAACTCCTACCATTGAAAGCTTCTTCAGGACCCCATAAGTTTTGGATCAAACTGATATTTTTGTTTCCACTTTATCCATGACTGTGTGACCTTATTAACAGGTTGGATGACAAATAAACATCATTGTGGGCCCTAGGGAGAAAACAACTTTCAACCATTGACGTTTTAATGATCATTGTTTCCTAAGGTGTGGTCCACTTGAGCTTTTTATTTTCCTCGTTTTTGGGTTCATGTCTTAAAATGTATTTTTTAAAAGGATGGATGGTGTGGATAACTCATATATATCATGGTGGGGCCCACATATTTAAATCAGTAATAACGATGTTTGTACGGACCGATTTTCGAAATGTAAATCCTGGCGACTTTGAAACAGGTGTAAGTAATAATCAGGTAATTCCGTGTATTTACCAGGGAAATTAAAAATCAAACAAGCCCTTAGGTCATGGTTGATGCAATAATATGAAGCTAAATTGTATATCAGTACAAATATCATCAATAAATGAATGGAAGCCAATATACGAGGATACCAAACATATGAATCATCCCATCAGTTGCAGAAGCTGCTAAAATCTTCCCATTGTGATTGAAACAAAGAGAAGTAATTGCTGGTGGATCTTTACCAAGAGGAAGGACTGTCTTCACAAAAGATCAAAGATGTCATTGAGTCTTAACAGCTAAAATCCAAATTGCAATACTCTGAAGAGTACAAGTTATTTGGGAACCACACATACCATAGCCTTCCATGTCTTCATATTCCAAACAGTCAACGAAGCAAATCCCATTTTGTCGATATTACTTGAACCATGCCTACAATATGATACAATCACATGAATTGAGTGTAAACAGGAAAACTAGAAAAGGTATGGATAAGTGTCCGAACATTATTTGTAATGCTTCTATGTTAAATGTGGCTACAGAGAACAAAAATAATGATGCTTCAATAATACCTCACATCTGCAAATATGCAGACATTAGCAAAAGCTAAGCAGATGTTTTTTACACTGAAATTAGCTATGTTACATTTCTTGAACAGATTAAACAAAATGCACATGACAGCAGATTCTATACATTGTCAATGTATAAACTTGACAAGGACTGGGTGCCATTGTTGAGCTGTGAAAACACATACATCATAAGTGATGCAGGGTGGTACGATCATCCAATGGGGGACCACAATAAGTGATGCATGATGCATGATGGTCCAATCATCCAATTGGAGACTACAGTGGTTCCATTACTGGTTGATAAAAAATCGGGCCATCTAGACAATCCAACCATTCATATTGAATATATGGATGATCAGACTGGCCAGATTGAAGACCTAGACAGTTCAAAAATATCATCGAATACTTTTGTTAGGACCTGAGGAGTCACCAAAGAAAGCCATTCAACCCTTCTAGAAATTTGTACACAAACTGGATGCCCTCTTTACCTTCCTATACAAATCGTATGCATGAAAAGGACTTTTCTACAAAACACAACATCCATAGGCCGTATGGTTATGCATAAAATGGATATTTATTTGGTTTGAAGTCTTTAGGTTAGTTTCCTTAATTTTAGTCCAGTTCTTTATCTCTCTCTTTTCCCTGCTTTAGGGACACTGACACAGCTCATGGATTAGTTTGGATCATTTTAGGAAAGTTACACAAATGTCCAATAGGCTTCTAGAATAGGCTTCTTTTATTCCTGACTTTATGAGTTGTAAAGCCATACAAATGGAGCATTAAGAGAATGGATGATGACACTTTGAAACTTTGACTATTGATTTGAATCCAAGATATTTTGCATAAGAGTTGCTTCTAGCATGTGGTTTTTCTATCCCTAGAGCATTAGTAGCTTCTGAGCTATCTCTAGAGTCAAATAACTGAAGGACCGCGGGAATCCACTTCTAGAGTCCGTCATTTGGTCTATATTTCAATGAGTAGAGCATCTTGGAGGAAGAATTGAGCTCTTAATTGGTACATTTTGAAGGATAGAGTTTTATTAATGGTGTATTTGCTTCCACCAAATATCATGAAATTTTGCACCAAATTATACTAATTAACCATGAAATATTATAATATCTGATGCAACCAAACATGCCCTAAAAGGGGACAAAAGAATACGAAAGAGGAAGAGAATCCCCCCATGATGAGGGAATATCCTTTCTAGCCAAATCATCTGCTACATCAAATTGGTATGTAAACAAAAAAGTTTACTTTTCTGTAGAGCTGGGCACCGAGTCGAGTCGGACCGAGTTAGGGCTGACTCGACTCGATCTGGTTTTGAAATATGCCTAACCCGAACTCGATCCAACTCAATACCGAGTCCAACATGCCTGACTCGATCCAAGTTCGGTCTGGCCTAGACTGATCCGGACCGAGTCCGATCCAATCAAAAGTACCAAGTCGGGTCGAGTTGGCACTGAGTCAGATTGAGAGATGAGGGAGGGAGGGAGTGGAGAGGAGGAGGAGGAGTAGGAGGGTGATGGTGGTGGGTGGTTACCGGGCTTGGAAGAGGAAGAGGATGAGGGAGAGAGGGAGTGGAGAGGAGAGAGAGGAGGAGGGTGATGGTGATGGGTGGTTGCTAGGCTTGGAAGAGGAGGATGAGGGAGAGAGGGAGGGAGAGAGGTTGGGATTGAGTCGGGATAGGGTTAGAGAGTCAGGTCGATTCGGGATAGGGTTAGAGAATCGGGTCAAGTCGGGTTTCGGATCAGGTCGAGTCTAACCGGATCGAGTTTCGGGTCGAGTCGAGTTACTGGGTAACTCGAACTCGACTCGGTTTGAGTTCAGATTGGGCGAAGCTTACTCGGTTCGGACCGACTCACCCATTCGGTTCAGGTCCAGTCAGATCGGACAGATTCGGACGAGTCGAGTTAGCTGGATCGGGTTGTCCCGTGCCCACCTCTAGTTTTCTGTCTACTTTTCTACATCAATAAAGTTCTTAGTTGCATATTTTTCAGAAGCAATAGAAATCTTTGCCATCGATCAATCAATTAATATATATTAGAGATCCCATTTTTAAGTTCATGTGAAAATAACACCTGTTTTTGCTTATAAAGAACAATGACTTTCTCACACCATACAAATAAGTGAATAACAATAGAGAAGGAATATTTTTTATTATCATTTTAGTGCGCAAGATATGCACAATGAACCAACTTCTATGCAGCAGGGAACATGAGAATAGCATTATTATCGAAAAGAGAAGGAAAAAAAAAAAAAGTACCCTGTAGATGCAGCTGCAGAGACAAAAATTGGATCCACAGGACTGCACTTCAAATCCAAGACACTGCGGTCACATTGGAGCATGTGAAGACAAGTTCAGGGGAAGAAACCAAGACATGGAAGAGAGAGCAACTGAATGGAAGAATTATTTTCATGAGGACCTTGGAAATGATGCAGTTGTGCTGAGATCACAGACAACTCTCTTTGCATCAACATTCCATGCTTTAATACCACCATCAGCTGTGCCTATGAGCAGCTATTGTCAAGAACAATGAGAAGTTGGAAGGATGAACCTAACAGTAAAATTCCAAGTATCAAGATCGCTACAAATGTCAATATTACTTAAAGACAATCCACCATTGATCTATTAAACGCACCAAGCGATCAGATTTGCATTCCCAGTCAAGTGACATGATCTCAGCCCCACAATATATAGTCGCATTTCTGGATGTTGGGGTTGACGAGTCATATGTCCAAATCCTTCAAAAACATATGTACAGTGAGATTGTGAATTAGACTGCATAATCAAGGACAAAAAAGTCTGGTTTATCTCATGTAATTGATCCCAATTTGCAAGCACTGCCAAACCTAACCAACCATAATTACCTCACAGTGCCATCTGCAGAAGCACTTGCAATATTAGTTCCAGCTGCAGAAAAGCGGCACCTACTAATTGGACTGGTGTGGCCTAAGAATGTTTCCTGTTAAGTCACAAGCATCAAAAGGGAAAGACACCTCAAGAAGGTAGAAAACGATGAAGACCTTCCAGTAAACACCAAGATAGATAATTACACAACAGATTACATATAGAATACAACTACAGATAGGAAGCAGAATTTGAAAGAGTGTGTCGAAAAGAAACTTACCTGAAACTCCACTTTTACTTCTGGGAATTCTTCCCTCTGCATTTCACTGCTGGTTTCTGTTACAACACATACAAGATTTATTGCACCAAAACTCAAAGCCATGAAATTATAACTAAAAAGTCCACATGCCCATGAACAAAAAAAAGAACGACACAAAAGAACCTAAAATGTAGAACAGTTTCCCATACTAGAATTGAAAATGGTGTCATAGACTGGCCTAGGGAATTCTCTAGGCTCAGGCAAGAAATAGATCCCACATAGGCCAATGACAGGATGTCAATTGAATGAGGACTGAAACCTGGGGATCATATAGCCTGGTTTGCACTGGGTACAGGTGCTGGAGGAATCAGAGTCTCACTGGTTCCCTGTGAGATACTACTATTTTATTTTTCACTTCAATAAATGCTACCTCCATTTCGTAAAAGTGAAGGGAAAATAATGTCTTCAAGCAGCAATCATTGATTTGCAATTCACACAAGAATAATTCAAAATAAACAGGTTAAATGTGCGAATGATTGCTGAGATAAAACAGAATATGCAAAAGACTAATGAACAGTTACGAACCTGAATAAACGCTTTCTTGAAACATCAGAAGGGCATCCCCAGATCTAACATCTTGAAGAGGAAGCCTTGTTAGGGAACTTGAATCATGCTCTGACTCAGATAAGGTTGATTCCGATGAAACCTTAGCAGGATCTGCAAAACCCTGCACCTGCACTCCAAATCCTGACTCTCCCAAATGGGAAGTAGAAACCGAACTACTAGTTTCATAGAAATTCCTTAATGGAAGATTATCGCCTACAAGCACATCTTTTGGTGAATTCCCTGTTGACAGATCAAATGTAGAGCTGTTCTTTCGGAGTACACTGGTTTCCATTGCTGATGCCGCAGTACTGAGTAGAAAAGAAGCATCAATTTTTAATCAGAAAGATGCGGTAGTAGAGATGTATTCTATATTTCTGAAGACAATTTCAGTATTGTAAATTTATTTGTTATGTAAGGACATCTATTACCGGCAATCGATGAGTATCATCATTTAAAAGCTTGACCAAGAAGATTTGAATCAATGCTTAGGTACAACTCAGTATTCTAAAGGCCAAAGAGGATTGGATGAAGCACTAAAAAAACTAAAAGATTTTTTTACTCACTTGACAAGTTACATACACGAGGGAATTCCTACTAAAAAACACTTGAACGGAACTCCAATGCGGGATTCTTTGAGCTTCCAACTTTTTCTAGTTTTAACAGTTGGAAGGAATCAGGCTCAAGTCTAACAACACAGTGAATGAACCCTTCCTTACAATTTCTCCCTCGTATCCCTAGATCTAATCGGAGTAAAAACAATGAATCAATGATAATATGCAAACTTGGCGGCGGAATTCTGACCATTCTATGTTCACGAGTAATTATCATAGTTAGCAAAACACTAAATGGCCAAAAGAAAAAACTACATGGAAATATATATATATATATATATATATATATATATATGTGTGTGTGTGTGTGTGTGTGTGTGTGTGTGTGTGTGTGTGTGTGTGTGTGTGTGTGTGTGTGTGTGTGTGTGTGTGTGTGTGTGTGTGTGTGTGTGTGTGTGTGTGTGTGTGTGTGTGTGTGTGTGTGTGTGTGTGTGTGTGTGTGTGTGTGTGTGTGTGTGTGTGTGTGTGTGTGTGTGTGTGTGTGTGTGTGTGTGTGTGTGTGTGTGTGTGTGTGTGTGTGTGTGTGTGTGTGTGTGTGTGTGTGTGTGTGTGTGTGTGTGTGTGTGTGTGTGTGTGTGTGTGTGTGTGTGTGTGTGTGTGTGTGTGTGTGTGTGTGTGTGTGTGTGTGTGTGTGTGTGTGTGTGTGTGTGTGTGTGTGTGTGTGTGTGTGTGTGTGTGTGTGTGTGTGTGTGTGTGTGTGTGTGTGTGTGTGTGTGTGTGTGTGTGTGTGTGTGTGTGTGTGTGTGTGTGTGTGTGTGTGTGTGTGTGTGTGTGTGTGTGTGTGTGTGTGTGTGTGTGTGTGTGTGTGTGTGTGTGTGTGTGTGTGTGTGTGTGTGTGTGTGTGTGTGTGTGTGTGTGTGTGTGTGTGTGTGTGTGTGTGTGTGTGTGTGTGTGTGTGTGTGTGTGTGTGTGTGTGTGTGTGTGTGTGTGTGTGTGTGTGTGTGTGTGTGTGTGTGTGTGTGTGTGTGTGTGTGTGTGTGTGTGTGTGTGTGTGTGTGTGTGTGTGTGTGTGTGTGTGTGTGTGAATTTAATTTGGGTTCTTTACCAACAAAAGAGGTCAAAGTTCAGTAAAAGATGCGGATATGACAAAAAGTCAGGAAGTGAAATTTTCGAGTTTAATACTGATTTTTCTCAAAAGGCCGGGATGAAATAACTCTTGAATGATAACTTAGATTGGCATGCATGTGTGCCATGGGTACTAAAAAGATACACCATAACTCAAAAGGGCAGAGGAGAACGATCACCTTAGCTCTCCTCTAAAATGATTGGAAGAATAGGTGTGCTAATTAGGCAAATGTGTAGAGTCTCACTCTCATCTATTCACAGGCAAATGTGTCAATGTAAACTACATGTGTCAAAAATCAGTGGGTTACACTCCTCATAGGGGTCACAATGTACAAAATACAATGATGATTAATTTTTGCTAGCCGTCCATTTGCTTTGTATTGTGCAGACCATGAGGTGTGACAGAGCTTAATTTTTAGTCCAAAAAACCAAACAGTGTAGCAGACTTGATGGAAAGCTCACCTCCAGGGCAATGTTGTCAAAATCATTATCGTATCGTTAATCATAGTAGGGGTTGAATCGTATCATATCACAAATCGTATCGTAAATCATAATATTTTTTTTAACAATTTTCTTAGAATTTTGAAACAACAATGAAAAATATAAATAAACCAGAATTTAAAAAAAAAAAATTTAAAAAAAAAAACCTCACCTATTTCCTTTTGCTCTCAATATGCACCAAGTAACACCATGTCATGATAATGTTAAAGGATTGTTATTCCTTTATTTTTTGTCTTTCATGAAATTTTCCTTTAAAAAACATACAGTGGTCCTTTAATACTTTATGTTCTTTTTACCTTTCTTGAATGTAGAATCACGGTGGAAAAGTGGCCTTTGATACTGTAGACCGACGAAAAAATATATTTTGATTTCTAAACATCATTCCATAATACATACAGGTCAGCATGATCGTAACCATCCATAAAAACATTATAGTTAAGTCATGCATCAATTTGGCATATCGACTAGTTAAGAAGTGAGAAATCACACACAAAAAAAACAAAAACAAAAACAAAAACAAAACATAAAAAAAAAAAAACAAAAAAAACAAACAAAACAAAAAAAAACAAAAAACAAAACAAAACAAAAAAAAAAAACAAAACAAAAAAAACAAAAAAAAAAAAAACCACACAGATATATGATTTAATGTTGAAGAGAATATAAATCATTTAATCTCTTATAAAGAACAATTAAAAATAGTTTACTTTTTCTAAATGATTCTTAAAGCCCCCACCAATTTAAAAACATAAAATGAATGCCAAATGAAGCTTCAAATAGAAGAGAACAAGTATAATTTGAATCGTAAATCTTAGGATTCATATAAAAAGGGATTCAGGGTTGGTATTCAAATTGTTTTGCTTAGGATTCGACTAAAATCATATATCGTAAATCATAGGATTTTGACAACACTGCTCTAGGGTTCTATATCGGCATATGTGCTTGCTTGTAGAATTGTATCGAGATGGAGCTGCTTTTACAAATCTCCTTCCTTTTCATCATACCAGAGATCAAGAGTGATATTTCACAGTAATTGTGGTTTTTGCACTGCTTTAAATGCATTAAGTTTTATTCGTGTTTGAAGCGGATGCATGAAGAATACAATAAATAAATAAAATAAAATAAAAAATGGCAAGATTTTGAAAAATATACCATTTTACACAAATAGGTAATTTCTCGCATATTTTTAAAATTTAGAAAACAGCGTATTCCTAACTATTATGTCATATTTGTTTTGTTCAAGCCATAGAAGTGCTTTTCTGCATTTAATTGGTATTAATCTAGCACTTCAATGGTTCTTATTTTCAATTTCTATAATAAAATTTCAAAAAATAAACTTTATTGAGTCAATTGAACTCAACAGAGGTGTCGCTTGGTAAAACTTAATTTTAGGACTTAAAATTGTCATTTTCAATGATTTTGGGAATTCAAACCATTTGGTAAAGATAAAAGATTAAGCACTTAATGTTAAAAATCACTTAAAATTAGTGGGGTTTTTCTTCTTCTTTTTTTCAGTGAACTGCCCTTCACTCTTCACTTATCGCTAAATGCGGTAAGAGATTTTCCATTAAATTTTTGGATGACTATTGACGAAATTATCCCTACCAACACTTTGAAAAGACAATATTACCTTTCCGGGCTTTGAAAACTTAGGAAAGTTCTGTGGGCTCCACCATGCTGTAGTTATATGCACACAGTCCATCCATTTCAGCATATCATTTTAGGGTATGAGCCAAAAAATGAGGCAGATTCAAAGCTTAAGTGGACCACACCAAAAAGCAATAGGGACAATGACACCCACTGTTGAAACCTTCCTAGGCCCCATCGTGATATTTATTTTCCATCCGACTTGTTCATAAGGTCACATAGACCCTGATGAAGGGAATACATAAATATCAGTTTGATCCAAAACTTTTTCGGCCACTGGGAAGGTAGGCGTTCAATCCCCACTGCTTTCTATGGTTTAGTCCACTTGAGCTTTGGATCTGCCTCATTTTTGGGTTCATATCCTAAAATGATCCGAAAAAATGGATGGGTGGTGTGTATATAACACATACATCATGGTGGTGCCCATAGAACTTTCCCACGTCAACACGGTACCGACCTAGGTGCTATGTTCTGCTCTAAGCAATCCCCTCCATGCGTACTTGGAGGATGCAATTTGCTTACTGATAACTCGCTATCGAATAGTGCTTTGTGGGCCCTACCATGATGTATGTGTTCTATCCATGTTGTCCATCCATTTTGCCAAATCATTTTAGGACATGAGCCCAAAAAGGATGCAAATCAAAATCTCAGGTGGACCACACCTCAAGAAACAGTGGTTGATTGAATGACCACCGTTAAAAACTTCTTCGGAGCCATAAAAGTTTTCGATCAAGCTGATATTTGTGTTTTCACTTCATCCAATTCTTTTTGACCTAGTCAACAAGTTAGATGGAAAATAAACATTATAGTGGGCCCTAGGAAGTTTTCAACGGTGAGCATTCAATCACCATTGTTTTCCTGCAGTGTGTTCCACCTAAGATCTAGATCTGCCTCATTTTTGGACTCATGGCCCAAAATAATGATCCAAAATGAATGGACGACATGGATAAAACAAATACATCATTGTGGGGCCCACAAAGCATCCTCCAGTAGCCTGGTTACTGACAGTGTCAGTGAACAATCCGCGTTCCGTAGGGAGCGGATTGTGCTGTATATTTTTTCCTGATCATTCTAGGGCATGGTCCCAAAAATGAAGCAAATTCAAATCTCAAGTAGACTAGACTACAGGAAAACAGTGGTGATTGAACGCTCACCATTAAAAACTTCCTAGGGCCCACTGTAATATTTATTTTCCATCCAACCTGTTGATCAGGTCACATAGACCTGGATGAAGAGAAAACATAAATATTAGCTTCATCCAAAACTTGTGGCCCCCAAGAAGTTCTTAATGGTGGGTGTTCAATTACCACAATTTCCTATAGTGTGGTCAACCCAAGGTGTCCCGTATCGGTATCGGTTGGCGTAACGGTGTCCTTTGAAACCGATACGGATACGGGGGCGTAACGGCGATACGGGGGCGTAACGGCCCATAACGGCGCAAAATTTTTTTTTTGCCAAAAAAATATGAAAAAATATGGATTAAATCCGAAATATTCTAAGCATTCCAAATATGCATTCATTTATAAATTGGAACATGTTTATGGTGGTGTAACGGTCCACTCTTTGGTCAGAAGTTGTATCGGACTGTCTGATGAATTTATGAACCAGATAACCTGAATTTGACTACAAAATTCATGTATTTAATTTTCTAACTATCTACTATCAATGATAGATATATTAGAATGAATGTAATATGAAAATATCTTACATTTAGGTGTTTGCAATTATTTTTGAGGGCCAAAATTCATGCATAAATAGAAAAAAATGTAAAAATAAAAAATAAAATGGCACCCCAAATATATAAAATGCACATTAACATGTTTTACTATGATTAACACATCACATGGCATCATTAAAACAGCAAAAGAATCATTAAAAAATAATTTTTCAAATTTTCAAAAAAAGGGTCAAAATAAATGCGTAAATAGAAAAAAATATAAAAAAAAATATAAAATGGCACCCCAAATCTGTAAAATGCACATTAACATGTTCTACTATGATTAACATATCATATGACATCATTAAAACAGCAAAAGAATCATTAAAAAATGATTTTTCGAATTTTCAAAAAAAGGGCCAAAATAAATGCGTAAATAGAAAAAAATATAAAAAAAATATAAAATGGCACCCCAAATCTATAAAATGCACATTAACATGTTCTACTATAATTAACACATCATATGGCATGATTAAAACAACAAAACAACTATTAAAAATTGATTTTTCGAATTTAAAAAAAAAAGGCCAAAATTCATGCGTAAATAGAAAAAAATATAAAAATATATATAAAATGGTACCCCAAATCTGTAAAATGACATTAACATGTTCTACTATGATTAACACATCATATAGCATCATTAAAACAGCAAAAGAATCATTAAAAAATGATTTTTCGAATTTTCAAAAAAAGGGCCAAAATAAATGCGTAAATAGAAAAAAATATAAAATGGCACCCAAAATCTGTAAAATGCACATTAACATGTCCTACTATGATTAACACATCAAATGGCATAATTAAAACAACAATACAACCATTAAAAATTGATTTTTCAAATTTTAAAAAAAGGGGCCAAAATTCATGCGTAAATAGAAAAAAATATAAAAAAAATATTAAATGACACCCAAAATCTGTAAAATGCACATTAACATGTTTTACTATGATTAACACATCATATGGTATGATTAAAACAACAAAACGTATTAAAAATATATAAATACATATTTTTGACAAATTTCTGAAAAATGGCCCATCGAGCTTTGATTCAAGAAAATTCATAATATAATGTGTTTTTATCTCAAATACTCAGCCAAAGTTGGTCGAAATTATTAGTAAAAGGAGTAAGAAACAGTTTGGAAGCAAGAGGTTTCAAAAAAACAGCAAAAATAAAGCTTAAAATAGAAAAAGGTCGATACGGGCCTGTTACGGGCCTGTAACGGCCCGTAACGGGCCCGTAACGGCCGATACGGGGGCGTATCGGCCGATACGCCCCGTATCGGGCCCGTATCGGCCGATACGGCTACAAAAAACCGTATCGGCCGATACGACCCCGTAACGTGTAACGGCCACCACCGTTTCCGTTACGTATCGGCCGATACGTAACCGATTTGGCATTCCTTGGGTCAACCTGAGATTTGGATCTACCTCATTTTTGGGCTCATGCCCTAAAATAAGCTGGAAAAATGGTGGGACAATGTGGATTTCGCATGGACATTAAGGTGGGCTACCTCATTTTTTTTATGGCCAAGAACCGATTCAATACTGACACGAATGATCCAATCCATTTCATGGATTACCATGCAAAACCACACCAATTAGATCATCCAATCCATCTATTATTTGACCTGATTGTAATGGCCATTCCCTCTCCAAGCCATCAATGGGATGGTTGTGATTGCCTTAAAAAGTGATTCTTTAGAATCATAAGCCATCTATGATGGGCCTTAAAAAGAATTCTCACAACAACAAGGTCTAAGACTTTCATGTTAAAGACCATTGATAAAACAATTAATATTTGTCAAATATGGTAGCTCATGAAATGCTTGTTAGATCTAACGAACGGTCTGGATCAATGCATTGGGCTATCTCAATGGGCAATTAAATTACAAAATCTGGCAATTATGATTATAGATTCAAATCTGGCCTAGAAAAGATATTACCTACATATTGTGGTAAGTAATTGTTGTATGATTGTTTAGACCATCCAAGTTGTGGGTCTTGTTGTGAATGGATCAACCTCAAAATCAAAGTCATCGATCTAACAAATCAATTCATGATACTGTACATGGCAAACATAAAAGATCCAAACCATTCATCTACTTGGCTTTATTGGTGGGAAAAGTATTAAAATTTTATTGGAATGGGCATAGGTGTGCCAAATTTAGAGGCATGGCAATAACAAGTTTCATCTCATACTCTCATGATTTTGAATGTTGAAATATATTGGCGTATTAGCCTGGCAACAAAATGATACGATACAGCGTCGTGATCAGTATCAAGGTCATATTGGCCTATATCGGTCAGAACTTTTTTTAAGCCAAAGAATTAAGGAAAATATCAGGAGAGAGAGAGAGAGAGAGAGAGAGAGAGAATAATAAGATATTAAAGAATATCATAAAGAAGTGAAGGTTCATCCTTCTTTCAGATTATTCCCATAATGGTCCACTTTGCTTCGATTTGTCAAATCCCATTCAAATCATTTGTTTTGATCCCAAAATAGCTCTAGATCTATAGCCTAAATGAGTTTTTAAGCTTCTTCCATGGTTTAAATGAAAAAAAAGAAGAAGAAGAGAAGACCTGAGTGAAATTTTGGAAGGAAAAAAAAAAATCAAAATTGGACTTTTATGGGCATATCCGCCCCGTATCGATGTTAATACGCCCCATTGGAGGTGGGCATCGAGTCGAGTCAGACCGAGTTAGGTCCAACCCGACTCGATCCGGTTTTGGAAAATCCCTGACCCAAACTTGATCCGACTCAGTAACGAGTTCAACAAGCCTGACTCAATCCGAATCCGGGTCCTAGCTGGGCTGACCCGAACTGAGTCCGACTCGATTAGAGATACCAAGTCGGATTGAGTTGGCACCGATTCGAATCAGGTCATCGGGCTTGAGCATTGGATATGCTTCAATTTTGGGGGTAAAATGGATGGATGGAGGAGACAAAATACATAAATCAATGAATCCTTGACAAGAGATTAGGATCATTCAATGAATCCTTGATCTATCCATTGTGGGCCCGCAATTTTGGATGGTTATATTGGAATTAGTGCAGGCCACATCTACAAAGTTCAGTGCCTAACTATCAACCATCACCCATCGCAAGAGTATCAAATAACTCGCCAGTTTTATTTTACCACCATTTCGAAAATAGTGGTGACCCGTCCTCCTCAGCTATGGCACTGATGTACAGCTATCCTGACCACCCAAATTGTGGGTTATATCATGATGGATCATATCTTAAAATCACTAATTAAGAAATCCAACAATTCAATTGACGGCCATCAAACGGATGGTTAAGAGGAAAATAACGAGTGGTCCAAATTCAAAAGGAAATTCAAATGGTTACTGATATCTTGTTACTGTAATTTTTATTTATACTCTATCCACAATCGGTTCGTCAATTTGGACGGAGTGGATTACCTCAAAACCACGTCATGTTTACGCACGTAATAGCTGACATTCGCCCTATTTTTCAAATGGTCATGGCGTACTGAGTTACTCGGTACACAACTCGCTTCCACCTCCACCATTTCCGGTGTGAGGGCTATCCTCTTAACATAAAAATAAAAAATAAAAAATAAAAAATAGACAGACGCATCTGATGAGCCGCTAGCATGGTGTGTCATAAAGGCCGTTATGAGACCGTAAAGGCCGTTACGTAAAGGTAACAGTGGCAACCGTTACGTAAAGGAAACACATTACAAGGTCTTAAAGGCCATAACAACCGTTATGGGAAAAAAATTACCTGTATTTGCCGTTAACAACACATTACGTCCCATATAAGGCCATAACAACCCCGTAATTGTCTATTGTGAGGAATATACTGGTTTTCCATACTTTTTAATCAACATTACAGGGTAGATACAAGTTTTCGAAAAAAAAAAATTCAACAAAAAAAGAGACTATAATGGCTGTTATGGGGGCCGTAACAACCATTACGACCCGTATCGTAAAGGTAACGGTGGTGGCCATTACGGCCACCGTTACCGTTATAGAACACCTTGGCCATTGGCTACCACTGCAGGATGGGAGAAGAGAGGAGAGAGAGAGAGAGAGAGGCTGGAGGTTGCTGCCGCCTACCGGACAGGACGGGATGGTTTGCCGATTGGTGCCGGACGGGAAGGGGTTGGGACTTTTTTCAGATTAAGGCATGCAGTGGGTAGGGTAGAGAGGATTAGGAATTAGGTTTTTTTTTTTATATATACCCTACCCGATAACTTGAGTCGAGTCGGGTTTCGAATCGGGTCGAGTCTGACGGATCGAGTTTCGAGTCGAGTTACTGGGTAACTCGAACTTGACTCAGTTTGAGTTCGGATTGGGGGAAGCCTACTCGGTTCGGACCGACTCACCCATTCGGTTCGGGTCGAGTCGGATCGAGTCGAGTTAGGCGAGTCCATTGTTGTCATGTGCGATTGCATATGCGTATATTGGATCGCATATGCGCATATCCATATGCAGATCGCATATGCGATTGCATATGTTGCATATGCGAAAATATGCGATCACATATGCGATGTATGCGATTGCATATTGGCCATGGCACATTGAATTTTTATTTTTATTTTTATTTTTTTGCAAAAACAATAACATTTTGTCTATAAAAAGGCTTCCAAATCTCCTCCATTTACAATATTCTCACTCCAAAACTCTATTATTCTATTTTTCTCTTACATTTCTTAGTTACAAGTGGTCTTAATCTCCCTCTCTCTTGTATTTCCTATTTCCAAGTGACCTCTCTCTCTCTCTCTCATTCCCTCTCTCTTGGAAGTTGGAAGATCAAGATTTAAGCACTTTTAAGTTTCAAGGAAGATAGCTTGTTGATTTTCTACCATAATAAATAAATAGCTTATTGATTTTGTTGTTACTTCTTGTTAACTATATTGTTAAATGTGGATGACTCGATGTTTAATTCATTGTTTAATTGATTTTATCTTTTTCAAATGTATTTTAAATATGTAAAAGTAGTTATCTATTAACTTAGAAAAGTTCTCCTCAACTTCTTATATTTTTTTTACAATTTTTTGAATTTTTCTCATATATATATATATTTTTTTACAATTTTTTGAATTTTTCTCATATATATACATATATATATATATATGGGAAAAGGTACTATGCGCTCGACCTCACGATAAGCTCCCGTGAGGTCGAGCTGTGTGGACCCCACCGTGATGCATGTCGACCATCAACACCGTGCATTTGATGGGTACCCTTTAAATTATGGGATATCCCAAAAATCAGCCGTATACGGAACTCAGGTGGGCCACACCATCTAAAATCATGTGAAACACCGTTAAAACATATAAAAGCACTTGGTGGGGCCCACCTGAGTTTTGAATACTGCTGAAACTTAGTCTAAACCCTCATACAAGTGGGACACATAATGGATGGGCTGGATTTGCAAACCACATCTTTTGTGGGCCCCAAAAATGATTATGAATGTTTTAATGGTGCACGGCCCCTCTCCACTTCTGTAAGTGGTGTGGCCCACACAAGTCACGGATTGACTTGATTTTTGAGACCTAGGCCCATGATGGAATGGCACATTTGACTGATGAGGTAGATGTTCGAAAGGCATCACAGTGGGGCCCACACAGCTCGACTGCATGGGACGGAGCCGTGAGCTCGAGCGCATTGTACCTTCTCTCTCTCTCTCTCTCTCTCTCTCTCTCTCTCTCTCTCTCTCTCTCTCTCTCTCTCTCTCTCTCTCTATATATATATATATATATATATATATATATATTTTCAAAAAAAATTAAAATTAAAAATATGCAATTGCATATGCACATAAGCATATGCGATCGCACTGATCACATATGTGATTCGACAACATTAGGTGAGTTGAGTTGGTTCGTGCCTAGCTCTATGCCCCGTATCGGCCAATACAGGCCGATATGGGTCAATCTTTTCGTATTGGGCCAATACGAATCCGTATCGTGCATCATCTCATGCCTATACGGATGCGATATGGCCAAATTGGCCGATACAATATAGATATTCATATTTATGCATACTCTACAAAAGATAGAAATAGGGACAATATGGGCAAATATGATCAATTGCCAATTTTCAAACATTTGTGGTTTGTGCTTACCAAACAAGTTTTTGTGAAAGAAATGATAATTTTCATATATCAAGACTTTTTTTCAGACAAATTACCAAACAGATTTTTCAGTACTTACAAGTACAAAATGCAAGCGCTTCAAGTTTTCAGCACTTAAATTAATTTTCAAACCTTATTTTTCAGTTTACCAGACAGCACCCAAGTCTCAAGCTGACTTAGATGCATGTCCTCCTAGAGCTAGAGTTCCCGTAGAGTTTCAAGTTTCTAAACCTTGATTAGTATCAAATATAGATAAGTCTCCAAAAACCAACGTGTGACAACTACTTGCTCTTGTACACATGCAAATCGATTTAGCAATAAGCTCCAACAGTGGCACATACATAGACAAGCTAATACATTCACATTGATGCACGCTAAAGCATGCATATTGATGCTCATATCAGAAATAAGCTCCAATAGTGGCACTTACACCAATGACAAAATAAGATTAAACAAAAAGGAGCATGCATATAAGATCCCCAAAATGAGCACAAGCTCATGTTAGGTAAGCATACATTTTCCCATGCATGATGCATGTGCATGCTCAAACTCTTTCATGCACAAACACCCACAAAATTGCATGCCCCTGCAACCAAGCAAATCGATTATCACAATTATCTGAAAATAATTCCAAGAAATATGTTTTACCTCCTCAATTGGCAGAGCTGAGCCTCCTTTGACTCTAATAAAGCCTGGAGCTGTGACAACATAACATTCAGTTGCTTTATGTCCTTCTTGAGACGCTTGACAGTGTTCTTCTCAGTACTGATCTTTAACAGAGCAGGGATGCGTGGATTGGTTAAGGAAATGGTCTTATAAATGAATTAGTCTAAACATACAAGCCCTGCACAACTTAAGGGGTCGTTTAGCACCATGGATTGGAGGGGATTGGAAGGGATTGGCAATCCCCTGGCTATTTGGCACCATAACGTAACTGGAGGTTTGCAATCCAGGGGGTTTCAAATCCCCTCGATCTGGGGGTTTGCAATCGGACCTTGGATTGCCTTTTTAAAGTAACTCAACGGTCAGAAATTCGACCGTTTAGAGATCTTCTTTAAAAACTTATCTATGCATACTGTCTCATTCATCTTCTCCAAAAAAAAACTCTCCAGTACCGCAACTCTCTCCAGTACCGCAGAAGAAGGTTAATGCTAGACTGCCACTAGACTGCAGAAAGTCTGCCGGAAGGTTGCTGCGTCATCGCTGGTATAGAAGGAGACGGAGATTTACTGTAAAAGTTGGTTTATATTTTACTGTTTTCTTTTAATGAATTGCAACTTATTATTTGGGTGGCCCACTATAATGGTTATGAAAAATCTGCTTAGACCATGTGATGACTTGTCAAAATTTATCCGTATGGACAAAATATTATACTGATTTAGGCTTCACATGGACGACGCCAAATGAAATAGTGAATGGAGGGACGAGAACATTTTATTCGTATGTCCCACCATGATGGTTATATGGACGATGTAATCCAGCCATTATATAGCCCATTAAAATTTAAGATTTGAGAAAAAAATTAGAGGTAAATATCATTCAAGTGGGCCATAGGAATGAAAACAAATTCAACGATTATAATTGCTTTTACATACTGTTTTTAACTGTGTGATCAGCTTGAACTATCGATGGCCCTTAAATTTAGGCCATTGGCCTAAAATAGGATAACTCATATTATGGTCGAAGTAGATTTCCAACTATCATTAAGAAAGCTGGAGAACTTTGTTTTTTGCAATAAAAATGAAGTTAGCAACGTCCCTGTAAAGCCACCACATTTTAGCGTTATTCATGTAGCGTTGTGCATTTTTTAAAATATAATGTGGGGCCACCGTCATTCATGCATATTATCCACTTCGTCCATCCATTTTATCAGATACTTTTGGTGGGTTAGCCTAAAAATAAAGCATATAAAAAAACCAAGTGGACCACACCATTGAAAAAAGTGTTAATTGAACATATACTGTTGAAAAGTTACTGGGGGCCACAAAAGTTTTAGATCAAGTTGATAATTGTGTTTTCACTTCATCCACGTCCGTGTGATCTTAAGAACAGGTTGGATGACAAATAAATATCACTGAAGGCCTTGTAAATGTTTCAACGGTGGAAATTAATATTTCCACTATTTCCTTTCATGTGGTATGTTCCACTTGAGCTTTGTATATACTTCAATTTTAGGCTCAACTCCTAAAATTATATGAAAAAACGGATGAACGGCGTGGATAAACCACATGCGTTGACGGTGGGCCCAATAGAGTTCACTCAGGTGTAAAAGTAAACATGACAATGGTGAAATTTAGTAGGCCCACCTGAAGTTCGGAATTACTTCTTTTTTTTTTCAATGTGTATATTTTGATGGACTTGTTATCATAATTATTTATGTTGCAGTATATTTTAATCACTTTGGGTATTTTAAATAATTTACTTGGTCTCCTTGAATATTCATGCAAATATACTACAAAATTTGAGGGAGTTTCAGATCCACACTCCCAAACACAAATTTTACAATCCAGGAGGTTCCAAATCCAAGGTGCCAAACAGAAACAGGGGGTTCCAAATCTAGGGGGTTTCCAATCCAAGGGGTTCCGAATCCAAGGGGTTTCAAATCCACACTCCCAAACAGGCCCTAAAGTACAAATGAAAGATACATGCCCCCTAAAAAAAAAAAAAAGAAAAGAAACTTCCAATATGATCTATGTGAAATTTGAATGTATCAGTAGATGCATTAGATTAAAGTTGACATTAATGAATATGATATGGTTAAAGCTTAATGAGTAATAAGATCTTGATTTCAACTACATAAGAGAAAAAGACGAAGAATATACAAAGCAAAGAATAAGAAAGAAAACAAAGGAAGAATTGTCCAACTGATGTTACAATGTTGTAATGATTGGATAGCCATCCCAACATGAAAAGTACACAATAAACTTCAGTTACAAGAATCAAAAGATCAAAATCTACATAGTATAGGATATGAGTACCATTGAAGATCTCACTCAAGAAATTTCTGAAGGAAAGAGACAAGGCATCAAACCATTCCCTAGAGAAGAAAACCAGAAACTGAGGCTCCAAACTTGGGTTCTTTAGATATGGAATAGCTGCAAGGAATCCCTTTGGTATAAGATTGCAATTTGTAAGAGAGAACACCAAAAAGAAAGTGAGATAAAAAGGGAGAAAGAACAGAAAAAACCCACCAAACCATGGAGTCCAATCCCCGCCTCTTTGCAATAAATCATTTCCGTATGTACCAAAGAACTCTACAACTTTGTCTTTCCTTCCTGATCGCAAGGCATGGATGATATAATAACGTAAAATTGAGACCTCCAATTTGGATAATGTAGAAATAAGAACCATTTCTGAAGATGAAGATATGCACTGCTTCAAGAAACTGAGCAAGCTGACCAACTTTTCTGCCTGAAATTTGGGCACATACTCTGAGAAAACCAAGTCAATGATCTTATCCACTTCAAAGCCTTTACCAATATCTGTGGACAACTCGGTCTCAAAGACTTGAAGGGTATTCGTAAAACCCCTAAAGACAAGAAACTCCCTCACAAGCTCCTCTGCATATTGCATGTTCTCCATCATATTCTTTGAAATCTGTGAACCAAATAGCCTTCTAAGGCCTCAGAAGGCTTGAGTAGCTGGATGCAAGGGCTTCATGGTTAGCCCTATTATTTTTTCTTTCTTTCTTTCTCCTGATATATGTTTCCAATCTAACTCTGCTAATAGATGCCAGCTTGTGTATTTTCAAGAGTCAAGACTGATCCAAGGGGCCCCAAAGCACCTAGAATGGTTCATGGGCAAAAAATGAACAAGAAAAATAATGAGGAAATGAAAGATGCTACTACACAACTCGCACAATAGAAATCCTATGCAGACCCTCTTCACAGTACACAAGGCAAACATGTGTGGTGATCAAGAATGTAGAACTGGAGGGCCACCATATCTATTGGATATCACCAAAAGTCTCAGTGAGTGGGCAACTCTGGCCATCCACATGTTGATGATCCGAGTCTGATATAGACAAAACTAACTTGAGTAGAAAAAGGGACCCATCCTTGGACCTTGGATGCATGGGTCCCGCCACCCAAGGGAACAAATGCACCCTTGTCCCAAAACCCTGCTGTGGTTAATGATTTTTGTTTCGGTTAATTCATGAATTAGCTATTTTTGGTAAGAAATGTCCACATATAACATTGTTTTGAGAATTTTCACATGCAACCCTTTCTTTTCAATGAATATGTCACTAATGTAGAACATCAGAACCGTGAGATGGGTGGGCCACACCATAGAGAGCACCTGCGGAAAATTCAGACCAATCAACTCATTAGGTGGTGATGCACATCTGAACATTGAGTAAGTCAGACCATTGGCAGTCCACTGATTTTGACAGTAAGCCCTCCTAACAAGTGCACCATCCTGATTTCTGCCCCAGGTGATTTTATGGTGCGGCTCACCTTCAGCATGGATTGGATATTCTGCACATGTGAAATGTGTGGTAAATTTTGATGGTTGTATGTGGGCACCACTTGCCCTGTTTGAGCTAACCGTTCCTTTTGAGGTCACAGTCGCCCCTGCCGTATAACATCTCTCATGAGGAAATATACAATTTTCCATCTTAACTGAATATGCAGGGTGCCAAGCCCGATTAATTGGGATCAGGCTTAGATGATGATGAACTGAATATGTGGGGCCCAACTTTCTGCAACATGAATTGTTTATATGGTAGCCCTATGGCGGACAGGAAATATCCCAAAACCTCCCCAATGGATGATCCTAGCCATCCAAGTCAACCCCAGATAAACATGGACCATTGATTGTGGTATCCATTTTCATCAGATGGCTAGAATCATCTGATAGTGGAGATATTATGGCATGGCCCATCCAATGACGGCAGCCCTAGCTGTAGAATTGCTCGGCCAAGAAAACACAATTTCTTTCAATAGAACATCAAGTAATACCTCAATACCCCAATTACCAGTGCGATATCAGTTTAATAAAGCGTCACAGCATTGGCAAGAAATTGCGGGAAGAGAGCGAGAAATGGAAAATCGAATCAAAGGTGGAATGAAATACAAAACAAGTGAAATCTAATAAGAAAATTCATACACGGAATCGAATTCATAATTATTATTTTTATTTAAAAAAAAAAAAAAAAAAAAAAAAGGAAGAAGAAGAAAGGAAAATCAATAGACGGGTCGAGAAAAGATGCAGATGACCCAAATTGCAATTGAAATCGGGAATTCCACATCTTAACAGATCTACAAAGTTCAAAAGAAAATATATCATACAGAAGGGAGGGACAACATAAAAGGAAAAAATAAAAAATAAAAAATAAAAAATAAAAAATAAAAGTAAAAGAGAAAGGAAAGAAAATACCTAGAAACGTTAGGGCCCAGGACTGATACTGTGAGAGACGAACGTCAGTCCGCCAGGTGGGAGATTACAAGTTATATTGATACAAGAACACACGAGCCGTGGTACTCTGGCAGAGAATGACGCTCAATACGCAGGCACTCATATATGTATGAAAAATTAATTCAAATTAATCCGACTAAATTGTGGAACGCACTTTCCCTAACTTACAATCCCAAAATGGGGTTGGTTGAATAAATAAAAATTTAAAAAAAAAACCTCTAACATACGGACGCTTTTTATGTTGAAATAGGACCCTCAATGTTTTAACTGTCCGATAGTCAGACAATCAAAATTCCGTAGTTTTTGGGACCCTTTAATGTTTTGAGTGTCCTATGGTCAGACAATCAAATTCCATAATTTTTGGTTCCCAAAAATTTTGTTCCAACTACTAGTATAACCACGTATGTAATTTTTAAGTGAATTTGATGTGTTTGCATATCATTCATGTGTTTCTACCAAAGTAACTACTAAGGCACGTGTGAAATTCTTTTAGCTGTTGACGACTGACATGCAAGGTCATAATCTTTCAGTTCAAGATCCAAATAGCTGATATAGAAATCTAAATTTTAAAATAAGTGTTTTTAAAATCAGTTTTATTTTATAGTTTATTGACAGAGCTTTAGAATTAAATTTGAAAGTTTGGCACATTACTTATTTTAAATTTTAACACATGTAACTCTTAATTGTAGCACACATTGTTAATTTAATTCACGTTTTAAATCTTTGAACTTGGCATTTCACTTGTCACATTTTATGTGGGATCATCATAATATTATTTGTATTTCGTTTTTCCTTTTCTTTTATTTTGTTAGCGCATGCTGGGCTTTCTAGTGGGAGCCATTGAGATATGGATCATATGTAATATGGAATGACCTTGGTATTGAAACACAATCTGTTTACCCCCGAAAGTTCTGGGTTGAACCCCATGAGAAATGTTGCCCCTGTGTCAATTTCCTTTCAATACAAAGGTTAACAAAATCTAAAGCCCAACCCAATTAATAAATAAAATTAAATCTTAGCTTGGACCTAACCATCATAGCATGAAACAATTAGCAATGAACATTGTTCAAATTGTGATACCAAAATTATTACTGTATTTGGGTGGACTCTTTGAAATGTATTTTTTTTTACATTTTCCTCGTGAAAGAATAGCTTTTAAGTTTAATTGTATTTGGGTTAAGAGGGAGTTATGATTTTTTAGAGCCTCTAGGAAAGAGAGTTAAGATTTTGGCTATAAGCTTCTTAATCCCAGTAATCTTTTCTAAATAATAGGTTAATCTGTTGGGAGCCATTGCACAAAATCTCAGGATTTAGCCTCTCAAAAACACCAGAATTAAGGGATAATAGAGCAATGAAATAGATCAAAGCATAAACCATACGACATAAGAGATTTTTATCTAGAAAACCCTCAAAGAGGTAAAAACTACGGGACCTCGTCCAGATCAATAGTCTAATATGAAGTAGAACGTTACAACCGATCACAAGTACACACCGCTTGAATTAAACCTTCTTCTCTCACGCAGGAGTGGATAAACAATAAGAGAATAAAGAAAAATGGAGAGATCTAACCGATTATGAGGACGTAGAAGCATTGAGATATCAAGTGCACAGTAGATCACCTCTACGAGTAGAATCTCCCTTCCACAAGCTTCATTTCTCTCTTTCTCTCTCTCACACACATACCTTTGATAACCCTAAACCCTTTAGCAAATCCTTGTAAAGCTTTAGAAAACCCTCTTGCATTACCTAGAAAGCCTTAAATACCTCCTATTTATAATTTAGAAAACTCTCTTTCACATGGGTGCGAAAATTGCCTCAAAATTCTGCAATCCGCACAAAATTGCAGAAGTGAATCTGCATCACCTCGACTGGCCGAGCAGGATCTTCCACCGGTCGAGCAGCCCACTCGACTGGTCGAGCACCTCCCTCAACTGGTCGAACACCACGGAAAAAATATAACTAAGCTTGTTGGATTTTGAATTGAACTAGTCCTCGACTGGTCAACTAGTCGAGTGAAGCTATCAACTAGTTGAGCCATGATGAGAAATCCCCATCAAATCTCTCCCTTTTCGACTCAGGAGGAATTCACCTTCTTCAAGCTAGCTCAGTTTTTACAAACCTCAAACTTCTCCTTGAGTAAGGCCTTGGTCATCATGTCTAACCTATTATCGTTCGTGTGGACTTTCTTAAGCTGTAACACCTTTTGTTCTAAAGAATTTTTGATCCAGTGATATCGAATCTTTATCTGCTTCGACTTGGAATGTTGACTTGGATTCTTACTCAAGTGTATAGTACTTTGACTATCGCAATAGACCATGTATGCTCCTGCTTCAAGCTAAGTTCCTGTAGAAATCTCTTCATCCAAAGCATCTCTTTACATACCTCTGTGACTGCAATGTACTTGGCCTCTGTCGTCGATAATGCTGCGACCTTCTATAGCTTGCTCTGTCAAGAGACTTCTCTCCCTGTAAACGTGAACATGAATCCCGATGTAGATTTTCTTGAGTCTATATCACCTGCCATATTTGCATCTTTGTACCCTTCTAATATAAGTTTTCTATCACCATAACATAGGCTCAACCTGGATGAGCTTTTAGATACCGCAGTATCTATTTCACCATATCATAGGCGTTGTTCTTATACAAGGATCTTATCTCCTCTTATATAGCTTTCCACCATTCTCCCATATGCTCGTCGGTTAGGGCCTCAGAATAATCTTTTGGCTCTCCCCCATCAGTAGGTATAATGTACTCATGCAGTGAATACTTCTTGGATGACTGTCTGTCCCTAGATAACCTCCTCACATGTGGCTCAACAGGTGGATCAAGTGGGGGCTGCTCCCTTAGTCCATTTTCTATAGGAACTCCCTCATCCTCTGCACCTTGTTGTACTCCCCTGTCATCAGGCACTACAGGAGGAATAACCGGATCCATATCCTCTACCTCTCTTGAACTAGGTTGCATCTTTTCTGTCTTACAAATGTCTTCAATACATTGATTTTCAAAGAAAACCACATCTCTACTCCTGATAAGTTTCCTCTCAGTCGGATCTCACAATCTGTAGCCGAACTTTTCATGACCATACCTTAAGAACACACACTGCCTGATCTTCATATCGAGATTAGACCTCTTGTCCTTTGGTACATGAACAGACGCCTTACATCTAAACACCCTAAGATGACTATATGATGGATCTTTTCCAGTCCACACCTTCTCAAGTACTTCTCTATTCAACAGGGCTGATGGAGATCTGTTTATCAAATATATTGCTATGTGCATTGCTTCTCCTCAGAATGTCTTGCGCAACTTCTCATGGGATAACATGCATCTGATTTTCTCTATAATTGTGCGATTCATTCGCTCAGCTAAACCATTATGCTGGAGAGTCTTGGGAACTGTTTGTTCATGCCGTATACCTAGAGACTTACAATACTCATAAAAGTTACTGATGTATTCACCACCATTGTCAGTGCGGTTTCACTTTAATGGTATACATGTCTCTCTCTCTCAACTATAGCATGAAACAATTTAAACACACCAAAGACCTCGTCCTTGGATTTCAAAACATAAACTTAAATCCTCCTATATGCATCATCTATAAAAGTGACAAAATATAATGCCCCATTCAAGGTTTTTGTCCTTATAAGACCACAAAACATCAGAATAAACCAAATTTAATGCACGCATCTTATTAACATGAGAAGCAGTTTTAACAAATGAAACTCTATATTGTTTTCCTAATAAACAATCAACATAGGTTTTGAGAGGTATACCTGTCATGTCTGGAAGGAGTCACCTCCTCGTTAGTACCTGAAGTCTTTTTTCACTCATGTGGCCTAGACGCTTATGTCGCATGTCAATAGCTGAATCTTCTACTGCGTTTAACCCACCCTTGCACATACTAACACTTACCTTGTAAAGGGTGCAACACTTCTTTCCTCTAGCTACAATCAATGAACCCTTGATGAGCTTCCAACGTCCACCAGTAAAATGGTTTTCATAATCATCATCATCCAACCTTCCCATCGACATCAAGTTGAGGCGAAAGTCTGGGATATGCCTCACATCCCTGAGAACCAATGTGCAGCCCATATCGGTCTTCACACAAATATCGCCTACCCCTACGATCTTCGATACGTCAGAATTTCTTATCGTCGCAGTCCTAAAGTCACCTAACTTATAGCTTGTGAAGAAGTCCCTGCGTGGAGTCGCATGAAACGAGACTCCTGAGTCTCTCACCCAGTCGATGTCTTGACTCGTAGCCGTGAGACAAATATCATGATATGCAGAAAGAACAACTACAACGTTGCGATATAAAGTGACTGCAGTGGAATCTGATCATCTTCTTTCTCCTTTCCTTTTCCTTTCTTGTCGTTTTTATTTTGATGACATTCATGCTTATAGTGACCCTTCTTGCCACAATTCCAGTATTCAATATCTTTCCTAGTACTCGACTTGCATTTTGATTTACCTCGGGCATTCCCGTCATTTCTGTTCTTTCATCTCCCCCGTTCTTGTATCACAAGGGCCTCTTGCTGAGTAGACTCCTAAGACTTCCTCCTTGTCTCCTCATTAAAGATATATGTAACGTCTCGAAAAAATCCGTATAGAGATCCGAGTACCACCTCAGGCAGAAATCACTTAGGATTAATTCATTTAAAAATTAAGCGTAAGACAACTAGCGCTATGTTAGATTAGCTGTGAAATTAGCACTGATTGCTTTAAATACGTTTTGCAAGACCCAAAACTTGTGGAATTGTTAACGCTATAACATCCTGAAACTTAGGATCAAACTCTAAACCCGTTTTCTCTCAGGAACCCTTTGAAACTTTGTATTGGATCTAGACCGCGCATCGAAAGTCCGATATCTACAATCTCAGACTATTATGACCGCTTAGTTGGACTTGACAATCATTTCAAAAATCAAGCCCAACTGATGTTCTGAAGCTATTTCATTGAGCCTGGAGTTAGGAGTGTGAGAAAGAGTAAAATTCCTTCTAAATTAAATGTAATTTAAATAAATCTGGCATGTGACGCTTGCGGGTTAAGTATAAGTATTCAGACCGTTGGAATCTGACCCAAATACACTCTCGGATCAGGGAACATTTCCCACTCAGGTCAGTGTACTTAAAATCCTCGATTGAATATCAGTGACCGCTGAACTGAAACTGGTCCGCCACGTGCGATCTGGAAACCCGATCGAACTGAAAACTTAATGTGATCAGGATCCAACATCCATGAGCTTAAGTCCGACCGCATTTAGTCAGAGGACCTCCAAAAACGTTCTTTTGGATCGGAAAAGACCCGATTTGGTTATAACCCAAGTATACATTGGTTTAAAGCCTAAATAGGTGACTTTCTAACCTATTTAAGGACCTTAAACCCTCTCATATCCCTCCCATACGAATTTGCAAAAATCCTAGAGAAGAGAAGAGAAAAAAGAGAGAGATTCTGTGAGAGTTGTGAGGAAAGGTTCCTGTCATTCGATTCTGCTTCTATACGTACTTAATCACCGTGTTCTAATCACTCCTCCGGTGATTCCGACTTCATTCTAGGTAAGAAAACTCTAACTTCAACCTATTTTAGGGATTCTATCGTTACAAGTAGCAAAGTAGCTGACTTAACTTGTGAATTAGGTCGTCATATCGACGTTAACGAAGCGTAGAGTTCCTATTCGATTCGATACGCTTCTACGGCGAACGGTGAGGATTTTAGATGCTTAGGTTAACAGTTTTCAAAGCTTTCAATGTCGTTTAATAGTAAATTATTGACAAGAACGCTATTAGACATGTAAAACATGTTGTATATTTTTCATTTCGATTACGTACGGAGAATATGAGATTTAGGGCATTTTAGGTATTTGTAGGAAATACTGTATACGTCCGTATTTTGCTGAAATGATTGTCATGTGTATTTGTCGTGTTATTATATTAGTTAGGCGTGTATGATCTGTTTGGCGAAGAGATTCGCCCTAATGCACACTTTGGGTCGACATACGCTATGTAGACAAATGTGTGTAGATTAAGTATTTGTATAAATGTTTGTATTAGTAAGTATTGAGTAAATGTTGTTGTAAATTAGTTTTGAGATTGGATTCTCAATTAATATGATGATGTACATGATTTTCTCTATGTTGTTATATTGAATTGATTTCCTTATATATATGAAATGCTTGTGTTTGGTGGATTTGCTTATGTTGTGTGTTATAACATGTTGTTAACATGCTTGGATTACTGGTCCTTCATTTCTGTCACTCTCATATGATCACTGATGTAGATTACAAGTGCTTGGGGCCATATTCTAGTCCAGGCAGTCGGTAATAGATTTGAATTCGTGGTTGTCTTCTATTCGCTACGAAGGACGCGTCGACGAATGCGAGTCGTGCTTTGGTTGGCGGCAGTAGTTAGGCCACACGAGGTGTTTTATGCACTTCATGTCGTTCGGCTTGAGGTGCGCTCGTACTAGTCGAGCCCGTCGAGTAACTCGACTGACCATTATATGTTCACCTTGTATTGGTCATAACTGCTTGAACCTATGGTACTGAACTTACTAGAGATAACTCTGATAACCATGGTACCTTGATTCATTAAGACTCATGAGCCGGGCATGGTGGTATGGGACACCGTGGTCGAGCTGTCGGCTTACGCTGGGGCCACAAACCTCTCCGTAGTGACCAATGAGCACCTTCGACTCGTGAGCCGATTGTGGTAGTATGGGACACTACATTCGAGCTGTCGGCCTACTCTGATTGGTGACGAGCCCTTTGTAGTGACCTCGAGTGTATTCTGAGTCTACGTGAGGCGACGACCCTTTCGTAGCAACAAGAATACAACTAGGCCTGTATTGATAAGGTGATGGGAGAGCGGTGCAACGAGTGCGAGCAACGGCCCTAACAGCCCTTGCAGCGACCTAGAAATATACCATCGTATGAGATTACTAGGAGTGACGACCCTAGACAGGATCTGTGTTGGGATTGATATAAGGAAAGTACCTTAGTTTTCCAATCTTGTTGTATGAAAAGGACTAATAACAACTCAGTAATCATATTCACATCACACTGCATGTGCCTATAAGATGTGGAGCACTGAGGAAAGAAAGCATGCCGCGGACGTAAGATGGTGTCGCATGAGGGAATATTTCGGTGAGGGCATCCATCATGTCATTTCATTCTTGCATTAACAACAGTATTTAGGAATGTCTGATTGTTTACTTTACTATTATCGCGTGATTGATTTGATAACATGCTAATATTTGCTCTATAATTCCATTGAGTTGATCACTCACTCCCATGTTATGGGACGGTGTTTGCAACACCTACCAGACTCTGTCTTAGATGCAGGTTGTGAGACGATTCAGGAGCTGGAGCCGGACTACTTCGAGGACCAGGACGAGTTCTCGTACATGCAGTTTTCTGACGGCTTCACATAGGTGGCCTGGATCGGCGGAATTTTTGCTAGTTGGACTATCATACGACATTTTAATTTTAGTTTGATATATGTATATGTGACTCAGAGATGTATTTATACTTTGGGGACAGATCGAGATCGTTTTGTTTTACAGATAGTGATATATATATCTTTCAGTCTTCCGCTTGCATTTTATCACTGGATCTAGAGTATGAATTGCAGTTTTGGTATAATCTCACTCATGTTAATGCACTAACTCAGACAACATTGAATCATATGCATATTTGTTACATAAGTGATGGTCTGGAACTCGGGAGTTGGGTTTCTACACGACCTCCGATTTTTAGGGCATTACAGTATAGCTAGTTACCTGTCTCATGGATACCTTTCCGTCTGGCGCGAAGTTACTTAGACACACCAGCAATGTCTCCTAACTATCAGGTAAGGAGCTAAGCAATAACAAAACTTGTAATTCATCATACAGGACCATCTTCATAGCAGAGAGTTGGTTCAAAATATTGTTGACCTCATTCATGTGCTCAGCCACAGAACCACCATCTTTGAACTTGAGATTCACAAGTCATCGTATTAGAAAAATCTTATTGCCGTCTGTCTTCCTCTCATACAGCCCTTGCAGTTTTTACCATAAGCTAGCGAATAAGGTCTCCATAGACACATGATGAAATACGGAATCGTCCAACCATTGTCTAATAAACCCCTTCTAGTCTAATTTCTTTCAATCATCATTTGTCATATCTTTTGACTTCGCTAATATGCCTTGAATTGGAGAATACATGTCCCTGTAATAAAACAAATCCTCCATTTTAGCCTTCCATATGGTCCAGTTAGAACCATTGAGGTTGATCATCCTTGATGACCACCTTCCATAATTCAGAACTGATCCCACTCCGTTCAATAAACTTAGCTCTGATACCAGTTTATTGGGGACTGTTACATAAAACTTTAGGATCTAGCCTCTTAAAAACACCAGAATTATGGAATAATAGAATAATGAAATAAATCAAAACACAAACCACACGACACAAGAGATTTTTACGTGAAAAACTTTCAAAGAGGTAAAAACCACGGGATCTCATCTAGATCAACAATCCATTATGAAGTAAAATGTTACAACCGATCACAAGCACACCTTTTGGATCAAACATTTTTCACTCACGCAAGAGTTGATAAACAATAAGAGAATAAAAAAATGGATAGATTTAACCGATTACGAGGATGTAGAAGTATTGAGATATCAAGTGCACGGTAGATCACCTCTACAAGTAGAACCTCCCTTCCACAGGTTCTTCTCTCTCTCTCTCTCTCATACACCTTTGATAACCTTAAACCCTTTAGTAAACCATTGTAAAGCTTTAGGAAACCCTCTTGTATTCCCTAGAAAAGTCTTAGGAACTCCTATTTATAGTTTAGGCAACTCCTTTTTGCACCCTTGCTAAAGCCGCCACAAAATTTCACATCCCGCACAAAATCAGACTTAAATCTGCGTAGCCTCAACTAGTTAAGGCAGGGCCTCGATTGGTCGAGCACTGTTCACTTAATTGGTGGAGTCAGGCCCTTGACTGGTCGAGGACCTCAAAAATTAAAAACAAAAACTCGTTGGACTTTGAGTTGAGCACCACTTGATCGGTCGAGTAGTCCACTTGATCGGTCAAGCGGCCCACTCGACCGGTCGAACGGTGTTCTTGATTGGTCGAGCAGCGCGGTGATTCTACAGTTTGTGGCATCTGAACCACACCACATCTCCTCTGATTTAAGGAAGAAAACCCCATCATAATCGTCACTTTCTGCTATTGTTTTTTTTTTTTCCAAAGATTTTTCACATAAAAAAAACGTGTTCTTTATATATTTGCTTATATTTTCATTTTCTCTTATTTATTTCAATTCAAATTAAGGTACTTTTCTGGGGTCAAATCTCTAACACTAATAACTTGGTTGTAGAATGGTTTAGAATTGCAACTCATTAGCCAACTGCAGATCAAGCCTAAGCCTATTGCCAAAAAAAAAAAAAACACAAAATAAAAATCACAAAGCACCGAGGATTCTTTTCCTTTTAAGCATCCATCCATCAAGTTGACAGTTAATATCGCTTGATTGGTTTGCATCTCAGTCACCGTGCGTCAATCCAGAACATCCAAATTATAGGTCGAATATTGGATGGAGCATGGCCCCAAAAATCAGACATTTCTAATTGGTAGTCCGTAAATGGATGGTTAATTTTAGGACCTATAGTGTTCCAACCCGTCCAGCAGGGGTGTGCTATAGAATAAGCGTATTTTACAGGTGATGTGCCTGGGCCCATCAGGTTATATATACGGCATCAAACCTGACGCCCCAGATCAATGCGATCTAACCATCACGTGGGCCATGACACAAAAGTAAATATTTTTATATGGCTGTCCATTGCTTAATTTGGTGTCGTCCGCCTACTGATTTTATAGGCCTGAGTTTTTGGGCTGCCCCTATTGTCATGATAGGATTCATGTAATGCATGGGTCAGATGGTACATAATAATACAGTGGACCCCACATAGAAACCAATAGTCAACCATTCAAATATACCAAATGCACTTCACTACTATGGATTGCTAAACCCATATGAGGACGCATCCTCGGCCTTTATAGAATACGCTTGTTCTAAAAATGATGTGCATGGCCATCTGAGATGTGTTCATACCACCGCGGTGGTCCAACAAGATCGAGCCACCGTCAAAGTTGGATACCTCGAAAGTCGGTCCAATCCAACTATCACGCGAGCCATGACATGGAGTAGGATATATGATGCTTGTATATCATTTCCTATGGTGCGGCACAGCTACTGATGGCACAAAGCCTGATTTTTGGCACAGCCTGGCGTCACAGTGAGATTTATATTAATGTGTGGGTCAGATGATATACACATTACATAGCCAACCCTATAACAAAAAATTAATAGACAACCATCCAAAATGAGGTGGTAGCACCGATGATGGATGGATTGGCCTGATTTTTTAGGCATTTCATGTCCAGCAATGTCACAGATGCTCCTCGTTGAGGAGCCATGCAGATTCATTTTGTAGGCGGTGAAAGATGGATAGGGCTGACGAACTTGGATAAACAACATGGATATCTCACGTCTCTTTGGAACTCTTAAATATCTATTGAATATGTAGAAATATGGGATGGCCCCTGAACTTATTAGGCTTTGCTAAAAATAAGTGTTTATTATTATTATTATTATTATTATTCTGAAGATCAATCACATTTTTAGGCTTAAAGTGTGTTCGGTTAGCCACGTAATTAGTAGATTTTAGAAAAGTAACTTCCCAAAATTGTGCCTTGTTACACGGAGCCTAGCCCCCCATTTCCTACTGTCATGTCTGCTTTTATAAACTTGCGAGATGCTACCATTAAATCAAACGGATCTCTCTGGTTAGAAGGTTTATTAATTGCACACGAGTGCTAAGCCATACATCTCAACACATGTGCAATTAAACAAATGTTAGAAAACTTCCGTGGCCCCACCTTTGGACCAGTGGGTCCACTAGATGGATAGCTTGAATGTTCCACTTCCACAAACGGGTTGAGCTGTGCATGCATGTCGAATTAGCAACCTCTTAAAATGCTTACTCAAATGGTTAATAGAATAAAATGGAATAGAAAATATATCATACAAATGATTAGACAAATACTAGACTATCACTAGGAACAGATTACCAAGCTTAAGGAAAATTCTGTAGGTTTAAAGGTCTCGTTTGATTCAAATGGCATTGATCATGAGGCCTAGCTCCGCTGCTTTGCAGATTTGGGTTTGACGAAAAATGCTGACAGCAAATTCTTGTTGTGAACAGGCTGGTGGAAGATCTCACACCGATCAGGAGTGTCAAAGGATCTAAACGCCAATAATGATTTGGAGGCCGGTGAATCCTACCAACGACAAATAGGATATCAGTGCTGAAATCATGTTTAGAGCCAGTGATTATTCAATGTTTACATGTCCCTAGCTAAGAATGACCTTTCCATGAAGGATAAATGTCAAGGTATTCAATAATGATAACGGTTACGACCTTCATAAATAAAATAAAATAAAATAAAAACGTTACTTTTATATAGTAGCCACCGTTTTTTACTACCTTCGTAAATGTATTAATAAAAAGACATCCACACACAGACAAGAGAGAGAGAGATTAAACCAAACTGATAGTTGAACAAGCTGAAGAATATACATGGTAGCACAAAACTCTAACGGGAAAAACCACTCATACTTTAAAGCATCTTACCCTCTGTGTCATGCCAAACGTCTTCAGAACTGCACGAGAGGCAGGACCTCCACCAGATGACTGATGATGACCTAACTCCGGCGTGGATGAAACAGCAATTTTAGTGTCTACAAGTACAGGAGGTGGTAGCATAAGAAATACAACTTTAAAACTAAGAAACATGGTATGCCAAAATGGTTACATAACGGCAGTAACAGTCATTAGCATTACACGTTATGGGGCCGTGCTGTTGCAGAAAAAAAAAAAAAACAAAAACAACGGCCCATTACAGTCTCAAAACAGTTTTTTTTTTTTTTTTTTTTAATAAGGTCATAATGGCGCATATTATAACTGTAACGGTGGTGGCCATAACGGCTGTATCATAACAGTAAAAGTGGTGGTCATTAAGGCTACCATTACCATGATGAAACACCTTGCTAAGAAATTGCAATATAGAACACAACCATCAGTCAAGATGATCAGTATTAAAAGAAAATAATTTAATACTTCTTATAAATAAGAATAACATAGTACAGGGTGAAGGGAACTTAAAACGGGAGGTACCAAGCAGATGGAAGACTTGAGAGTTTGGCCCTGAATATCTGTGGTCTTCCACACTGTATGATAAAGAAAAGGTAAAACATTTGAGCTCACAGAAATACACTTATTAGCAATTCCATTGAGTTTTAACGTACCCACTAAAATATTAAAATGCATTGCCATGGAAAAACTTAAATGGAGTACATGAAACTTACCCTGGCGATGCATGTGGTGTGCCATTCAACTCAGAGTCAGTTTCTGAGGCTAAATGCCAGGAAAGCGTTTTCGATGAAGATCCTAGAGTTCATGCATCAAAGCCATTGATAAATAACATAGTGCATACAAAAGGAAATGATATTTTTACCCATTATGATTGACAACTGCACCCATTCTCTCTAATTTCAGTAGATATATTGTAGTATTTCTGAAAGCAAAGAATGGGGGCCTCTATCATTCACAGTGGGCATAAACAGCAGCTGCATGTGCAAAAATTGGTATATGAATAATTGAAACAAACTGAATGCGCCAGCACCAAATGAAAATGGGACCTGAAGGACGAGGGCGTGGTTTTGCTTGAATAAGCTTTTGCCTAATATCAGTCTGTTTCTGGGGGCTACTCTGCACCTTTTTGTTGACAGAGTCTAGCTTGGAGATTCAGACAACAAAAGTTACATTTGCAGTCTCATCAACACCAACACTTAAAATGAAGCTCATAGCAGTTCTTAGACATCATACTTGGCAAGATGTAATGCTTGTGATGTCTTCGTACAGCCGTTGACAGTTGATGCTGCCCGAGACCTTCTTTGTCCATGTAAGTTTGGCAAGCAAGAAGTTGCTAATATTAAAATGGTAAATTTAGCTTGTATACAACTGAAAGGATTATTCTGAGTTTAAAAAAATTTCAGTAAAACAAATGTAAGAAAGCATACCTGATTGAGACATGCAATCTTTAGCTCTGCAGTTGAGACATCATATGTTTGTTGTTCAAATAGGTCATTGAGTTTGTAAGCAACGGTTCCAAGATGATCAACAGCATTGACCAGGACCCGAACCGCGTAATCTTTCAGATTATCCAGTACCCTGGTTAGGAGAGAACTTAGTATTTTACAACAAATGCAAAAGTTCATCAAAAGAAAATTCGTCTTCGCCTTTCTCCTGGCAATTTTGGGTTGGTTTTTAAATGGTAGATTAGTAGGAGTTTTATGATCAGCTGACCACCATACTTCAACCTTCTTTGTAACCTTAGCTCTTGGAACTGGCCATGGTAGAGACTAACATTGACACCACTCACATGCCAACAAAACGGTCCCATCCAATAATGACTATAGTCCAACTAATTATAGGTATGCCCCAATGGTGAGCAAGCAAAACAGAGTAATGCAAGAAGGTTGTTAGGCAAAGAGCTAGCACAAGCAGCCACACATATCAAATGCCATGCTCCATTCGTTCAAATGTCATGCTCGAGTCGTTGGCTGTTCCAAATAGCAGGGAACCAACCAATAGATGATCACTAACATGACTCACATGCCAACATGGTTAGGCACCACACCGAATCTTAGTACAACTATTGGGTGCTACCCACAAAGGGGAAAGTGCAAACAGTTCATGTCTAAAATATGCAGTGCCAGACGAGCTCACTAAGCACAAAATAACAAAATTCATAAGGCTCCAAGCACTTGGTTATAGTTAACATGAGTGGAGGTGCTGTACTGGATGTGTGGGCTCATGTGCACCAAGTGTACATGCAGGCTCCAATTGTTATAGATACAAATTCATCATGGTTAGCAAAAACATGCACAATCCTTTCACAATTTCACAATTCCACAATTGCAAATAATGTTTGAAGTCTCATTCTCAAGCACACCAATTCAAAAAGCAAGAAAACATGCTTTAAACAGCATCATACAGGCATACCTGCAAATGAACAAATTACTGGTTCTGAGTTTACAAACTATTGAATTGAAACTCCCGAAAGTAAATGGATGCCTCAGAGGAGCTCTAGAAAATTTTGTTTCAACCTTTCAAGCATTGTGAGGGTAAAGAAAACAAGATTGTTTCCTTGATGCCTTTAGGGTCTTCCAAATGGGAACAGAATGTTCATCTCTATTACGCTGCAATCAACAATCCCCATCTTAATCAAAGACGAGGTTATCCCCTTGTTTACTTGAGGGTCTTCCTACTGGGAGCAGAACGTTCATCTCTATCAATCAGTAATCCAAATCTTCGTTGCCTTCTGAATGCTACTTCATAAAGGAGAACGAAAAAAAAAAAAAAAGTTTCATCCTTGCATGGCTAATAGCACCATGCATGATGGTTCCATGTATCTAGGTCAAATTTATCATGTGCAAGTGCAATCTTAGAGGACGTGGCACACAACAATAACAGTTATAAATTCCAGAGATTTAGGAAAAGAACAGCCTGATGAGACTTCAAATTTCAAGGATCATGCCAATATACAGCCACTCTTCATCTACCAATCAGATGTACGGATGCTCACTGCTCTACAATCTTACCACAAGTCGCATGAACAATATCAATCTGCTGCCCTTGCACATTCTTTTACTCACATGTTGCTCAGTAACCCAAGAATGTCGAGGGTAATCGACCCTAATAAAACTAATCATAAAATTTCCAGGGCTGCCAAGTGAACTCAAGCTAGTACACTTATATATATATATATATATATATATATATATATATATATATTTATGCACTCACCTCTCATAAGCAAGACCCAAGACGCTCATCAGGCGCGTCCCATCCTGTAGATTCCTTAGACCAACATCAGGATGTTCTTCTCATTAGGTTAGCAACCATGTACAACACAAATGGAAAGTAGTAAGATATTCACCAATGGTCCCTATTCAATGTACAGATGTGGCCTACCAGATAGTAAACAGTCTGATTTTACGCCAGGGCATTCTCTTGGAGTGTTGCTCTGATTAATACCCCAGATATCTCACATGTGTGCCATGTCAGCACGTGGGCCTTGGCAAACATGCCTTGAAGGCCTCCATCCATCTCACATGAGCAATGTTTCTCGAGTACTTTTGATAAAGGCAAGTTCTACTCCTTGTTCCCAATAAAAGCTGCTGTATGATTTCGAAAAAGTGATCAACTGGCTTTACCTACCAAGCACATGGGAACAACTTATATGCTGACTCTTATGGAAAGATGGTCATTGATAATTGTTAAGAAGAAAACCATGAATTTCTAACAGGTTTCACAATTTAGATGATTTCTGTTGCAGTTTTTAGTTTCTCCTTGACATGCTTGCATGAGTCAACCAGAATTGATTCAGGAATGCTAGGCCCATCCTGATTTCAACCTGATTCGGCCTGTTTTCTTGGTTTTAGCCTTACTCATTGACACAGGGAGGGACGTGAGGTCGAGCACCATCTTCTTCAAGATGATAAATATTCCGAATCCACTGAACTTCTCTGGACTCCTCACAGAGACTCCTCAAATCCACAAGGAAAGAAAGCAGAAAATAGAAAAGAATTTATAATAAATTCGAAATTGATTAATAAATGAAATAAAACAAGTTCACATCCCTTTAAATAAGGGAACCAAGCAATAGGAAAGAAATTAGACTCAAACTAGAACTAAAACTCCTAGAATCCGCAACTTATTATAAATAGTAAACGTACTGTTTATAAATGGTCGTGATGTCTACTAGTGCGCAAGGTTTTCGGCCAAAAATAGTAAGTGTCCTATTTGGCTTCACCAAACCGTTCTCCTAATTATTCTAAGAACTTTTAATGCTGGACACAACTCCTAAAGCCCCACGGATGAAGAGTTATAATAAACTAAAACTTACTATTTATAATAAAAATAAAAATAAAACAGGGAAACGACCGTTGATCAGGGGGTTTCTCGCCAATCCGAGCTGCGCAACCCAACATAGCTGGGTTGGTTGGCTAAAGTAGCTCGTTCTACCCCAAAATCATATATTTTATGTCAAATAACTCATTCTGGATTGCGAGATACGCCCGATCTAAGGTCTGATGGTCCGGATCACTTCTGTCATCGACCGTGCCTTTTCTGATCCATCTTGGCCATGAAATTGTCCGTGACCAGCTCTACATCAGTCCCCTCCACTTGAAAAGAACTCGTCCTCGAGTTCTCCTCCTGCTCTGGTTCATGATACTCGGTCAGGTCTGCGACGTTAAAAGTCCGTAAAATCGCCATGTCATCTGGAAGATCAACAATATAAGCATTGTCATTGATCTTTTGGATGATTGGTACCGGTCCAATCTTTTTATTCTTCAATTTGTTGTACGTTCCGGTCGAAAATCTTTCTTTTCGCAGGTGGACCATTACCTGGTCCCCCACCTCGAACACCTTTTGTCGCCGATGCTTGTTCGCTTGTTCCTTGTACTTTTCGTTCGAGGCATGTAACTTGGTTTGCACCTCTGCATGAATATCCATGATCTTGTCTGTCATATGTTCTGCTGCAATACTCATGCCTGGGAGCTTGGGCAGAGGGACCAAATCTAGTGTGTGCCGAGGTACTCGTCAGTAAATAACTTGGAACGGAGATTTTTCTGTCGAGCGGTTCACCATGTTGGTGAATGCAAACTCCGCTTGAGACAAGGCCAAATCCCACTGCTTCAGTTTTTCTCCTGAAATACATCGAAGGAGGTTCCCCAAAGTGTGATTCACAACCTCAGTTTGACCGTTAGTCTGTGGGTGGTAGGCGCTGCTGAACTGAAGTCGTGTATCGAATCGAGTCCACAAAGTTCATCAAAAGTGGCTTATGAACTTCGTGTCATGGTCAGAAGTAATAGTCTTGGAAACTCCGTGTAGCCACACAATTTCTCTGAATAATAGATTAGCCATGTGTGTTGCATCGAGAGTCTTCTTGCATGAAATAAAGTGCACCATCTTGGAGAAACGATCTACTATCACGAACACCGAATCCATACCGCGTTGTGTTCGTGGGAGACCAAGTACGATGTCCATAGATAAATCCTCCCAAGGGCCATTAGGCATGGGCAATGGGGTATAGAGGCCCGTATTATGAGATTGCCTCTTAGAGGTCTGACAAATATAACAACGTTGGACTGCCTTTCCCACATCACGTACCAATTGCGGCTAGTAATACCGTTCTTCCACAAGAGCTCGCGTCTTATCTCGCTCAAAGTGTTCACTAAGGCCACCTCCATGTAGCTTTTGGATTATCTGTTCCCTTAGCAAACTATTGGGGATGCACATTCGATTTTCCTTGAAAAGTAACCCGTCTTTTATATGTAAGTCGCCGGAGTGACCTTCTTGGCACCTAACTCATGCATCCTTCAAGTCGTCGTCGTCGGCATATGTCTTTGAGGCACTTGAACCCGACAACTTCATTGCTCATAAATACTAACAAATTTGCACGGTGACTTAGCGCATCAGCTACCTTGTTCTATTGTCCTGACTTATGTTTTAGCACAAACGTGAATTCCTGCAAAAATGAGATCCATCTAGCATGCACACGATTAATGTTAGCTTGACTATTAATGAATTTGAGAGCATGATGGTCCGTGTAAAGTATGAATTCTCTTTGAATCAAATAATGTCGCCAATGTCGCAGTGTCTGGACCACCGCGTATAACTCGATCTCGTATGTAGACTATTTCTTACGTGCATCGCTAAGTTTCTTATTGTAGAAGGCTATCGGCCTACCTTCTTGAGACAAAACTTTTCCAATTCCAACATATGTGGCATCACATTCAACTTCAAACAGTTTGTCGAAGTTGAAAAGTACAAGAACCGGGGTTGTAGATAATCTGCGCTTGATTTCGGCAAAGCTCATGTTGGCTTCATCAGTCCACTGAAACTGTCCTTTCTTCATACAATCTGTGATTAGTGATATAATAGTACTGAAATTTCTCACGAACCGACGATAGAATGTCGCCAGTCCATGAAAACTTCGTACTTCGTGAATATTTGTGGGAACCGGCCATTCTCTAATTGACTTCACCTTTTCCTCATCCACTCGAATGCCCGTGGATGTTACGACAAAACCCAGAAACAAGAGGCTATTAGTCATGAAACTGTACTTCTTTAAATTGAAATACAATTTATTATCAGTAAGCACCTAAAAGACCTTCTTGAGGTGCTCCATATGGGTAGTTTCGTCTTGACTGTATATCAAAATATCATCAAAATAAACCACAACGAACCGCCCAATGAAAGGTTTCAGAACTTGGTTCATCAATCTCATGAATGTACTAGACGCATTCGAAGACTCAAGGGCATGACCATCCATTTATACAATATTTCCTTAGTTTTAAAGGTCATTTTCCACTCATCACCCGGTCGTATTCGAATATGATGATAGCCACTCCTTAGATCCAATTTAAAGAATATTTTAGCACCCTCTAACATGTCCAGCATATCGTCCAACCGGGATATAGGAAACCTGTACTTTATGGTGATTTTGTTGATGGCTCGGCTATCGACACACATGCACCAACTCCCATCTTTCTTTGGAGTTAATAGAGTTGGTACAACACATGGACTCATGCTTTCTCGAATAAGACCCTTACAGATCAACTCTTCCACTTGCCCTTGAAGAATCTCGCACTCATTCAGACTCATTCGATAATAAGGCTAATTGGGTAGACTGGACCCAGGGATAAAGTCAATATGGTGTTGGATATTCTACATGGGAAGTAACCCATCGGGAAGGTCATCGGGCCAGATTTCTTTGAATTCATGTAGCAAGGGCCTTAGTCTTTCAGGGATGATGGTAGGCTCGAGTTCTTCCCCTTTTACAATTAATGCATAAGCCTGTCCTGTTTATTTGGATTCTTCCAAGAAGTCTCATATGGTGAAGAGAAAATGACCCTCCACTTTAGAAGTTTTAAGTGGTTCCTTTGGATCCATAGGGGCCAATATGGTCTTCCGACCGTCCTTGACGAAGATATATATGTTATCTCGCCCTTTATGAGTGGCGTCACGGTCAGATTGTCAGGGTCGACCGAGTAGTACGTGACATGTTTCTATGTCAATTACATCACATACTACTTCATCCTTATAATGTTTACCAATTGAAAAGGATATGGTGCACCATTCAGTTACATTTGTTTTGTTGACCTTCTTGATCTAATCGATTGTACATGGAGAGAGATGACGCTCTGTTTTCAATTGCAATTTCTCCACCATAATCTTAGAGACGATATTCTCGCTGCTGCCACTATCAATAATCACGTCACAAACATTTTGATTCACCGTACACCTAGTGCGGAAGATGTTATGCCTCTGTGGATGAACTTCTTATCTTGACGCATATAATAGCCACCTCACAACGAGTGACTCGCTGCGATCTTACTGAACCCAACTTGATTCATCTACCTCGTCCTCAGTGGTATGCTCCTACTCTTCAACATCTGAATCTTCATCGGCGTTATCAGCACTACCATCATTGATGGTGAGGTTCATCACCTTTCGCTGGGGACAAGTATTTGATAGGTGGCTCGGTTGGCCATAACAATAACAGTTGTCAGGCCGGGGTGGAGCATAGGGGTTCAGGATTCTACTTGGACCAGCAGTAGTCGATACATCCCTTTGGAATGTAGCTTATCCGCTTTCCTGATCTCGGCTCTCAGACATTGGAGGTTTAGTACATGCTCATACGGGTTCCTTCCACTTAAACTCTAGAGCTCCCTGGGGTGGACCCGTCATAGTAATTTTTGTGGTAGAATAGGTCCGTGTGGTAGAATGTTCAAGTTGCGCTTCTTCCCGAGTAGCTAACTTGATCGCATCATTCATCGTCCAAACGGGCTGCATCTAGACTCGATCGTGGATCGTCATACACAGTTCACCGTTGAATCGGGCAACTTGCTGAGATTCAGTCTCAACTAAATCGTTACGCGCCGCCAGGCGGTAAAATTCTTCTGCGTATTCTCTTATCGACCGATTACCCTGTCGACAATTTTGGTATTGTTAGAATAATATCTTATCGTAATCGCTAAGGAGGAATCGGGCACGTAGTAGCTGCTTCATCCGTTGCCATGTGCGGATTGGTGCTTTCATCTGCTGGTTCGTGCGAGTTGCAGTTGTTCCCACTAAGCTAAAGTTCCTCCTTTCAACTTATAGGCCACAAGCTTGACCTTCTTTTCTTCAGGGATGTCCATATAGTCAAAAAATCGCTCAACTTCAGAAAGCCAATCGAGGAAATCCTCAATGTGTAGTTGGCCATTGAAGTTAGGAATATCAACCCGCATCTTGAATTCTCGATTTGTCCGATCTACTCGATCGCCGCCTTGTCCGGGATGTTGGAAGATTATGTCATCAATTTCCTCCTCACTGGAGCCTCCTTCCTCAGGAATGACCCATGGATACACTGTCAGTACTATCCTACGATCAGTGCGATTGCGAGTTTCAACAATAGGCGATGGATGATTACCAACAGGAACATGGAGTTGCCCTAGAGTTTCCGCCAAGAGATCCGCTATGCGGTCCATGGAAGCCTGCAGCCCTTGCATGGCTTGCCGATTCTCTTGCTGCGCTGCTTCGAAAGTTACCGCCGTTAAAAGTAAATTCCCTGGAACACCGCCCATGGGATTGTTGGCCAACTCGTCGTTAGAAGCCATCGATCCGAGGAAAAACCTCTCTCTGATACCAAACTGACGCTGAGAAGGATGTGAGGTCGAGCACTATCTTCCTCAAGATGATAAATATTCCAAATCCACGAAACTTCTCTGGACTCCTCACAGAGACTCCTCGAATCCACTAGGAAAAAAAGCAGAAAATAGAAAAAAATTTCTAATAAATTTGAAATCGATTAATGAATGAAATAAAATGAGTTCACATCCCTTTAAATAAGGGAACCAAGCAATAGGAAAGAAATCAGACTCAAACTAGAACTAAAACTCCTAGAATCCGCAACTTATTATAAATAGTAAACTTACTATTTATAGACGGTCGTGATGTCTACTAGTGCGCAAGGTTTTCGGCCAAAAATAGTAAGTGTCCTATTTGGCTTCACCAAACCATTCTCCTAATTATTCTAAGCACTTTTCATGTTGGACACAACTCCTAAAGCCCAACGGATGAAGAGTTATAATAAAACTAAAACTTACTATTTATAGTAAAAATGAAAATAAAACGGGGAAACGACCGTCGATCAGGGGGTTCCTCGCCAATCCGAACTGCGCAACCTAGCATAGCTGGGTTGGTTGGCTAAAGTAGCCCGTTCTACCCCAAAATCATATATTTTATGTCAGATAACTCATTTCGGATTGCGAGATACGCCCGATCTAAGGTCTGATAGTCCAGATCACTTCTGTCGTCGACTGTGCCTTTTATGATCCATCTTAGCCATGAAATTGTTCGCGACCCGCTCTACATCACTCAGCCTGGTTTCTCACTATTGCCCCGAAAGAAGAAGGCCTGGTTTCTTGGTTTCAACATGACTCAGCCTGGTTTCTCGACCATTCTCCCAATAGGATAAGTATTTTTACCATTTTTTTATTTGTACAATAAAAGGTTGTTGTTGTTGTTTTCTTGACCCACTTGGTTGGCCCAATGAGCGCCCCCAACCAACGACTGACCGACCAAGTCCCAAGTCCTGATTAGCAAACGATGCAAGGAACTATATACATTGGAGAGGAAGATGATTTATGCTTCAGTGAGTATAATCTCCACTCTCTGTACATCTCAAATCTCAGACAGAATTTGGCATCATTGATTGAGTCATACTAGTTAGGCTGCTCTGAAGATTTTTTACAAGAATGAGCGGAGTACTAAATAACAACTCATGGACTGGTCCCATTTGCCATCTTGGACATCTTTCTGACTAGTTTTACTTTGAAATTTAGTCACATGGATGTATAGGTCCCCTGTTAGCCATGTCTAAAGTGGGTGGGTATTTGCTGATATGTTTCATTTGTCAATCACAACACTTAGTTTACTTTGGAGAGTACTCAACTATGCTACAAGTATATTCTCTGAAAGAAAATTTGAAAAACAAGCATTCTTACATCTGTTTCTGATCACTATGAAGATAAGACATCTCACAGTACTCTGCCGCTGAGTAAAGCTGAGGCCTCAAGCTTTTCAGTTCCTGTGAATAACCAATACCATATGGATCAAACCAAGAAATCAAGCAGCAATATCTATAGCTCAGCAACCTAAAATGAGCCTGGTGTGGAGGATTCTTTAGAGAAGACAACAGAATAATAATAATAATAATAATAATAATGGCATATTTGGTCATCGCTTAAAAATGAGTTCAGCTCATTTTAGTTAATATCAATTAAATATTAGAGATCATAATTTGTATAAATTGTTGGTTATATTTTTAATCCTACTGCAAAAATTGATCTCTAATACATAATTAAAATTAAATAAAAATGAGAAGAGCTTGTTTTTATGTGCCTCCATTAATGGCCAATGGTTCAATGGTCTGGATTGCTAAACCATCGCCCCACATGTACAGCATCCACGGAGTAAAAGGTATACATAAAAAATGCTTCTGTTGCCTTTTTTTTTTTCAGCAGTTATGCTTGCACTCTGAGAACCGAATATGTCATTTGTTAGGGAGGACCAATATCCAAAAATTTCATCTCTGCCAAAGCTACTAATGAAAACAATGTCAAGAGAAATGCAGACTGAATGAATGTATTACACGTGAAAGATACGAAAAATTAAATATACCATCATCAGCATTGTAGTAACAAATGAACTCAGAGAAAAGTCAGGACTGATCTGATTTCAAATGCATCTGATTCTGAGTAACTAAAGAGATGAGCTGGAAAAGAATCTTGAAGAAATCATGGCCATAAATGAGAATGTATGTATCATGCGTGAAAGATACGAAACATCAAATATACAATCATCAGCATTGTAGTAGGACTGATCCGATTCCAAATGGCACTGATGCTGAGTAACTAAAGAGATGAGATGGAAAAGAATCTTGAAGAAAATGATGGCCAGAAATGAGAATGACTCTACACAAATGAGAAATCAAGTGAAGAAAATCAAAGAAAAGGAATTAGATATAAAGACTGAGAAATGGCTAAGATCCCAATGCGTACACAAATAAAGAAGGGAAATAAAATAAAATAAACGCCTGAAAAAACAAACTCCGAAACATAAAGAAATCGCACTGCAGTGACAGAGAAAGATCCGAAAACTGATTAAAAGGAAGGAGAGAAGAAGATATAGAAAGGGAGAAAAGCACCTGCAAGGCATTTATGAAGCCGTTGCTTCTCTCCATGGAGATCTCGTCCAGGGTCATCGCCGAAATTTCCGGCATTTTGTCCCTGCTCTTCTTCCTCCTCGGCCGTGAGTTTTGCAAAGAAGAAACGACAGATACACAGAGAGATGAAAGTAGAAAGCAGAATGCGGGATAAAAGGAGGATTGGTAAATGCAGGCGTGAGTGAAGCCGAAGCAATTCGGGTTCTGGGAGTGAAAATAATGGGCATCGCTTTCTCGTTCCAAGTGATTATATGACGTGGGAAACTTTGAAACTCAGGCAGAGGGACGCGGATTAGCTACTCACAGGTTGAATAGCAAGACTCCCTGCTGAAGTAGTGACGTCACCGAGTTCTGTGGGTCACACTATGATGAATGTATTGTATCCACACCGTCCATCCATTTGGAGATATCATTTTAGCATGAGCCAAAGAATTAGTCAGATCCTAAGCTTTAGTAGACCCCACCAAAAAAAACAGTGGGAGAGTGATTCCCACCCGTTGAAACATTCCTAAGGCCCACCATGATGTTTATTTGAAATCCAAAAAGTTCACAAGTTAACACAAACATAAAATAAGGGAAAACACCAATATTAACTTGATCGAAAACTTATATGGGCCTTAGAATTTTTTAACGGTGGGCATCACTCTCCTCACTGTTTTCTGTGGTGTGGTCCATTGGAGATTTGTATCAGATTCATTATTTGATTCATGCCCTAAAATGATATCTCCAAATGGATGGACGGTGTGGATACAACACATACATCATAGTGGAGCCCACAAACTTGGTGACGTCACTTCAGTAGTGAGTCTCGCAGAGTGGCATAGATGATACGCAGGATTATTTAGGAACTAAGAAATAATTTCGAGTTTGTATACGTAGCGTAGCATACACACACTTCAAAATAAACTGCCTAAAAGTTATGCATATTTGGTTTGGTAATCTTACTGTCGGATTGGTGGACATCTATTGGGCGGTTAAAAATGAAAGAATCCAATAGTCTTATTTCATCTAACAAGTGTCCATCAATCAACGGTTGTGATTGTTCACCCAATATGATTTTGGGACTGTTTCTTAGACGGTGGTTTCCTCACTTCGCTCCGTTTAATTTTCGTTCATGTGTGCCACGTGTACAATTCATGAGGGGGCGCGACTTGGTGGACTGGGGAACCAGCAATTTGAGTGGTAATTTAACCGTGGGGCCCACCTTGATGTAATAGTTGTATATCTAAACCGTTCATCCGTTTTTTCAACTCATTTTATGACTTTATCCAAAAAAATGAAGTAGATATAAATCTGAGGTGGACCGCACCACAAGAAACAGCGGTTAATGACTCTTAAAACTTTTTGTGGGCCGATGTTTTTTGTTTTTGGATGAAGTTGATATTTGTTTTTACCCTTCATTCAGGTCTGTTTGAACTTATCAACAGTTTGGATGGAAAATAAACATTACAGTGGGCCCTACGAAGTTTTTAACGGTGGGCGTTCAATGACCACGGTTTCCTGTTGCGTGGTCCATCTGAGATTTCTAATGGCTTCATTTATGGATTAACGCCATAAAATGAGTTGGCAAAACGGATGGACGGCATGGATATACAACGCCTAAATGGAGGTAGGCTCCATGGTCAGGGTACCACCCACATGCCTTACCATTATTAATTTATTAGTGATGCCTGACCGTCATTAATCCGCGTGAGTTTCGAAGAACTTCCCTTAGCATACATGTACGCTTTTCAATTCTGACAAGTGGTCCATTTTCTGATGATCCGGACCATTTGGTCTGTCGAGTCCCGCCGTGGATGTAGCATGCCTAAAATCTATCGTTTGGATTATCCCAAACATAAATATTAGAACTATTTTCAATTGAATGTAGACAAATGTTGTATTTCTTTCCCTGACCATTTATCCACAGGAAATAAATAGAAAGGTCAGATTGTCCCTATAGACGATATAATCATATTGATAGTCTGTACAAGTGGGCCACATGAAGATCCATTGTATGGATTATCAAACCACGAATCCCAAGTATTAAAAAATAAAAATTAAATGAGAGCCTGTGCATATGCCAAAAAGTGGAGCTTGGAGTATCATATAAATACTCATTGTCATGGTTGGAATGAAAGATTAAGGGCACCATGTATGGCTGTTGTCGAAGGCGTAAGAAACTTGAATGAGAGATGAAGCGGTTGGAGAAAGAACAGATCACCTACAGCCTATCAACTTTGCGTAGTATACACCCATCCATCTAAACAGTGGGACCCACTATCAAGATCACCTGGCCTAAGCCAATTAATTTTCACGCAGGCTACACCATCAAAATTGGTTTGACCTTGCGTACAGTTGTAGCTTGCTTACCTACTCAGTCTAACGGCCCGATTTCGACATAGGTGATCTTCATTGTGGGACCCACCGTTTGAATGGATATGATGTCTTAAACAATAGATATTTTAACGGGAACAATGATTTTGTAGGTGATTACTTCTTTTATTATTTTTTCTTTCTTTCTTTCTTTCCTTTTTTTTTTTTTTTAATTTTTTTTTTAAATTCTTACCTGCCGCCCATTTTTACCATTGTTTTATCTCACCTGTCACTGCATACGCGGATTGGCTACTGACGCTGTGAGTAGCGAGGTGATTACTGAATGCTGCTCCATGAGCTATGTGTTTTATCTACATCATTTACCTGTTTCTTTCGTATCATTTTACAGTGTAATGTTAAAATAGGCAGATCTAAATCTCAAGTGGCCACATTATGAGAAAACAGTAGTGATTAAATATCCACCGTTAAAAACTTCCTAATGCCCAATGTAATGTTTATTTTCTATCCATCCTATTAATTAGGTCGCAAAGACCTGGATGAAGGGAAATCACACACACACACATATATATATATATATATATATATATATATATATATATATATATATATATATATATATATATATAAATATAAGGTTCATCTAAAGCTTTTGTTGCCCTTAAAAAGTTTTCAATAGTGGTCATTCAATCACTTTTTTTCCTATGGTCTGGTCCGATGGTAACATTTGGATTGCCTCGTTTTTGGAATCAAGTATTAAATTGATGTAAAAAGTATATGGATGGAGCGGATAAAATACATATATCATTGCGGGGCCACGGAGCACCGTCCAATAGGTACTGGTGACAGCGTTAGGCAGTCCAACAAAGAAAGTGAAGTGAAAACAAACGAAAGAATAGTAAAAAACGGAAGCGGTTGGCTGGTGTACCACACACTACGGATCTGTGGATGTGGGTACGTGTCGTGCGAAGACGAGCGCTGCCTGTTCGAGCTCTCAGTTGTACAACTGTTCAAAGGAAATTAAAGTTAAATACACCCCAAAATAATATATTTATAACATCCACACTGTTAATCCATTTTTCAATATCATTTTAGATCATGACACCGAAAATGATTCATATCAAAATCTTAAGTGAACCACACCAGAAATAAGAATGGGACAATGAGTCTCACCATTAAAATATTTGTAAGTCCTACAGTCACGGTTATTTTCCATCCAATCTATTCATGAGGTCACACAGACCTGGATGAAGAGGAAAAACAAGTATCATATTAATTCTAAACTTCCATGATTCCAAAAATATTTCAATGGTAGACGTTCAATCTCACATTGCTTTTTGCAGTGTGGTTCACTTAATCTTTAGATCTGTCTTATTTTTTTGGCTTAACCCTTACTACGAGCTCGTCAAATGGAAGAACGGTTGGGATATAATACATATATCATGATGGGACCCAAAGAACTTGGTGACGTCAACACACTAGCTATATCGGTGGTGCGTGGGACACCAGCCAATCCGCTCCAGGAAAAAAACGGTGACGTACTGTACCGTTAGTGGTGGTCAGGGTTCTCAGAAATAATTTGACTTCATAAAATTAGGTAGTTATGCTGCCATCGATGGTAGGTAATCAGTTTTGGAGGATGCTGTGACAGCTCCCAAGAGTAGCCATCCCTGCGCGTGTGCGAGATCCAGGTCGTTCAACCGCTGGGCCACACAGTATCTGTGAAGTATACGCATCCAGCAATATCAGGTGAGGCCACACATCTAAGAAAATTTTGATTAGAGGTCACATTCAAGGTGCATATGTGACCCACCTGACGGATGACCCTGATCTGGAAAGCCCATTGCCTACTGACGCTGTCAGTAGCCCGTACCTATTTGACGGTGCTCCATCAACGCCCATCATGTTATATGTATTTTGTCTACTCCATCCGGCTATTTTTCTAGTTTACTTTTGTTCTTTAGCGAAAAAATAAGCTAGATTCAGATCTTGCATGGACTACACCACAGGAAACAGTAGTGGTTAAATAACCACCGTTGAGAACTTTTTAGTGGCAACAGGAGTTTTGTATGAAGCTTATATATATAATTTCTCTTCATTCATGTCTTTGTGACATAATCAAAGGGTTGGATGACAAATAAACATTACAATGGGATTAGGAAGTTTTTAACAGTGGACATTCAATCACCACTGTTTTCTTATACTATGGTCCATTGGAAATTTAGATCTGCCTCAATTTTTTGAATTATACTATATAATAAAACATATTGATTGTAATAAGGCCTATGGAGTAGTAATATCCAGTAGCACGGGTGGCGTTTGTAGCCAATCTACATCCCTCTTGTGTATATGTTTTATCCACGCAGTCAATCTAGTTTTTTAGATCATTTATAGCGTAATAATTCTAAACATGGCAAATCCAAATCTAAGTTCACCACACCATAAATAGTGGTGATTGAATGTCCCGTTAAATACTTGTTAGGACCCACTGCCATCCAACCTGTTGTTTAGGTCATAAAAGACCTGGATAAAAGGGAAATCACAGATACAAGCTTCATTCAAAACTTCTGTGGCCACTAAAAAGCTTCCAACGGTGGTCGTTTGATTACTACTGTTTCCCATGGTGCGGGCCCTCGTAAGATTTGAAAAAAGAGATGAACCGAGTGGATAAAATACATACAATATAGTGGGTCATGAAGCACCGTCCAGTAATTACTGTCTACTTACAGGTTACAGCGTTAGTAGGCAATCTGCTTTCCCAATCCGCACAGCACGGCACGGCACACGACACGGGCCATAAGAGAGTAAGAGTTCGATGGCTCCCAGGCTGTGACATTGAAGGGAATCATTGAATGAGACGCGAAGTAGGTGCGGCCCAGCCTCAGCCAAGATGGTGCGGCCCTTACCTATGCATTCTATGTTTTGTACAGTGGGACCCACATTTACCTATGCATTTTATGCCCACACCGTCCATCAGTTTGTCCATATCATGTTACGGTATGAACCCAATAATGAAACTGATCCAAATCCCAGGCGGACCATATCATAGGAAACCTTAGTGATTGAATGCCTCACCATTAAAAACTTTCTAGGGACCACCCTAATGTTTATTTGTCATCCAACCCATTGAAAGGTCACACAAACCTGGATGAAGGGAAGAAAAATATCAGCTTCATACAAAACATTCATGGCCCACAAGAAGTTTTTATTGGTTAATCACAGCTCTTTCCTTATGGTAAGGTCCACCTGAGATTCAGATGCATTTCATATTCTTGAGCTCCTGCACTAAAATGATATGAAAAAATGGAGCAGGTAGATATACAATACATACATCAACGTAGCCCAACTAAGGGCCACACTGTCTTGAGTGAGGCCAGGGTCGAACCTAAATGAGACATGCACGACACAGCTAATAAAGAGTTGGGACTTCACATCTGGCAGGTTCATGAGCCAAAACTCTGAAAAAAAATAAAATAATAATAATAATAATTTGATTGAACCATACTTTACGGGGCATGATCCATCCACATTGTCGCCCAACAGAAATGGTCAGATACATTGAGCCATAAGCCCCACTTTTACAGACTGAATCCGGAGGAAAGCCTGGGATAATGGATCCTATACCCCCTCAAAGACAGGATGGCTAGAAACACAAGGTCAGTCGGTCACTATTGACTTCTTAGCATTGGCCCACCCATCAAGTGGTTAATTAATTAGTTGGTCCATATTGATCCTCGTATGCGCTTCTTAATATAAGGTAAGATAAGTTGGTACCCAGCACGGGCCTACCATTTTTGTGAATACTAACTCTTGCGTACCACAAACCAAGCACATATGGCGTGCAATAGCTATTCAGAAAGGGAATCTTCTCCTCCCAAATGCAAGTAGATCCAGCCCCTCCATAAGCCGTCAAATGTGCTCATTTGTGAAATGCATGCCCTCCATGTGGATCCCATCTGCATACATACTCAAGCCCAAGAATCAGGCTGGTTAAATCATCACGTGGACAAGTTATTTGTCTGGCCAGGTGTTGAAATTTTGGTTTAAAAGATTAAAATAATTGAAATTTTCATTTTTCCGTAAAAATGATGATGGAAATTTTTAAAAGGTACAGTTTTATTTACTTCCATATAGGAGAGGATGAAAGAAATTTTATGATGTGTAAGTGGATATGTGTGTAGTATTCTTACTTGGAGTGTTGAAAGTTGAGATACTTGAGTTATGTGTTACAGCCCTGTGTACTCGAGCATGGGCAATGTGATTGTAGTGGTGTTAGATAGTGCACTTTGTACGTATCGTAGAGTGATCCCTCCCTCACGACCTTACACAAACCATCAAGAGACGGTGCAAGGGGTGTCAGATAAGCCTTTATTTTATAGAACTACAAAGAACAATCGGATCTATGAATCCAAAACAATCTGTCGTTTTGAGAAAAACTAGCAGCCTTAGAAGCTACAACGGTCCTAAAACGAATGAGCTTCGATGATCCGACGATCTTAAACGCTCCAAATTTAATATCAATGGTCAAAAACATTTTACAAACATTTTAAATCATTAATGACCACTTAACAACAGTCCACTCCTATGGTGTCTATATAAACTGGACTATTCCAATCCAAAACCAATTAACTCCAACAGATATCATTTGAACTATTAGATTTCACCAACCTTCTTCTTCTAAGAATATTGCTAGATGACCACTAATCCAATCCATCAAACAATCAACTACATTGAAAGAGTTTTTAAGCAAATCCCTTCGTGATTGTTGCACACGTTATCTAGATAGAAGGCATATCTTATTTTGAAAGCAATTAACTTGTAACCCATTAGCAATCCATAAGGGAGTTAATCAAGTTTTAAAGACAACATATTCATATGTGATTTAGGTTGGTGTTAAAAATAAATATTTATATTGTTTCGGTTGTTTCCAATATATTTTCCCAACACCCGGGCATCTACACGTGGAGAAAAATCTGTTTTGTCCTTATGCCTCGGTGGTAGACTCACAAAGAGTCTCAACGCCAAGTCATAGGTACCATTGTGATGAAATCCCAATGTGTTGTGAGTGCGTGTGAAAAAAAAAAAAAAACCCTGTGGTTAATTTGTACGTTCTTCCACAAGTGCCACGATCTACAAGCACGTAAACTTTTACATGAAGCATTTGGTTTTCCATTTCCCATGCATTTCATACGTATTCTTAGCAGTTGGGTGGAGAAAGAAAAACCTTGTCAAGAAGACAAACTGGGTGGAACTACCAATATACAAACTATACATCAACGAAAGTACATATATTCATGTATTCACTACCATATTACAGTATACAGCAAAATTTGTAAAGCTTGTGAGCAAAAACTCAATATTGGGCCATCAGCCACCTGCACCACATCTCCAAGCAAGTGTAAGGTTAAACGCCAGATAGTACCTTACCCATGTAAATCTCACAAGAAATGGTACGTAAGACATAATGCCCGGGGATAATGAGGTCTCAAAATAGGTCGGTTTTGGTGTCGATGGGCATCCAAGAGCTTGAATAAGTCCTTCCACAGATAAGACTCGGAACTTGGGAGGAGGAGAATTGAGAGCAACATTGTCAACCCGGTGCTCGTAAATCTTGCCATCCTTATCTAGCTTGTACTCAGAGGTGCCATCAAAGCGGCCAAGGCTTTCCCATGGGACTCTAGGGATGCCATGGACGGTCCAACGGATCATTACGACATTCTCGACAGGCTGCCAGACACTAATGATGTCGACCCACAAAGCCTTGAAGAATATCCTGCCATGGAAGCGCAGCGCCCAGAAAATAAGCTTGTAGTTCTCGATGCCTGCAAACGTGTTGAGAGGATCTTTGAAGACGATATCATCCCTAGACAAGTGACAAAGAAGAAATTAGACTAGCACAAAGTAATTAGAATATGTCTCTACATGAGGAAACATCTGAATTCTATGCTCATCTGATACCAACAAAGAAAATGTATGCCAAGTCACATCAAATTGCAGATCTACTACACTAGAACCATGGATGGAAGAAGCCTCAGAGTTTCCCCAATATCAATGCAACTGACGACTTCAAAGGGAAATAACCAGTTTCACCCTGGGGCTAAATATCTCAATTTGAATCGGTCATGCACATGGAAAATTTACCAGATTTTGCATTGGAGAGAATACCAAATAAAAAATTGGCACATACATTTTTCGAATGAACACAGCATTTATTTTGCTAGTTAAACAGAGCTGTGCATTTTGAAGTACATGTACACTTTATGTTATTCTCAAAAACCTTAAAATGGACTTAAAAGTGTGGATCAGCAATGCCTGAACACATGGTAAAAGATTTAGCTGTAATAAGATACAAATAGAACTTTGTGAAAGACTACTGATTATTTCACTAAGGCAAGATACATATCCTAAGAATGGAAATGAGCCAAGCAAAACCTAACAGGATACATATCCTAACAGGATATTTTACTAAGGCAAGATACATATCCTAAGAATGGAAATGAGCCAAGCAAAACCTAACAGGATGTCTTGAAAAAAAATATAGTAGTTGGCCAACTTGATATATTAAGATCAGTGTCAAAGTTCCACACAACAGGTGGGCAGTGTCAGAAGTCTGACACCAAGATACACAAATAATGGGATGAGTTTCTTTATTTCATAGCTAAATATCCAAAAGCTCTGTTTAGCAACCAGCCAAATTGTATATTTGATATGGTAGTCAAGGATATGCACCTGTGGAACCCCCATCCCTGATTTTGTCAATACTGAAGATAGCATGGATTTCAAGAAAAAAAGCACACAGCGTGTGCCTTCAATTTGGAATGTTAGTGAGGATAGTAGGGTCTTGTGTGAAAAGATGTTCTACACCTATTGTGCTGTGGGTGCTAGGCTAACCGGGTTATTCTATACATGCAACACACATACTACACGTGCCACCGTACATCTTCAGGCACCCACGTGTGTGGCATTCAACCTTCAGGCATGGCACATGTGCCACATTCAACCTTCAAGTGATACATGTGTGCTGACACTCCTACAAGTACATTCGACGCGTGCCGCTAGGCATCTTCAAGCACCTTAGATGTGTTGCATGCATTGTTCCAAGTATCCCTGATATTTGCTGATAATATCCTTAATATTATCAGTATCTCCAGCTAGGTGATACCAATAACACTGGTAGTACCAAAAATTCCAGGTATCGGCGATATAGCGCAAAGTATTGCTAATGTATCGCTAATGTTTTCAACTATGTAAATTCCCGGTGTTAACTTGTATCACCAATGTATCAATTACATTTTGATAACATCGCCCATGTATCACAAATATTTTCAACCATGTAAATTATCTGTTTATTAAAAACAAATCATTTCAATTTTTTATGGGTGTATGGTTGTATGATGAAATGCATGTTTGTGTGTGTGTATGTCAGTGTGTTAAATAGCGGTAGCGTGATGTGTAGTGCTCAGCCCTCTATATGGTGTAGCGTAAGCTACACGATACTTTTATTTTTTAATTTAAAAATACAACAAATATAATAAATAGTGAAAAAAGAAAAGGAAAAAAATATATAAAAATGCCTAAAAGATGATTCATTTTATCAATTATAAGCATGTTCAAAAAAGTCATTAGTTATCATTTATCAAAAGCCAATCCACATATATAAGGCAAATCAAATAATTATCACATCAACAACTTTCTAAGCAAACCACTTTAATTAATAATGTCTAATTAAAACCACAAGTCACAATTATGAAAAGAAATAAAAATCCCATAGGTTAGAAGTACCAAGTATAATACAAGTGTCACATTCCTCAACATTAGAAACAAAGAAAACGTGAAAATTTATTTATTTATTTTTTTTTAAAAAGAGTAAAAAATACATAGTAGCTTACGCTACAGACGCTACGCACTACGTAGCTATAACGAACGCTACGACCCCTGTAGTGACCCCTGCAGCGTACACTACAGGGGATTTACGCTATTTGGGACGCCATGTAGTGCTACGGCCACGGTACGCTACGTAGCGTACGCTACGGGTGCTATTTGAAACACTGGTGTATGTATGCATGCTTGAATGGATGGACATATGTATGTATGTATGCATGGATGGTTGATTGGATGGATGTGTGTGTGCGCGCACATGGATGGATGGATTATGCATATGTAGATGTGTATTTGTCATTGTATGTATGTATGTATGCATGCATCCATGGATGGTCAAATGGATGGATCGTGCATGTGTGTTTGTATGCATGTATGTGCATGCATGGATGAACAGATTGTTGGATGGATGGATGGATCCACCATTTTCCTCATGTTTCTCCAATGCTTCCTTGAGTCAAAGATACATACTTTTAAGCCCCCATTAAAGGAAAGCTTATTAATTGATTACTAAATATATGATTATGCTTCTTTTTTGCTATTATCTGATTCTTAAATATGTAGATGTGTATTTTAGTATCTCTTGAAGTGTCATTGAAAAATTCCACCATTTTTCTCATGTTTTTCCAATGTTTCCCTGAGCCAACGTTATATGCTTTTATACCCCCATTAAAAAAGAAACTTATTTTGTATGCATCCTTTTTGCAATTAATTGATTCCTAAATATACAAATATGTGTATTTTAGCATCTCCTGAAGTTTCATTGAGAAATTCCATCATTTCTCCCATGTTTCTCTTAGTCAACGATAAATTTCCGGGTATTGGCTTATATCAAATACATGTTTCCGTATCCACAGCCAGCAATACATGTAACGATACCGATACTACGAACACTGGCCACATGCTAATCTAATCTTTTTGGACCCTACATGTCGTGCGCTACCATCAATCTTGATGTGCCCCACTTGTCCACATATGACAATTTACCAATGTGCACACGCAATGCATGCTTGTCCATCCATCCTATTCCCAGGTATTCAACAAATGGGAATCAGGACAACAGAATAGCCAATCCAAGATAGATGTGTCCAGCTCTAGATAGCCCTATTATGGACAGATATATCCAGAATAGTCTATCCATGGTACAAGTTTGATGGTCGCCAAATAGGCCCAAAGGCAAACCTATTATCCAAGGTAAAATAATGCCAAAATAGGGATTGTCTAAGACACTTGACTTCATAGTACAATTGCAGCCCACAGAAACCTGGTTGTGGCCAACAAGCCTCATAAAGGAGGATGATTGATGTAAGGTGGGCAGCCAGATGTCACACCTTTGCCAAGTGAGTAATCATGAGAATTCCTATTTTGGTGATATAGGCAAAACACCCTGAAACGTTGGGACAAGGCTATAACGATGATGGTGCAGTTATTGAACAGGTAAACTGCAAGTATCCTACCTTTCACAAATTTGTGGAGGGAGACAGGAAAGGAAGTGAATGAGTGAGACCAAAGGCCAACAATAGGATGGGGTATGGAACCAAAAGCTGTGAGGAACTTTATGAAACATGGGCCATTGATTCAAGCCACATAGAACAGGAAGAATCTGCACCTGCTGAGAACTATGGGAACCATGGCTTAAAAACTAGCTGAGTCCATTCAAAACACAAACTCAACCAGATTGGATTTCAAGGGCCTCGGTGAGAAGCACATTTTCATGAAGTTTTTAGAAATTTTAGAAATTCTCTTATTGTGGCTTGATATTTAGGCCTGCCTATTTTATGTCATTAAAACGTCATGGTGAACCCCACAAAAAATTAATAATTAAATAAATAAAAACGTAGAGGATAAAGTTATCTTTTTTTTTTTAAAGGTGACTGAAATATATTAGAAAAAGATAAAAAGTACATGAGAAAAAGAGGGGAATTCCCGCTGAGCTAGCAGGAGAAAACGAGCTCCAAAGCTAAACAAAAACAACTAAGAAAAGAAATGAACCAGGCCCCAGTCTGCTAGGATATGCTGGACTCTCAGGATAGTAGAAACAGGGGGTTTAGAGATTCCTAGAAAACATCTCCTGTTTCTTTCTTCCCATACCGACTGCTAGACTGCCAACAGACCCATTCTCCAAGATATCAAATTCTGCTTTCCCAGATTTGGACCATGCCAAGCTTTTATCAGGTCATCGGTGGAGGGGAAACACCAAGCAATGTTGAAGGAGCTGAGGAGGGCTGACCATACTTGGCCTATGAACGGGCAGTGAACGAAAAGATGGTCAATCGATTCCTCATCAGCCATACAGCAGATGCAAATATTGGTAATGAACATGCCCCTCTTCCTTAAGTTACCAACCGTTAAAACTTTCTTCTTCCCTACTAACCAGCCGAAAGCCGAAATCTTTGGAGGCACTTTGAACTTCCAGATTTTACCCAGCATGTGACTGTCCTTCCCTGATGAGGTTGCGGCTATTGAGAGATAAAGAGATTTTTTATTTTTATCTTTTTCTTTTCAGAAGTAAGAGATATAGAGAGATAAAGAGATTTGACCAAGAACAATTTGGATTTGTCATGTTTCCACAGGAGCTTGTCTTTTTGAGCCTTGTCCGGGTGGAGGCTGCAAATACGACTGATGAGGCCGGCAAATTCTTCAATCTCCCAATCTTGCAAGTTTCTCCTACAGGTGATGTTCCTAGCGCCATTATCCCCCGAACTTTAATAACAATCAGCCACCATTGCCAGTATGAGGGCTAGATGCAACAAGATAAGCAGTATGGTCGTTGATGGCATCATATCTGAGGATAAGGAGATAATCGCGGAAGAGGCCATTTCGTTTTTCAGCTCGTTGGTCTAGAAAGAAGAGTGGGAGAGACCTAAGCTGGACAACCTCCATGTAGACAGCATTTCTGCTGAAGATGCTATCATAATGGAAGCCCCCTTTAGCCCCAATGAAGTGAAGATGGCCGTGGACTCCCTAAGTGGAGAAAAGGCCCCTGGGCCCGACGGTTTCCCTATGATGTTCTCTCAAAAAATTTGAGAGATCATTCAAGGGGATGTCATGAGCTTTCTCAATGAATTCCATGATAGAGGTAGACTTTCTAAGGGTCTAGGTGCCTCATTTACTGCTCTTATTCTGAAAACTCCGGGTGCTTCCTCTTTTAAAGACTTTCGTCCGATCAGTCTTTTAAGTGGGCCCTACAAGATTCTAGCCAAGGTTCTAGCCTCCCGCTTAAACGCTTAAAGAAGGTTATGGGGAAGATAATTTCTGAAAATCAAAGTGCGTTTATCTAAGGTAGATTCTAGCTGCGCTCTCATAGATAATGAATGCTTGCATTCAAGTCATATATCAAGGAAGAAAGGTATAGTTTGCAAGGTGGATATTGAAAAGGCCTACGATCATGTGGATTAGGGCTTTTTGCAATATATGCTAAGGAGGATGGGGTTCGGAGCCAAATGGAGAGGGTGGATTCGTGAATGTGAGGGCATGACTTACTTTTCAATCCTCCTAAATGGTTCCTCAAAAGGTTTCTTTAAAAGCTCTAGGGGCTTGCGGCAAGGAAATCCTCTCTCCTTTTTTATTTCTCATAGTTAGCGAGGCCCTCTCAAGAATGCTCTAAAAAGGTCAAGAAGTTGGAATCCTAAGCGGTATTACGGTGCAAGGGAAGGCCGCGCCGATCTCTCATATCCAATTTGCGGACGATACTCTCCTATTTAGCGAAGCCGATATTGTTAAGGTTAAGAATCTTCGCATCACTATTCGTTGTTTTGAAGTTGTCTCGTGCCTTAGAGTTAACATGTCTAAATCTAAGATGATTGGAGTTAACATGGAGGAAGAAGAGTTGAGGAGTTATGCGGAAGAGTTGGAATGTGCTACAACATCTTTGCCGACCACTTTTGTTGGGCTCCCCCTGTGTATTGGTATACCCCTTAAGTATCTATGGGATAAGGTCATTGAAAGGTTTGAAAAGTACCTTACTTCTTGGAAATGCAGATATTTATCGTTGGGAAGAAGACTCACTCTCATCAAGGCTGCCCTTTCCAATCTTCCCCTATACTTCATGTCTTTGTTTAAATGTCCGTATTCAGTGCTGACAAGACTCGAAAAACTAAGGCGAAATTTTCTTTAGCAAGGTAAGGATTTAAAAAAGAAGTTCCACCTGGTTAATTGGAAGCGGGTTTGCAAAAAATATCAGGAGGGTGGCGCAAGCATCAAGGATCTCAAAATTATGAATCGAGCTCTTCTAGGTAGGTGGATATGGAGGTTAGGTTCCGAGAACGGTGCTCTGTGGAACAAGAATATTAAAAGTAAATACGGCAGTTCAGAGGGAGGATGGTGGACCAAAGATTCTTCCTTATATAGGGCTTCAGCCATATGGAAAGAAATGGTCTCTTTACACAGGGAGGTGAGTAAAGGGGTCGGTTACGAGCTAGAAAAAGGGGATAAAATCAGGTTTTGGGAAGACTTATGGATAGGGGACATGGTATTGAAAGATGAATTTAGTAATATTCATCTCCTCAGCCCTTGCCAATCTGCTACAATGAACAAATTCTTTTCAAGGCAGTAAAACTGTTTGGTTTGTGGACAACAGAAGATACCTTCAAGACTAGGAAATCAACGAGTAGGCTTCACTCCTGGATCGCATCTTCAAGGCAGTGCCAGACCTGTCTAAGGATGATAGAATTATTTGGAGACCAGATAAATCCAGTGCTTTCATGGTAAAGTCCTTATTCAATTAACTGGTTAGCAGCCCTTCTCCCCCTCCCGAGCCTCTGTTCAGTCATATTTGGAAGCTGTCAATTCCCCCCAAGTTCGTTACTTTTGGGTGGCTGGTGGGTAGGAAGAAAATCCTTACGGTAGACACTTTTAGAAAAAGGGGCATGACTTTGGTGAATGTATGCCTTTTTTTTTTTTTACACACACACTCACGCCGTAGTGGGCTTTCACCACCTATGGATACTTAAACCCTTGACCAGGTGTTGAAACTCCCGAGAGTCTACCACCCGAGGAAAAGCAAGGATCCTGGTGAATGTATGCTTGTATTGCATAAAACAAGAGGAAACGGTGGACCATTTGCTCATTCACTGTCCTTTTATCAGTCTCATTTGGACAAATTTTCTCTCTCGGTTCGGTATTAGCTGGTGTTTCCCTGAGTCTGTGGATCTTCTTTTGAAAGCTTGGCATGGGATCAGATTTGATAAACAGAAAATGTGGATTTGGAGAATAGCCATTATTGCCATCTAGTGGTGTGTTTGGGAAGAAAGGAACGAAAGACGTTTTCAGGACAGGGAGCACTCAGCTGAGAGTGTAGCTGGTCAGGCCAAACACACTATCATTGAATGGGCCACTTGTGTAGACAGTGTTAAAGGATGTAATCTTTTGTTTGTCGAAGTTTAGATGGGCTTGCTTTCTCAGCTTCCCTTCTTCTCCGTTTTTTTCTTTGTTCTCTTTAATATAATTCAGTGATCTTTCAAAAAAAAAAAAAAAAAACAATCAGCCACCATGATAGCTTGATTCGGCACTAGACGAAAAATATTAGGCAACTCGTCTTTCAGGGTGGAATCTCCCACCCAAATGTCTTCCTAGAAATGAGTTGAGTTACCATTTCCAATAGCGATGCTGGTCACTTTGAGAACTTCACATTTAGAGGATAGGATTCCCCTCCAAATGGCTGAAGCTTTGTAAACTGAAGAGTCTTTGGTCCACCATCCACCAATGGATCTCCCATATTTGCTTTTTATAATCAAGTTCCATAAGGAGCCGTCTTCTGTACCCAACCTCAAAGTCCATTTGCCAAGAATAGCTGCATTCATAAGTTTTAAATCTTTCACCCCGGCGCCCCCTTCTTTGATATGCTTACAAACTTCCTTCCATTTAATCAAATGGAATTTATTTTCCTCTTTACCGTGCCACAGGAAATTTCTTCTAAGTCTTTCCAAAGAATTTAAGATTGACGTCGGGCATTTATAAACAGACATAAATATAGAGGAAGGTTTGGTAAGGCTGAGTTTATCAACATAAGCCGACCTCCCAAAGATAAAAATTTGCATTTCCAAGTGGTGAGGTACTTCTCAAATCTTTCTATCACCTTGTCCCAAGAGCTTTTTGGAATCTTACCGATACATAAAGGGAGCCCAACAAATGAAGAAGGGAGCTTACCTTTTGGACATTGAAACAAGTCAACAAAACTATCTATTTCTGCTTCCTCCAAATCGATCCCAAAGATCTTTGACTTTGAGAGGTTTACTTTTAGGCCCGAGACTACCTCAAAGCAAAGGATAAGCAAACGCATATTGCAGATTTTTTCTTCGGCTTCGCTGAAAATTAGCGTGTCGTCAGCAAACTGAATGTGAGAAATAGGGAGAGTTATACCTTTCACCTTGAAACCTCTGATGATACCTTCTTCTTGGCCCTTTGACAACATTCTGGAGAAAGATTCAGCTACAAATAGGAAAAGAAAGGGAGACAATGGGTCGCCTTGACGTAAACCTCTTGAGCCTCTGAGAAAGCCTTTGAGAGTGCCGTTGAAGAGAACCGAGTAATGCATTGACCGAACACATTCCCCCATCCAACTAGTCCACTTGATGCCAAAGCCCATGCGCCGCAACATATATTTGAGAAAATAGCAGTTGACATGGTCATAGGCTTTTTCTATATTGAGTTTGAATAAGAGACCCTTTTCGCCAGATCTATGTTGCGAGCCCACACACTCCGCTGCGATGAGGGCGCTATCGATAATTTGTCTACCAGGAATAAAAGCACTTTAATTGTCGGAGATTATCTTGCCTAACACCCCTTTCAGCCGATTAGCAAGAACTTATGCTATAATTTTATACGGGGTGCCTATGAGACTGATCGGTCTGAAATTGAGAAGGAGTTCACTCCAAGGGATTTGAGGATTAGAGCAATAGAGGCCCCCAAGTCGCTGGAAATATGTCCTCTATTCTGAAATTCAAAAATAAAGTCCATAACGTTTCCTTTTAGATCCTCCCAGAAAGTGCGAAAAAAAGCTATAGGATAGCCATCAGGCCCAGGAGCTTTATCACCTTCCATATTGTCCAAAGCACACCTTTGACTTCCTCGACTGTAATGTTAGATTCTAAGAAAGAAGCCTCTTAAGTGGAGATGCCATCGAACTACAGATTATCAAGCTTCGGTCTGGTCCAGCCGTCGTCCTGGAATAGAGAAGAGAAGTGGTGACTGGACTCGGCTGAGATTTTATCTTTATCCCCTGTCTGAGAGCCTTCTATATTAAGACTGTTGATCGTGTTATATCTAGCACGAGCCAAGGCTATAGAATGAAAAAATTGTGTTTTTTTCGTCTTCCTTTATCCACTTGCATCTGAATTTGAGCCTCCAAGATGTTTCTTCTTCTAGAATCCTGGCACAATACAATTGCGCGAGCTATATCTCTCCCTCAGTTCCGCAGATAGCTAAACAGATTCGGCCTGAGAGTCAATGGATTGCATTTTAGAAAGTAAGCTGCTCGTTTCTAAATCTTTCTTTCAAAGCTCGGAAGACTTCCAACCTTTGATTTTGAGTTCCAGAAGCTTCAATTTTCTGCTTAATTTGTAGCCTGCATAGCCTTCTACAATCAAATCAGACAACCAATCTGAAATTTGCTACTTGAAATCCTCTATCTTCAGCAAACCCATATCAAACTTGAAAGGTTTAGGCCCCCAATTGCCCTCAATAGAATAAAGAATAAGGGGACTATGATTAGAAGTTGGTTTGGGAAGAAGATGCTGAGAGGGATATGGGAAAGTTTTGATCCATTCAGTGGAGACTAAGAATCTATCTAGTCTAGCCATAAAAGGATTGATTCTTTCATTGGACCATGTGAATTTGGAACCTGATAGAGGAAGGTCCACTAAGCTCTAATCATCTATCCAACTGAAGAAGGACCTCATAGCAACGGTGATAGGCCCCCTTTTTTATTTATCCTTCGCAAAACAAGTGATATTGAAGTTGCCCCCTATGCACCAAGGGCCATGAAAGAGCTGTCCTGCTGAATTGAGATCCTCCCAGAATTCGGATCTTTTGACCTCAAGATTAGGGCCGTAGACCAAAGTAATACGAGTGCTGAAATCAGAATAGATCTCTTTTAGGATGATTGAGACCGAGAAGACCCCATTACGACTCTGAATCTTTGTCCATTTTGACGAATTCCTAGCAACCAAAATACTGCATGAACTTCCTACTACATTAAGAGCCACCCAATCCACATATTTAGCCTTCCAGATACTGCGAATCAGGCTGTCATTGAAGCTGGATACCGTAGTTTCTTGAAGCCAGACAACCTGTGCCTTACTGCGCTCAATAATATCTCTAATAAGGGACCCATACCCCTTACGTTCTAGGAGAGGATCTTCGTCTATGACACCGATCTTCCCTGTTGTCTTCCCTTGAGCTGTCCTAAAGTACGATTCTGATGAATACTCTGAGAGGCCCTGTTGTTTCCTGATCTGTGGGGAGATCTCCTTTGAGGAGTAACGCCGATCAGCGGCGGCCTACCGTGAGATTCAATGCAATGGAATAAGGCTATAAAATCTTCAGGGTGGTCCCCGAAGGATAGACCTATGGACCTGCCACATGACCCATTGCTTCCCTAATCCACCGTTTTTTTCTGAATGATCTCTATCATCTTCGCCCTTTAAGCTAGCAAATCGAATTGATTTGAAGTCTGGAATTTCTGGATTTCCGATTCATCTCCCTGCCTGATTTGAAGAGGTTCTACTTCGATGACTTCGCCTCCATTAGCTTCCTGAAATAACGAGAAGAGGGACCAATCTGCCATGTCTTCCCTGATGGCCTGAGATGGGGGAATGGAACTGTGAGTAGAGTTTGCATCATCTGATTAACACAGAGAAATTGCTCTGTCTTCATCTAGGTGAAATTCCATCATATCTCTAGCCGGTTCCTCAAGCTCTAACGGAGTTAATAGGATAAGGGGAATTAGGTAACAAAATGGGATGACTAGTAATAAGGGCCTCTTTGGCTTGCAGCGAGAGGTCCTTTGCTATCTTGACAACTGGAGAACGGCGAACTCTGCCGAGGGAGAGACCAGAGGATGATGGCTGGAGCGAATAAGGAGGGATGAAATGAGATGGAGTATCATCAGGAAAAGGCTCGTCCAAAAGACGAGAGCCTAGCTTGCGGTCGGGACCCCATCTGGGGCGTTCATCTCGATCGGCGACACTAGTAAAAGGAGACGTCGCGATGCTCGATACGTGTAGCTGCATCGGGAGATATTTTTTCTTAGGATTGAGACATGTCTCTTCTTTCGGGTGAAATGACCGGCCTCTGACGAAACTACTCCAAAGAAGCTTCTTTGACACGCCTTGCATCGGGAATGTGACGCGTGACGAGAATTAAGCTCAGTGCTCTTGTGGAGAAAGGAGTGCTTTGTGTGTGCGGGAATTATGCGGCGCAAGAGTATGAATTCATTGCTCCTTCTCTCGCCTAGAAATCCGACTGCATGCGGGAGGATCTGGCCTTCTAGATCTCGCCCCACCGGTAGTATGGTAACCTTTTATCTCCTGTTATATTGGAAGATACAGATCTTTTCCTTCGGCTTTAACCTGAACATATGGCAAGAGGGGATCACCCTTTTTTCTGCTAACCCTTGCCCTAATGACACCCATTTCTTCTCCTCGGATCGTTTTTGGGTCCAATTCGATGAGATTGCCTAGACGCGATGCCGCTGTTAGGAAAAAATCTTCATGCCATAGCTCCAATGGAACCAACCATATGAGTGTCCAGACCTCTCTGTCCCCGAAAGCGGAAAACTCTTTCCATGACTGAACTTCGGAAATAGGACCATCCTTGTGTAGGGCTCCAACCATGATCAGAAGATCTGGATTAACATCGGATTTTAATCTGATCCATAGGATGTTAGCTCCAATTGGCTTGATAGATAACTTATCCGCTAGAACCCTGCACGTTTCATCAACCCAATTTGTGACCCGATCGATCGTAGCTCCATCTTTGCTGATGACCACCACCGTATCTCTGAGATCTGCAAACGATTGAACTATCGTTTCTCAATTAATATAGACCACATTTTTCTCCGGGAGCTTAGACGATTCCTGTTCCAGATTTGAACCTTCTATCTGGCTGATTATATCGCCAATAGTGTTGATCCTTTTGGAATGTAATAGGGCTTCTTTATATGGTTGAGGTTGTTGATGATGTTGTCTCTTGGTGATATTCGATGTATGCACTACCAATGTAGGCTTTTTTTGGTCAACTGGAAATCCTTTTCTACGATTCAGCTCTAGCCCAAATCTGGCTTTTTGCACCACCATCTTTCTACCCCCAAAGCTTTCTCCATGGAGGAGTAGGATAGCCCTACCTAACTCCTTTTTCTGAGCACATTCTAACCAAAGCGAACTCTCTGTAGTCACCGTTGTTTGGGCTTCTCGGCCTTATCACCTCCATTATTGTTCCCGCTCTTCCAAAGACGCTGGAAAAGTTGATTGGAACCCATCCCTCTGGAAATCCCTTAATGAACAAAGTAGGGTACTTTGACAAATCCCGCTCCCTGCTTCCAAGGGAGGAGCGAGGAGCTTTCTTCTTAGTTACCAGTATCCACTCCCTTTCCATTTCTCTACTCCATGGAAGGAGTTTTCTTCAAGCTTTCTTCATTTGATCAATTATACGAGTTGTTTATTTTCTGTTTTAGTATTCCACCATATCCTACGTCAGAAGCATCTGTTTCAACTATTTTTGTCGTGTCTTCTCAAGGGGGAGGTTATCTTACAAACCTTTGTAGTTTATTCCCAAATCATAACCCTAATTTTCCTATTTTGGTTCCCTAATCCCCTAATTGATTCCGAAACTCTAAATCACAAATCCATTTGAATGTTGAAACGATCCTATGCTAAAATGGGATTCCCAAATCTTGTAGGGACCTTCTTTCCTAATTTTATTTTGAATGAACATTGTGGGATGATAATTTTGATTGAAACCAAGCTAGCTATATCTGAATTTTTTGTTTTGTGGTAGAATGCTTGATTTAATTGTAGTATTCTGAAATTTGGTCTCATCTAGCATCTTAGCCTAGAAAACATTCATCCTGCATCATTTCTTCTCTTAATAGAAGCTTGCTATTTCTTCTTCAAAAAAAAAAAAAAATGATAGTTCAAGGAGAGAATAGATCAGGACCCTCGGGAACCTGGTTTTACAGCGATGATGGCATGGCAAGAGTGCTCTGGTTGCTTGTGGAACTTGCTTAACAGGTGCAGGATTTATGGAGCCCAACTCTAGGTCGATTGGCACCTTGAAAAACAAAAGCAATACAATGTGGACTTTCCTACTCGTCACTGTGTTCCTCTCTTTTCCTTTGTGTTATGGTCTGCACAGCTATAGAATCATAAGCAAACATGGAACTGTCATCTCTAACTGGATCAGTGCACATTTTATTTGCTTAAGTTGTAAGCAATATCACTAAAAGCGAACAGTAATGAAATGTCTCCCTCCATATGAATTTTTAAAATTTTTATCTCATTAAATTCAATAACAAGAGTTTCTAACTTCCATTCAACGAGAGAGAGAGAGAGAGAGAGAGAGAGAGAGAGAGAGGAAAAAAGGGTTATCAAACAGAAATCCCAAGCTCAATGAGTTAAGTTGAGAAGGCCAAAATAATTAATTTTTTGTTTGTTTTGGGAGAATGAATGGATTGAATTGCAAATGTTCAATTTAATAAGGATGAAATGACAATAAAATAAAATAAAAATGCTTTTAGGTTGTTTATCAATAACTTGAAATTAATGTATTTGCAGTTTGTACTCCACACTCTCAATATGAATGATGTGGAAGGAAGAGTACAATTTCATTATCCCACTTTATTCGACTACATATTGCAATTCAATTTAATAGCATGTCCAAACAATTCAATTCCTCATCAGCATGCGAATGAAAAATAAACCAAAAATAATCCAAACAAGAACCAAGCTGACAAAGATTACCGTTAATCATTGACATAATTGAAATTAAAATAATAATAATAATAAATAAAGATAATTGAAATTCTCTACTGCAATGGCAAAGACAAGCTCCTGTCCTCTTGGGGCTTCTTGGGGCTTTGATGTTCTTGGGGCTTCTTTTTGTCTCCTGTCCTCTTTGTTTTTCTTTTTTGGTTTCTTTCCTGTTTTCTTTTCTTTGTTGTTGTCTGCTACCTCGACAGGCTTGTTTGTTCCCTTTCTTTTGTTCCTTCTTTTCGTTTTTAATGGAAGTGCGTTATCTTTAAAATTTTTTTTTTTTTTTTTTTTAAATGGCAAAGATAAGCAGATCATCGTATTGTAACGGACCTGTAGATATCAAAACTGAGCTCCCTGTAGAAGAGCTCTGGGAACTCCTCTCGCAGAGTACGGATAGCATATCCCGTATTCATGTAGTAGTTCGGTTTATCGTCGTTGCCACCTCCAGCCTTATGTTTTGAAGGAGAAGGAGAGCTGGGCCGTGCCGGAGCAGAGAAATGCCGACAAATACTCGCATCTCGTACGGAACCCGAAACCCTACCCTCGAGATCCGTGACGCTCAATGGAGACCTGGTTTCTCCGCATCTGCTGCTGTTTTGGGGGATGATTTTGCAGTTGCGATTGGAAGACAGTCCGATACGACTAGCTCCCGTAACGAAGGCGATTTCGGGGAAGAAGATAGGAAACGCCATCCGATACCGAAACGTAACGGATCACGAAAAGGGAAGACGGATTTCGGATAGGGGATTTCGTATGGTTTCCATTGCAGAAATGGGAAAATGGGAAATGGAAAATAAAATGAGGCATTTACCTATTTTATTACACGGTTTTGATGGCGATAGAAGGATTAAGATCCTCGACCCGAGTATATACATTATTATACTCGGGTTTTAAGTTCGGATAAGTGGAGCCCAAGTTTTACTAATCTAACCATTGGTCTGTTTGGTGTCACGGTGGGTGGATTCGTCCCCTAGAATCTCACAACTTTTAAGATCATAGCCACCAATCATGGGCCTTTTTAAAATTGAATGTGGACCGTTGATGTACTTCTCTTCTTTAACGGTCATTTTAGGACACAAAAATGAAAGGATAGGGTTGTTCTATTGACGAGATTTTCAGCATAGTCCATCGCGGTGAGTCCAAATGACAAACGGTCTGGATCACTGAACCCTGAACCTTAATTCGTAGAGATTGAAAAATCGGGCATACTGCTGTCCTCGGATCAAGGATCCCACTATTCGTCGGAGATGGATAGGGTAAGGTTCTGCTAACGTCGCATTTGAAGGCCACGTCAGATTTAAAAGAATGGATATTTATACGCGTCGGATTAATATCCTGAACCGTTCCATCGACGATGAGACCACTGACCAATCAGCGCATGTTTGGCCGGGCAAATCCTATGGGATCAGGAGGGATGGGATGGATTTCAAGATAATGACGGTGGTGTAAGGGCTTGTTTGGGCATTTGCGTTGGGGTGGTTGGTGATTTCTTCTCATGCCATCCCGTGTATGTTTGGTCAACCGAGCCACCGTCCCAGCTTACACCTCCAACATCCTCTGTCATAGGTGTGGGATTCGGACGGCATTCCGATGATCCCGCGCGAGGGATTTCGAGGTTTACTCAAGGCCTGCTCGGCTAGCTAGATTAGATAGGCTTAAGTGGAATAGAATTGCATCTGGTCCTGTGTCAATTTCACTTCATGTTTTGAAAGAGCGGAAAAGCTTAGAAGTGGGTTAGATGGAATCATATTAGCCCCGTGCCAATTTCACTCATCTTTAGCAAGTTGTGTAGGTCCTCACGATGATGTGTGAGCTATATCCACACTGTCGACCCATTTTTTAAATCATTTTAGAGCATGAGCCAAAAAAGTAGGTAGATCTAAACCTCAAGTGGACTGACCATAGAAAGCAACGGGGATTAAAAATTTACTATTGAAAACTTCTTTGGGGTTACATAAGTTTTAGATCCGCCTCATTTTTAGGCTCATGCCATAAAATGAGGTTACAAAACAAATGAATGGTTTAAATATAACACATGTGCGTTGATCTCAGTAATTTCAAATAATGGTGTGTATATCCTTCCAATGTATCACCGCATTACACATGAAGTAGGGAATTAAGCTTATCCCATGGTAACAGGGACAATTTGGATAATAATTATTTTTTTTGAATCCCATCTCATCTAAATGAAGTAGAGAATTAAGCTTATCTTATGATAACAGGAACAATCTAAATAATAATTATGTTTTTTGAATCTTATTCCACCTAATCCTTTCCAATGCAACTGCCAAATAGGCCCTTATATTTTGCCACTGCTCAAGTTGTCAAGCATATTTAATAGAGATTTGCTATACCTATAAGCACTTTTACACGCAGACACACGTGTGAACCTGCCATGTAATTTGGTTATCGAAACCGTAAATCATGAGGTATCCACCTTCCAGATCATCTGTGCAAAAACGTATTGCAACCAACCATCAGTCAGGTTACGCGTATTCAAAGAATTGGACGGTCGGCGTTTATCCTTTTCATGTACTCGATCATTTGTACAGATGATCTATTGTGAGACCCACCTGTTATTCAGATTCCATATACACACGTTCAATGGGGGAACGGAATGGCTACTCACCCTGCCACTAATGCCCTGAACCTTTCAGGGAGTAACACTCAGCTGGGTCGCAATGTATAAAAAGAGTTTTTCTTAGCCGTTCATTTGTTTTGTAATCCGTGGCTCACCTTATCTGTGAATTAGTATGAACTTCTTTGAAGTATATCTAAACAGTTTATTTTACCTAATGGCAAGATCCGATCTCATACGCATATCATATGTTAGCACGTGTGTGGGCGTGAAGATGGGCATAGCCATCACGCGTTTGGAATCAGCGAACCGCCTCTTTTCAGAAGCTGGAGATAATGACCACTGTAGGCAAAACCTTTTATCCAGCGGTTTTTATCGTGGAGTACAAACTTAAGTTACCAACTTAGACTAGCACGTGCGGACAGCGACTTTGAGGATGAAACTATCCGTCCTTTTCACTGCGAAGACGAGAGCTGACGCTCCTCCAACTGAGAGTTGTACAAACGGCTTAGGAGAGATCAAAGTTACGTGGCCCCACAGCTATGTATTTATCATTTACACGACGTTCATCCATATTTCAAAATCATTTCGGTGCATTATCCAAAAAAAAAAATATCATATCATAAATCAATGGACCACAACACAATGAGCAGCGGGAAAATTGATTTTCACCGTTAAAAATTTTTGTAAGGCCCATCATAACATTTATTTTCCATCCAATCTATTCATAAGGTCACAAAGGCCTGGATGAAGAGGAAAAACAAATTCCATGATGATCCAAAACTTCTGTAACCCCTAAAAGGGATTCAATGGTAGACATTCAATTCCCTATTACCTTTTACTATGTGGTCCATTTGATAGCTAGATCTGTCGTATTTTTCATCTCAAGCCTTAATACGAGTTCACCGAATAGATGGACGGTTTGGATATAACATATACCTCATAATGGGACCCACAAAAATCAGTGGGGATTACAACAGGGAAAGAGAAAAAAAAAATGAAAAAGAAGCCGGCCAGTTGGAGTTGACTGGGTCAAATCGGTCGACCGGCCTATGGCTACGGATTATAACCGTAGCCATAACTATGATGCTATGCACTTTTTTTTTTTTTTTTTTTTTTTTTAATTTTATTTTTTACATGAAAAATTTTATTGTACCTACATTTTTCTTTAATACATGTTTATATAAATATGTATGTGTGTGTGTATAATTTTTTTATTTTTTATTTTTCATTTCTTTCTTTATTCATTTAACAAGAATATCTTCTAAACTAAAATTAGTTACTTGACGTACCACTATGATTTTGGGGTAGGAGAAGCTATTTTAGCCAACCAACCTAGTTATTTTTCAAGATTTCATCAGGTCGATGGTCAAAAATACATTTCATTCACTTCACGATCAATTTCAATCACTTTGTGGTCAAACTAAAAATTGAGCGAGGCAAATATGAAATTGAGTGAGTAAATTGAAAATTGAGCAGGACAATGTATGAATTGAGTGAGGGAAGCTAGAAATTGAGCGAGGTAACATAGGAGTTCAGCGAGGGAATCTGAAAAACTTGAAACTAAAGTTAGAAAAATCCTAATCTTAAACTAATTCTAAAATTAAATAATTTCAGAAAATCGTAGCCGACAGTCCCCGGCAACGGCGCCAAAAACTTGTTCACTCTCCAAGTGCAGGGTTGTGATGTAGTAATAACTCGGTAAGTCCGAGGTCGAATCCCAAGGGACTGAAACTTGTACGTAATCTAAAATTAATTAGAACTAGAACTAGAATAAGATGAAATTTAAATCAACTAGGAATTGAGGAAATAATTGTGAACTAATTATCTAAAACTTAATAACTTCAGAGGAAAGGAAACTAGGAATTCAGAGGATCCACTTGAAGAGATCAGGGAGATCTTATGCCTGTTTCATGAATCATGGAATTTACTTAACTGTCATTGATCTAGTTTTCAAGAGATGAAGGGTATATAAATTAGAATGGATTCCATCACCAAACTATGCCCAGGAGACTATGGCAAACAACAGAATTAAACTAATTGCCAACCAATCAACAATATATGAAGGTTAGGAAGGGTACCGTCATCCGACCATGCCCAGGAGACGATGGTGAACAGCAGGGCTTCCTAACGTCATAAACATAAAAGGAAAAAGGAAATATTCAAAGCATTGCAAATCCATTGTAATTTCAGTCACAACAGACCATTAAGAACTAAAAATATTCTCAAAATAAAATTAAATCAAAATCAGTTCAATATTAAACAAAAGACATAATTAAACGTCTTCCATCACACTACAAGCTTCACCTCTTAGCCCTAGCTAAGAGGTTAGCTAACCATAGTCATGAATCACTAACTCTTAAAGAAAACAAATAACAAATAGAATAAGAAAAAAATAAATCTAAATTACTCCCTGTCTTTCTCTCTCCCTCTGATCCACGTCCAGCCCTTGGAATTGAATTCCCCCAAATACCTCTCTCTTCTCTCCTTTTATAAGCAGGGAAGGTCGGCGACTGCTGTGGAGAAAGTCAGAATTAGAAGGAGTCGCGTGCGCAGCGAATTCACAAATCGGATCGCGTTTAGAACGTGTTTTGGGGAAGCTGATTATCCTTGCTCATGATTTGGCTCCATGGTTGGGGTCGTGGCTAGCCGGAGATCCACTTGGACGGTTCAGATCAACATTTTGATTGAACATGGTGGGCCACAACACATCACCGCAACTGCCATGCGTAAACAGAGAGAAACGCGGATTTCTTCCGCAGTGCTGCTGGCGGGGCCCATTATTATCATTGTTTGGGAAATCCACGCCGTACATTGAATTTCTGACGAAAAACTGTCAGGGAATGGTGAGTTTGTAGTGATTTTGGATGCGGTCGACTTCTGTTTTCTGTTCTGCCGTCGAAGTCCGTTTTGAACGGTTGGATTTCTATCCTCTTGATCTTTTGCAATTCTGTCACCTAGGCATTAAGAAGCAGCTCCATGGGAATCTGATGGACGGCTCGGATTGGAGCTTTGAGATCGAATGGTGGCCCACAAGGATCACCCGCAAGCTCTGCTGCGGAACAAAGCTCGCGCATACGCTCACTGTGATGGTCGGTGGGCCCCACAATGTTGTTTTCAATGAAATCCATTCCGTCCACTGGATACCTCTCGAAAAACCGTCCAAATATGGACATTTTTTGGGTCTGTTTCGGTGCGGCCCATGGAGTTTTTATTCCGCTGTTCATCCTGCGTTTTCCAAAGATTCACGTGATTACACGTGCATGGGGCCAAAAGGCTGGCTAGGCGATTGTTACACCCCCCCTCTTGATGCAATGAAAGGTTTGGATTTCCCGTATGGGCAATGTGTGGGGCCCACTACTCAAAAATGGGGAGCTAGCATCCGTCCGCTGGACTCCTTACGCAGAGAGGGAGTGAGAGACGGGTCAGCGCCCGTTTTGACTGGGTGCCTGACCGCTGCAGTGCATGTGTACGTGCACTATATGCACGCTCACCCTCATATGGGTCCAATGTGATGCATGTGAGAAATCCGGTCCGTCCAACCAATCTGTCATATCATTTGAACTGTCCAGAACATTTTTGAAGCATATCCATAACTCAGGTGGGCCCCAATTCACTGATTTATAGGCTGATCTGTCCATTGGTCCACTTCTGTAGGGATTCAGGAGCTAAAATTTGACGTGTACGGCTCATTTGTGGTCCTCAGGCGATTTATGAAATTCGGAGCCGATCAGATGGTAGGAATTCTGCAATCTTGCATTCCGGACTAATTTTGGGCCACTTACGCTTCAGTTTCTTGATTTTCACGGATCTTTGGCATGTGCATTCGTCGATCGTGGTCCCTTTGGGTCCTTTCCTTGCCTTGGTGATCATCAGAGTGTTAAATCCAAGCTTTTAGCATCCTTTTTCAGCTTAAGCTCCTAAATTCAACCTGCAGCATAAACACGATTAAATCGGCCGTTTAAACAATATTATGTTCATAAATTTAGACAATATCTGGAGTCTAATATGTAATATTTGACCCTCAACAATGGTTTGGATATAACACACACATCATGATGGGACCCACAAAAGTAACATAGCAAAAAAAAAAAAAAATCAGTTTGCCCCGCTCAATTTCTAGTTTGCGGCGCTAAATTTCTAGTTTGCATTTTTTTTTCTTTTGTGGGTCCCATTATGATGTATGTGTTATATCCAAACTGTCCATATATGAGCGGGGCAAACTGAAAATTGAGCGGGGCAAACTGAAAATTGAGCGGGGCAAACTAAAAATTGAGCGGGGCAAACTGAAAATTGAGCGGGGCAAACTGAAAATTTGGTTATATGTTTTGGTTTAGGTTTAGGTTTAGGTTATAGGTTCTACGTTATAGGTTAAAGCTTTAGGGAATTGAGAATATGTTAAGGTTTAGGTTTAGGGAATCGGGTTCAGGTTTGAGATCGGGTTTAGTTTGAGTTTTCATGTTTAGGTTTAGGTTAAGGAGTTGAGATTAGGATTAGGTTTAGGTTTAGGTTTTAGGTTTAGGTTTAGGTTATAGGTTTAGGTTAGGTTTAGGTGTAGGTTATAGGTAATAGCTTTAGGAAATTGAGAATAGGTTAAAATTTAGGTTTAGGAAATCAGGTTCGGGTTCGGGATCGGGTTTAGGTTTGGGTTTTCAAGTTTAGGTTTAGGTTTAGGTTATAGGTTTTGGGATTTGAGAATAATTTTAGGTTATAAGTATAGGTTTAGGTTAGGTTATAGGTTAAGGTTTAGGGATTTGAGTTTAGGTTATAGGTTTAGGTTTTGAGATTTGAGAATGGGTTCGGGTTTAGGTTATAGGTTTTGGTTTCAGTTTAGGTTATAGGTTTTGGGATTTGATAATAGGTTCCGGTTTAGGTTAGAAGTTTTGGTTTTGGTTTAGGTTATAGGTTTTGATTTAGGTTTAGGTTATAGGTTTATGTTAAGGTTTAGGTTTAGGTTATAGGTTTTTGGATTTGAGAATGGGTTCGGGTTTAGGTTATAGGTTTTGGTTTAGGTTATAGGTTTTGAGATTTGATAATGGGTTCTGGTTTAGGTTACAGGTTTTGGTTTTGGTTTAAGTTATAGGTTTTTATTTAGGTTTAGGTTATAGGTTTTGGTTTGGGTTTAGGTTATAGGTTTTGGTTTAGGTTATAGGTTATAGGTTTATGTTAAGGTTTAGGCTTATGTTATAGGTTTTTGGATTTGAGAATGGGTTCGGGTTTAGGTTATAGGTTTTAGTTTTGGTTTAGGTTATAGGTTTTGAGATTTAATAATGGGTTCGGGTTTAGGTTTAAGTTTAGGTTTAGGTTATAGGTTTTGGAATTTGAGAATAGTTTTAGGTTATAATTATAGGTTTATGTTAGGTTATAAGTTAAGGTTTTGAGATTTGAGAATGGGTTCGGGTTAAGGTTATAGGTTTTGGTTTTGGTTTAGGTTATAGGTTTTGGTATTGGTTTTGGGATTTGAGAATGGGTTCGGGTTTAGGTTATAGGTTTTGGTATTGGTTTAGGTTATAGGTTTTGGTTAAGGTTATAGGTTATAGGTTTAAGTTTAGGTTAAGGTTAGGTTTAGGTTATAGGTTTTGGGATTTGATAATGGGTTCGGGTTTAGGTTATAGGTTTTGGTTTTGGTTTAGGTTATAGGTTTTGGGATTTGAGAATGAGTTCGGGTTTAGGTTATAGGTTTTGGTTAAGGTTATAGGTTATAGGTTTAGGTTTAGGTTAGGTTTAGGTTATAGGTTTTGGGATTTAATTGGGTTCGGGTTTAGGTTATAGGTTCTGGTTTTGGTTTAGGTTATAAGTTATAGGTTTAGGTTTAGGTTTAGGTTATAGGTTTTGAAATTTGAGAATGGGTTGGTTTAGGTCATAGGTTTTGGTTTTAGTTTAGGTTATAGGTTTAGGTCAATTTCATGTTTGTCCCGCTCAATTTTCAGTTTGCCCCGCTCAATTTCTAGTTTACCCCGCTTAATTTTCAGTTTGCCCTGCTCAATTTACAGTTTGCCTCACTCATATATGGACAGTTTAGATATAACACATACATCATGATGAGACCCACAAAAGTAAAAATAAATAAATTTCAGTTTGCCTGCTCAATTTCTAGTTTGCCCCGCTCAATTTCCAGTTTGCCCCACTCAATCAATTGAGCGGGGTAAACTGGAAATTGAGCGGGGCAAACTGAAATATATTTTTTTTCTTTTGTGGGTCCCATCATGATGTATGTGTTATATCCAAACCGTCCATATATGATCGGGACAAACTGAAAATTGAGCGGAGCAAACTGAAAATTAAGTGGGGCAAACTAGAAATTGAGCGGGGCAAACTGAAAATTGAGCGGGGCAAACTGAAAATTTGGTTATATGTTTTGGTTTAGGTTTCGGTTAAGGTTTTGGTTTAGGTTTAGGTTTAGGTTTAGGTTATAGGTTCTAGGTTATAGGTTAAAGCTTTAGGGAATTGAGAATATGTTAAGGTTTAGGTTTAGGGAATCGGGTTTAGGTTTGAGATCAGGTTTAGTTTGGGTTTTCAAGTTTAGGTTTAGGTTAAGGATTTGAGATTAGGATTAGGTGTAGGTTTAGGTTTAAGGATTTGAGAATACATTTAGGTTTTAGGTTTAGGTTTAGGTTTTAGGTTTAGGTTAGGTTTATGTGTAAGTTATAGGTAATAACTTTAGGTAATATCGTAGATATTATTGACATAAGTTATAGATATTATCTACATATCATCTATATTTCGACGTAAGTTGTAGATATTATCTACATATCATCGATATATCGACGTTAGTTATAGATAACAATTTTTGATACACTTTAGCTACAGATTATAACCGTAGGTATAATTGCGTCGATATAATTTTTGAATTTGAGAATGGGTAGGTTATAGGTTTTGGTTTTGGTTTTGGTTATAGGTTTTGGTTTTGGTTTTGGGATTTGAGAATGGATTCGGGTTTAGGTTATAGGTTTTGGTATTGGTTTAGGTTATAGGTTTTGGTTAAGGTTATATGTTATAGGTTTAAGTTTAGGTTAAGGTTAGGTTTAGGTTATAGGTTTTGGGATTTGATAATGGGTTCGGGTTTAGGTTATAGGTTTTGGTTTTGGTTTAAGTTATAGGTTATATGTTTTGGGATTTGAGAATGGGTTCGGGTTTAGGGTATAGGTTTTGGTTAAGGTTATAGGTTATAGGTTTAGGTTTAGGTTAAGGTTAGGTTTAAGTTATAGGTTTTGGGATTTGATAATGAGTTCGGGTTTAGGTTATAGGTTTTGGTTTTGGTTTAGGTTATAGGTTATAGGTTTAGGATAAGGTTTAGGTTTGGTTTAGGTTATAGGTTTTGGGATTTGAGAATGGGTTCGGGTTTAGGTTATAGGTTTTGGTATTGGTTTAGGTTATAGGTTTTGGTTAAGGTTATAGGTTATAAGTTTAGGTTTAGGTTAAGGTTAGGTTTAGGTTATAGGTTTTGAGATTTAATAATGGGTTCGGGTTTAGGTTATAGGTTCTGGTTTTGGTTTAGGTTATAAGTTATAGGTTTAGGATAAGGTTTAGGTTTAGGTTTAGGTTTAGGTTATAGGTTTTGGGATTTGAGAATGGGTTCGGGTTTAGGTAATAGGTTTTGGTTTTAGTTTAGGTTATAGGTTTAGGTCAATTTCATGTTTGTCCCGCTCAATTTTCAGTTTGCCCCATCAATTTTCAGTTTGCCCCGCTCATATATGGACAGTTTGGATATAACACATACATTATGATGGGACCCACAAAAAAATAAAATAAAATTTCGGTTTGCCCCGCTCAATTTCTAGTTTGCCCTGCTCAATTTCCAGTTTACCCCGCTCAATTGAGCGAGGCAAACTAGAAATTGAGCGGGGCAAACTGAAATTTTTTTTTCTTTTGTGGGTCCCATCATGATGTATGTGTTATATTCAAACCGTCCATATATGAGCGGGGTAAACTGGAAATTGAGCGGGGCAAACTACAAATTAAGCGGGGCAAACTAGAAATTGAGCAGGGTAAATTGAAAATTTGGTTATATGTTTTGGTTTAGGTTTAGGTTAAGGTTTAGGTTTAGGTTTATGTTTAGGTTTAGGTTCTAGGTTCTAGGTTATAGGTTAAAGCTTTGGGGAATTGAGAATAGGTTAAGGTTTAGGTTTAGGGAATCGGGTTCAGGTTTGAGATCGGGTTTAGTTTGGGTTTTCAAGTTTAGGTTTAGGTTAAGGATTTGAGATTAGGATTAGGTGTAACTTTAGGTTTAAGGATTTGAGAATACATTTAGGTTTTAGGTTTAGGTTAAGGTTATAGGTTTAGGTGTAGGTTATAGGTAATAGCTTTAGGTAATATCGTAGATATTATCGACATAAGTTGTAGATATTATCTACATATCATCGATATATCGACGTAAGTTGTAGATATTATCTACATATCATCAATAGATCGACGTAAGTTGTAGATATTATCTACATATCATCGATATATCGACGTTAGTTATAGATAACAATTTTTGATACACTTCAGCTACGGATTATAACCGTAACTATAATTGTGTCGATATAATTTTTGGATTTGAGAATGGGTAGATTATAGGTTTTGGTTTTGGTTTTGGTTATAGGTTTTGGTTTTGGTTTTGATTTAGGTTATAGGTTATAGGTTTAGGTTAAGGTTATAGATTTTTGGATTTAAGAATGGGTTCAGGTTTAGGTTATAGGTTTCAGTTTAGGTTATAGGTTTTTGGATTTGAGAATGGATTTGGGTTTAGGTTATAGGTTTTGGGATTTGAGAATGGGTTCGGGTTTTGGTTATAGGTTTTGATTTTGGTTTTGGTTTAGGTTATAGGTTTTTGGATTTGAGAATGGGTTATGGTTTAGGTTTAGGAAATCGGGTTCAGGTTCGGGATTGGGTTTAAGTTTGGATTTTTAAGTTTAGGTTTACATTTATATTAGGGAGTTGAGATTAGGATTAGGTGTAGGTTTCACTTTAGGGAATTGAGTTTAGGTTATAGGTTTAGGGAAAGGTTAGGTTTAGGTTATAGGTTTTGGGATTTGGAAATAGTTTTAAGTTATAAGTATAGGTTTAGGTTAGGTTATAGGTTAAGGTTTAGGGATAGGGATAGGTTATAAGTTTTGTTATTCGAGAATGGGTTTGGGTTTAGGTTATAGGTTTTGGTTTTGGTTTAGGTTATAGGTTATAGGTTTAGGATAAAGTTTAGGTCTAGGTTTAGGTTATAGGTTTTGGGATTTGAGAATGGGTTCGGGTTTATGTTATAGATTTGGGTTTCGGTTTAAGTTATAGGTTTTGGGATTTGAGAATGGGTTCGGGTATAGGTTATAAGTTTTGGTTTTGATTTAGGTTATAGGTTATAGGTTTAGGTTTAAGTTATAAGTTTAGGATAAGGTTATAGGTTTTAGGATTTGGGAATAGTTTTAGGTTATAAGTATATGTTTAGGATAAGGTTATAGGTTTTGAGATTTGAGAATGGGTTCGGGTTAGGTTATAGGTTTTGGTTTTGGTTTAGGTTATAGGTTTTGGAATTTGAGAATGGGTTCGGGTTTAGGTTATAGGTTTTGGTTTTAGTTTAGGTTATAGGTTTTGGTTAAGGTTATAGGTTATAGGTTTAGGTTTAGGTTATAGGTTTAGGATAAGGTTACAGGTTTTGGGATTTGAGAATAGTTTTAGGTTATAAGTATAGGTTTAAGTTAGGTTATAGGTTTTGGGATTTGAGAATGGGTTCAGGTTTAGGTTATAGGTTTTGGTTTAGGTTATAGGTTCTGGGATTTGAGAATGGATTCGGGTTTAGGTTTTGGGATTTGAGTTTAGGTTATAGGTTTAGGTTTAAATTTTAAGTTTAGGTTTAGGTTTGGGTTTGGGTTTTGGGATTTGAGAATGGGTTCGGGTTTAGGTTATAGGTTTTGGGATTTGAGAATGGGTTCGAGTTTAAGTTATAGGTTTTGGTTTTGGTTTAGGTTATATGTTTTGGTTAAGGTTATAGGTTATAGGTTTAGGTTTAGGTTATAGCATTAGGATAAAGTTATAGGTTTTAGGATTTGGGAATAATTTAGGTTATAAGTATAGGTTTAGGTTAGGTTATACGTTTTAGGATTTGAGAATGGGTTCGGGTTTAGGTTATAGGTTTTGGTTTTGGTTTAGGTTATAGGTTTTGGGATTTGAGAATGGATTCAGGTTTAGGTTATAGGTTTTGGTTTTGGTTTTGGTTTAGGGATTTGAGTTTAAGTTATAGGTTTAGGTTTAGGTTTATGTTTTAGGTTTAGGTTTTGGGATTTGAGAATGGGTTCGGGTTTAGGTTACAGGTTTTGGAATTTGAGAATGGGTTCGGGTTTAGGTTATATGTTTTGGTTTTGGTTTCGGTTATAGGTTTTGGGATTTGAGAATGGGTTCGGGTTTAGGTTATAGGTTCTGGTTTTGGTTTAGGTTATAGGTTTTGGCTAAGGTTATAGGTTATAGGTTTAAGTTTAGGTTATAGGTTTAGGATAAGGTTATAGGTTTTGGGATTTGGGAATAGTTTTAGGTTATAAGTATAGGTTTAGGTTAGGTTATACGTTTTGGGATTTGAGAATGGGTTCGGGTTTAGGTTATAGGTTTTTGTTTAGGTTATAGGTTCTGGGATTTGAGAATGGATTCAGGTTTAGGTTATAGGTTTTGGTTTTGGTTTTGGTTTTGGGATTTGAGTTTAGATTTTAGGTTTAGGTTTAGGTTTTAAGTTTAGGTTTAGGTTTGGGTTTGGGTTTTAGGATTTGAGACTGTGTTTGGGTTTAGGTTATAGGTTTTGAAATTTGAGAATGAGTTCGGGTTTAGGTTATAGGTTTTGGAATTTGAGAATGGGTTCGGATTTAGGTTATAGGTTTTGGTTTTGGTTTAGGTTATAGGTTTTGGGATTTGAGAATGGGTTTGGGTTTAGGTTATAGGTTTAGGTTTTGGTTTAGGTTATATGTTTTGGTCTAGGTTATAGGTTATAGGTTTATGTTTAGGTTATAGGTTATAGGTTTATGATAAGGTTTATGTTTAGGTTTAGGTTATAGGTTTTGAGATTTGAGAATGGATTTGGGTTTAGATTATAGGTTTTGGTTTTGGTTTAGGTTATAGGTTTAGGTTTTGGTTATAGGTTGTAGGTTTTGGATAAGGTTTAGGTTATAGGTTTTGGAATTTGAGAATGGATTCGGGTTTAGGTTACAGGTTTTGGTTTTGATTTAGGTTATAGGTTTTAGTTAAGGTTATACGTTATAAGTTAAGGTTAGGTTAAGGTTATAGGTTTTGGGATTTGGGAATAGTTTTAGGTTATAAGTATAGGTTTAGGTTAGGTTATTGGTTTTGGAATTTGATAATGGATTTGGGTTTAGGTTATAGGTTTTAGTTTAGGTTATAGGTTTTGGTTAAGGTTATAGGTTATAGGTTATAGGTTAAGGTTAGGTTTAGGTTATAGGTTTTGGGATTTGGGAATAGTTTTAGGCTATAAGTATAGGTTTAAGTTAGGTTATAGGTTTTGGAATTTGATAATGGGTTCGGATTTAGGTTATACATTTTGGTCTAGGTTATAGGTTATAGGTTATAGGTTATAGGTTTAGGATAAGGTTTAGGTTTAGGTTTAGGTTATAGGTTTTGGGATTTGAGAATGGGTTTGGGTTTAGGTTATAGGTTTTGGTTTAGTTTTAGGTTATAAGTTTTGGTTTAGGTTATAGGTTCTAGGTTTAGAATAAGGTTTAGGTTATAGGTTTTGGAATTTGAGAATGGGTTCGGGTTTAGGTTATAGGTTTTGGTTTTGGTTAAGGTTATAGGTTTTGGTTAAGGTTATATGTTATAGGTTAAGGTTAGGTTAAGGTTATAGGTTTTGAGATTTGAGAATAGTTTTAGGTTATAAGTATAGGTTTAGGTTAGGTTATAGGTTTTGGGATTTGATAATGGGTTCGGGTTTAGGTTATAGGTTTTGGTTTAGGTTATAGGTTTTGGTTAAGGTTATAGGTTATAGGTTAAGGTTAGGTTTAAGTTATAGGTTTTGGGTTTTGGAAATAGTTTTAGGTTATAAGTATAGGTTTAGGTTAGGTTATAGGTTTTGGGATTTGATAATGGTTTCGGATTTAGGTTATAGGTTTTGGTTTTGGTTTAGGTTATAGGTTTTAGTTTAAGTTATAGGTTATAGGTTTAGGATAAGGTTTAGGTTTAGGTTTAGGTTATAGGTTTTGGGATTTGAGAATGGGTTCGGGTTTAGGTTATAGGTTTTGGTTTTGGTTTAGGTTATAGGTTTTGGTTAAGGTTATAGGTTATAGGTTTAGGTTTAGGTTAAGGTTAGGTTATGGTTATAGGTTCTGGGATTTGGGAATAGTTTTAGGTTATAAGTATAGGTTTTGGGATTTGATAATGGGTTTGGGTTTATGTTATAGGTTATGGTTTTGGTTTTGGTTATAACTTTTGGTTTAGGTTATAGGTTATAGGTTTAGGATAAGGTTTAGGTTTAGGTTAAGGTTATAGGTTTTGAGATTTGAGAATGGGTTCGGGTTTAGGTTATAGGTTATAGGTTTTGGTTTTGGTTGAGGTTATAGGTTTTGGGATTTGAGAATGGGTTCGGGTTTAGGTTATAGGTTTTGGTTAAGGTTATAGGTTATAGGTTTAGGTTTAGGTTAAGGTTAGGTTTAGGTTATAGGTTTTAGGATTTGGGTATAGGTTTAGGTTAGGTTACAGGTTTTGGAATTTGATAATGGATTCGGGTTTAGGTTATAGGTTTTGGTTTTAATTTAGGTTATAGGTTTTAGTTTAGGTTATTAGTTGTAGGTTTAGGTTATAGGTTTTGGGATTTGAAAATGGGTTCGGGTTTAGGTTATAGGTTTTGGTTAAGGTTATAGGTTATAGGTTAAGGTTAGGTTAAGGTTATAGGTTTTGGGATTTGGGAATAGTTTTAAGTTATAAATATATGTTTAGGTTAGGTTATAGGTTTTGGGATTTGATAATGGGTTTGGGTTTAGGTTATAGGTTTTGGTTTTGGTTTAGGTTATAGGTTTTGGTTTAGGTTATTAGTTATAGGTTTAGGATAAGGTTTAGGTTTAGGTTTAGGTTATAGGTTTTGGGATTTGAGAATGGGTTCGGGTTTAGGTTATAGGTTTTGGTTTTGGTTTAGGTTATAGGTTTTGAGAATTGAGAATGGGTTCGAGTTTAGGTTATAGGTTTTGGTTTTGGTTTATGTTATAGGTTTTGGTTAAGGTTATAGGTTATAGGTTTAGGTTTAGGTTAAGGTTAGGTTTAGGTTATAGGTTTTGGGATTTGGGAATAGTTTTAGGTTATAAGTATAGGTTTAGGTTAGATTATAGGTTAAGGTTTAGGGATAGGTTATAGGTTTTTGAATTTGAGAATGGGTTCGGGTTTAGGTCATAGGTTTTGGTATTGGTTTAGGTTATAGGTTTTGGGATTTGAGAATGGGTTCGGGTTTATGTTATAAGTTTTGGTTTTGGTTTAGGTTATAGGTTTTTGGATTTAAGAATCGGTTTGGGTTTAGGTCTAGGGTGTGGTCCCTGCAAATACAAATATAAACACGGCCTGTCCAAATGGTCAGGCCCTTCCAATGCCGTCCATAGAAAATGAGCAGCTTCATCATGGTCATAACAGCGGTTCCCACCTTCTAGGGACCCCCGCTCTTCTGGATAGCTCCGACGCATATCCGGGTCTCCTTCATTAATTTCGAGCAAATATATAAACACGGCCTGTCCAAATGGCCAGGCCCTTCCAATGCCGTCCATAAAAAATGGACAGCTTCATCATGGTCATAACAATGGTTTCCACCTTCCAGGGACCCCCGCTCTTCCGGATAGCTCCGACGCACATTCGGGTCTGCTCCATTAATTTCGGGCAAATACATAAACACGGCCTGTCCAAATGGTCAGGCCCCTCTAATGTCGTCTATGGAAAATGGACTGCTTCATCATGGTCATAACAACGGTTCTCACCTTCCAGGGACCCCCGCTCAACATCCGAATAGCTCTAACGCACATCCGGATCTACTTCATCAATTTCGAGATAATATATAAACATAGGTCTGTCCAAATGGCCAGGCCACTTCATCAATGAATCATATAGTATGAAGGAAAGAAGACTCACCAATTTAGCTACAGGTGCCCAGAGCAAGATAACTGCACCAATGTTGTACCTAGCTGCATTGACATAATAAAAAAATTATACGAATGAAATGACAGAAAGCTAGGATATCATGGACCAAGAGGAAGATGAGTACCCTCAAGAAAAAACTCATGCCAAGCATATTTAATGCGACGAACTTTCAGTATGTCTAAACTCGTCCTCAAATCTCCAAAAGTCGAAATAGAATCTGTCTTGTAGAAAGAAATACTGGTGGACATGACACGTGCAATGCCTGTGGAGAGGGAGCGGCTTGCAAGATGTGGGAGATAGGGGGTGTAGAAGCAGTTTTAAGAGGAGAGAGGTTCAACAATCCGGGTGTGATGCTTGATATCCAGGCTTTGAAATTCTGCACATGACATACATTAACTCAATCAAACCGTCCAAGTCGTGGATCCCACCTTAGACAGCTCATTATTCAAAATGCAGGTTGATGTAACTATCCTGACTTCTATTTTATGAACACTTATTCTTGAATTTAGACCATTGACTGTTTTGATTTTGACCATTCATTAATATCCACCAATTAACACTGTTCAAAAATGAAAAAAAAAATCCACCAATTAACCAGTTAGAAAATTAGATCAATGCAATTTTCTGTTTAAGATCAATCTATATCAGGGTCCATGATTTTTTACAGTTTAGTTTTGAGTTTATCATATGATACATGGACAATTTATTAGTGCCTGCATATCAAGATCATGCTCTGCCAGAGTACCCAAGTTTTTTCCATTGTAAAAGGGCATGGGAGTGTCACTTAGCAGACATGGCTTCACCAAATTAACTAAATGTCCTTCCTTTTCATTTAAAATCTTTCCCATATTCCTTAATAATCCATAGTTTTAGCAATTCGTTAAAGTAATTGCATGCAAATTTTTGTTCATGGCCACTCTCATAATGTGTAGTATAGTTATTACCTGTTGGTTAAGAAAAGGAAAACAAATGATCAAAATTGAATTTTTTAAATCTTGACTCCCATTACAAGCCAAAAATATTCATTTTCTGTTTGAATCCTAAAAAACCATAAAAAGTGAATTGAAAGTTGTATGATTCACCTCCAAAATTTTACATGTTTTACAGCCGAAGCTTTGATCAAAATTTATGCCAACAAGAGAATCAATAGATGAAACATGAACAATCGACATTGACAAAACTTAAAAGGGAAAGCATCATTTTGTGAAAAATAATTCTTCTAAACACTCCTACATGTAATAAAAAATCTCAATGGATTGGTAACTTTTTCTTAGCTATCTGGATATCAATTCTTGACCCAACATGGCAAAATTTAGTGTCATGAGGAAAAAATGGTATTTCATTTAGGAGCTTACAACACTTGCGATGCCTCTTGTGAATTTAGGGGGCAAGGGATACACGAATACATTGTGGAACCACAGTTATAGTAGTGACTTCCAAAACAATTGTCATCTAGGCTATACTAGTAATATCATGACGCTGATCCTTCCTATTTAATAGTTATCATGCAGTTTACATGTCATTTCCAAAACCCTGTCCTTGCTGATCTTCTTCACTTGCATTACCAAACTACAATGCAAAGAGAAAAGGAACAGACCAATTGATAGAAAGCCTCTGATCCTTTTTGGGCACAAGGTTCAGATTCTAAAGAAACAAAACACCTATAGATGACATCACGAGTCATTTAATATCCACAACAAACAGAAATGGTAAGAAGCTACGTGTACAAGTTTTTTCATTCCCATAAGGAGTTTATAGTGCATAAAATTCCACATGATTAAGTGCAAGGATATCCCGAGATGGACAAGATTTAAAATATTGGGGTGGGAAGACTAAAAGAGAGAAATGTGGCTCTTTCAGGAAAATTGCTGGGAACATTACACTAAAACGATGGACTAGAACTACAGGAAAAACAAATCTGCAATAGAATTTTATCTACCTCTTAGAGCGCATATGTCTTGAACATACTGCCTTGGAACTTAATGATTCCAAAGTAGAACCTTGACATTTCGCTACCTGCATTTGACTTTCAACATTCATCTCAAGTGCCATTGCTTCAAATTGTCTGAAACAACTGAAATTTTCAGCAAGCTTTCATCAGTAAATAGAATGTAAATAGAATGTAAATGATGAAAGAAGCAAAAACTACTGCACCCAAGTGACACCTTTCATACAGAAATTCCTCTTAAAGAAATAACAGAACAAAATACAAGAAAAACAGTTTTTAGAAGAGAGAAGATCAATAACCCAGATGGTTTGTTGAGAAAACCAACCAAACCTACAAATTCAATAGCCAAATGGGTCTCAAAATTCTTCTAAAATCTAATATTTTTCTTCTTTCAAAAAAGATAGAGAGATCAGCCACTCAAAGTAATTGTTGAAAAAACCAATCAAACCCACAAATGCAATGGCCAAATGGGTCTCAAAAATCCTCTAATCCCCATAAAATTCTCATCTTTTTCCTTTTTTTTCCATTGCAACAACCAAAACCTTCCCAACATTTTTAGAACAGAAATAGACCAATTACAGGCCTGATGAGAAAACCAACCAAATCCACAACTTCAATTCCAAAAAGGGTCTTCAAATTCCTCTAATTCCCATTAAAATCCCATCTCTCGGTTCATTTCAGCAACTAAACCATCATGTGGTCCAAAAGGCCACTGTCCAATCAAATAGAATATGAAAGCTGGTAGTTGTTTATTTATACCTCCTGGAACTTCATCTTTAGGAAGAGTTTTGGCTACTTCATATGCCTCCTGGAAAATCAAATCCTCAAATTCCACATTAAATGAGGTGATTAAAATAAGCGAGGCAAGGTAACCTAGTATTTGAGTGACGTAACATAGGAATTCAGCAAGGTAACCTAGGAATTGAGCGAGGGAAGCTAGAAATTGAGCGAGGCAACCTAGCATTTGAGCGAGGCAACGTAGGATTTAAGCGAGGAAAGCTAGAAATTGAGTGAGGGAACCTAGAAATTGAGCGAGGCAACCTAGGAATTGAGCGAGGCAACGTAGGAATTTAGCGAGGTAACCTAAGAATTGAGTGAGAGAAGCTAGAAATTGAGCGAGACAACCTAGGATTTGAGCGAGGCAACTTAGGATTTGAGCGAGGAAAGCTAGAAATTGAGCGAGGGAACCTAGAAATTGAGCGAGGCAACGTAGGAATTGAGCGAGGCAACCTAGGAATTGAGCGAGGAAACGTAGGAATTCAACAAGGTAACCTAGGAATTGAGTGAGGGAAGCTAGGATTTGAGCGAGGTAACCTAGGATTTGAGTGAGGGAACCTAGAAATTGAGCGAGGCAACCTAGGAATTGAGCTAAGAATCCTAGGATTTGAGCGAGGGAAGCTAGAAATTGAGCGAGGCAACCTAGGATTTGAGCGAGGAAAGCTAGAAATTGAGCGAGGGAACCTAGAAATTGAGTAAGGCAATGTAGGAATTCAGCAAGGTAACCTAGGAATTGAGCGAGAGAAGCTAGAAATTGAGCGAGGCAACATAGCATTTGAGCAAGGTAACCTAGAAATTGAGCGAGGGAACCTAGAAATTGAGTGAGGCAACTTAGGAATTGAGCGAGGCAACATAAGAATTAAACGAGGAATCCTAGGATTTGAGCGAGGGAAGCTAGAAATTGAGCAAGGGAACTTAGGATTTGAGCGATGCGACTTAAAAATTGAGCGAGGCAACGTAGGGATTGAACGAAAGAAGCTAGGAATTGAGTGAGGCAACGTAGAAATTTAGCAAGGAATTCTAGTTATTGATCAAGGGAACTAAGAAATTCAACAAGGCAACCTAGGATTTGAGCGAGGCGAGGGAAGCTACAAATTGTGCGAGGGAACCTAGAAATTGAGCGAGGCAACCTACGAATTGAGCAAAGAAGCTAGAAACTGAGCGAGGCAACCTAGAATTTGAGCTAGGGAACATTAAAATTGGAGCGAGGCAACTTAGGAATTGAGCGAGGGAAGCTAAAAATTGAGCGAGGCGAGCGAGGCAATGTAGAAATTGGAGTGAGGATTGAGTAAGGGAACCTAGAAATTGAGCGAGGTAACCTAGGAGTTGAGCAAGGCAACGAAAAAAATTCAACGAAGCAATCGAGAAATTGAGCAAGGGAAACATCAATTTGAGCGAGGCAAGCTTGAAATTGGGTGAGCCTAACATGAATTGGAATGAACTTTAAATGTAATTGACCTAGCCTAACAATTTGCTTTATTGAATTTGACCGATCAGTTAATGAAATTGACCGAGATTTACATGAAATTCTCTTCGGTGAATTTGATTAAGCAATTAATGAAATTGATCGAGCAGTTCATAAAATTTTTAGTACGCACTTATAGTGCTGAGTTAACTAAGTTGGGCACACCCAGATCCATATCTCAATTGGCAGACTGAGTAGAGATACCTCATGTCAACACTTGAGGTCGTGGTATCGATTCCTAGAGGGGGTGGCTAACATGGAGTGTGTGTATTGACATGGGTGTGTACTAACAAGCTAACCTAAAAAAACTAAAAAAAAATAAATTAATAGTAAAATATAAAAAAATAAAAAAATAAAAAAAATATTGAGTTGGGCTTGCCTTGAATGTATGTGGACTATCCATGACGTTCATCCATTTTTCCATCTAAAGCAAGGGTTTCAGCCCAAAATGGTGGCATATTGAAATATCAAGTGGATCACACCACAGGAAATAGTGTTTCCACCGTAGAAACCTTGTTATGCCCCTACAATGATGTTTTACTTGTAATCCATCATGTTCATAGGATGATTTTCGCATGGATGAACCGAAAACCAAGATGGGAGCTTCATTCGGCATTTCAATGGCCCACAAAAAGTTTATGTTATTTAGGTAAATGTATATCATACCTGTCATGCGTACTTTCTTCCGTGGAGGGACCATTTTTAGGAAAAAACGAGATAATGTTGATGAATGGAGAGGGTAGGATCCAGCTAGAGCGTGGTGCGATCCAAGCAACGGATGTAGCGGTGGAGTTTCCGTCCCTTTTTTTTAAAAAAAATGGAACGAGACAAGGGAGGGAGAGGAAAAGCAACGACAGTAAAAAGGAGGGGTAGTTCCGTCCTCAAAGTCGCTATCCACATGTGCTAGTCTAAGTTGGTAACTTAAGTTTGTATTCCTCAATAAAAACCACTGGGTAAAAGGTTTTGTCTACAGTGGTCATTTTCTCCAGAAGCTGCTTGGCGATTTCGCATTGTACTCACTATTTCACTCCATATAAACCGATGCTCTCTACCCAAATCTCCGTAGCCTTTTCAAAAGAGCAAAGAAGAAAGAAAGAAATAGAATTCCGATGAATTAAGATTCGGTGAAATCGTGATATTCCTATATTGTAGGTTTGTGTTTTTTTCTTTTTCTTATTTTTTTACGTTTTTTGGGGTGCGTTTTAATGCACTATTTTTCATGATATTTCGCACCAAATCAGACTGATTAATCATGAAATGTGATGAAATTTCATGATAATTGGTACAGCCAAACACGCACAAAATATTTTGCCATTTTTGGAATTTGTAATTGTAATAAAGGGCGATTTCCTTTGTTGGAAATTCTACTGAGAGTAGAAAGTCCAAAAAAATCACGATTTTTTTTTTGTGGGCCCACATTAATGTTTTTCTGACATCTGCTTCCTACACTAGTTGCAACGCCCCATCTTAGGGCTTGGGCCCAATGATCAGTCAGATCTAAAACTCAGGTGGCTCACCCCATCGGAAAGAGTTGGGATCAAGAGGCGAATTCAAGGCGGACATCAGGTAGGCCCCACCTTGGATGTGACTGTGTCAAAAAATGAGGCCCATCCAACGATCTCGATGATGATATTGAGTACTGACTGTGGACCGTTGATGAAGCTCATCTTCGTTTTTACCATATATTGTATCCCATGGGCAATCCAAACAGCCCCACCATGATATCCTATGAGATGAAAGGAATCCATTGAATTCCAAACATAATGTCGGATCCATCCTGGGATAGAGGTGTATAGTTCTATCCCTAGACAATCCACTGTCTATCATAAATGTTGTTGTCAGCCCAATTCCATTGCATTTAATCCACCCTAACGCAGATGCCCAAATAGGCCCTAAGTGGATTGGTTTATGATCCATGGGATATATCCCAGGACAAGTTCATTGGGTCTATTTGGCACATTGGGCATATCCCGGGATTTTACTTTCCAATCTGTCCAACCAAGGGATGCAATCAATTTTAAGGTAATGATGGTAATGCCAGTGGATTGTTTTAAGATCCATGGGATTGCTTATATTCGAGGAAAAGTTCATCGGGTTTGTTTGCCTCATCATGCATATCCCAGGATATCGCGATCCCATCCTTCCTAATACCGTGGGATCAGTCCAGCCAAACAAGCCCTTATCTTAAGGTGAACCACGAGCCTCACTTGTGCACATCCTTGGTGGTGGATCGTTTTATTCCGCGTGTGTAAGGAGGTAAAAAGGGTGCATCTGTGGGTCCCATTTGTACTGCATTCATGCATAATCAAACGCTGCACACCCAAACCTAGATGGGCCTATCATGATGGACATCTGTTTTTCCAGCTCATGTTAAAAATGAAGCAGATCCGCAACTTAAAGTGGGTCTTACATTGGAGATTGAATGCCCACATTAAAACATTCATGGGGCTATAAAAGTTTTGAATTAGATTTATTTATTTATTTATTAAGTTCATCTTAGTAAGAATGACCTTATGGACCGTTCGATGGCACGTGAATATTACATTGAATGTAAAAAGGTTTCAATGCTAAGCATTTTCTTTTTTAAATGTAGTCCACTTGAGTTTTGAATTTATCTTATTTTTGGGCTCACGTCCTGTAACACCCTGGATTTTTGCCAACCTAGATTTAGACGTCCTTAGGCAATGGGTCAATCCTAAGACCTGATTAACTTCTCAAAACTCAATCCAAAAGTCTCAAATCCCTATTTCCTTCGAAAATCTCACCTTTCACTACTTTATCCTTCAAAAGTTTCTAAGAGCTTTCATATTAGAAACAAATCTTAAAGTTTAGGTGATGTTGATCAATACTTAAACTAAAAAGTACTATGAATAGTAAATAAATAAATAAAAAGGATTTTTAACCATTAAAATTTTAGAATCTCATGAAATAAGTAGGTTATTTGGATAGATCAGCTTCTCCTACCCCAAAATCATATATTGCATGTTAAATAACTCATCTCAGGTTCTAAAATACGCCCATTTCAAATATCAGACGGAGAAATCACCCCAAACAAGTGAGCAAGCGGCGAGGGGATCGTCGGTTCGGCGAGGCCTCACCGATTACCGGGCTTGGCTGGGCCGCAGTTCATCGGCTGGCCCGTTTTCGGACACATTTTCTGTGATTTTGGTTCAACTTTGAAAAATCATATCTCCTTCGTTATAACTTCGATTTAAGTGATTCAAATTCAAATTGAAGCTAAATGAGTCTAGTTTTATATAAAAATAAGTAAAAAATATAATAAAATATTTAGTATAGTTAAAAATGGGTCGTTGTGACAACTATTCGGAAAGCATAGTTTTGGACAGCTGCTGCTTTTAGAATTTTTAAAAATTTTCTACAACATGAAATATCATGAAATTTGGTGGAGATGAATTAGACTTGATGATGAACTACTAGAAAAATAATTAAAATAATATACTAATTAAAAATGTCAGGAAAGGGCGTAGAACTTCCTAGGGACTTATTCTGTCATAATTAGGTCAGAATTTGGTTAAGTACTGAACTAAACAATCAGTAGAATTAGCTCGAACCACATTAAATATGATCTGTAAGACCCAAAATGAGTAGAACCATTAACGCTACATTATCCTAAAACCTAAGATCAAACTTTAAACCCAGTTGCTCATGGGAGCATTCAGAAACTTTGTAATGGACCTGGACCGCACGTCGAAAGTCCGATAGCTATGAACTTAGACCATTACGACCGCCTAGTTGGACTTGACAATTACCTCGAAAATCAAGTCCAAATGATGTCACACAACGATTTCCTTGAGTCCGAAGTGAAGAGTGTGAGAAAAAAAAGATATTTAGAAAATTAAATACCTTTTTAAAAAATCTGGCATGTGTCACTTGCACGACATTTTTAAAGCATTTTGACCGTTAGATTTTGACCAAATTTTACCCTCGGATCAGGATAGTTGGCCCTTACATGTCATAGAACTTGTGGCCCTGATCGAGTTTCGGTGACCGCTGAACTGAAACTGGTCTGCCACGGTCGATCTGGATATCCGATCGGACTGAAAACTCTGCCTGACCTATATCTAGTATCAGGGAGCTTAAGTGCGACCGCATTTAGTAACAAGACTGCCAGAAGTGCTCCGTTGGATCGGAACAAGCCCGTTTTGGTTATAAAATAGGTATCCCTTGGCCTTAAGGCTATTTCCGTCGATTTTGGGCTTATAAAAAGGCCTTAAGCCCTCTCTCACAAATCCCATACGAATTTAGAAAACCTAGGAGAGAGAAGAGAGAAAAGAGAGAGAAAGTGAAGGAGAAGTTGGGGATTTCTCCTAGGATTCTTCCCTGCTGCTCCACGTGCCAAAGCCATCCACCTACATCGTTATTCCGGCGCTTCTGGTTTCATTCTAGGTAAGTAAACCCTAACCTTAACCTGTTTTAGGGATTCTATCGATCCAAGTAGCGAAGTAGCTGACTTACCTTGTGTATTAGGTTGCCAATCAGTTGTTGACAAAGACTTAGAGTCTCTGTCGAGTTCGTTGCAATTTTACGGCGTAAGGTGAGGATTTTAGATGCTTTGGTTACCATTTTTCAAAACTTTCAATGCCGTTTAATGGTAGATTACTGATAAGGATGTTGTTTGACATATAGAACATGCTGCCCGTTTTTCATTTCGAATACGTATGAAGAATATGAGATTTAGGGTATTTTAGATATTTGTAGGAAATACTGTATACGCACGTATTTTGCTAATATGATTGCCATGTGTATTTGTCGTGTACCTATGCTAGTTATGCGTGTATGATCTGTTTGACGAAGAGATTCGTCCTAATGCACATATTGGCCGACATATGCTATGTAGACTAATGTGTGTAGACTAAGTGTTTGTTGAAATTCCTAAATCAATATGATTTATGCCTGCCATATGTTTTGAATGTAAGAACATGATTGTTGTGTATTAGACATCTCCTTGATATAAGGATCTGTCATATTATATGCGAAAATCAACATATGTCAAGTACGTTGGAGCTGTGTGGTCCAAGTGTTTGTATAACTTAGTAAGTAGTGTTGTAGACCAATGTTGAGATAGGATTCTCAACTACGTTGATGATGGGTATGATTTCCTCCATGTACGTTGTTGAATTGATTCCTTATGTATGAAATGCTTGTGTATGTTTAACTGCGTATGTTGTACCTTATAACATGTTGCTAACATGCTTGAATTATTTGTCATTTCAATTTCGTTTATCTCATATGATTATTGATTCACATTACATGTGCTTGGGGCTATACTCTAGTTCAAGCAGTCGGTAACAGTTTAGAATTCGTGGTTAGATTCTATTCGCCACGAAGGATGTGTATGACGAACCCGAGTCGTACTAGAGTCATCGGCAGTGGTTAAGCCACATGAAGTGCTTGTCCACTTCATGTCGGTCGATTCAACGTGCGCTCGTGCTAGTCGGACTCATCAAGTAACCCGACTGACCATTGTATGTTTACCTTGTATTTGTCATAACTGCTTGAACCTAGGGTACTGAACTTACCAGTGATAACCCTGATAACCGTGGTACCTTGATCCACTAAGACTCATGAGCCGGGCATGGTGGTATGGGACATCGTAGTCGAGCTGTCGGCTTACGCTGGGGCCACAAACCTCCCCACAGTGACCAGCGAGCAACCCAGACTCGTGAGCAGATTATGGTGGTATGGGACACTATATTCTTGCTGTCGGCCTACACTGATAAGGTGATGGGGGAGCGGTGCAACGAGTGCGAGCAACAGCCCTGACAGCCCTTTGTAGTGACCTCGAGCGTACTCTGAGTCTACGTGAGGCGACGACCCTTTCGTAGCAATCAGAGTACAACTAGGCCTGTATTGATAAGGTGATGGGGGAGCGGAGCAACGAGTGCGTGCAAAAGCCCTTGCAGTGACCTAGAAATATATCATCATATGAGAATACTAGGAGTGACGACCCTAGACAGGATCCTTGTTGGGAATGATATAAGGGAAGTACCCTAGTTTTCCAATCCTGCTGTATGAAAATGACTAATAACAACTCGGTAATCATATTCATATCGCACTGCATGTGCCTGGAAGATGTGGAGCACTGAGGGAAGAAAGCATGCCGCGGACATAAGATGGTGTCGCATGAGGGAGTATGTCGGTGAGGGCATCCATCATGTCATTTCATTCTTGCATTAATCACAGTATTTAGAAATGTTTGAATTTCTTGCTTTATCATTATCGCTTGATTGATTTGATAACATGCTAATCTTTGCTATATGATTCCACTGAGTTAGCTACTCACTCCTACGTTACGGGACGGTGTTGCGCACACCAACCAGTCCCTATTTTAGTTTCAGATAATGGCGATGCTTGCGAAGCAGAGCCGGACTTGATGATGATGAGGAAGATCCCTTCTATATGCAGGTTCTGATCGACGGGTTTACAGGGTCACTGATTAGATGCCAATGCACTTGGTATTTCGCCTTTTATTTACACACCCATGTATATTCTTTTCTTTCTATTTTGGAGTATACATGTATTTAGTTAACCTGGTAACATGATCACACTCTGGAGATTTACAATCATGTATATATTTTATATATCTATTACAGTCTTCCGCTTGCTAATTTAACTGTCTCTGGAGTATGATATGCTGCTTTGGCTTAGTCCCAATCTTATTTAATGTCATTCTACAGACAACATGCATTCATCATTATTTATGATGCATAAGTGACGTTTTAAAACTCGGGAGTTGGATTTTTACCCGACCCCTGATTTTCGGGGCGTTACACGTCCCAACAAGAGTTGACCAAATGGATAGATAAGATGGATTTCTCACAAATATCATGGTACACGCCACCTAGGCATCCTGCATGATAGGTACATGTGAATTGAGTAGCAGTCAAGGGCATCTCAGATGTGCCCCCTTTATACGGACGCCCAAAAATCATGCTAATTGCATTATCTTTTTTTTTCTTTTTTTATTTTAACAGGCGCACTCACGCAGTAGCGGGATTTCACCACCTATAAGTACTTGAACACTTGATATAGGTAATTGCATTATCCTAGCCGCACATATATACTGAATTTGGGGAGGCAGATTGCCTGGTGACTCGGTCCATGGAGTGTAGTATAATGTATTGTTTTATCCATTATGTCCATCCATTTTGTCAGCTCAATTTAAAGCATAAGCCCAAAAAAGAAGCAAATCCAAAGCTTAAGTGAAACAGTGGGGATAATGACTTGAAACCTTCCTCGGGTCCACTACGAGCTGTGGGAGGGTCTGGATTAACAGTAGATGGTTGGGCATTTTTGGACAAAATGGTTTATATAAAATTGCAATAAAAAATGATGGATTGTCTCCCCCATCAGCATCAGCATCAAAGCCTCCCTCAAACACCTTGAAATGATGAAGTGATCGAATATCCTGATTCTAAAAGGGAGAACGATGCTTACACATGAGACAATTCACTTGAAGCAATGGCATATCCTCACCGGATCCTTTTGCTGCATGGTATATGCCAACAGGGAAAATGTCCAAACATAAGGCTGGCCCACTCATAGGCGTGGCCAGACCAACCTATTTTTAGGCCACTCCCAAATAAGGGACCAGATGTTATCATTTTCAAGGGGAGAGAGAGAGAGAGAGAGAGAGAGAGAGAGAGAGATTATTGGGTCATGTGGGATCATCACAGCAGCTGATGAATGATTAGAAAGCCATTTTGGTGCGTGGCTTCGGTGGATCCACGGATCCACTAAGGTGGGTGGGATCCCTGACTGTGGGGCTCACCTTGATATATGTTCCTTATATCCATGCTGTCCATCCATTTTGAAAACTGATTTAAGTCATGATTCCAAAAATTAAGCAGATCCAAATCTCAGGTGGACCATAATACAAGAAACAGGAGTAATCGACTATTAAAAACTTCTTGTGGGCTACAAAAATTTTGGATCAAGCTGATATTTGTGCAGTCTTTGCATCCACGTCTTTTTGACCTAATCAACAGGTTGGATGGAAAATAAACATTCCGATGGCCCCATGAAGTTTTTAATGGTGAGAATTCAATCACAATTGTTTCTTGTAACATGGCCCACCTAAGATTTCAATCTGCTTAAATATTTTTTGGAACATACCTTAAAATGAGCTGACAAAATAGATGGATTGTGTGAATGTAAGGAACACGTTACAAACATCACAGTGGCCCCACAGGGATCCACCAACCTTAGTGGAACCCATTTTGGTTGTCTGAACCAATTTTTCGTGGGAGTGGATCTATCGGCATTCCTCTACGCAGATGGTACACACACACACACACACACACACACACACACACACACACACACACACATATATATATATATATATATTATTTTTTTTATAACAGGACTACATATCTTGAAGTTGATTGTGAAGGGTGTCACCATCAGTGGGTCCAGTAAGGATTGAAAGTTAACTTCCCTTCAAGCTCATTGGTTCTCCAAGCCATAATGATAATATATCTATTGGACTTCTCAGCAATCTACCAATGGGTGGATCTCACTCAACTGGATAATTTCTTTTATAATCTCATTGTCAAAATTTAAATTTAAATTAAAAAAGATTGTGAAAAGACAGTTTGGAATTTATTTTTTTTCTCCAATTTATTATAGAAGGCATTTTCTTAGTAAAATAACACACTCAAATAATTTCTAAAAGAAGAAAGTCTGGAAGTGAAATAAGAGAATATCAATTGTTCATTTGGCTACCTCTAAATAATATAAATTAATATATTTAGTAGCCATCCTAATCATAAGATTAGATCGGTGATTGGCTCCTTTTCACTTCCATAGCAGTTAGGTGAATCGGTGGGTGTGGGTTATTTATCTTCAACTTTGAGCTAAGATTTTTAAGATCATGTAAATACCGTTAAATCCTATAGGCCCATCCATCTATAGTTTTCAATATCATTGTCATTTGTATATTGTTGCACTATGAAGTGTAGCATGTGTAATGCACATGGAGAGAGAGAGAAATGGGGGAAGAGGGAGAGAAAAAGAAAGACATAAATGGGGTGGAGGGAGAGAGAATTGGTGCAAGTTTGGGAGTTCGTTGGCTTTTATGGGTGAATCTAAGCGTCTGGCAGATACTAACCGCCTTTTCAAAGTTCCTATCTTACCATGTTCAAATTTATGTGTCTAGGATATTTAAACATGGGAGTAAAAATATCCAAAACCTACTCACATGATGCATATCAGAGATATTCATTTTTTCTTATTGAGAGGACTTGGTTGACAAATTTCAAGTTGGTTTGGGCCTCATATCTAAGCCTGATATAGCCTCACCCCTCCCCTCAACTATGGATGGCAATTGGTTAGGGTCAGCCCAAACCCAACCCATTTACTAAACAAGCTAAGAATTTTGGTGTGCATCACCCTATTGCCCTGCTCAACCCCACTTGAAATTCATCGAAGCTTCGACTAATTTGTAATTGGATTCAACACATGAGCTAGATCCACCTTGCCTAACCCAATGCAGCTGAAATTATTTTAGGATTACAACATGGGGACAAAGGTTTACCCAGCCAGCTCAATTTATGGCTGTATACATCATGTGAGTGCCTCTATACTCATTTTTTATTGGGTAGGTTGGCTATGGTAGGGTTCAACTAAAGCTTGACCTGTTCACACGTAAATGGGCCCCAATTCTGGCATGCATCAGACCCACCACCCATTTAACTTGGACTGAACCTGCCTCAAAAGCGAGTTAAGCTAGGTGACTAGTAGGCTGACCTCACCAACTGCTATTAGTCATAACTACCTTGTAATGCAAGAATAAACAGGATTGATAAACAAGTTTGCAATTTGACATTCTTTGACTAGTATGGATCAAGATTTAAAATGAGTGTACTACGTAACACATCATTTACCACCGTAGTACGTATCATTCTTTCTTCATGGGCGGGATTGCCAAAATTGCGAATTTGCGACGGACGAGGTCTGTCGCAAAATACGATTAACGACGGGCTTGATCCGTCGCTCTTTGCTGCGTCGCAAAAATAAAACCTGGATTATTCATCGTTGTAAAATTTGGTGACGAATACCGTCCGTTGCTCTGAGGTAAAATTTGGTGACGAATACCGTCCGTTGCTCTGAGGTTAATTTTCTTGTTCAGAAATTAGTGACGGATTTGGTCCGTCTCTAAAATTTCTGCAAATATAAAAAAAACCATCATTATATTTGTTCGTTTTTGAATCTATTGCCCATAATAGCCATCTAAATTAAATTCACATAATTCTTTAATTACCAATGGACTCGAGCACCGATACGATGCAATGGCACATGGCATCAAAAATTCCTCAAATTAAGAAAACATTTATAAGTTCCCTTCTATTCATTTTGAAATAGAAAAGTGAGAGCATATTTTCTTTTTACCCCATTTGGCTTACAGCCACAACATTTTGGCCACAACCACCTAGTGCATGAAACTCAACCACAACCCATGTTTTTATCCATGAGCCAAATAAGCGATCGAAAGAGTAAACCACAGACATCTAAAACCACATGCATATGCTTATTTAGAACAAGTCATTCATCCTTTACTTGCAAATTTACATATTCAATCTGAGAAACAAAACCACCACCAAAACCGAAACACTTACCATGTGGACTTTAACTCGCCCCATACCATGTGGCTAACAGACTTCAAATTTATAGAATAGGACTTGAAAACTCTATTAACAAAAGAAGGGTTAGCATAGAAGACGAAAATAACCATGATTGATTTCCACTATTTGTCAATGAGTAGGTCCGACAATCCCATGGCTAAGGCGATTTTGAGGCCCATTTGCATTTGACGTGCAGATTCCTTGGATCAACTTGAACCTAGTGGCCGCATGTAACAGTTTTGGTTGTAGGAGATCTTTGTTACATTTTTTTTAATCCATACATATTCGTATAGGGCCCACCTTGATGTATTTTTTTTTTTTTTTTTTGTAAATCCATACTGTCCATGTTTTACCATATTATTTAACAAAGTGATCCCAAAACTTGTGAAGCTCCAAATCACAAGTGGGCTATACTAATAAAAATAATGATAAATAACCGTATGAGCCAAATTGATGTATTTTATGAATATCAATCCCATTCACCTGTTCATAAAACCCATTTATATCTGGACAAACTAATCATACACATGAAAAAAATGTTTTGGATGGATTAGATTCATTTCGTGTTAGATTGGGCTGAATTTTGTTCTCTTAGCACAGTTCAAACATATCTAACCATTGAAATCAACTATAAGATAGGCTGATCAAAGAATAAGATCAATCTCATCATTATACGATGTTCTTGCAACTACACTTCTAATATACTTGGGATATAATATCAATTATTCAACATCTCTGTTTTTTTTTTTTTTTTTTTTTTTTTTTTTTTTTTTTTTTTTTTGTTAATCTCAATTCTTTTCAAAATATCAGTTTTTCTCAAAACATTAGTTTTTTTAAAAAAAATTTATAACTTTTTTTTTTCAAAATCACAATTAAAAAAAAACAATTTTTTTTCATAACCTCATTTTTTAAATCTAAAATATTTTCAAAATCTCAAATTTTCTGAAACAGGAATTTTTTTTTTCCCAACTTTTGAACTTTTTTTGAAAAGCACAAATTTTTTTCAACTTATCAATTTTCTTTTTCAAATTGTTAAAAATTTGTCAAAATCTAAGTGTTTTTTAATCATTATAAAAAATTTAACTAAATTTCATTTTTCAAAATGTCAATTTTTTGTCAAAATGTCCATTTTTTCTCTTAATTTTCTTTTCAATTTTTTTTTAACAAAATCTCATTTTTGTTATCAAACTTTTCATTTTTTTTTTTCAAAATACAAATTTTGAATATTATTTTTCAAAATCTCTCTCTCTTTATTATTATTTTTTTTTTCCAAACTCAAGAATTTATTCAAACTTCTCAAAAATTTCAAGTTACCAAATTTTATTTTTTTAGAAGCACCATTTTGTTTTCAACTTTTCAATTTTCTTTTTAAAATTACAATTTTTTTTTGGGTCGAAATCTCGGTGTTTATTAAATCACTATTTTTTTTCAATATCTCAATTTTTCTCGAACATTTTCAATATTATTTTTTTCAAAATCACAATTTTTTGAACTTCTCAAAATTCCTTTTCAAAATGTTAATTTCTATCAAAATCTCAATTTTTCTTTACAATTTTTATTCTTTCAAACTTCTCCATTTTCTTTTTTTAAAAATATATATATTTTTTACTTGTTAATTCTTATCAAAATTTTAAAATTTTTTCAAAATAAAAAACCTCAATTTCTTTTTTAAAATATATTTTGTTTATCAAAGTTCTCAAAATTTACACTTTTTTTTTAATGTTTGCATTTTTTTTTGCAAAATATCATTTTGATTTTGAAATCTATTTTTTGTTCTCATAATTATTGACTTTATACAAACTTCTTTTTTTTTTTTTTTTCAAAATCTAGAATTTTATTGAATCATAATTTTTATCAAATATTGTTAATTATGTTCTTAAACTTCTCAACTATTTTGTTTTCAAAATCATAATTTTTTTTGAACTATTCAATTTTCGTTTTCAAAATGTCAATTATTTAACAAAATCTCGATTTTTTTTAAAATCTCAATTATCTACCAACTTCATTTTCTACAATCAGAATTTCTAATTTTCATGTGAAATTGCAAAGCATTTAAATATCCTTTTTAAAGAAAAAAAATCATTAATGATTTCCACTCAATTGATATAAAAAGAATAAATAAAATTAAATTTATGCATTCAATCAATTAATACAAAAACAATCTTCGATACAAATAAATATAATTAAGCCACTGAAATTCTATTAAAAAGCACTTCTCAGACTGCAATGAAGTACAATATTGGACGAAGTTCTAAAATAAAAAATTATTTACGACGGTCCACGGTCCGTCGCAAAAGGTTTTCAACTTTTTTGAGCGGTACGGATGGAACTTCAGCGAAGGACTTGATCCGTTTCTAAACCCTGCCACAACAGCCATCTACCATTAAATAGATGCGCGCGGAGTTTTTCATTACCATTCCTTTTTTGTGACGGACGATGACAGTCGCATATTCTATTGATGCATATTTGGCAATAAGGTACTGGTTTCATATGATACTTCTAGGCCTTTAGGAACACTCTAAGCCCAACCTACCCCAAACATAAGTTTTTTTTACACCGCTTCGTTGACTGTTTCAGTGCTGCACTACCATATGAGAACCTAGGTCAACTGGACCATTCAAATACATCGCTCAGATCTAGTTGCGGGCATTTCAAGAGGACCAATCTTCCGGTGATTTTAAACATCCATCTTTTGGGTTCAACAAAGGGTTGCCCAACAATTTCTAAATAAATAAAAAAAATCATGACAACCACCCACATCAATGTAAATTTATTTATTTTTTGTTGCACATAAACCATTAGTTGTACTTCTTTCTCAATCCTCTAATTGCAGGCCAATAATAGGATGGCTAGGATTATCTAATATGTGACGTAGGAAGGGACGTGATGAGGTTTATAACCGTCTTCCTTGGGGGATATCTACTCTAAATACATGGAGCTCTTTGGACTCATAGAGCATCCTCGAATCCAAGAGGGATAAATGTAGAAATAATTTCTAATAAATTTGAAATAAACTGATTGAAAAAAAATATATATATAAATTATAATCATTTAAATAATGAGCTCTAACCTAGGACAGAGTTTTAGACTCAAACACCCTAAAAATGTGACTTACTATTTACACACGACCTCCATTCCTATTAGACTTCATGGTGTTTGCCCAAAAATAATAAGTGTCCAATTTGGCCCAAACATGTTATTCTCCTAATTTTTCTAAGCCCTTTTCATGCTGGGCATGGCTTCTACCACTCAAAGGACCAAAAGTTATACTTGAATTAAAACTTACTATTTATAGTAAAAATGAAAATAAATTAGACTTTTGACCGTCAATCTGATTAAATCTCGCAAATCCAGTGTGGGCAACTTGGCATAGAGAGTTGGTTGGCTAAAGTAGCTAATCCTACCCCAAAATCATATATGATATGTCGAAAAAATCATCCCGATTTGCGAGATACGACTGTTTTAAGGTTCTGACGGTCCGGATCGTTTCGCCTCCAATCAGGCCTTCTCTGGTCCATCTTTGCCATGAAGTGTCTGCAACCCGCTCTACATCAATATGAGATCCATTTGCAGCAATGCTATTTGTTCGCAGGGCACAAGATGGACCATCAATTGGCTCTTTGCTGCATTAAGCTCATTTGTCATCTTGACCTGATTTAATGCACTTCTCCAGTCCATGCTTCCCTAATTCATTGGGGGCTTACTACACAAATTTCGGACCGGTCCATTTCAAACTCTTTTGCAGTTTACTTCCTACAGCCATGGCGAATTTTAAATTTCCACTAGTGATTTGTCTCTCCCCTTGACAGAAGGATATGTTGTTATGGTAACTCTATTTTAACCCATTTAATTAAAATTCTAAACCTCATCAATTACATAAGTTGCAGGATATAAAAATGAGAAAAACTATGATGCTTTAAACGTGTGATGGATATGCAGGCACTTGGAAATTACTTAGATATTGTGTATGCGATTGGGCATACACTTATTTCAAATTAAACTGTCCAAATTGTTGGTCTAGTTTGGATGATCATGAACTAAAAGTTACGCTTATTTGATTACCTGACTATTGGATTGGTGATCATTTATTGGAAGAATATCCAATGGTCCTATTTTAGTTAAAAAGTGTCCACAAATAGAGGTTAAGAGTTTCCGACAAATTTGATTCTGGACCGTGACTTATCGACGGTGGGTTCAACAATTTAGTTGGTTAATTTGAGTTAATATAGTCTGCGTGTTGCATTTTCTGAGTGCCTGCATATCAAATATGGGCAGAGTATCAAATAACTCCTCTATAAGGTGCCACTGTAATTTGCTTCCTGTTCCAAACAGTGATTAAGATAATGGTTTAGAGCTTGGTTCAAATTACTGTTGCACTCATTTAGTTGTTAAGCATTTCGAACTGTCCCTTCTCCTCGAGGAAAATCTATCATTTAAAGCCTACTTAAGATAGTTTTTATAATTTAACTAGTGAGATAAACTCGTTTGAATGGTTGAGCCTGGAATTGGTAGTTCTGAAATTATCGTTCACTGTTCACATGCATCAGACATCTCAAAGTTGCCTATCGACTCGGCAAGTGATCCCACATTGTTATCTGGGTGACATGGTGGAATGACTACATGTAGCATGTGATGATGGTTGGGTATTGATTGTGAAGGAGCTATGTTGGTGACGGCTATTGATCGTGAAGGAGCTATTGTTATTGAACTCCCTCTTCATGGCCTTGTATACATTATCTAGGCCTTCTTCAACCAATTCCAAGACAGACTGAGGCATGGGTGGTGGTTCAACCTCAAGCGATCCTTCCAGAATCTTCACCACTTCTCCCATTGAGGGCCTCATGCTAATCTCTTCCTGGATGCACCAGAAGGCAACATTCATAGCCCTCACCAACTCTTCTTGTTCCACCTTTCCTTTCAGCCTCTTATCAGCGACTTTCGTTGGTCTCCCAATCGTCATCTCCTGAAGAGAGCAATTTTCCTATGGTTAGTATCATAGAGGCTATGGGAATAGAAAAAGAGAGAGAGAGAGAGAGAGAGAGAGAGAGAGAGAGAGAGAGAGAGAGAGAGAGAGAGAGAGAGAGAGAGAGAGAAGATCAAATTTGATGGATGATGAATGCCCAACAGGGGCATTTTAAAGAAGAATACCTTGAATGCCCACCCGGGGAAGAAGAAATCCTCTGATTCTAATGACATGTCTATGTTTCTACGGCCTCCAATGATCTCTAGAAGCAGCATTCCATAACTGTAGACATCAGCTTTAACGGTGATGGGCCTATTACTGACCCACTCAGGGGCCAAGTAGCCTCTAGTGCCTCTAATCATGGTTACAACCTGAGAGTGCTCTCTGCCCATCAACTTTGCCAGTCCAAAATCAGATACTTTCGGACAGAAGTTCTCGTCAAGTAGGATATTCTCCGGCTTGATGTCGCAGTGTATGATCCGATTGCGACATTGCTCATGGAAATATGCTATACCTTGTGCAGTTCCAATCGCAATTTGGAAACGGGTCTTCCAGTCCAGTAGCTTGTCACGGTTATTCTGTGAAGGAAATATCCATTTGTCCAAAGACCCATTACTCATAAACTCGTACACTAAGAGCCTGTCAAAGAATAAAAATTAGAAACAGTTTGTACAGTAATTTTATTTTATTTTTCTTAATTGAGTTTTGATGTATTAAAATTCCCAGCTTGGAATTCACTGGAAATATAATTTCCAATTGTTCCAACACCAGTGGATGGCGTATAAAATTTCAGTGTGTTTGGGAAATGGTCAATCGGCCTTTAGGAAGCCTATTACTTGTGTTCTCTGTCAAAACCAGCTGAAAATGGTATATGAGCAAAACATGTAGTAGCTTTTAGTGCCTGTTTGGTGCCACTTTAAAATGAGTTTATCTCATTTTATTTAAGCATGATTATGGGATAGAGATCATGATTGTTGGCTACCGAGATTATTTGTAATCCTTAACAAAAAGAAAAAAGAAAAGAAAGAAAAGAAAGAAAGAAATATGATATCTAATATATAACTGCAATTAACTAAAATGAGATGAACTCATTTTAAAGTGGCACTCAAACAGGCACTAAATGATAATCTTTTTTCTATCATTACATTGACCTCAGGTAACATGAGATTCACACCCAGATCCATAGCTCAACTGGCAGACTGAGTGGAGATACCTCGTTTCAACACTTGAGGTCTTGGTATCGATCCCTAGCGGGGGTGGCTAACATGGAGTGTGTGTACTAACAAGATAACCACACACACCCCCCCCCCCCCCCCCAAAAAAAAAAAAAAAAAAAAAAAGAAGAGTAACATGAGTTTCGTGAAGTGCCTGAAGATGTGGGTTTTAGCATAATGTATTTCAGGCATTGAAAATCAGGCTGTATTTTCCATGCTGCCCAAATCGCATGATGAGTTCCAAACACAGTCACCTTACCAACACATTCAGCCAAATTTCAATTTAGGGCTCTTTGTATCTAATAATGGAATCACTTGCATGGGTATTGAAATTACAAACTCACACAAGTACGGCATCCTATGGTGTGGAAATGCAAGATGATCAAATACAGAACTAATGGTGAAGATGAGAAAAGTACATACCGATGGGAACCCATGGAGCAGAAGCCGCACAGACGGACCAAGTTCATATGATGCATGGACCCAATGGTAGTTACTTCTGTTATGAATTCCTTCTCACCATGAGGTAAGACCCTTTCTAGTTTCTTCACTGCAACCAATGTCCCATCTCCAAGACTTCCCTTGTAAACTCTTCCAAAACCGCCTACAATAATAACCCAAGAAGAAAATAGCCTGTTAATTGATAAATTATTCATCTGTCTTTCAGAAATTGAAAGACCAATTTCCAAGTCAGGTTGGGAATTTCGAACATGGATTGTTTAGAAACCTTCCATCAATCCTAGGTGGTTTAGATATTGTCTTACCAGATCCAAGCATCTGAGAGAAATTACTGGTTGCAATCTGCAGATCACGAAAACTGAAATTCCTAGGTGCTCCAGGCACTGTCAGATTGCCATTGATGGCATTTTGCTGCGATCTCCTCTTGTTGACAATATGATATAACAAGAAGCAGAGGAAGCCAATGATAACAGACATGCAGAGAACAATGGGGATAACCAAGACCTTTTGACGATGGGATTCAGATTCTCCGGATGGCGATGGCGGGCCGTACCTTCGATTCCCACCTCCAGGCGCTGTGCTTGAGCTGTTGACACCAACCTTCACAAAAAAGGTTGAGCTTGGATCCTCTGATCCCCCAAACACCATACTCCTCAGAATCCAACAGTACGTCATCTCTTCAGACAGCCCGTAAACTGATGCAATGCAATCACAATCCAAAAGGCAAGATTCTGCACACTTGGAGCTTGTTTGGATGTCGCTGTAATTCATGATGATTGAATCTTCTGAGAAGTAATAGTTGGTTGCAGGGACCGTCGCCATCTTGAATCCAGACCTTTGAGTGTCACAACTCTCCAACGGAGGGGATAAATTCAAAAAACACCCAACACTGCCAGGACCCACTAGAGAGGCCCCCGGCGGGCAACTACAGCTGGAATTGGTCTTACTTCCGTTCAAATTACATATCCCATTGCCACAGATTCCCACGACAGAACACGGGTTCGACACCGCAGCCCAGTCCACAACCCATTGGCTAGACCCATTGACATCATAATCCCATCTATAGAGGCGTAAATTCCCATTCGTCTCAATCGTGAGTCGTCGAAGAACCGTCCGATTTCCACCCGATGCACCCATGCTGCTGCCGTCATTCTTATACACATACACCGTCCCTGCAGGATCCCTGCCATATACAATTCCAAAGTTGCCAGCTCCATCTAAAAGTGCGGTGACCTCACCCGTCGCATTTGAGATCTCTGGGCTAGACCAGTAAGAATAGTTGGAGTAAGATTCCGGCGAGTTGGTGTCAGAATTCCGCAAGTTGTATGTGAGTGCCAGGCTAAGGGAGGTAGTCTGCTGGAGCATCTTTAAACTGTAGTAACTGCTGCGAGAGTTGGGAGTGGTGAGTTCGGATGAGATTGTTAAGGGTTGGCCTGGCAAGAGTGTGTCAGACGGGTGAGAGAAGCTCTGCCAGACCACGTGAAGGGTGCTGTTGTAGAGGATGAAGCTGCCGGAATCTAACATCACAGCTGCTTCGACTCCCTGACCGGAGGTGTTTGACGTCCATATGAGGGAATTCTGGTCGATAAGTACAAGATTTCCAGTGGTATCGAGTTCCAGGGTCGCATCCCTTCCGACGGGGGAATCTCTGCATTTATTGGAGACGCGAAGGAATCCGTGAGCGAATTAAGGACTTAAAATGGCTATTGCTTACTGGAATTAGTGTAACTTTGGTCCGATTTCCTAAATGGTAGCGCTAGGTTTTATCAACCGGCTGAGTTTCAACACCGGGTTAAGGGTTCGAGTACCCACGAGTGGTGAAATCCCACGGCGTGCGTGTGTGTGCGTGTGTGGGGTGTGTGTGTGCGTGTGTAAAATCCAGGCTGCACAAGCCGCCAAATCCAGGCTGAAACTGGCCAAGCCCAAGAGCCCGACATGCCAGCTTGGCCCATAGATAACCCAAGGTAGCACCCATCGACAACTCTTACAAGAGCATTCATCAATTCAGACCTGGCCAAGCCCGAGAGCCCGACATGCCAGCTTGGCCCATAGATAGCCCAAGGTAGCACCCATCTACAACACTTACAAGAGCATTCATCAATTCAGATGATCTGAATTGTAACCAGTTTTGCATCGAGTCTGCACTAAAACTTACAATCACCACTTGTATATTCAGTTGGTGGTCATTAGATGCATGTTGTATAAGAAGAAAATGGTTAACCTACTTACATAAAATAAAGATTTAAAAAAGTTAGATTGGGTGAAGGGGCCCATTATTTGAATCTTTTGGATCGATCCACACATTCCAAGCTACCAATATATAAGCTGGCACCATTTTCCACATAGCTCAAGAAGTTGAACTCAACGAGCAATCTTAACCGTTGAATTACTAGCCTCAAAATTGGTTAATTACCTATTAGGAGACCAAACTACAGTTTGATCTCCGGGAAGTCCGGCGTACCAAATTGCTAGTTGCAATTCATTGGGGGCATCCATAGAAGCAAATCCAAAAGCAAAGGTTCCGTTGTCAGAGACCCATGACTGGTTTTCAGTGGCTGACAGTTTGGAACCGATTGGAATCCGGCCCGCTGCAATACAAGTCCGGCGGTCCACCAGCTGCACAAGAAACGTGAAGAACAGGACCAAGCAAGAAGCAGCCATGAACATGGATGAGAAATGAAATTCAGTTTACAGAGCTTAAAAGCACGAGGCATTTGGCTTTGGTTTCAGCACGAGTATATAGGCTGCCAGTGAAAGGAGAAGGAGAACGTATGCACGAGTACTGTAAGAGTCGTGCGCGTGAGACGTATACGATTTTACACCTGTAATGTGGTAGTTGAGCTAACAGTTTGAAACTCCCTCTAATCATCGCCGCTGTTTCTCTGCTTAGCAGAGGTGACACGTGCCCATCATTGGAGTCAGAAAAGACATCGATAGCCCGGTAGAGTATGAAAATCCATGGGCATGCAACAGCCATTTTCCATGTGGGACTACATGTGCATTAATCGAAGCCATTAGAATTGTGGGCCCACTGGATTTCTGGTGTTACTCTCCAACCGGATTAACTGGATCCTTAACCTCTGACTAGTAGACAGTCTTTGTTGAAGTTTGGTATTTGGTCGTTTTTTAATTTGACTGTCCATTTTATGGCCACAACTAGCGAAGTTAGCATCCATCCATTCAATGTGACTGGGAGGCTATAACCGATCTATAATGACCCTGCAATTTGGACGGGTTGGATAGGACGTGGATTGCCAATACCCTCTCAGAACCTTTTTATTATAGATGCGACCGGCCTTTTCATCTTTTTTCATCTTTTTGTTATTTGACCAAAACGAAATCTATTTATCAAAGTAGACTTTTACCCGCATGGACAAATCCATGATGATGAAAATGACCTTACACTTTTACTAGCATGGATAAATCCATAATGATGGAAATATTTTTACTTTTTTCAACTACTTTAGTCTAAAATTTAGGAATATTTTTTCAACTACTTTAGCCTTATAATTTAGGGATATTTTTATCTAAAATTCTCTTTCTATACACTAAAAATGTATTTTCATAACCTAAGTTTTCAGCCGGTTAACAAAAAAAAAGCATACAAGGGAAGTTTCTACCATGCTAATTTTTCTTCATTTTTTAATATTATATTATCATCAACCCAGAAAAAAAGAAAACAAAACAAATCCATATCAAGTAGATTACACTATTGAAAACTGTGGTGATTGAAATGCCCACTGTTAAAAACTTTCCAAAGCTTACTATAATGTTTATTTGCCATTTCCAACCTGTTAATTATGTCATAGAGACATGAGTGAAAAGGAAAAATAAAATAAAAATAATAACAACTATCAACTTGGATCTAAAACTTTTCTTAAGTCCTCTAGGAGGTTTTAATCCTATGATTTGATGTACTTTAAATTTAGATTTGTCTCATTCTTTGGTTGATTCTCTAATATTATATCACAAAATGAATGTATAAAGCAGATAGTAGGGTTAGAAAGATTTTTAAGCATCAATTGGTGCTAATGTGGGTACCACCGGTGTCACTCGGCCATAGATTGGTGATTGAGTATAGTGTAAAGAGTAAGCTTAATACTGCCCACCGTATATGTCTTATCCACGCCGTTGGAACATTTTGCCATCAAATTTTAGAGTATTGAGTTACTCGGTATGCTATTATTGTATTGAGAAAATTCTATGAGGCCCAATGTGAATGCATGTGGTTTATTCGTATGGTCAACCATTTTTCCATTTCATTTTAAGAGTTGAACTCAAAATTGAAACATATACAAAACTCAAGTGGACCATACCTTAGGAAATCACGAAAGTATTAATTTTCAGCATTTAAACCTTTACAATGCCTCCACTGATGTTTATTTGTCAACCAATTTATTGATAAGATCATACAAACATTGATGAAGTGAAAACACGATTATCAACTTGATTTAAAATTACTTCTGTAGCCTCTAAGAACTTTTCAATAGTAGATACTAAATTAACACTTTTTCTAGTGGTGTGCTCCTCTTAACAAATTAAAAATATCTAAGAAAATGGATGGATAGAGTAGATAAAATGCATGAATAGTGGTGGGCCCCACAGAGTTTAGTGAATCACACCATAGTAAACATTATTAATTGGACGCCTGCCATTGAAAATATCAAGAGGGCACAAAAGTTTTAGACTAAGTTGAGATCCTTGAAGTTATAGGCAGGTGGGATGAAAAATAAATATCACTATAAGCTTAGGAAGTTTTCAACAGTGGACGTCAGTATTCCCAGTTGTTATTCCGCTTTAGTCCACCAGAGCTTTGGAGATGCTTTCGTATTGGGCTCACCCAAGGGGAGAAAAAGACGGCCAAACATAGTTTACTCCGTACACCATACGGGATTGACTTACGCCGTCCGCCAATCTGCGTCGGTTTCATTACCTTATCTCGAACCGATTGAGACGCTTGTTTGATACGTGTATGAAAGTCCTGTTGCGATCAAGGCCGTGACAGTAGGGACCACGTTGATACATGTGCTATATATCCACACCGTCTGTCCATTTTTTTAAGATCATTTTAGACTGCTATGCAAAAAGTAAAATCGATTCAAATCTCAAATGGACCACACTCAAGAAATAATGGTGATTAAATGCTCACCATTAAAAACTTTTAGGGCTTATCATAATGTTCATTTTCAGTCCAACCTTTTGATAAGGTCACACAGACATGGATGAAGGAAAAACACAAAAACATCGCTTGATCCAAAACTTTGTGGCAAATAAAAAGTTTTAATGGTGGACACTACTACTTCCGGTGGTGTGGTCTACATGAGATTTGGATCAGGTTCATTATTTGGTCCATGCCTTAAAATGAGCTGAAAAAACGGATGGACAGCATGGATATACACAAAACACATAAAGGTGGGCCCTATTGTCATGGCCTCCCCGAAGTCGGTGTTTACCTGGTATCACCGAAGCCGCGCTCCCAGAACCAACAGGACCGGCTAAGCCATCAAAGAGAAGCATGGGACGGAACACCCGTGTTTGAAAAAGGTGCCTCAACAACAAAAAGTCATGCTTAAGAGGAGGACGTGTCATTTGGTGATAGCCCACTGGGCGCGGCTCACATCACACCGATCGGACGGTTGGTAACCGGCATCTAGATCAATTAGAGCTGGAAATAAAGTGGCCCAACATGACATCCCAAAGTCAATCGTACGTTCAGACTGTTAAATGAGTAGAGTCAGGATTTCGAGGAAGTTATACTCGGGTTGTAAGTTTGTTACGTTATAGAGTGAGGATTTTCTGCTCCATGGGGTTTGACCATGCCCCAAAAATCTCCCCATCAGGATGATCCTAACCTATCAATTCGTGGCCTTCAAATAGGTTTCGCGTTCAACAGAAAGAAACCCAAAAGTGAAGGATAGGATTTTTTTTATTTTTTTTTCACACCCTATACACTCACGCTAGGGAATTTCACCACCTATGGGTGCTCGAACCCTTGACAGGGAGTTTGAAACTCCTGAGAGTCTACCATCCGGGCAAGAGTAAGGACTCGGAATAGGATCTTACATTGCACGATACTTTTGGTAAGCAGCCTTACACTATGAGCCCGAGAGACAAATGGTCAGGATCTCGAAAACATGGGTATCAGTCGTAGAAACTGGAAACCTTATGAGACAGTGTATTTTATCAGGAACTTTGATCTGTCGCCTATCCAAGGTGAGCGAATCTATCGAGTGTTCGGTGGATATCAACATCACGGTGGGCCTCACGAAGTGTTGGTGGATGGCCAGATCCTATTGGTCCCTTCGGTGTGTCTCCCTTAGGGCGTGTTTGGAAGGGCCCATCCCATGGGATTAGATTGTATTAGGGTGGATGGCAGGTATTGATGGCTGCATCAGTGGATTGCCGCCAATCCCATAAGATGGCTATATCTAGGGAATCTACCACCGGGTATGTTTGGCACACCTGGCGAATCTCTGGATTACGCCCGGCCAATCCCTTCCAATCTGTCCACCCAAACATGTCCCAAGAAAAATGGATGGGATTAGGAGGGATTGGGTGGATTTCAAAGTAATGATGGTGATATCAGTGGATTGCTAGCAATCCCATGGGATTGCTCCAATCTAGGCAGAAGTTCAACGTGCCTATTTGGCACGCCCGACCAATCTCAGAATTACTCTCAATCCCTTCCAATGCAATCTAATCTCATCCAGTCTACCCGGCCAAACAGGCCCTTAAAGTTTCTAAGTACACATGGAGGCATTCGGATTGCCTCAAATCCCCTTCGTTGGGAAGCTAGGTGGGGCCACTATACCATGATATTTGTGAGAAATTCATCCCTTCAATTGAGATATTTTATTTGTTGTCTGTCCACCTACAAAGTTAGACCTATCATATAAACGGTTTAGATCAATTGGAATCTCAATGTATCTTACCGCGAAACATAAGAGAGTGCATTCTAACAAATCTCTCCTATACACCTGGGAAAAGAGTTAACAAAATTTATTCCTAGACAACTTTCCTGTAATGGCTCCCCTGTAATCCAAAGCTCTGTGGAGCTCACCATAATGTTTGTGTTACATCCACCAGGATGTCCCGTGGATAACACGGTGGGTCAACAGAGCTTCCGTACATGTTGTGTGACGAGGTTGGCATCCCATCCTAATACACGTCTCTCTCTCTCTCTCTCTCTCTCTCTCTCTCTGAGACTTAAACCGAGTTTGCATGTGTTCATGTGTGTGTGTGAGTATGCATTTAGTTCATCTTGGTCCTGTGGTTCTACCGGTCGAATCCCGGCGACCCGCGACCATCGGATAGTATTTGTGGTCATCCTTAGGTCCGGTCATGTAGACTCAACTCGAATTGAGCCGAAATCTATGCTATCTTGTTAGCATCGTCATTGCAGTTTCGATGTTGCGCCTTGTGCATCATCCGGTGTGTAGATCATAAGATGTAGGTAATTTAATTATAGCCCTTGATCATGATCATGTGGCCCACCTAGTGAGGAGAACACATTTTCCAAGGTAGCCCACTCCCTTTCTGGTGCAATTTTCAACAAACACCACACACACTATCGAGAGTTTCATCTCACACCACCTACCCTTAAACACCACCCACAGGCCTATTAACCTACTAAATCTACAACTTTGGTTGTAATTCCCTACTTGCAATCATTTTCCAGCTCTAATTAAGGTAAAAAAGCAATCATTACCTAGCTTAAAAGAGATTTCTCTCTCATTCTCTCTACTCCTCTCTCCTCTCCCTCTCATTTTCTTCTTCCAAGCAATAGAGGGGTGGGACATCCACCCCATTCCAGCCCCAATCCCCCTCTTTTCCTCTAAATATAACCTTCCAAATCTCATCTCATCCCTTTATCCATTACCCTTGGTGCACTAGGAGTAAGGAGGTTCAAGATTAGAGCAATCCAAGGTAGGTGTGTTCCTAAGATTTAGAACTTTCATCTTTACATTCTTAGATCTCTTTTCTTTCATATGGAAAGTGTAGGACCCACCAATCAATAATGGAGATCCTACACCATCCCTTAGTTGTGGCTCAATGGCCTCTTTGATACATGCATTAGAATTATGGTTGGGATGACATCCTGTAACACCCCGAATTTTTTGCCAACCTGGAATTAGACGTCCTTAGGCCATGGGTCAACCATAACACATTAGTAACCTCTTAGAACCCAATTCCAAAGCCAAAGACATTCTGTAAAACCTAATTCCTTTAGAAAATAAGCTTAAGTTAGCTAACGCTATGCTAGAGTAGTTGTGAAATAGTCCCTGATCACTTTAAATACGTTCTGCAAGACCCAAAACTTGTAGAATCAATGACGCTATAATACCCTGAAACCTAGGATCAAACTTTAAACCCAGTTGTTCTGGAACATGTTTAGAAACTTCGTATTGGATCCAGACCGCGCGTCGGAAGTCTGATATCTACAATCTCAGACCGTTAGGACCGCTTAGCTGGACTTGACAATCATTTCGAAAATCAAGCCCAACCGATGTTCTGAGGCTATTTCATTGAGCCTACACTGAAGAGAGTGAGAAAAGGGTAAAGATTTAAAATTTTAATTCAAATCTAGCATGAGTCTTTGCGCGTTATTATTAAGCGTTCTGACCGTCAGAATTCAGCCAGATGTCACCCTCGGATCAGGAAAAATTTCTCTTTCATGTCATGAGACTTGTGGACCCGATTTAGGGACGGTGACTGCTGAACTGAAATTGGACCGCCACGTGCGATCTGCGAACTCTACCGGACTGAAAACTTGATGTGAGCAGGATCCAGTATCCATGAGCTTAAGTCCGATCGCATTCGGCCAGGGGACCTCCCGAACTGCTCTTTTGGACCAGAACAGCTCCGATTTGGTTATACCTCAAGTAAACTTTGTTCCCAAGCCTAATTTGGGAAGGTTTTAACCTATATAAGGGCTTTAAACCCTCTCACAACCCTCCCATCCGAATTTGCTTGAAACCCTAGGAAAAGAGAGAGAGAAAGTGAGAGATTGTGAGAGAATTGTGGGAGAGAATTCCTGCCACCTGCACCAGCTTTTGCACGTGCCAAAGCACCGCACTCCAATCATTTTTTCGGCGATTACAACGCACTCCTAGGTAAGAAAAACCCCCACTTGCTGATTCGGAGAATTCTTCAATTTAAATAGCAAAGTATCTTATATACTTGTGCATTAGGTCGTATTGATGCTGTTGACGAAGCGTATACGTTCCGATCGAAGCGATACACGTCTAGGGAAAATGGTGCGGATTTTAGACGCTTTGATTGACTGATTTTAAAGCTTTCAATGTCGTTTAATAGTAGATTATCGATGAGAGCGCCGTTTGACATGTAGAACATGCTGTCCATTTTTCATTTCGTAAACGTACGGTGATTATGAGATTTAGGGTATTTTGGTCATTAATAGGAAATACTGTATACATCTGTATTTTTCTGAAATGCTTGACATGTGATTTTATCGTGTTATAATATTAGATATACGTGTATAATCGGTTTGGAGAAAAGATTCGCCCTAATGCGCACTTTGGGTCGACATACGCTATGTAGACTAAAGTGTGTAGACTAAGTGTTTGTATAAATGTTTGTATTAGTATGTATTGAGTAGATGGTGTTGTAAATTAGTTTTGAGAATGAATTCTCAATCCACCTGATGTGGTATACGATTTCCTACATGTTTGCTATATGAAATGATTTCCTTATATGTATGGAATACATGTGTTGGTCGATTTGCTTACTTTATATGTTACAACATGTGTTAACATGTTTGTATTGTTGAACTTCAATTTTATTACTCTCATATGATCACTGGTATGGATTGCTCATGTCTGGGGCTTTGCTTTAGTCCAGGCAGTCGGTAATGGATTGAATTAGTGGTGGGCTTCTATTCACCACAGAGGACGCGTCAATGAACGCGAGTCTTGTTTTGAGTTGACGACAGTGGTTAGGCCACACGAAGTATTTCATGCACTTCATGTCATTTAGCTTGAGATGCTCTCGTATTAGTTGAGCCCGTCAAGTAACCCGACTGGCCATTATATGTTCACCCTGTATGAGTCATAACTGCTTGAACCTAAGGTACTGAACTTACCATTGGAAATCCTGTTAACCATGGTACCTTGATCCATAAAGACTACTGAGCCGGGCATGATGGTATGGGACACCGTGGTCGAGCTGTCAGCCTACGCTGGGGCCACAAACCTCCCCGTAGTGACCAGTGAGCACCCTACTCTGAGCAGATTATGGTGGTATGCGACACTATATTCTTACTGTCGGCCTACATTGATCAGGTGACGAGCCCTTTGTAGTGACCTTGAGTTTATCCTGACACCGCATGGGGGCGACGAGTCCTGATGCAGTCTTAAGGATATAACTAGGCCTGTATTGATAAGGTGATGGGGGAGAGGAGCAACGAGTGCATGCAACAGCCCTGACAGCCCTTGAAGCGACCTAAAAATTTAACATCGTATGAGATTACTAGGAGTGACGACCCTAGACAGGATCTGTGTTGGGATTGATATAAGCAAAGTACCTTAGTTTCTCAATACTGTTGTATGAAAAGGAATAATAACAACTTGGTAATCATATCCACATCACATTGCATGAGCCTGGAAGATATGGAGCACTGTGGGAAGAAATCATGTCGCGGGTGTAAGATGGTGCCGTATGAGGGAGAATGTCGATGAGGGCATCCATCATGTCATCTCATGCTTGCATTAACAATAGTATCTAGGAATGTTTGATTGTTTGCTTTACTATTAACGCGTGATTGATTTGATAACATGCTAATCTTTACTTTATGATTCCACTAAGTTAATTACTCACTCCCATGTTACGGGATGGTGTTTTGGATACCCACCAGTCCCTATTTTAGTTGCAGATGATGGTGCTACTTGTGAAGCGGAGCTGGACTTATATGATGATGAGGAGGACTTCTCCTCTATGTTCTGATCGACGGAATTACAGGGAGGTTGAGTAGATGTCTAGACACTTGACATTTTATATTTTTGGAGCACTCATATATATTCTTTTCTTTCCATTTTTGGAGTATACATGTATATGCTTAACCTGGTCACATGTTTACACTCTGGAGACTTACAATCAATTATATATTTTATGTATTTATTACAGTCTTCCGCTTGCTAATTTAACTGTCTCTGGAGTATGATATGCTGTTTTGGCTTAATCCCACTCATGTTTAATACACCAACATAGACAACATCCAATCATAAGCATTTATGTTACATAAGTGATGTTCTGGAATTTGGGAGTTAGGTTTCTATCCGACTCCCGATTTTCGGGATGTTACACATCCCAACCATTGAAATTGAATCTAGGACATGCATGTGGTGGATCTTTATTGTAACATATAAACAAATGGGATGTATGGTGTGATTGATAAAGGGGAGGACCTCAATGTGGTGGAGTCCCTCCTCTTGTGGCCGATTTTTCATTTTTCTTATATGATAGAATTCTATTCTTGCATGTGTGGCCCACCTTGTGGGTCAATAAAAATCTAGACCATCCATGAAGCTTGGACACCCATACTGGTCCATCATTGAACATGTGGCCTTATAATTCATCTTGATGGGGCACATGCAAAGGGTATTTGATGATGAGGAAGGTGTGGACATTTGTGGGGCCCACTAGGGTGGTCCATAACATAAATTTCTAGGATTAAATCCCATGGCAAATGATGTTTATATTTTATTTCCTTCAATTACTTGTTACTGTCCCAATCTGTCTAGACAGATTTTTGGGCCAACTTCAGGCCAAGATTTGGGGCTTTTGGTGGAGAATTTTGTAGTAATTGGAATATAATTTTTTAAAGTACATATCCCACTTATAAGCATGCCAAATTTCAGCCTCAACTGACCCCATGTGGGTCCCCAAAAGGGTGGGCCAATATGGGTACCTTACTAGATTTTCTGCTGTAATTCCAGTAAGGTTGCAATTTGGAAACTCAAAGTTTTAAAATAGTTTCTTATCAGGTGGGCCACCTTAGTAGACCTTACCTTGTACTACATATATATGGAAAGGTTGAAATCCATTTTTTTTCAATTTTTGGACACCCTGGAACCTCCTCATTGGGTGCTCAATCAAGGTCTATCCAGAATTCTATACTTAGTAGAATTTTTGGACAGATTGTATTTCTAAATTAAATTAAAATACTTTTGATCATCCTAAAATCGTGAAATTTTTTAGAGGTGTAGCCCACCCATGGAAGGACTATCCTACAAATTTTCATGGCCATTGGGCCCCTGTACTATCCATGGTGTGTCTTGGTGTGGCCCACCAGGCTGGGACGCCTAGGCTGGGGCGTCCAGCATTGGCTGGCCGTCCAGGCCACCTTGATGTATTTTGTGTCCCACCGTTCATTCAAGTGGGGTCCATAGGGGGCATGATCATTTCTCCCTTCAATAGAATCCATTTGGGACTCATTTGGATGAGTTTTGGGCCAATTATCTAGGCCCATAGGACTGCCTACCCTTGGGACATTCAGGCCCATTAGACCACTGCTGGACTTTCAGTCCAGTAGCATAGTCCACCTATTTTATGTGTTAAAATCAGTCCCTTCATCTAGTGGGACCCATAGAGACATATGTAGGCCACCAGGGGACTTATACTTACCCCTTTATAATTTTTGTTAGGCCCCCAACAGGCCCAGAATATGGGTGGGCTAAAATTTCAACAAAAGGGCCCAAATTGGCTGCCTCTAATGGTTTGTTTTGGGGCAGCATGGCTTATCAGATTAAGGTTGGATTATGCACTTGAGATTACCTTCTTCTAAGATGTCATTGGGCCTCATTTATGTTTGCTTGGAGGCCCACCTTCATTAAACTTTAATTGGACCTATATGCAATGTGTTGATTGGCCTTGGTAGGCCCACTCATCTTGGACCTTCTAAGTTAGGCCCCATTGGACCTTTGAGCCTATATTTACCATGATATTGTGATGGGCTTAAGGGTCAAAATACACAAGTAGTTGGGCCCTTAGTTACCCACTAAATTAGCCACATGCTTGGGCCAAGATGGATGGCCTAATTCACTTGATTTAAACATAAGAAATTGCCCATAAGGTTGGGTTACCGGGCTGCCATTAGGCCCACCACAATATGTGAGATTATGACTTTTATGGTTGGGCCCAAACCTCACTTGAGGGCCCACCATATTGCATATGTATAGATCTATGTGTATTGTCCAATAAGCCCTTGGATTGTTTAAGGCCTCGGGCCTTGATTCGCTCAATTAATAGCGGACTACCTTTTAGGACCCAGTTGAGGTTGGATGTCCTCCTTGGTGGCCCTAAGGTAGGCCCATAGGGTGGATATAGGTGGTTGAAGGCTCACCTGGACCCTTGTTAGGACCGTTTCTTCCCTTGAGCTTTTATATGGCCCTTCCTAGCTCATGGGATATCCCAAAGTATTGGGCCCCCACTAGAGGTTAATCCTATAGTAAATTGTCTAAGTACCTAGGCTTGTTTCCCTCCTTGGTAAGGAGGAGTATGTTTTAAGTCTTCATCATCATACGACACACCCTCATGACCCAAATGCTTCATTTGCATGATTGGATTACATTTATGTGTAGTCATTGGGTTGATATGATAGAGGGATGAAGTTTCTACCCTTGTGCACATCAAGTGCTTGGAGCTAGTGCATACTCTGTATGCGTGACTCATGCATTATCACCACATTTCATGATAGTATTGCCCTTGCTTCAACAGGTCCTTACCTGCATAGAGATATTTGTGGATGACCGTATGTATGGATACCAGAAATGTATTACTTGAGCATATAGGGTGCATAGGATGCCCATGGATGAAATTTTTAAAACTTCGATGGTACCAACAATCTGTTCCAGCGCTATAATCGAATGAAAAATATGAACGCACGAGGGCCTTACACCTTTAGGTCGTGACTCCCACTATCGTGTAGTCGGTTGGAAAGGGGTGTGGCCTTACACGCCTATTAGAGAGGACATTGGTAGGCTGAGTCCGATAAGCTCCTGAATAGGTCCGCTACTGTTAAGCTTTATTGGGGATTAGCTATCCACAGGCAGGTAATGAGGTCTCTTTATTAAGAAAAGTCTTAAATCTGAAGTTTTTGAGGTCGTTCGACCAGTCGTGGGACAGCCACGACTGGTAGTGGGAGGCGCTCGACCGGTCGTAGGTTCGATCCCTGGCACGACTCAAAGTTCAGCGAATTTTTGCTATTTTTCTCCGCGGTCTTCGACCAGTCGTAGGTGAGTTTCGACTAGTCGAAGGAGGCTAGGACTAGTTCTGGAATTTTCAGGACTAGTTGTAGGTTACGCAGTTTGTTTCGCAATTTTGCACAAAACTGCAGATTTGAGTCCTTTTGCAATAGGGATGCGGAAGGAAAGTTGCCTAAACTATAAATAGGTGTTCCTAGGGCTTTTCTATGGGATGAGAAAGCTTTCTAAATGAGTCCTAGAAAAATTAAAGGGTGTAGCAAGGGTGAGATTCGAGGTTGTTCGAATCGGGTAAGTCCTCTCTCTTTATAATTTCTGTTTTCATAGTGGAGATCTGTCGCTTTGTGCCTTGGTTTTTTTCCCACAAGGGTTTTCCACGTTAAATTTGGGTGTTCTCTATATTCTCTTATGTGCTTGGTGCCATTGGATTGCTATCCTAGATCTAGATCTGTGTGATTCCGTAGGTCAAAATCTCCAACACTCCTACGCTCGTTTGACTATACGGGTCTATAGAGAGGCAGTCATTTTGCAGTGTACTAGACCCCAGTAGATTCTTTATGATGGAACTGTACTAACATGTGAACTAGATATCAGGACTGACATTACTTCGCATTGCATTTACATCGGCTATACAAGCCCTTTATGCATCACCTTGGTATGGCGCCCAATACTCATTACATTGTATTCATGACAACCTTGGTTAGGCTTATGGCATTAACATTGCTCATACTTTCTTTTTGTATCTCCTATCATTTTTCTGTGCACTATTGTCATACACTTTCACCACCCTCTAAGCTTTCTATAAGCTTATGTACGATTGATGCGTGCAGGAGATCCTAGGTCAACATCATAGCAGTGGAGCTTGGATAGGAGTTAAGCTGTGGACCCCAATGTTGCAGATCTTCTTCATTCTTCTTTTGTCATCAGATGTATTCCCTTTTAGCATTGTATTAAAGCTCAAATTTATAGTGGATTTGGTGATGTGTGCTTTCGTTATTTTTTAAATATACTTGTTGTGATCTTAGGTATACTCTTATTAAAATGGATGTATGACTTATGAAAATCCTCCTTATACGATCCCAGGATCGGAAGCTGCTTCTGGAGCCGAGAAGGGGGTACTACGGAGGCTGTTGCGGCCAAAGCCGGCCATCGGGTTCCTTGTGAGTCCGGTTACTGAGTTTGAGACGTGACAGACTCTCTCTCTCTCTCTCTCTCTCTCTCTCTCTCTCTCTCCCAAATTCATATTACACCTAATATATAAACTATCACAACCAGAATAGAAAACAAATTGCACACTTATATAATTCTATGCGCATCGTCGATGTGACCTTCGATGGCATCGACACTCCATGAAGGATATGTTGATGGCATCAAATTCCTTCAAAGTAATTTAGTAGTGAGACTAAAATGTTCTGGCAATCCACATGGATTTTTCCAATTTTCTCGATAAAATTGAGCATCTATCGATGGCAGCAATATTTGCTCAATGGCATCGACAAATCCCTGTTACCAATAGATTTAAGACATCAACAACATGAATCTCATCCACAAAGTCTTTCCACACCACATAGAAACAGTGAGGATAGATATGCCCATCCCTTGAAACCTTCCTAAGGCCCACTGTGATGTTTATATTGCATCCAATTGAATAAGGTATTGAAAAATACAATATAAGCTTGACTCAAAACTTTTGTGTATTCTAAAAACTTTTTTACGGTGAACATTCAATCTATATCATTTCTTGTGGTGTGGTCCACTTGTGTTTTAGATCCGCTTGTGCATGTCTAGACATGAAATGGCAAAATGAATGGATAGAATAGATGTCAAACCAATATCATAACTAGCGTATAGAGAGCTTTCGGTTACTAGTGATCTCCTAATAAGGGGAAGGAAATTTACGTCCAGGAGAGATCACCCTATCTGATCTTTGGTCTATTCAATCATCTATATATACGTTAATTAGGTTCAATGTATAGGTGGGCACTGAGTCGAGTTGGACCGGATTAGGTCCAACTCGACTCGATCCGAATTTTCAAGTAACTGACTCGAACTTGATCCGATCCGAGACCGAGTCTGGGTCAGTTGACTCCATCCGATCCAATGCACAACTGGTCTGACCTGAACTGAGTTCGACTCGGTTAGGGAATCAGAGTCGGATCGGGTTGGGCATGCTTCAGATCGCGTTAACGGTAAAAATCATTATCCTCGTTGCTATTTTCGGTGCAATCCATTCGAGCTTTAATATGACTTGGTTTTTTTCTAATGCTCTAAAATGATCACAAAAAATGGATAGACGGTATAGATATAATAAATACATCATTATGGGGCCCATGTAACTTTGATCTCATTTGAGTTGTTCGGACAACTCGGAGCTCGAGGCACATCTGCGCTCATCTTCACATGACACGTATCTGCACCAGCTGGTGTCATGTGAAACATGACATCAGATTGCGTGTTACTTGGTACGGGTGCAGATTAGATACACTGAAATGACGTAACCAAGTTTTGTGGACCCCACCATGATGCATGTGTTGTATCCATACCGTCTATCCATTTGGAGAGATTGTTTTATGGCATGAGAAAAAGAATGAGATAGATTAAAGTTCAAGTGGACCCCACCATAGAAAACTGTGGGGACAGTGACATCCATCGTTCAAATTTCTTAGGGACCACAGAAGTTTCTTATCAAGCTTATATTTTTGTTTCCACTTCATCTATCTCTATGTTAACTTATGAATACACTGGATCTAAAAAATACATGATGGTGGGCCTATAAATGTTTCAACAGTGTGTGTGAGTGATCCCACTTGGTGGGTCCACTTGAACTTTAGATCTATCTCATTCTTTTTCCCATGCCATAAAACGATCTCCACAAATGGTTGGACGGTATTGATATAACACATGCATCATGGTGGGGTCCACATGGCTTGGTGATGTAACTTCAATAGTGATTTGGCTACTGACTTATTTCATTCTCTCTTCGAACTTCTGCCCAAATCCTCTCTCATTTTCCTTCTGCTACTGACGAAATAGATACCTTCTTCTAAACCCAAATCCTCTCCCATTTTCCTTCTGCTATTGACATTGTTAGTGTTTCATAATCTGTGTAGTTTAGGAATACATTTTTGTATGAAAGCTTCAACTGCCAGCTCTGGATCGGGTCGGATTGGATCCATTCAGATTGGGTTTTGGAACGGATCGGTCCGGATTGATCACGATCCAAATTCGATTCGAAAAACAGTCAGATCTGAATTGCCCTACTTGATTCGGACTGATCCAGGCTGTTGGTTCGGTTCGGTTCGGATCGGGCCAGACATGCCCAGCTCTAGTTCAATGCAAAGGTTTCCTTGAATGTGACCTCGCATGACAGCTCTTTTGTGGTGTCTAGTTCTATTATGAAAGGGCGTACTTGTTAGAAATCTCAGCCATTCAGCTGGTATGCATATTATAAGCATGCTATCCAGGCCATTCATTATATATGCATATTGTGGACATTTTATATATCAAAATTCATGGTAGCACATCCACAAAGTGGGCCATAGATATACATTGAAATTATTGGACTCTAACAGCTCTTTGGAATCACACAACAAAAGTTGTGTACTGTGCATGTTGTCTTGCACATGCCATGTATACATTGGATTTGGACTTTTATGGGCTGTTTGGATGCACACAAGGTTGTTTGCTGTACATGCTATGTAGGTCGTGCAATTTTAGACCAACTATACTGTATTCTACTTGTCAAGAGCACTTAAATAAAAAGTGATGAAACGTGTTACTAGCTTAAGATGGTTGATGGCACTCGTAGCATTATATTACATGTGCACAATAATTGACACATGTGACACATGGGAGAAACATGAAGATTGATGGTGGCACATATAAATACTTAAACATGGATGGTGTCACATGCAAAAGATTTGGCACACACGATGCATGTGCAAAAACATAATATTCTTCCATTCATTACGCAAGGGATTTAGCATGTATAATAGGGCTACTAATGGGAACAGCTGGCCCATTGGGATTCCTGGGACTAACCCACTTTAGGCCAACCCAAGATTGGGTTGTAATACAAGACCAGAGGTCCGGGCTCAGCCTAAAATTTAAACTTGTTTAATAATTGGACTGGGCTTGAGCTTTGTTTAAGAGCCTACTTGACTTGGCTGGCAGGTCCATGATCTTAGGGGCACACAAGATGAACAACCTAATCTTATAGAAAAATGGGTGGTTACGTTCTATTGACAGATTTCTTACCATACATGCACAAAATCAAGACTTGCACAAAATCTGTAATTAGATTATTTTTATAACTCAATCAAAGTAGTCCACTTGGCTCATATATATTTTTCCATACATAGCTCATTGTACATCTATTTATTTGTAAAGCTCAATACAAAATCAATCACAATTCAATCCAATATTTCTCTCCTTCTTCCATCTTTACATGGTATCAGAGCCTAAAAAGATCAACCCATTCTGCCATGGCCGACAACAACAAATCGCGACCGTTCATCTTAGGGCAACGTCCATCGACTGCAAATCTGGTCTCTCTCACTCCATCCCCTACAAATTTCACTGGTAACCTCTTCTCCCCATCTGATTTCTCCTTCAATCGGCGCCTTCATTGGGTAGTGGACAGTGGTGCGAGCCACCACATCTGTCACCAACGTGATGCTTTTGTCGATTTGAAGCCCCTTGCCTTCCCTCACCACATTCGGCTTCCAACAGGACAAGATATCCCAGTTGAAGGGCTAGGTTCTTGTCTTCTCTCCCCTTCTCTCAAATTAAAATACGTTTTCTATGTTTCACTTTTGTCCTTCAATTTACTCTCAGTTTCCCAACTTGCCCTTCATAATTCTTGTGTTATCTCTTTTTCCTCTAACACTTGTTTATTTCAGGACCCTCAATCGATGAAGCCGATTGGAGCGGGTGATATATGCAACGGGCTTTATGTGTACCATCCCGACCCTCCTGTCATTTTTGCTACTCAATCTACTGCTAATAAGACCCTATGACATCAACGTCTAAGACATCCCTCCAGTTTTACTATTCCCGGTATTTTTAATTCTCCTTGTATTCTTTCTGAGTGTGATGTTTGTGCTCGTTCTAAGCATACAAGATTACTTTTTTTCAATCATGCCAATAAAAGTGATTCTCATTTTAATCGTATCTTTTGTGATATTTGGGGTGGTTATCACACCACATCTTTATGTGGTGCTCATTATTTTCTTACAATTGTTGATGATTTTTCTCGCACCACATGGGTATATCTTATGCGTTTTAAATCTGAGGCTTATACCCATTTAACGCACTTCTTCGCTCTTGTCCACAATCAGTTTAACACCACTGTCAAAATTATTAGAACTGATAATGGACAAGAATTTCTTTCCCATCAATTTTAAACATACCTACACAATCACGGCATCACTCATGAACGTACTTGTGTCGAAACTCATCAACAAAATGGCGTTGCAGAGCATAAACACCGACACCTTCTAAATGTTGCCCACAGTCTTCGTTTTCAAGCACACTTACCTCTACCTTTTTGGGGTGATTGTGTCCTCACCGCAGCCTACCTCATCAATCGCACCCCTAGTCGCACTCTTCAAAATAAATTACCTTTTAAAATTCTGTTCAATAAACCTCCAAACTATGATCATCTTCGGGTATTCGGATGTCTTTATTATGCACAAACTCTCAGCGCTCACCGCGACAAATTTTCTCCCCGTGCCACTAAATGTGTCTTTCTTGGCTACCCAAGCACACATAAAGCCTACAAGCTCTACAATCTCAATACTCAATCTATCTTCTACTCTCGAGATGTCACCTTCCACGAACAAACATTCCCTTTTCAAGATCTTCCTGACACTCATTCCCTTCCCGCTCCTATCATTCCTCTTCTCGTCACTAAACCTATTATGTCTCCTTCTCCTGATACCCCGACCTCTCCTGACTCCCCTGACTCTCCTGATTCCTCAACTCCCACGACCTTATCAAACACATCTCCACCGGCTCCTCGCCCTCGCCGCACCATTACTCGACCTGCCTACCTTCACAAGTATATCTGTCCCACCTTACATGCGGAGCCCACGGCATCTACACCTGCTTCACCGGCTTCAGGTACTGCTCACCCTTTGTCTGCTTTTCTTTCATATTCCCATTTTTCTCCCTCACATATTATTTATTTGACTGCTCTTACCTCCTGTACTGACCCCCCATGCTATTCTGATGCGATTCGTCACTCTCACTGGCGTGAAGCTATGTCTGTTGAGCTTCGTGCTTTAGAGGATAATTTCACTTGGACTCTTGAGCCTCTTCCTCTTGGTAAGAAACCCATTAGGTGCAAATGGGTTTTCAAAACCAAACTCAAAGCTGACGGATCCATCGAGAGGTACAAAGCTCGACTCGTTGCCAAAGGATACACTCAGGTTGAAGGACTTGACTACCATGAGACTTTTGCTCCGGTTGCCAAATGACCACGGTTCGCTGCTTACTGGTAGTTGCAGCTACACAAAATTGGATTATTCATCAGCTTGACGTCAACAATGCCTTCTTACACGGCGATCTTGACGAAGAAGTCTACATGACACCACCACCTGGATATTGTCCTCCAGGGGAGACCCGTGTCTGTCACCTCAGAAAATCCCTCTATGGCCTCAAACAAGCCTCCCGAAACTGGTTTTTTAAACTAACCTTTTTTCTTCTTGATGTTGGTTTTCATCAGTCTCAGGCGGATCACTCTTTATTCACTCTCATCACTTCCACCAACATCACTCTTGTCCTTGTTTACGTTGATGACATCCTGGTTGCTGGTAATGACATCTCTCAAATCGAGCTTTTTAAGAAAATTCTCTCCACTCATTTCAAGACAAAGGACCTTGGTTCCTTAAAGTACTTTCTTGGACTCGAAGTTGCTCACTCTCCCAAAGACATCTTTCTTAATCAACGCAAATATGCTCTTGACATTCTCTCTGACAGTGGACAACTTGGTGCACAGACTACTCTTTTTTCTATGGAGCAACATTTGAAGCTTAATACTTAAGATGGTGATCTTCTCCCTGATCTTGGCCTTTACCGTCGCCTTGTTGGCCGTCTCATCTATCTGACCATCACCAGACCAGACATTGTTTATGCAGTCAACACACTCAGTCAATTCATGCATGCTCCTCGGGTCCCTCACATGACTGCAGCTACCAGAGTTCTTCGCTACATCAAAGGCTGCCCCGACCAAGGTATCTTCTTTCCTTCATCCAACAGTACACATGTTACAGCTTATACAGATTCTGATTGGGCCAGCTGTCCCACCACCTACCGCTCCACCATCGGATACTTTATTCAGTTAGGCACCAGTCCGATCTCATGGCGCACTAAGAAGCAGAATACAGTTGCTCGCTCTTCCGCTGAAGCTGAATATCGAGCCATGGCCGTCACAACTTGTGAACTCAGTTGGTTAAAACAACTTCTCACTGATCTTGGTGTCTCTCATTCTGAGCCATTCACTCTACATTGTGACAATCAATCTGCACTACATATTGCACACAATCCTTTGTTTCATGAGCGTACCAAACACATTGAGATTGATTGCCATATTATTCGCGACAAAATTCGTTCGGGCCTCCTCAAAGTTGTCCACACTTCTTCCAGTGAGCAAGTTGCCGATATCTTCACCAAAGTTTTGGAACATGACCTATTTCATCATTTTTCGCACAAGTTGGGCATTATATACCTCCATGCGCCAACTTGAGGGGGAGTATTGACAAATTTCTTACCATACATGCACAAAATCAAGACTTGCACAAAATCTGTAATTAGATTATTTTTAGAACTCAATCAAATTAGTCCACTTGGCTCATATATATTTTTCATATATAGCTCATTGTACATCTATTTATTTGTAAAGCTCAATACAAAATCAATCACAATTCAATCAAATATTTCTCTCCCTCTTCCATCTTTACGCGTTCTGACCGAACCAAAAAAAAAGAAGAAAGAAAAAAGAAGAAGATATTATGACAAGTGGGGCAACCCAGATGGATTTCCTACGAATATGCGGACCAGAAAATCCCAGCAACCAACTCTCGGCAGGACCTCTTTTAGGTAAACGTGGGCCATTGCTCTGCTTCTCTTCTAAACAGGAAGGTTAAGATTGCCTAATCGATTTTATTTTATTTTATATATAAAAAAAACCTGTTCAGAGTACCTTCACGCTCGGGTTTTAAGACTCGGTGATTCGGCCTAAATGAACTGTGATTGATCGTGGTTAGAGGGTTATCAATCATTTTCAACTCATCCAGGATGAGTCTTTTCATGTGATTGATTGGGGAAATGGAATTCCTAAAACAGACTCCAAGCGAGTCCCATCCAGAGTGGCCCGCCATAGACTAGTGTGGATCGCTAAACCATAGGCACCTCTTGCTATTATTATAGTTAATTAAATTTTGCATGATTCATCTTAAAACTCGGCTGAGTCAACCCAACTCGGCTTGAAATTGAGCCGTGTCACTATGAAACTCACTCAGTTCAGCCTCCAGACAACTCGTTGAGTTGGATCGACTACTCAGAGACTCCACATGAGTTTGTGGGATTCAAACCCATAACCTCAAGTAGTCAAGGTACCAATGTCCACCAGAGGGCCAGGTGGAGCTTTTGTGATTCTGTTTGGCTATTTTTGTACTCGATAGCTGTTCCAAGCATCTATTACAAGTGTAATATTATTGAATATCGAGTCTCATCTTTGAGTCAAGCCGACCCCACTGTATATCGAGTCCAATTAAGCTTTTGAGTTTTAAATCTGTGGTCATATCTGTAAGCCCGCATATGCTGTTGAAAGTTGTGGGGAAGTCTACAATTCTTCTCCACATTCATTTTTCATGACTTAAAAATCATGTTTTATTTCTCAGGAAGAATTGCAAGCCGAGTGTTCACCGAGAACTGGTGTACTCATTATCTCTCATTGAAAATTTGAAATTTGAAATGCTGATTCCTGCTAATCATCTTGAAATGGTGAGAGATTATGGGCTAGCTGCTCTGGTGAGCTCTGCCTGCATTGAAGTTTGCCCTTATTATTATTATTATTATTATTATTCCATTTACTCCTGCTCAGTGTGTCACGGGGCCTCAAATCGATACTAAAATATGATATTTTGAACACTGAAAGGCTTTCATTTATGAGGTGGGCTCATTTTCTTTTTGTTTTTCTTTCTTTTCTTTCAACTAGTAAGCAGTTCCGGTAGCAAACATTCATGACATACTGCACATGTGAGTCACGTATTAAAATGACTAAAATGCCTCAGCATTTCTACGTAGCTAATCAACACAATGCTGACCCTTACGTTGCAATATGGTCACCACAAACATGAAAACAACAGGAAACAACTCCATTGAAGTCGACATAAAGGCAGACCATGTGCTTATCTGCTCACAACATTTGGAATGGTAATGTATAGAGTTTTATGTGCTAGATTAAGCTTGTAATTTGCTTTGAAATGAGGAACCATTGGCTGAAAAAGCATCTACACTCAATTTGGTGGCTAGAAGCGTTGAGTTCATACCTCTTCCAACTGGTTTAATGGACTTTCTATTCCCTTCTCCCCCAATTTCTAAACGAAAGCCCATTCTTTGGCAGCTTAGATATAAGGGGTTGTTTGACAACATGGGTTTTAAAAAAATTATGAATTGGAATTCAGGATTTTCAATTCGAATAATGTTTGGTAACCCTCAAACAGGCCAGCAGAGATGGTTCATATGCTGATCTCTAAAAACAAGATGCCTAAGAGGACTGAAAGAAAAGGTTCAAGACAAAGAAATGCAAGAAACAGAGCCATATGAATTTATAATAACTTTATGGATATGAACTAAAAACAAGATGCCTAAGAAGTACAGATGATATGAATCATCTGCTCAACTCCTAAATATTTAAATATGGAATAATAAGAAACATGTCATTGATGGAATGAACCATTATCCATTTCTATTAGGTGTGAGAAGCTTACCATGAGAACCATTGATTTCTGCTGCTGCTGTTATTTTGCTGCATCAATGGGCCACAGAAAGCATTGTGAGACAATCAGATTTTAGATAATACAATCTAAGGTAAGTTATTGCTTAGGCTAGTTTCTATGACAGCTTTAACAATTTACAGACTAATCATGTGAATTGTTCCTTGATTTGCAAACCCTTTGTAGAAATGAAGGAGAATGCATATGCATTTTCATTCTACCACACCATTGGAATGTCTTTCTCTTCATTCGATCTTGCTCCAGGTAAATTCCAACAGAACACACCTATCTTTTACATGAATAAGATGTGGCTTCATTAACAACCAATATAGGGTTGAAGAGCTGATGAGGACTTTTAAAGTGAATCTTGAATGGCCTCCGAACAATGTAGTTTTGGAAGAGGAACAGTACCTGGGACTCCGCGGCTATTGTGACTGACTAAACTCAGGATTGATTGTATATGAATACCATAATACCATGAAGCTTAACGCACTAGTGATGCATATATACATGGTGTTTGTGGTGGGGGGATAAAAAAGAACAAAAGGAAAATTTCCTCCTTTCTCATCCAATAATTATCTTAGAATAACATACGAGAAAAGGCAGCACAAATGGAGAAAATACCAAACCCATAATTTGGAACTACAAGAATTTCAGATCCATCAGGAAACTAGCATTGTATCTGTGAACCAAAAGCTCCAAAGCACTAACTTCAAATCATACACCGAATTGCCCAGGAGAGACTGCAACTTCCATCCCAACTCAAATACACACAAAGAAATCCAAATAGCAGAAACCCCAAAAGCAACTGAGGCTTTCTAAAGAGATATCAACAACAAAGTCCAATACATGAACCCAACCAGTACTCACCTACTAAAATGCCTATCTTTGCGAAAACAAAACATATAGTGGCACTGACAAATGAGGAAGAACAATGTCGGGATGCACATGCATATGGACAGTTCATAATCTCAATCCAAACAGCACCAGATTCTACGATACGATCCATATCAAACAGATCTGCATTAATGGAAGGCGAATGATCATCCTCTACCTGTAAGGACCAGCAGAAGAATAATCTCAAGACGACCATTGAGATAAAGGGGAACCCTGCAAACACAGGTCTGATGACTGTGAAGATGGGAGCCTTAAGAAGCAGCTCTATCAACCATGGGTGTTCACAGCTTCCCACACCAAATTCTTCGGGGTTGGATTCGTGATGTCCCGAGCCTGCAATGCTGCGGCCCTGAGCGTCCCAATAGTCAACACATTAGAATCCCAGAATGACAGGCTTGCATAAGGCAAGTTATGCTTCTTGCACAGATCCCTCACCAAAGGCGCAACCTTCCTGAGATTGCAGCGAGGCAGCCGGGGGAACAGATGATGCTCGATCTGGAACTGGAGTCCGCCATGGAACCAATCCATCCATGATGGGCAAGTAATGTTGAGTGTGCCATTGGTCTGCTTCTCAAACCAGTCATTCCCACAGGGCGGGCCCATGTAAACACTGGATGAGAAGTGGTTGAGGCAGAACTGGACATGCTGAATTCCTGTGACGGAGAAGCTGGCGACGATGAACATCACCCTCTCACCCCAATTGGGCAGAAGTGAAACGAGAGTTGGAAACCAGACCCAGAAGAAGAGAACACCCAACATCTCCTGGCGTCTATTGGGGACACTTTTCTTGGACAGCAGCAGCAAGATGGACTGGGCAAAGAGATTGATACGGGCGAAGCACATGACAGGGTAGAAAGTCCAGTGCTGGTAACTGACCAGGAACCGAGAAAGAGCATCGAAATGCATCTTCCTTTCATAGAAATAGGAAGTTATGGAATTGAACAACTTGGAAGAGACGGCGAAGAAGGGCATGTGCTGGAGATCTGGATCGAAATCCAAGCTATTGCAGGCAATGTGGTGGGCGTTGTGGTTCCTCTTCCACCAGGCAATGCTGATACCCGACACGCAATTGCCGGACAGAACCTGCACGAACCGATTTAAACGCGCATTGGTCATGATCTGATAATGGCCAGAATCGTGCCCGATCCAACCGGACTGAATCCAGAGCCAACCCATCAATCCGCCACAGGCCAAATGGACCAAGGCGCTGGAGGACGCAATGATGCCGTAGAGAGAGAGGGAGAAGAAGAGGACCATGGAAGAGAGGGTGAAGAGCGCGACGTGTCCTTTCTTCTCGAAGAGGCCGAGCTTAGAGAATTCGGAGACGAGGCGACGGTAGTCCTTTGAGACATCGGAGACGCTGTAGTCTTGGAGATGGCCGATGAAGAACCGATCGAGGTATTGCCAGGCGGAGCCGGGGTGGTAGGCGACGAAGGCATCGGTGACATCCTGGCCGGCGAGGTTTAGGAGAGGGAGATCGCCGCCGGGGTGGTCTTTAACCCACTTAGTCACGTCGTACACCTTTCCTTGGATTGAGATCCAAAGATCCCCTGGTTTATTGTGATTCTTCAGCTCTTCTGTTGAAATGAAATTCCTAGCCTTCACCTCCTCTCCCATTGTTGGTGGTTGGGCAAGAGAATTTCAAAAAGAAAAAAAAAACTGAAATTCCCCCTTCCCTTCTCCTTGAGAAAGATTTATAATCTATTTGGTGATAAATAGAGAGAGAAAGGAGGGATTATAGAGAGAGGATTTTGGGTTTTTTTAATTTTTAGGGTTTTATTCGAGGGTCATTATCCAATCCGCGTCCGGTTGAAGCGCCACATAAAAATGCCTTCTAAACGAGGAGCGGCCAGGACATGGACATGGACATGGACATGGATGATGGGAGGTTTGTGGGAATGCCTCTCGACGTACCCAAGTAGAATACACTCGGATAGCGTGGCAACACCACGTACCTTGGTGGTGTTGAGATCGTTGCGGGATTTGATTAGACCGCCACACTGGGGCACGCTTTCGATTTGGTGGCGGATTGGGTGGTGTACCTCACACCAGCTATTTAGCTGCTGTAGCTACGTGTCGTGAGAAGACGAGCACTGACGCTCCTCGTGCTCCGAGTTATACGAACGGTTCAAATGAGATCAAAGTTACATGGCCCCGCACTGATTTATTTATCATATCTACACCGTTCATCTATTTTTATATATCATTTTAGAGCATTATATAAAAAATAAATCATATACAAAGATCATGTGGACCACACCACCAATAGCAGTTGAGATAACGATTTTCACCGTATAAAAAATTCGTAGGGCACATCATAACGCTTATTTTCCATCGTATTTGTTCATAATGTCACAGTCCTTGATGAAGAGGAAAAAAAAAAAATCCTATTGATCCAGATCTTCTACAACTCCAAAAAGGGTTTCAATGGTAGACGTTGAATCCCCCGTTGGTTTTTGCAGTGTGGTACACTTGATAGTTGGATTTGTCTTATTTTTGGTCTCAAGATTTAAGACGAGTTAGTCAAATGAATGAACGGTTTGGATACAGCAACTATGTAAGACTCGTTTCTTATACCGTACCATTCCGTTGGCTTCCGCCATCCTTCCGGTCGAATTTTGGTAATTTTCGACCTGTATTCGACGTTTATGCTCGAACCTAAGTCGAGTCCCGCATATCAGAGTCGACTCGACCCGAAACCTTTACCTTAGCGACCGCGCCGTCGCCACGGTTCTAACGCCGCGTTTCGCGCACCGACCTGATAACCAAGGTAGAAGATGTAGGGCCACATTCAATTCGAAGAAAACACTGCACGTTGCGGATTACGAGAAAATTTCTATGAGATGTCCCATCAATCAAGTACACATCATACATCAAGTTAAGTACAACAACTCATACCTTTCTCTTACACAAGCAAGCCCAAAGTCAACTTTCACATCACCTCATCCATCACCAAACCCATCACCCATCACACCACATCACTCCATCACCCTTATCACCCATCACCTCCCTCTCTCTCTCATTCATTATCAAAATCTCTCCCAAGAAAATTTCACACGTCTAAGCCCTCTCTCCCTCTCCCAAATGCCAAGTGTGGCCCACCTTCCCTACCCTCTCATCTCTCATCCTCACCATCAAAACTTCATCGCCACCGTTGAACATTGTGCATAGGCGTATACAAGCCTTAAGGATCAAGGAGGAGTGCAAGAGGTTGGTGATCGTCCTTCATTTCAATTTTTAAGGCCCACTTGTCGTGGGACCCACTTAGTGTTTGTGTTGTAACTATGGAGGGCCCATAGTGGCGGGGACCCTCCCCTTTATCACCGTATATCTCTCTCTCTCTCTCTTCTTCTCTCTTTTTTTTATCCATTTGATGTAGTGGGTTCTACCATTTAATGTCTCATTCATACCATTCATCATGAATGGTGGGACCCACCATGGGCCACACCCTTATCCATAGCTCAAGTGGTAGACTGAGTGAAAGATACCTCGTTTCAACGTTGAGGTCCTGGTATCTATCCCTAGTTGAGGTAGCTAATGTGGGTGGGACCCACCATGATACACGTACTGTGGGACCCACCGAGATGTTTTTGTCTAAGCACGCCATCCAGCGTCTCTAGACGCTGGACTGGCAGCGTCAGAAAGATAAAGAGAAAGGGTGCTTGGGGTGGGCTGCTCATGCAGGCCCCATCATGATGTATGTATATAATCCATGCCGATTATTTCAATTCTCAACTCATTTTAGGCGTTGAGCCGAAAAATGAGTCTGATCTGAGGTTTTGGCGGGTCATGAAATAGAAAACTATTTCTTTACAGTTATAAATCACTCTGCTGTCTCCATGGCTATAAAAAAATGCCTAATATTGGACCTGTTGTATTTGTTATGGGCCGTATGAGCGAGTGGACGGAGTGGATCTCACTGATATGGGCCCTACCTAGGTGTTTTGGTAGGAAAAAAAAAAAGAAAAAAAGAAGGGGCAGCAACGAGTGCTACTGCTGTGTCAGAGCGCACGCAGGAAGCTGCGTGCTGGCGGGAGGACGGGCGGCTGGGCCTCACGGCTCCAGTTGTGGGCCCCACTGTGATGTGTGTCAACCATCAACACCGTGCATTTTAATGGTTCCCTTTGAATAAGGGCCATCTCCAAAAATCAGTCGTATACGGAACTCAGGTGGGCCATACCATCTAAAATCATGTGAAGACATGCCTGAAGCATATAAAAGCACTTGGTGGGCCCTACCTGAGATTTGGACATGGGTGAAACTTGGTTTGGACCCTCAGCTAGGTGGGACACACATAATGAGTGAGTTGGATTTGTGAACCACCCTGTGGTGGGCCCCCGACCGTGGCCTCATGGATGGGTTGAATGGCAAATAAACATATCAGTGGGCCCACGCTGCCGCTGAGGACGTGTCAGTGCCCAGTGGGCGGTCTGGCGTGGCCGTGGGCCCCACCCAGATGTATGTATTGTATCAACGCCGTCCATCACGTGGGCCCCTGGCCACGTGATGTTATGAACAAGTTTGGATGGCAATAAATATTACAGTGGGCCCTAGGCCATGTGATTTTATGAACAGTTTGGATGCAAATAAATAGTACAGTGGGCCCAGGTTGGGTAGAAAATAAACATTTTAGTGGGCCCCAGCGGACAGCCCCACTGTGATGTGTGCACGGCCTCACTGTGGGGTGTGCACAGCCCACCATGATGTATAGTTTGTATATCCACGCTGTCTATTATGGTGGGCCCAGATACATGTGACCCTATGAACAGGTTTGAATGACAAATAAATATTTCAGTGAGCCCTACCCTGGTCCACATGACCTTATGTACAGGTTGGATGGAAAATAAATATTATGGTGGGTCCTCCATGCCCCAATCAAAGAGCTGCATGTAAAATAAACATTTTGGTGGGCCCCTTGCCACATGGTCTTATCAAGAGGTGAGATGTAAAATAAACATTTTGGTGGGCCCACATGGGAGTCTACCATGATGCATGAGTTTCATCCAAACCGTCCAACCATTTTGAGATCATTTTAAGGCCCACTTTGTTATTTATTTCCCATGTGTGTAGGCCCATTTGATGTATTTGTGGCCCATTGTTGAGGCCCACTTTGGTATATATAAGGCCTATGTGATTAGGCCCATTTGATGCACATAAAGCTCATGTGATTGGGCTCATTTTTAATGAATTCTAATGCCCATGGGTTATGACCCATTGCAAAGGACCTAAGGCCCATTGGTGAGGCTCATTGAGGTGATCCGCTTGATGAATGTAAGGCCCATATGATAAAGCCTAATTGATGTACTTAAGGCCCAATTGAGTGCAACTAGGTCCATTGCAATGTGTGATCCCTCCATGGCATATAACGATATTTATAGTAAGTAATGCCTTGGGAACAATGATGATTAGATGCCCATATTGTAAGGATGATGTCGGTTAATGTCCGCATTGTCACTCTCCCTAAGGCCCACTAATAGGCCATACATGTAGTAAGCCGTCTAGGCCCATCTCAGTTATACAGAGAGCCCATCCTTATATACATGTTTAGTATAGATCCATGATTCATTATCATATGCATCATATGTATGACTGATATGAGAAGTGACTGATCATATCATATGCCTTCGGACGAACTGTTTATGGGCTCCCTGACAGGCGGAGTTGCCCTACATGAGTGCATGATACACGTAGGACTATTACATGACTGGTAGTGTGACTCATGCATTAACATTTGTGTGATTGTGATCATTGTATGCCCTAACGACATAAGGGCCTTAGCCTCCACAGATGTATCGTGGGTGGCTGGATTGGATACCGAAAATGATTGGTTCTAGCATATGGGCGCCATAGATGTCCCTCGGTGAAAATTCCTAAACCCGATGATACCAGAGGATGACTCCAACGTCGAGACCGAGTGGATACACGAGCACGCGAGGGCCGTATACCAGCAGGTCGTGTCTCTCACTGTGTCGTGGTCGATTGGAAAGGGGTGTGACCTTACCCGCCTGAGTGAGGGGGGCGACTTCTAGGTTGAGTTTGACCAGCTTGAGGAATCGGTCAGCTATCGATGACCCGGGCCCGATATTGGCAGGCAAATAGTGAGGTCTATTTTGCTCTCCCAGTTGTGCGTTCGGATAAGGACGACAAGATGGCGTAGAGTGTACTAGACCCCGGTGATTATCCAGAATGAAAACTGTACTGGTATATGATGAGGATTGACATGCTTGACTTGCATTCTGCATCACATGGCCTGGATGTGACCGATCGCATTCATATCTTGCACCGCATAGCCTTGGTATGGTTGATTGCATTCATGTATTCATCAGCACATTACAACATTATTCTAACCTTTCATTCTGAGCACGCTCGTATTGCGCACACACTTACATCGCCCTCTAAGCTTTCTATAAGCTTATGCATGATTGATGCGTGCAGGTGACGCCAGGACGCAGCCTTAGTCTCACCACAGTTGGAGCGTGCAACCGAGCTTCTAGAGTTTTTGCTATTGTCACTATTTTATATTTTTCTTTCCTACGCATTGTACTTAAAGTTTTTTATCATAGTGGATTTTGTGGTGGTGTTCTTATGGTTAGTGTTCGTGGGTTATGCTTATGTTATGCTCAATACAAATCAAATAGATATTAGAAATCCTCCTTGTAGCATCACAGGATCAGAACCTGGTATATGGGTGGCGGGAGCCGAGAATGGGGTACTATGGAAGCTGTCGGCGCAAGATTCGGCAATCAAAAATTTTGTGAGCCCGGTTTTCGAGTTTGGGGCGTGACAAGCTATATAGCTGGTGTGATTTGTAAGGCACACCAGCCATTCGCTTCCGTTTGGAATTGGACAAGAGCGGACTTGGTGAGACCGCAGAGCCCCAGAGGTAGGTGGGAGCGCTGACTGTGGGGCTCACAGTGATGTATATGCCTTAAATCTACACCGTTTAACCATTTTCAGAGCTCATTTTAGTTCATGATCCCAAAAAATGAAGCATGCACAAATCTTAGGTGGACTACATATAAGAAACAGTTGTTATTGAATCCCCACTGTTGATGACAAAATCCGGTCGGCCCCCTCTCCACGTCACCCTCTACGTGTCGTCCCTGAAACCTGCACCAAGAAGACGGGCAAAGGTGACCCTAGCTAAGCCGGGGGACCCTCTAATGCCTAAGTCAGGATAAGGGAATCGGGATCTAAGTAGGGAGTAGAGGAGAAGAGAGCTCAATTTCGCGTACCTGTAGATATAACGTGATGTGCTATTTATACTTGCCTATGTAAGGCACCCCGAATTCTCGTTTGCCACTTTACATTCTTAATTAGAGGAGCAAACCGGAGGAGGCGATTTTCGGCGAGGTGATTCCGTCCAAATCCGAAGTTTTCGGTAGAAGGTGATTTCCGGCAGTCACCCAGTGAGTCCTGTTGATCTTCACCTTTCTTTCTGCCATGTCTTCCGACCTTGAGATGGTTCGGGAATACGCCGATGACTCCGAGCCAGGGAGTTCTGAAAGTGGGAGGGGGTCTTTCGAAGGCCCTTTTGAGACTACTCTACCATACCCCCCTCCTCGGAGATAAAAAACGTTAGGTTCTAAAACCAAAACTCAGCAACAAGACTGCCACCCGAGCCTGCCGAGTCGAGACCGCTGCCACCACCGAAATGCCCGCGAGTTTGCGCTCCGCAGAGGTAGTCGTAGGAGGTTCTGTCATGTCAGAATCTCAGATGGAGTGGATTCGTTGGGAGTTCCAAATCTCTGACTCCGTTCAGATAAGGGCTCTCGGTCCTTTGGACATCGTTGGCTCTCCTGCCAAAGGAGAAGTAGCCATCTTCCTTTGCGCGATACAGTGCGGGGTTCGGCTCTCACTACACCGCTTCATCAGGAAGGTTGCGGCTTACCTTGGATTGGCTCCCGGACAGTTTACTCCAAATGCCTGAAGAGTGATGATTTCCACCTACATAATCTGGAGACAAGTCAGAAACTCTGAACGGACCCCAGAGGAGCTGCTGAGCTTGTACCTGGTCAAGCATGATAGCAACGACCCATGGTACTATTTTGTGACTCGTGGGAGTAAAGAGAAGGGATTGGTGATGCACCTGCCGTCCTCCAACAAGGACTGAAAAAATAGATGGTTCTAGGTAGCAGGTGAATGGGAGGCACCAGCGGCTGAGCTTAGGACCTCAACGGCTCGGGTTCCAACCCATTTTACGAAGCCAGGTTGGATTTCATCTAATACCCGAGTTACATTAGTGCCTTGGTTTTCACTTATTTTAATTATTTCCTTTTCCATCTTTTACAAAGGGGTTGCCGTTCCTCGACTCGGACTAGAACAACCGCATCGCGAAAGTCAGAGCGCGATCGGAGACGCTTCGCTCCTGGACTGATCTGATCACCACGGCTAACCTTTACTAGTCCGGGCTTTGCAAGCATCAGCCTTTACCCACATCCCTCAGTAAGTTGCTCTAATCTCTCTGACGAACTTCGTTTTGTTTATTTAGTAGCTGATAATCTTTTTCCTTTGTAGGCATGGCGGAGGCGTCCGGAGCTCGGAAGAGGAAAGTGACGGAGTTACTAAAGGAAGCCCCCCGAGTGAAGATCACTCGGAAGAAGCCAGTTCCCCCTCGCGTGGGGAATCTTCTTCTGCGCCGACCTCAGCAGCCCCAGCTCCGAAACCAGTCGGCTCCTCCCCTGCGGTGCCAACCCCAGGGCGCCCCAACACTGCCGCGGCTTCTTCGACAGTCTTGCGCCCGGCGGTGTCTCCTCCTCCGGGACTTGTCCGAACGATTGTGGCCGACACCGCAATCGTTTCGAGCCCTGTCGCTCGTGCTCCTACTGTCGCCGTTCCCCCCTCCGTAGAGGTTCCTGTTGCAGTCCCCGAGCCTCCCGTCGCTGTCCTTTCTTCCTCCGAACGGGAGGAGGCCATTAGAATGGCCGATAATATGCTTTCTCCCCCCGAGGTAGGGGGAGATGTCCGTGCCGAGGGTCAAAACTCGGTCGGCAGCAGGGTAGGGGCCGAGGGGGCTGTGGCCTCGCCCCCGGCGGGCATGGAGCCAAGCATGCTAAGGAGGAGGATATTGCTCGGAACCTTCACCGGTCGGAAGGTGATTTTCTGAACGACTTCGCCTCTGTGTGCTACATGGTACATTTTCGAGAGGATTCTCCATTTCTTTCATATATATATATATATATATATATATATATATATATATTAGGTTCTAACCTTTGTTTCCTATTCAGGTCGTCCCGGTGTTGCTCTCAATTTGGCAGAGAGTGCGGGAGCATTAGAAGAGGGTGGCAGAGTTCGAGGCTTTCCAAGCTGAGACGGTGTAAGACCCGTATCTTGGTCCGTACCTTTCCGTAGACTTCCGCGGTCTTACCGGTCGAATTTTCGGCAACTTTCAACCCTTAACCGATATCGACACGCGATCCTGATTCATATGCCGACAACCCGAGTCAACTCAGCCCGAGACCAATACCACAGCGACCGCGCCGTCGTTGCGGTTCCGACGCAGCGACTCACGCGCCGAGGCGATACCCTGATCAAGAGATGTGGGCCAACGTTCGGTGCGAGAAAACGCCGCGCGTTGCGAAACTCAAGAGAATCTCTACGATGTGTCACATCAATCACATCAATTCCATCAATCAATCACCCATCAATCCATCACATGTCAAGTACACATTACTTTATTCCATTTTTTCAAGCAACCACAAAAGTCTTCATCATCCATACCTCTCTTACACAAAAAGCCACAAAAGTCTTCATCATCCCATACCTCTCTTACACAAAAGCCTCAAAAGTCAAGCTTTTCTTACACAACCATCACTCACTCATCCATCCATCACTCTCTTTCTCTCCCTTACATCACTCTCTCTCTTTCTCTCTTTCTCATTTGCAAAACTCCAAGCAAAGGAGCTCCATATGTATGGAATTTTGCAAGAGCTCCTAAGCTCCAAGTGGCCCACCTTCCTACCCCAAAATCTCCCATCTCAACCCTCCATTCTTCATCTTAACCATTGAAGTTGAAGCTAAGGTGCCAAGGAACCCCTAGGAGCGAGAAGATCGGACGGTGGGTGCCTCTATAGGGTAGATTTACTTATTTTTATGGTGGACCAAGTGAGGCCCACCGATCAATGGTGTGGATCTCACTTGGGACCCTTATTTGTGGCTAATGGACCACTTGGATCATCATGATCATTCCATGATGGGGCCATTCTCCATGGACCCCATCATGATGTTTATTTCACTTAAAAAGGTCATCTAGACCATCCATATTGGTGGGGAATGGATCTCCACCGTTGATTTACATTTTTGATGGTCCCATATGCAAGGGATCCATTTATTGTATAATTTTCTTATAAGGGAGGGCCCATAATGTCGGGGTCCCTCCATCATAAGCCGTGTCCCACTCTCTATCTCTCTCTCTCTCTCTCTCTCTCTCTTTTATTTCTCTTATTTTATTTTATTTTATTTTAGTTTATTTTTATGCTATATGATTGTGTGGCCCACTTGAATGGATCCCACCTTGACATTATTTTTTTTAGATGTATTCAAGTGGGGCCCACCATATACATTGTACCCATATCATTCATCCGTGGTGGCCCACTCCATCAGGGCCCACCACATTGCATTTCTTTTTTATGGACTAAGACCGTCCAGCGTCTGGGACGCTGGACGTTTCAAATGAAAGAAAAGAAAAAAAGAAAGAAGTAAGGGACTTTGGGTGGTCCCCTTGTGTAGGCCCCACCTTGATGTTTATTCTAGATCCAAGTCGTCCATCCTCTTACCCATTCCGTTTTAGGCGTTGAGCCAAGTGATGGGGCTGGTTGGAAGGTCTAGTGGGCCATGACATTAGAAAGTTGCACCCTTACCATTCAAAATCATTATCTTGTTTTATTTTACTGTCCATGCATCAAAAAAATTCAAACTCTGGACTCATTTCGACTGTTGCGGGCCACTGATCGCAATGGCCGGGATGGATTTTGGCGCAGCGGGTCCCACATGCGAAAAACCTCAAAAATAGATTTTCTCCAAAATTGCAAAGGGCCATGCCCCCTTCCCTGACAGGTACAGGCGCTGCACGCTGCTGCGTGTAGCGTCAGCCGGCGGGCGGGCGGTGTCCAGTAAGGGACCCACGGCTCCAGCCGTGGACCCCACCTTGATGTTTGTTTGTCATCTCAGCCGTCCATGAGGTGGGTCCCATCCTCAGGTGGGCCCCCTCCAAATTTCAGGTCCATCAAAAACTCAGGTGGCCCACACCATAAGAAACAGTGTGAATTGAAGTTGACCATTGAAACTTTTTGCTGGGCCACAGAAGTTTTGGTTTCAACATAAAATTTATTTTTATTCTTCATCCAGGCCTACGTGGCCTTATCAACGGTCTGGATGGTTAGAAAATCTGATGGTGGGCCACACACGTGGATCCCACCAATAATGTATGTGTTTTACTACACCGTCCACGGCCGTGGATGGTGGACTCCCACTGTGATGCATGTACTCGTATCGTCCAGCGGACGGTGGAGCCCACCGTGAGGCACATGCCTTATTCTCACTGTCCACTGGACAGTGGGACCCACCCATGATGTATGAGTTGCATCCTAACCTTCCATTCATTTCGTGAGCTAAGGCATGAGTTGATCCTTAGCTCATGTGGACCCCCCTCACTATGATGCATGTGTTACATCTAATCTATCCATTTATCTCTTTTATTTCATTTTATGATTGGGCTAAAAATGAGCCAGATCTATAGTTCAAGTGGGCCCACTTTAGTATGTGTATAGGGCCCATGTTGATCCATTTATGGGCATCCATTGGGGCCCACTTTGACTTGGATCTTAGGCCCATGCAATGGGGCCATTTGGTGTATTATGAGGCCTATGGGATTGGACCCATTGATGCGTTTTTAAAGCCCATGAAAGTATGCCCATTTAATTATATAAGGCCTAGGGGTTAGGCCCATTTGATATATACAAGGCCTAGGGGTTTAGGCCCACTTTGATGTGCATGCAAGCTCATGGTTTAGGCCCATTTAAATTGTTTAAGGCCTATGAGTTTAGGCCCATTTAAATTGTATAAGGCCTAGGAGTTTAGGCCCATTTAAATGTACATGTGGGGGCCCAATAGGTGTGGCTCATTGGTCACATATTAGACTCATGAAACTAAGCTCAATTGATGCAATCTAAGGCCCACAGGTTATGACCCATTGCAATATACCTAAGGCCCATTGGTGTGGTCCATTTGTGTGACCCGTTTGACAAATACAAGGCCCATATATCATGGCCTATTAGATATATTTAAGGTCCAATAGGATGTACCTAAGGTCCATTGCAATGTGTGTTCCCAATACAGATTATGTGGCAGTGTTTACGGTGATCGTGCCTTGGGGGCAATGTTGGTTTGACGTCCACATTGCGAGTATAATGATGGTTAGACGTCCGCATTACGACCCTCCTTAAAGCCCATTACTGGGCCATACTTGCTGTGTATAGGCCGTCTAGGCCCATCTGCGTTGTATGAATGTTCATCTCTCATTTACATGTTTAGTATAGTTTCATGACCCATGATCATACGCATCATATGTATGCTTGACGTAAGGATTGTCTGATCATAGCATTTGCCTTCGGGCAGGTTGTTTATGGGCTCCCGGTTAGGCGGTGTTGCCCTACATGAGTGCACGATACACGCAGAATTTTTTGCATGACTGGATAGCGTGATTCATGCATTCCGCATTTGTGTGACGTGGTTATTGTACGCCCTAGCGACATTGGGGTCGTAGCCTCCATAGACAGATCGTGGTTGACAGGATTGGATATCAAAAATCTTGTTTTACATGGGGTACTATAGATATCCCTGGGTGAAAGTCCCTAAACCCTTATGGTACCAAGAGGTTGCTCCAACGTCTAGACCGAGTGGGTAGATGAGCGTTGAGTGCCGATTACCAGACGGTTACGCTCTCCACTGTGTCGTGGTCTGTTGGAAGGGGGTGCGGCCTTTTTCGCCCGAGTGTAGGGGGCAATGCTAGGCTGAGTTTGACCAGCTCGAGGAATGGGTCCGCTATCGACGAGTCGCGCCCGATATTGGCAGACGGATAGTGAGGTCTCTTCCACTTACCTTATTGCGCGCGATATGGAGGCAATCTGATTTAGAGTGTACTAGACCCCGGTGATATTCCATATTTTGAGCTGTATTGATATGTGGACATAGATGAGGATCTTTATGCTTGAGTTGCATCGCACATCGCATGGCCTTGGATGGCCGATACATTTATGTCTGGCATTGTATAGCCTTGGTACGGCTCATGATATCATGGTTCCATTTGCATATTCCGCATTACTCTGACATTGCATGTTCATATTCTACCTTGCGCACACACTTTCACCATCCTCTAAGATTTTTGTAAGCTTATGTACGACCGTTGCGTGCAGGTGACGTTGGTTCGCAGCAGCGCTGAGGCAGGAGCACGTTGCTGAGCATTTTGGAGTTTTTGTTCTCTACTATTGTATTTCCCTTTATGCTCATTGTACTTGTAAAGTTTTTGATCATAGTGAAAATGTAATGGAGTTCTTGGTTGTTGTTTGTGGGTTATGCCTTTGGTTATGCTTATTACGAATCAAACTGATGTTGAAAATCCTCCTCGTAGCATCCCAGGATCAGAACCTGGCGAATGGGAGCTAGGAGCCGAGAATGGGGTTCTACGGAGGCTATCGGTGCCGGATTCGGCGATCGAAAATTTTGTGAGCCCGGTTTTCGAGTTTGGGGCGTGACAGACGGCGGCCTTGAAGTCCAAGCAGATCAAGCTGCGCCAGCATCTTTCGGGCGAAAGGGCCAGGATGAGCCGACTGCAGGGAGTCATCATCAACTTGAAGGCTAGGGAGCTGCACCTACAGGAGAGGATGGATAACTTTAAGGCGAGTGACGATGCAGCGACTGCCGAACTGACCCGTGCTAGGGCTCACGCTGACTCTTTGGCCATGGAAACTGCTCGGCTAGGCGAGGACCTGAAACGTGCCAAGTCCGAGGCGGCTGAAGAGCGGACCCGAACTGTGAATCAGGCCGTGGAGGCTCAGCAGGCCAAGGACGAGGCCTCTCTGGCCACAGCGGTTGCCTCCGCGGTTGAAGATTTCAAGACCTCCAAAGAGAGAGACGCTGAAGCTGCGACATTCTACAACCGCGGCTTCGACGCTTGTCTCGAAGCAGTCCTGAGTTTATACCCGGATCTCGATCTTGACTCTCTTCTGCCTGAGGACTCCGAGGACGCCTGGGCTGAAGTCGCCCGCTCGGACCAAGCCCCTGACGCCCAAGCTCCTCCTCCAACGTAAAGACAATTCTATCATCATTTTAAAAAAAAAACACTATCAATGTAACTCTATCAATGTATTTTTTGCCCCTCCGTGGGGACTTAATGAAAAATGTTTCTTTGATATAGTGTTTTCGTTCTGAGATGTTGTCGAGCCGACCTTTTTACAGCCCCAGTCCTTTCATTGTTGTTCAGTCAATTCCTAGAGTTGGTTCTCCGAGCTCCTTCGGCCCAAGTCTTAGTTGAGTCGGATCTCTTAGGATGCTCGGTTCATCGCCTGTCTGGCGAGAAGCCTTCATTTTTTTGTATTTCCAACCGAGCGCTTCAATGAAAGGTCGAGTCATTATTAGGCTTTTTTTTCTCGAGGGGATGCCTTGTCTATTTTCCGCTAGATTAGGCTCCGATCCCTTAAAAGATCGGGCCATTTAATTCGTGCTTGTGTTAATAAGATAATTGGATAAACATCTAAAGTAGAATTAAGCTTTTATTAAGAGCCTTAAAGGCTAGCCACTCGGATGTGCACATTTTATTATGAGCCTTAAAGGCTAGTCCCTCATGGGTAGTAGATCTTCAAGTGCTCGGCGTTCTAAGGATGAGGGAGATGACGGCTTTCGAGGTCTTCCAGGTGATACGAGCCTGGTTTGGCAGATCTGACCACACGATATAGTCTTTCCCATTTGGGTCTGAGCGCTCCCGCCCCCAGCTCAGCCGTGTTCTGGAAGACCGCCTGACTTTGACCATTGAATTGTAGAAACGCGCTACCTGCTGGTGCCGAGCCACCGTTCAGAGCTTGGAAACTTCTCTGAGTTCTTCGAGCAAATCTAGATTAGTAGCGATCTGCTTGGAGTTTTGATTTTCTTCGAAGCTCCTTACCCACACCGTAGGGAGTCTGATTTCTACTTACACCATTGCCTCCGAGTTATAAGATAACGAAAATGGAGTTTCACCCGTCGAAGTCTGGGCTGTGGTCTTGTAAGCCCAGAGGACGAAGGGGAGCTCTTCGGCCCAATTTTCCTTCACTTTTCCAGCTTTGTCTTGAGATGGTGCATGATGATCTTGTTGACTGCCTCTACCTGTCTATTCGATTGTGAGTGCCGAGGCGATGAGTAAGCGTTCATAATGCCAAGCCCTCGACACATGCTATGGAACTTGCCATTATCGAACTGACGGCCGTTAGCAGAAACGATGGTTCTTGGGATTCCGAACCGGCAGATGATATTTCTCCACACAAAGTCGATTACTTTTTGCTCGGTGATCTTTGCAACTGGCTCGGCCTTGGCCCACTTGGTGAAGTAGTCGATTGCAACTATAGCGAACTTGACTTGTGCCTTCCCAGTGGGCAAGGGACCGATGATGTCGATCCCCCATTGGGCGAACGGCTACGGCTCACTCATGGGGGTCATTTCTTCTGCCGGTTGCCTCAGCACGGCAGCGAAACGCTGACACTTATCACACTTCCGAACGAAGTCCTTGAAATCTTGCTTAAGAGTCGGCCAGAAATACCCTTGACGAAGTATCTTCATGGCCAGGGTGCGACTGCCAGAATGGTTCCCGCAGATTCCCTCGTGAATCTCCCGAATCACGTAGTCGGCTTCATCCGGTCGGAGGCATCTAAGGTAAGGCTGAGAATGCCCCTTCTTGTACAGCACTTCGTCCAATATAACGTATCGGGCCGCTTTAACCCTAAGTTGCCTCGCCTCTAGCTTGTCCGAGGGGGTTACACCGGATGAGAGATAATTGAAGATCGGGTCCATCCAACTAGGAATGGATTGGACGGGATTGACTTTCTCCGGATGGCTGATACTCGGACGTTCAATGAACTCCAGCGGAACAAAACGCGGGATCTTTCTCTCGGAGGCTGAGGCGAGTCTTACTAAGGCATCGGCCCATGAGTTCTCGGCTCTGGAGATCTACCGGATGGTGCAACTCCAAAATCTCTCGATCAATTTCCTTGCTTTCTCGAGGTAAGCGATCATTCTGACTTCCTTAGCTTCGTATTGCGAGGAAATATGGTTCACTATTAGCTGCGAGTCGCAGCGGACTTGCAGTGTCTGAACGCCTAGGTTCGCTGCTAGCCTGAGCCCAGCTAACAACGCTTCGTACTCGGCTTCATTGTTCGAAGCTTTAAATCCGAGCCTGATTGCGTATTAGATTGTCGTTGAATCAGGTGCAACTAGGACAATACCGGCTCCTGCTCCTTTAACATTGGAAGACCCATCAACATAAAGGACCCACCCTGGATCCGACGCTATCTCTTGGTTACTCAACGGGATAGGTGGTGTCATTTCAATTTCCTCACTGACTTGCTCCTCATCCGAAGTTGTGAACTCAGCGATAAAGTCGGCTATAGCTTAACCCTTGAGTGTCGTCCTGGGGCGGAACTGAATGTCAAACTCTCCGATCTCTACAGCCCACTTGGTCATCCGACCCGACACTTCGAGTCTCTGGAGGATCTGCCTCAGAGGAGAGTCTGTTAGCATAACTATGAAGTGGGCTTGAAAATATTGCCGCAGTCTTCTGGCCGAGACGACGAGGCAGAATGCCAATTTTTTCAAGGACTGGTATCTTGTTTCAGCTGGTACCATGACTTTACTTATATAGTACACGGGGTACTGCTTGCTTCCGACCTCTCTGATCAGAGCCGAACTGACAGTTGAAGCCGAGACTGCGAGGTAGAGAAAAAAAGGCTCCCCTTCTTCAAGCTTGGACAATAGGGGCGGTGAACCCAAGTACTGTTTTAATTACTGGAAGGCATGCTCACACTCCGGTATCCACTCCGCCTTCTTATGGCCCTTCAGCTACTAAAAGAAGGGAAGACATTTATCTGTAGCCTTAGATATGAAGTGTTCGAGGGCGGCAACTCTTCCTGTGAGACATTGTATCTCTTTAAGAGTCCGAGGCGAGTTCATGTCGAGTAGGGCCTTGATCTTATCTAGATTGGCCTCGATACCTCTCTGACTGACTTGAAAGTCAAGAAACTTACATGACTCAACCCCGAATGCACACTTAGCGGGATTCAATTTCATCTGATATTCTCGGAGGATGCTAAATGTTTCTCCGAGGTCGGCAAGGTGGTTGGAGGCTTGCGTACTTTTCACTAACATGTCGTCCACGTACACCTCCATGGTGCGCCCAATCTGGTTGGCAAATATCTGATTCACCAACCTCTGATATGTTGCCCCAGTATTTTTCAGGCCAAATGGCATGACCCGGTAACAGTAGAGCCCTCTGTCCGTGACAAAGGTAGTCTTATGCCTGTTTGAGGGATGCATAGCGATCTGGTTGTATCCGGAATAAGTGTCTAGAAATGAAAGTAACTCATGTCCAGCCGTGTTGTCCACTAGTTAATCGATCCGAGGTAACGGGAAGCTGTCTTTAGGACATGCTTTATTCAGATCAGAATAGTCTACACAGACCCGCCACTTCCCGTTGGATTTCCTGACGAGCACAACATTTGCTATCCAGTCGGGATAGTATACTTCTTCTATGAAGCCAGCATCGAGCAGGATGGAGACCTCCTCGGCAATGGCTTCATATCGTTCGGCGTCGAATGACCTTCTCTTTTGCTTAACCGGCTTATGTTCTAGGTTCACGTTCAACCTGTGAACTAACACGTCAGGAAAAATTCCTGGCATATCCGCGTGAGACCACGCAAAGACGTCCTGGTGCTGCCTCAAGAAGGCTAATAATTCATTCTTTCACTCGGAATTCAACGATGATCCGAGCTGGACAGTTTTGCTTGGGTCTGATTCATCGAGGGAGACTTTTTCTAGATCTTCTACCGATGAGGTTTCTGTCGGTCCTCGGGGGTACAAGGCGTCCACTACGAGCGTTTGTTTGGTAGCTCCTTTTCTCACGGCTATTGCATAATACCTCCGGGCCTCGCGTTGATCGCCTTAGAGATTACGAATCCCACCTTCAGCTGTGAACTTCGTCATCAGATGGTAAGTTAAGACGACTACTCTCATGGCATTGAGGGAGGGTCGGCCCAAGATTACGTTGTGAACAGATGGAACATTGACAACTAAAAAGTCGACCAAAAGCTTGACTTGATGTTGCCCTTCTCCTACTGTTACTGGGAGGGAGATGGCTCCTTCAGAGATAACTCTCTATCCGGTATAGCCGTGCAAGGGAGTCTTCACGGGTCAGAACCGGGACCGTGGAATTTTCATCTTTTCGAACACTTCAGAATACATAACATCAGCCGAACTCCCGGTGTCGATCAAGATGCTATACACTTTATGATTTGCTATGGTCATGGTAACCACTAACGCGTCATCGTGCGGATGATGGATCCCGCTCGCATCATCTTCCGTGAAAGTCAGGCTACACGGAGCGACTCGGAGTTCCTTGCTAGGACGTTCCGCCAGGTAAATGTGGTGTTTCTACTCGGATCTCCTGGAGTAGGCTTTTCGATCCCTGTTTGAATCCCCTCCCCCAGCTGAACCTCCAAAGATGGTGCGAATTTCAGCGGGTTCCTCTGGGGCGTTGTTCGGCTGTTCTCGCGGCTGTTCCTCTCTCCGAGTGGACTTCTCTTTTTTGGTGTAATGACGTAGATGTCCCTTATGAATGAGGGACTCAATCTCGTCTTTCAGATCCACACAATCGTCCGTGTTGTGACCATGGTCCCGTGGAAACGGCAGAATTTTTGCTTGTCCCGGTGCTCTGGGTCAACCCTCATGCATACCAGCCAATTGAGTAGTCTCTCTCCTCGGATATCCAGCAGAATTTACTCGGTGGATGTATTAAGTGAAGTATAGGAATGAAATTTTCCTTCCGGCCTACGGCTCGGTCGACGATCGCAGGAAGCGCGGTTATCCACCCCTTTACCAGTTGGCTGAGAGTCTTCATTTCGAGGTCTCTTTTCTTTATTCGTCGAGTCAGATACTTGTGTACCTTTTCGAGCGTTAGTGAACTCCTCGACGTTAGTATACTTCTGGGCCTTCGCCATGAAGTCCGCTAGCGTCTTTGGCGGATTCTTTCCAATTGAGAAGGCAAACTTTCCTTCTTTCAGTCCGCTTAGAACGGTAGCGAGGGTCATCTTATCATCATAGTCCTCGACATGCAATGCTTCTTCGTTAAAGCGGGCGATGTAATCCTTCAATGATTCCTTTAGGGCCTGCTTGATGGTGAGCAGGTGAGTGTTGGGCTTTCGACTTCTCTTACTGCTTACAAACTGCGTAAGGAATAGTCCACTTAGTTCCGCGAAAGAGCTCATGGAGTTGGGTTTGAGCTGGCGATACTAAATTCGAACGGACCCTGTGGGGGTGATAGAAAACCTCCTGCACATCATTGCGTCTGTTGCAGTCTATATCTGCATCCACGATCTGTAGGACTCCAGGTGTTCAGATGGGTCCCCGAATCCTCAATACTGGATGACAAGAGGCATCCGAAACCTCTGCGGCATCACTTCAGCCATGATGGCCGAGGTGAAGGGAGGCTCGGTCTCTTCCATCATTGCTTGGATCATGGCTGGAACTGTCGATTGTTGCTATTTTTTTTTCAATGTCAGGAACTTATCTTTCAACTCCATAAATCATGCCTCCCTATTTTTCGTGACGACCTCGGGGGCATCCTCAACCTCCGATGTTCTCCTTTCTCTCCTCCGTTCTAACTGATGACGGAGGTCCGTGGGCGGTAGGGCGGATGTGGCTGAATGAACGATTGTCGGGGCTCGAGTGGTGGCGTTCCGCACGGATACCTCGGCGCATACCGCTGGAGGATTTTGACTCGAATGCTGCACCCCCGAGTGCTGGGGGGCTTCAGATTTCGCACTCCTCGGTATAGAGCGAGTTTTCACGAACAACCCTACCGGCTCGAGAACGGGTTGTTCCTGAGCCGGGCGTAGCTCTGGTTCTCTTTGCTGTTTCATTCGGTTTATTTCGTCGCACAGGCCCTGTATCTCGTTTTGCATGGCGTGATACTTACTCGACCGATTACGCAAACGCTGGGAAGGCCCTGGGGCGGACTCGGTATGAAACGATGATGATGACTGAGTCTGCTCATTAGGTTGCGGCTGCACCACTGCAGCTTTCTTCTTCTTCGCCATTGCTTGAGAAAATGAGAACCTGACTTCTAGTTTCAGGTTTCCACAGACGGCGTCAAAAAATGTTGATGACAAAATTCGGTCGGCCCTCTCTCCACGTCACCCTGTACGTGTCATCCCTGAAACCTGCACCAAGAAGACGGACAAAGGTGACCCGGGCTAAGCCAGGGGACCCTCCGATGCCTAAGTCATGACAAGGAAATCGGGGTCTAAGTAGGGAGTAGAGGAGAAGAGAGCTTGATTTCACGTACCTGTAGATATAATGTGATGTGCTATTTATACTTGCCTGTGGAATGGTCTGGATCCGATAATCTCGGCAATATCAAGGGGATTTCAGGATTGTGGAGATACCATCCGCAATCTATTGATCGTGTAGCGTATCCGGCGGATTATGCATATCTGCGAGCGAAGTTATCGGCCACATATGGTCGCGGCAGTTTACATGTTTAGCGAACGGGGTATGCGCCTCTGAACATCGACTCGACTCGGCTCGGCTCAGCCCGTCCGACTATAGTCTCGGCATCCGACCCGACTCGTCTGGCCCGAGCTGATGTGGTCGGCCAAGAGTATATCGTGGTTGGTGAATAATCTGTTGTCTGATCGAATGTGACCCCTCCGAGCTGAACCTTGCTCTACGACACGTATCGTCATGTTGACGCTGAGATCAGATTAATTGGGTCGTGCCTCAGACGTAATGACGCTGGGTCGGCTCGGAATTATGGGCTCAGATCTTCCCATAACACCCACCATTAAAAACTTCATTGACTTCAGAGGAATGTTTATTTGCCATCCAACCTCTTGATAAGGTCACAAATACCCATACGAAGAGACCACACAAATATCATCTTGATCCCAACTTTGGCTTGCCAATTACCACCGTTTCTTGTACTATAATCCATCTGAAATTTAGATATGCTTCATTTTTTTTTTCATACCCTGAAATGAGTTTCCAATACAGATGAATGGCGTAAAGGTAGTCACATACATCATGGTGGGCCTGCGCTTGCTTTGAACAGAGATCCGGTGGTGTTGACAACACCACCCGGATGTGTTTGGCACTGTGGGCCCAATGTAATGCAAGTATTTTACATCCACACGTCCATCCATTTTGCCCCTCAATTTTATAGCATGAACCCAAAAAATAAGCAGATCTAAAGCTCAATTCGGCCACATCACATGAAACAGTGGTGATTAAATGCCTATGGTTAAAAAGTTCTTGAAAGCCATGAAAATTTTGCATAATTTTCTTTTTATACCTTATCAATAGGTTGAATGACAAATAACCATCATGGTGGGCCGGATCCTTACACTTACCCGGGTGGTAGACTCCACGGAGTTTCAACACCGGTCAAGGGTTGAGTACCCATGGTGGTGAAATCCCACGGTGTGCGTGTGTGGGGTGAGTGTGTGGGGGTGTGTTTGCGTGTGTGTGTGTGTGTGTGTGTGTGTGTGTGTGTCTGTGTGTGTGTGTGTGTGTATATATATATATATATATATATATATATATATATATATATATATAAAACCATCATGGTGGGCCTTGAAAAAAAATAAAAATTGATAACAGTTGTCATTATCATATGTTGTTTCGTATGGTGTGGGATCCACTTGAGCCAGGGATCTACTTCATTTATTTTTATACCCTAAAATAAGCTGGGAAAATAAAGTCACTACTCAAATATATTAGACCTCACAGTGAGCAACACATCAACACATCAAAGTTGAGGTGGTGTTGGGCAACACTGCCTTAGTCTGCATCCGGTTCAATATACCATGGTGTACATGGTGCTTGCTCCAAGTGGCGGGATAAGATCGGGTTGCATGCATGCAGTGACAGTGATGGACCCCTACCTCTGCTTTTTATATATGTAAAAGAAAAGTGTGAGATGATAAGAATGTTAAAATATCTAATATAACTGTTCCCGTTTTCTTTCCATCCCCGTGTTATATTTTGTTTTAAAATATTATAAAAATTTAAATTTTTAAATTTTTGATATTTTCCCTCCACATTTGAAAAGTTGAGGTACTTTTGAGTTGTGAGTTTTGTCCCACATCGGATTTGACAAAGTAAACTATCTTATATATAAGATAGTATTTTTGCCTAGGGCTTAAGCCCCTTTTAGGGGGCATGTGAATTTGATCTTATGGGAGGCTATGTCAATTGCTCTAATCTATACCATTGACCACACGAGCTCATGTGCGTGCCGAGCCGAGCCGAGTCCATGTGCGCGACGGGCTGGGCTGGGCGTGGGTGTGGGTGTGGGTGCGGTGTAAGTGTACTCGCGTGGGTGTGTGTGTATGGGTACTCGTAGGACTTTATGTGCGAGAGTATACTCGCACTTGCGCCTTTTCGTTTTAAACCAGAGAGATGCTTCCCTTCCAATTGGTCGCCCCTGTTGGGTTTAAACCCAACGGACCTAAACTTTTGTAAAGGGTGCTTATGCACTACCTCAGAGTCTATATAAAGACTTCCGATTTCAGTTTTAAAATATACGAAAATACTCTATCGTATAAAACTCTCTCTGATACGGTTTTAACATTATTACTGAGTTCATCGCTGAGTCAACTCAATACTTTCGGATTAAACTGCAAGTGGTTCGATCCCGTGTACAGTGAGTGCACCGCTGGGACCGGGCCATAGTCATTGTGTAAGACCCGTATCCTAAACCGTACTGTTCCGTCAACTTCCGCGATCCTTTCTGTCGAATTCTGGTAACTTACGACCAATAATCGACGTTGCACACGACCGTAAGTCGTATCCTATACATTTGAGTCGGCTTAATCCGAGACTTGTATCATTGCGACCGCATAGTCGTCGCGGTTTCAACGCCGCGACTCATGTACCGATCCGATACCCTGACTAAGAGATGTGGGTTGACGTTTATTTCGAGAAAATGCCGCGCGTTTGCAATCACAAGAGAATCTCTACGAAGTGTTAAATCAATCCCATCAATCAATCACCCATCAATCACTTTATGTCAAGTACACATCACCTTTCACCCCATTCCCAAGCAACCCCTAAAGTCAAGTCTTTCTCACCCTCTCTCTTACACCACCCATACTTGTCAAGTGCCACATCACTCACATCCATCACTCACATCTCTCCTTACATCTCACCTCTCTCTCATTTCTCATCACAATTCCAAGCAAGCAAGAGCCTCCCACGTCCAAGGCTTCCCATGAGAGAAATGTTCATTTTGGTGGCCCACTTCCCACTCCAAAACCCATCATCCTAGCCATCCATTCTCCATCTTCACCATCAAAGTGAAGCTCAAGGAGTGTAGCTTTCCAACGGACCGAGAAGTTCAAGCGGTGGGTGCCTCCATAGTCTAATTTTCATGTTTTTAAGAAGGGCCAAGTGAGGCCAACCGATCAATGGTTTGGATCTCATTTGGGACCCTAAGATGTGGTCGCTGGCCCATCTTGATCATCAAGTCATTCCATGATGGGGCCATTCTCCATGGACCCCATCATGATGTTTACTTTTCTTACATTAAGAGGTCATATAGACCATTCATTTTGGATGGAGAGGGATCTACACCGTAGATTTTTCGTTTAAATGGCCCATATGCAATGGGACCCGTTGATGTATGATTAGATGGTTGAAATGGAGGGCCCATAGTGCCGGGGTCCCTCCATCATGCGTGTCCCACTATATCTCTCTCTCCCTCTCTTTTCATTTATTTTATTTCTTTGTGTGTGATGAAACGGCCATGTGGCCCACTTGGATGGACCCCACCATTAGCCATTAAAAATGGGGGCCCATCTTATATGCATTGCAGTTACACCACCCATCTTGTGGTGGCCCACCTAAACAAAAAAAAAAAGAAAAGAAAGAAAGAGAGAAACGTTTAGCATCTGGACGTTAGACGTCAAGTGGAAAAATACAAATATTGGCTTGTTCAAAGCCTTTGGAAGGGACCACTGGTATAGGCCCCACCTTGATGTATGTTTCCAATCCAAGCTGTCCACCTCACTCCCTGACTCATTTTAGGCGTTGAGCCGAAAAATGAGGTTGATCAAAGTACCTGGTGGGCCATAGCATAAAAAATTGTACCATTACCATTGAAACCTTTTTAGATTCCTTTTTACATGCTGGAAAATGGCCGATATTAGTCTTGATGGATAGGTTATGGGCCGTAGAATCTAACGGCTGGTGTAGATTTACTTTGGGTGGGCCACATACATGAAAAATCCCAAAAATTCAGGTTTTCAAAAAAAAAGAAAAAAAAGAAATTGAAGCAGCAGAGGCTGTTGCCTCTACACCCGTCAGACGTCCCAGGCGGACGGACGCTGGGGGCCCACGGCTCCTCATGTGGGCCCCACTTTGATGTTTGTTTTCTGATCCAACTCACCCATATGGTGGGTCCCTACCTTAAGTAGGCCCCACCCAAAAATGGGCTTAATCCAGGTTTTAGGTGGCCCACACCATAAGAAACAGTGTGAAGGGAATTCTACCATTGAAACTTTTTTGGGGCCCACAGAAGTTCTGGATCAAGCTGAAATTTGTTTTCACCCTTCATTCAGGTCTGCGTGACCTAATGGACGGGTTGGATGTCATGTAAACACTATGGTAGGCCCCACATGGGACCCACAATGATGTATGTGTTCTTTTCCACCGTCCGCCTGGACGGTGGAGCCCACCTTGATGTCGTGCTCTCCTCACAGCGTCCAGCGGACGGTGTGGACTCCACAATGATGTATGTGACTATCCACACTGTCCACCGTTTGGACAGTGGGACCCACCATGATTTATGGGTTCTATCCACTCTATCCACATATGTATATATACATATATGATATTATATATAATATTGTATATATTTTATTATATATATATATGTATGATGGTGGGCCTCTATGTGGACCCACCCCCCACCATGATGCATGTGTTGTATCTCACCGTCTATCCATTTTGAAAACTCACTTCTTGAGCTAAAAATGAGTCAGATCTATGGTTCAAATGGGCCCACTTTGGTATGTATATAGGGCCCATGTTGATCCATTTATGGCCATTCATTTAGGCCCACCTTGGTGCACATCTAAGGCCATGGGATTAAGCCCATTTGATGTATGTAATGCCCATGGGTTCCGGCCCATTTGACATATGCAATGCCCATGAGTTCCGGCCCATTTATTCTATATAAAGCCCACGAGATTCAAGCCCATTTGATACATATTAAAGCCCATGGGATCAAGCCCATTTGATGTGCATGGGGCGCAAATGAAGTGACCCATTTGATATATTTAAAGCTCATGTGTGTAGGCCCATCTGATATATTTAAGGCCCAAGTTGTGAGGCCCACTTTGATGTATTTCAAGGCCCCTGTATCATGGACCATTGCAATGTACATAAGGCTCATTAGTGACACCCATTAATGCAGCCATTTGATGAATGTAAGGCTCATGTAATTCGGCCCATTTGATGTATCTATGGCCCATGGATCGAGGCCCAACGGATGTCCTTAGGGTCCATTGCAATGTACATTTCTCATGGTTCATGTAATGATATTTATGGCAGGTCGTGCCTAGGGAACAATGTTGGTTTGACGTCCATATTGTATGTACAATGTTGGTTAAATATTCGCATTATAACTCTCTTTAGGGTCCATTGATAGGCCCATACTTGTTACTATTCGTCGCTTTATAACATGCTTAGTATAATCCCATGACTCATGCCCATATGCATCATATGTATGTTTGATTTGAGTAGTGACTGATCATAGCATATGCCATTGGGCAGACCACTTATGGGACCCGTTATGAGACGGAGTACCCCACATGATCACGCAGTACGCGCTGGATTTCTGCATGATTTGACGGCGTGATTCATACACCTCGTATATGTGTAACCTGATCACTGCACGCCCTAGCGACATCAGGGTCGTGGCTCCACAGCTACATCGTGGATGGCTGTATCGGATACCGAAAATACTTGATTCTAGCACTGTGGAAACTTAAGATATCCTTGGGTGAAAGTCTCAAAACTTTTTTGGTATCAGGAGATGCTCCAACGTCTAGACCGAGTGGATACACGAGCGCCCGAGTGCCGAATACCAGTAGGCCACGTCCCCCACTATGTCGTGGTCGGTTGGAAGGGGGTGTGGCCTTATCCGCCTGAGTGAGGGGGCTATAAGTTAGGCTGATTTTGACCAGCTCGCAAATGAGTTCGCTATCGACGAGCCGGGTAGGTATTGGCAGACTACTAGTCAGGCGGATAGTGAGGTCTATTCCGCTTGCTTGACTGTGCAGCTAGGGAGGTGGCAGTCTCTACGAAATGTATTAGACCCCGGTGATATCTAGAGAGGAACTGTACTGATATGTCTACTTGAGGAGTACCGACTTGCTTAGATTGCATTTCGCATATGACATTCGGCTATGTAGGCCTTGCATTGCATCGGTGTGACCGATGACATTTATATCTCATCGCGTAGCTTTGGCATGGTTGATTCTATGGACTTACCATATACTTCCGCATTGTTCTGATATTGTACACTTGGCATTTGCCTTACGCACATACTTACACCACCCTCTAAGCTTTTGTAAGCTTATGCACGATAGTTGCGTGCAAGTAGCGTTGGACAGCAGAAGCGCTGAGGTAGGAGCGCGTATCAGAACCTTTTGGAGTTTCTTTTGGTCACCTTGTATTTCTCTTTTCTCATTGTATTTAAAGTTCTTGATATAGTGGATATGTGGTGATGCTGTTTTATGACTTGGTTATGCTTGTGGTTATGCTCCATTACAATTTTTTTTTCTGAAAATTCTCCTTGTAGGATCCCAGGATCGGAATCTGGCATTTGATTGTTAGGAGCTGAGAATGGGGCACTACAGAGGCTGTCGGCACCGAATTCGGCAATCGGGACTCATGTGAATCCAATTTTCTGGTTTGGGGCGTGACACATAGTATCCTGGAGGTCGATTGCTCTGGAAACCTGTTGCACTTGGTACGCTGTCCAAGGGAAGAAAATTCGATTTGAAGCCAAGTGACTCAGTCACGCCTCGACTCAATTCAATAAGTTTTTCTTTCTCAAAATTTTTTTTCTTTTTTTTTTTTCTTGATTTTAATAGTTTATTTAATTCAACTAATTTTTCAACAATCTTGAAATCGAATTGTTGAATTACATACACTATGGCTACAGTAACAGTAAATGCTTCTACTGAGTTAGCCAAAATCGAACCGTTCGCTGGACAATCCTTTAAACGGTGGAAACAGAAATTAATGTTAATTCTAACTACCCTGAAAGTTTCATACATTTTATCTGAATCATTTACTATAGATCCAGTAAATCAAAATGAAGTAACAGATGAAAATAATTATAAAAATTATATTCTAAACTCTTTATCCAACGAATTATATGATGTGTATGCTTCTTACGCGTCTGCTAAAGATATATGGATTGCTTTAGAAAAGAAATACATATTGGAAGATGAAGGCGCTAAGAAACATGCAATTGCTAATTTCCTTCACTATGAAATGACAGATTATAAATCTGTCACAAATCAAATTCACGATTTTCAAAGTCTAGTTCACGAACTATCGAAAGAAAGAATTAAGTTGGATGAAGTGTTTCTGTTAAGAGCGCTAATAGAAAAGTTACCGCCCTCCTGAAAAGAATATAAAAATAGAATGAAACATAAGAAGAACGGTGTTTCTTTAGAAACCACTATCGTACACATACGAATAGAGGAGGCCAATAGAATCAGATACCAAAAAAAATGAGATAAATTCAAAAGTGAATCTTGTGAAATCAAGTCGGGCAAATAATAAGAAAAATGACAACTGTCATAATTGTGGTAAACCTGAATATTATACAAATGAATGCAGGCTCAAAAAGAAGAATGTAAACAATCAATTCAAGAAAAAGGGAGACTGCTACAACTGTGTAAAGCCTGGGCATGATGTCAAAACCTGTAGGCTTAAGAAAAATAAAGATAAGCCGCAGGCTAATCTTACAGAAACAAGCAATGAGTCTGACATAGTAGTAGCTGTGGTGTCAGAATTCTTCCTTATAAACAACTTGGAGTGGGTGCTAGACACTGGTGTAACTAGGCACGTGTGCAAGGATCGTAGCATGTTTACCTACTACCAAGTATCAGGAGATGATGAGCAAGTGTTCATGGGAAATGCTAGAACATCTCCAGTTGTAGGGAAAGAAAAAGTACTTCTGAAACTCACTTCTGAAAAGACTCTAATATTGAATGATGTCCTACATTTGCCTGACATTAGAAGAAACTTGGTCTCTAGTTCGCTCCTCAATAAAGCTGGTGTCAAGTTAGTATTTGATTCAGATAAGATTGTAATGACTAAAAATGGAACCTTTGTTGGTAAGAGGTACTATAGCGATGGTTTATTCAGTGTAAATGTATCCAATGATAATAAGAAGACATTTATTTCTATTTATATCGTTGAACTTTTTTATCTATGACATAATAGATTAGGTCATGTCAATGTAGCATCTTTAAAGAAAATAAAAAGATTAGGTTTATTACCTAATATATCTAATGAAGAGTTTGAAAAATGTGAAACATGTGTAAAATCAAAATTCATTAGAAAATCCTTTAAACAAATAGAAAGATCATCTGTTCTATTAGAGTTAATACACAGTGACTTATGTGATTTTAAAAATTACATGTCTAGAGGTGGAAAAAGATATTATATAACTTTTGTAGATGACTACTCTAGGTTCAATAGAGTATATCTATTAAGGAATAAAAATGAAACTTTAGATGTTTTTTCTAAATACAAAATTGAAGTTAAAAATTAATTAAATATAAAAATTAAAAGACTTATAACAGATAGAGGAAATGAATATGAATCTTCTCAATTTAGAGAATTATGTGAAAAGAATGGAATAATTCACGAAACTACAGCTCCTTATATATTAGAACAGAATGGAATAGCAAAACGTAAGAATAGAACTCTAAAAGAAATGATGAATGTCATGTTAAATAGTTCAGGCTTATCCTCAAATATGTGGGGAGAAACAATTCTGTCTGCTTGTTATATCCTAAATAGAATTCTTTCTAAATCTTCTAAATAGACACCTTATGAACTTCGGAAGAATCATGTTTCTAGTTATAAATATATTAAAGTGTGGGGGTGTCTTGCTAAAGTAGGATTACCTGAAACTAAGAAAAGAAAGTTAGGTCCTAAAACGACTTACTGTGTATTTATACGGTATGCACAAAACAATGCGGCCTATAGGTTTTTAGTTTTAAAAGCTAAGGATAATATTTTATATCCTAATACAATTATAGAAGCTAGGAATGAAGAGTTCTTTGAGAACATATTCTCTATGAAATCTAAATCTATAGGCATAGAAGATGTTAATGAATCAGATATTGCGTCTACTAGTAAAAATACTTACGAGAAAATAGTAAAAGAGATACAACCCAGAAAAAGTATTGGGGTTAGAAGAGAAACTAATCTAGGAGATGGTTTTTTCACCTTCTTAGTAGAAGATGATCCTATAACTTATATAGAAGCTATTAACTCTCCAGATGCAACCTTTTGAAAGGAAATAATAAATGATGAGTTAAAATCTATTATATCTAATAATACTTAGAAACTTGTAAACCTACCACCTGGTAACAAACCAATAGGCTGTAAATGGATGTTTAGAAAGAAATTAAAATCAGATGGAACTATTGATAAGTTTAAGGCTAGGTTGGTAACAAAAGGTTTTAAACAAAATGAAGGAATAGTTTACTTTGACACATATTCTCCTGTAACTAGGTTTACAACTATTAGAGTCTTAATAGCGATAGCCTTCATATATAAACTAGTGGTACACCAGATGGATGTTAAGACGACTTTTCTAAATGGAGACTTAGAAGAAGAAATATATATGGAGCAACCTGAGGGTTATAAAATATCAAGTAAAGAAAATAAAATATGTAAACTAATTAAATCACTATATGGTTTAAAACAGGCTCCTAAATAATGATATGAAAAATTTGATGGTGTTTTAAAATCAAATGGTTATCATATAAATGATGTAGATAGATGTGCATATAGTAAAATTTTTGAAAATGATTATGTTATTATATGCCTTTATGTTGATGACATGCTTATTTTTGAAACTAATATTAAATTAGTTAATACAACTAAGAAATTCTTGTCATTTAAGTTTGACATGAAAGACTTAGGAGAGGCTAGTGTGATCTTGGGTATTAAAGTAACCAGAAAAAATGGTGTTATTATATTATCACAATCTCATTACATTGAGAAGATATTGAGAAAGTTTAACCATTTTGACTGTTTACCTGTCATTACTCCTTATGATTATAGTGTAACTCTCATGAAGTATACAGAAAATAGTGTGTCTTAATTGGAATATTCTAAAATAATTGGTAGCCTCATGTATCTAATAAACTGCACTAGACCTGACATAGCTTTTGCAGTAGGAAGGTTAAATAGATATACACATAACCCTGAAAAAGAGTATTGGAATGTCTTGTCTAGAATTTTGCGATACCTAAAAGGCAGTATGGCCTATGATTTACATTATAATGGTTATCTTACTGTATTAGAAGGATATAGTGAAGCTAACTGGATCAGTGCTTCAGATGAGACAAAATTCACTAGTGGATATGTCTTCACTTTAGGTGGAGGAGCAGTCTCTTAAAAGTCTACCAAGTAAACATGTATCGCTCGATCAACTATGAAATCCGAGTTTATTGCCTTAGAAAAGGCTGAATCAGAAGCCGAGTGACTTAGAAATCTCTTAGCTGATATACTATTGTGGGCAAAGCCTGTATCGACCGTGTCTATTCATTGTGACTGTCAAGCAGCTATAGCGAAAGTAAAAAGTAAAATATATAATGAAAAAGGCAGGCATATTAGACTCAGACACAACATAGTGAAACACATGTTGTGTGATGGAGTCATATTTATTGACTTTGTGAGGTCAGAAAAGAATCTAGTAGATTCTCTAACCAAAGGACTATCTAAAAAGTTAGTCGATGATACACCGAAGGGAATGGGGCTGAGACTAATATATGAGCTGCCAGTGTCGGCAACCGAACTTATACAAGTGGAGATCCCATGAGATAGGTTCAATGGGTAAACAACAAGACACGAGGTAGACAATTACACTGAGTTGTTTGAGCCCCTTCTATGGTGTACAGTGCGAGCAGCAACGCAAAAGGATGAGTTTTTAGAACCCTTAATGGATCTATAGCCATATATTTGGTGGTGTATACAGTTGCTGCATACACTTAATGAAATTCACTTATATGGGTGTGGAGGTGGAGACCGCTTCCTATGAGAATTTAGGCGAATTTTCTATAGCACTCATGAAATCTAGGTAATGGTGTATGATTGAAACGCACCGAACCGCAAAATCACTTGCAGAGGAAGAGTTGTGTGAGTGGCATGTACTTGCGATCTACATTAAAAGGATTCAGGTTCAAGACTATAGTGTCACCTGATTCCTATACACCTGTCTTGCTTACTATAATGTCGGTTCAAGTCTATGGTGACACCGGCACCATTGCACAACTATTACGCTTTAATTCGAAAGAGTTTTATTTTAAAACATGTGGGGGATTGTTATATTTTGTTTTAAAATATTATTAAAATTTAAATTTTTAAATTTTCAGTGTTTTCCCTCCACATTTGAAAAGTTGAGGTACTTTTGAGTTGTGAGTTTTGTCACACATCGGATTCAACAAAGTAAACTATCTTGTATATAAGATAGTATTTTTGCCTAGGGCTTGAGCCCCTTTTAGGGAGCATGTGAATTTCGTCCTGTGTGGGGCTATGCCAATAGCTTTAATATATGTCATTGACCACACACGCGAGCGCGCGCCGAGTCGTGCCGTGCCAAGCTGAGTCGAGTCTGTGTCCGTGTGCGCGTGCGAGTGCGCGATGCGACGGGACGGGACGGGCTGGGCTGGGCGCGGGCACGGGTGCGGGTGCGGTGTAAGTGTACTCGCGTGAGTGTGTGTGTATGGGTACTCGTACGACTTTATATGCGAGAGTATACTCGCATTTGCGCTTTTTCATTTTAAACCAGAGAGATGCTTCCCTTCTGGTTGGTCGTCCCTGTTGGATTTAAACCCAAAGGACCTAACCTTTTATAAAGGTTGCTTATGCACCACCTCAGAGTCTATATAAAGACTTCCGATTCCAGTTTCAAAATATACGAAAACACTCTATCTTATAAAACTCTCTCTGATATGGTTTTAACATTATTACTGAGTTCATCGCTGAGTCAACTCAGCACCTTCGGATTAAACTGCAAGTGGTTCGAGCCCGTGTACAATGAGTGCACCGCTGGGACCGAGTCATAATCGTTGTATCCTGGAGGTCGATTGCTCTGGAAACCTGTTGCACTTGGGACGCTGTCCAAGGGAAGCAAATTCGATTTCAAGCCGAGTGACTTAGTCATGCCTCGACTCAATTCAACAAGTTTTTCTTTCTAAAATTTTTTTTTTTTTTTTTTTTGATTCTTGATTTTAATAGTCTATTTAATTCAACCAATTTTTCAATATCCCCTCCATGGTAAAGCCAATTGTATAAATAATTCCAAAGAATACAACCTCCTTTGGACTGTAGATACATGAGTGGGATATATTCTAGCAAACCCCACTCTTTGGGTTTGGGCTTTTCCCATCCTGCTCTCCCAACGTGCCCGTTTCTCCGACTTCCCCTCAGTTTTTGCCTCATCTTCTTTCTTGTGAGAGAAATATATGGCCGTTATGGCATGCTGCATGCACACTCCATTAAAACTATAATATTGTACGGTTGGTCAAGTATTTTAGCAATCCGTTTCACGTGTGTGGACCATTGTACCACCAACGTGTATAGAGTAGAAATCCAAATCCGGCCATGGCAAGTAGCCATTGGCATTTTCTCTTTTGGTTGCGCGGGCAGGTTGGCACTTGGCAGAGCAGTGACTGACAGATCGGTGATTGAGGAAGTGGGCCCTTCTCAACAAGATAAATTATATTTACGATTGTCCGCCGCCCCATGCTGTAGGGAATTCCTGCAGCACTAAGCTTTGCAGGGCCCACCATGATATATGAGATCCACGCCATCCATCTGTTTTGCCGGCTAGTTTTAGGGCATTGACCTAAAAATAAGGCAGATCCAAAGCCCAAGTGGACCACATTACGGGAGAGAGTAGGGATTGAGCGCCCACCACTTCCTGGGCGTAGAAGTTTTGGATCAAGCTAACATTTGTGTTTTCCCTTCATCCAGGTTGGGGTGACCCTATGAACAGGTTGGATGGCAAATAAACATCATGGTGGGCCAAATGAAGGTTTCCATATTATTTCCTATGATGTAATCCACTTAGCTTTTGATTACCTTATTTTTTTGGGCTCACGTCTTAGAATGAGCTGGCAAAACAGAGGAGCCCTAATTGCTGTCTTATGGTCCACATTGCTTGTTGGATGAGTGGTCCATGGTCCATGGTTTGAGAAAGCGGTGTTGGGACTTCTGTAAATTCCACATGCCCATCCAACATTGATATCTAGCCAGATGAGTCAATCTGGCACTTGCCTGGTCACCAGAGACATGCATCAGGTGGGCCCCACTATGTCAACGCTCCGAGGCAAGAATCAGGCCAATAAACTCACCAGGTGTGCCACAAATGTATGTTCAATGTGGCCTCTGGAGATTTTTTTAGCCATCCCTTGCTTTAATACATCTGTGATTAACTTTATGAGTTGATCAATCGGTCTGTCGAGCTAGAGCATTGGCATGGTGGGCCACCTGATGCACGCACGTAAGACCCACACACGTGCCAGAAAGGAACGTGCTATTGCGTGTGAATTGTGTAGTTAGCAATCCTCTCAAGAAGATACTGAAAACACGGATGGAGAATGGGATCACCTACGTGCGTTGCACTGCTCCACTCTTGCCAGTTGCCACACTGTATTCAGCCCTTAGATTTATTAAATATTTATTTATTTAGTTTTATATCTCCCTTACTAAAAAGCATCCAATGGAGTAAAACACCATGCACAATAAAGAGGTGCAGGAGATTTATTCTTAAAAAAAGAAAAAAGAAAAAAAAAAGAAGCTTTAAGATTGTGTTGTCACGTGCTAAACACATATTTAAGAATTAGTTTAGATTCTTGGAAGTTAGGTTAGTGAAAAGTAACCCAAGGAGAAGTTACTTACATATGGTGTTTATTGATTGATGTCTTAAATTTGTAAATTAACATGTCTATTGATGATAAGTTCAATACCATCGAGCTGACTTTCAGTTCCATTGAAGTCTCTCAGTGACATCGGGAAAATTTGAAATTTATCGAATTAGTTGTTGGACATTTTAGGTATCTTGTTTGATGTCATCGAAGGTTGTTTGATGATATCGAAGGCTGCTCGATACCATTAGTAAAATTTGAAATTTTCATGTTTAGTCGTTGAAACGTTTTGGTCATTAGTTTGATGTCATTGATAGTCTGTCGATGTCATCGAAGTCCCATAGAACTTATGCACAGAGTTACGCAAAGTTATGTATCTGCAGGATTTATTTATGATTTTGTTTGTGATTTTCCCATAGACTATATAAGAGTGTAATCTTAATCAAATGGTATCTCAAGGCATTTTAAATTCATTCATGAGGTTTTCAAGAGCTTGTGAGGAAAGATTCGATGCTTGTTTGAATTGGATATTATCTGTATCTCTTGTAATTTTTACTTTCATAGTGATATCTGTTATTTTGTGGTGTGGTTTTTTTTCATAAGAATTTTTCTACATTAAATTTGAAATCTTTGTGCTTGTGCTTCGTTGTTGCTATTGAAATACTTAACTCATCTCCGTGTGCTTTCAATGTTTTGGTCAGAAAATTCACCAATAACTTTCAAGTTATAACTCCCTTAAAGACATACGTTCAAACTTTTGAAAACAGTAGAAAGAAAGAAACACACCAATAATCTACCTGCAAGCACCATTATAATACCTAAAACGGAGTAGCTATTAAAGCCAATAAAAATACTTCATTTATTAAAAAAGCTCCAATAAATCTTTCAACAGAGCAACCAATCTAACTCCTACCACACCATTGGCAATAGAGGTCCATTTACAACATTAACAACCACCATGGATCGATTATTATTGAATGTTTAGCTGGAGCCTTTTTTCGTTGTATTTGAATGAGCACTGATTTGGTGAGGCTGTGACCATGGGGCCACCTTGATGTATGTTTTGTATATTGAGAGCGAATTAGGTGAGATCTAGGATCCACCGCGGTGGGTGTGATCCTTGCTATGGCGCCCACTATGATATATGTGACTGCATCCATGCCGTCCTTTCATAATGAAAGCTTACAGGGAATGATCCAAAAAATGAAGCAGTTCCAAATATAAGATGGACCATGGTACAGGAAATAGTAGTGATTGACCATTAAAAATGTCGGCGGGCCACAAAAGCTTTGGATCAGGATGATATTTGTGTGATTATTTCATCTCAGTGTTTGTGAACTTATCAACAGGTTGAATGGCAAATCAATATTCCGGTGGAATCCATGAAGTTTTTAATGGCGGGATTCAATCAAGACTTACCTGTGGTGTGGTCCACCTAAGAATTGAGTCAGTTTCATTTTTTTTATCATGCCCTAAAATGAGTTTTCAAAATGGTTAGACGGTGTGGATTTAAGGTACATACATCACTGTAAGCCCCACAGTCAGGGGTCCCACTCGCCTCGGTGGATCCGGAGTCTCACCTAATCCGCTCCCCAACGGTTTCACCTGGTGTGGCGTACTTGATCACTATTTACTCAAATGGTAAGAATGGGACAGCGTAACCTAGGGACAGGTTGGATCCCATGAAAGTCAGGCCCACCTGTCTCTGTGAAAATATAAGGAATCTTGGAGGTCGAAAGTGGAAACAAAAAATTCAAAAGAGCTAATGCCACTTGTTCCATCCGAGGATTTAGGACCACTGATCACAGCCACTTTCACCGCTGAGTAGTTTTGGGTGTATCTAGCAACCGGAGTGGGTGTTGATATCACTTTCCATGCGTTCACGTGTCTCTCAACCGGCGATTTCCTGTCTGCCCCAAGTGGGTGAATGAGAGTTTTACCACATGACATGCTGTACTGACAAGAACGTGAAGTGGGCCCCACCATTTTCGGGCAATGATCATCAATCGCATTGAGAGGTAGTTTGGAAGTCTTCAACCGAGGGAGCGGATTAGCTGTTACTCGGTAACAGCTTTGTGTGTTACCCCTACGGTGTGGGGCTCACCTTGATGAATTTGTTTGATATCTATGCTGCCAATCATTTTTTGCAGCTCATTTAAATGACACTTCCATTAACGGTTGGGTTAGCATCTATAATTTCCTTTGTAAAGTGAGGTTAAACCAGTCCCGAAGCAGCTTCCTTTCCATTTCATTTGTACTCGGCTAGAGCAGCAAATGGGTCGATAGCCTACTCGAGACTTTTTAATTCAATCGACATAGGTGGAGGGGGGGAAAGTAGTGAATGACAAAAGTTTCAGTTAAAGCTAATCTTTGTATTTTCATATTGTCCAGTTGTGTTTGACATTATTAATGGGTTGAAATATAAATATTCATAACTTATCTGCTTCCAATGGGCATTTGGAAGATTTTAACGGTGAGTGTTGAGGTGAAAATTTGGATCATCCTCCACTCAATGCGGCAGACTTTCGATGGACCTTAGTCATGCACAAAAGAGTGAGTAAAGAAAACCCTGGCTAAGTCAGGGGACCCTCTGATGCCTAATTCAGGGTAAGGAATCTGGATCTAAGTTGAGTGTAGAGAGAGGGTGCGAGATCTTACGTACCTTTAGCAATGGGTTCTCCTGGTATTTATACCTGTGAGTTGGATGATTCACATCCGTTAATCTCGACATGATTCACTCAATTAACAAGATATTATGATCATGAAGATATTATCTGTAATCTTTAAATTACGTGGTGTATCGTGTCTTAATGAGGCGTATCTTTGGGCGAGATCGTTGGTCATGTTTGCACCTAGGTCGATCTTTAGACTCGGAATGCGATGTACCATTACGGGCTTAACTCCAGCCTCAGCACGTGATACATCCATGCCTAGACTCGGCCTCGGCCTTTGTGCATGATACATACATGCCTTGACTCGGCCTCAGCCTCGGCATATAGAATATTTACACTCTGACTCAACCTCAGAACATACCATTGAGAAAATTAGGACTCAGCTCAGCCATTCTTCTTTGGACGAGGATGAGGGTTCAAGTCGGCCAATCAGAATTGCGGTTCCAAGTCGTGACTTAGGAGTTGGCCCCTAATGTTGTATATTTCTTCCGAGGTCTCACTATCTAATTTGTATAGTTTAGGCTGACCTTGATCGTCATTGTACAGATTTCCCCATAACAGTGAGCATTCAATTGTCACTGTTTCTTGCAGTGTGGTCCACCTTAGGTTTGAATTTGCTTAATGTTTAGACTTGTCCTAAAATGAGTTGGAAAAACGGATGGACAATGTGGATATATATCATATTATCAAGGTAGGCCTTATTATAAGGGTAACACCCAATGGGCTGTTATCCAGGTAACACCTAATTGGGGCCCTTTGATTGAAGGGGACCTGGATTGCATACTAACACTACCAAAATCACTAGCTATAGCTACTAGACAGTACGTTGTGGGCCTAAAATGATGTATGTGTTTCATCCACGTTGCCCACTCATTTTGTATCACTATTTTAGGTTATGAGCACAAAAATCATGCAAAGCAAATCTTTGGCTTACAACACTACAGGAAAAGTAGTAGTGATTGAATGCCCACCATTAAAAATATCCTAAGATTCAATTTAATGTTTATTTTCCATCCAAGTTGGTGATTAAGTCACAAAGATGTAGGTAAGGTGAAATAAAAAAATATCAACTATATACAAAATTCATTTTGGCCTCCAAGAAGTTTTTGATTGTTGACTATGTTTTTTATGGCGTGGTCCACTTGAGATTTGGATCAACCTCATTTTAGGATACAAAGATGATCTGAAAATAGATAGATTGCATGAATAAAATACATTCATTGTGGTGGGGCCCATACATTACAATGATGTAGACCCACAAACTCATATTATAGTGGTATTTCATCACAATAGGTACTTCAAACCATGACCTCTATTGAAACTCTTATGAGTCTACTGTTGAGGCAAGAGTAAGAACCCAACGCTGCACTCGAGCAAGCTTGAACTTGGTTTGAAATTTTTTCAAACTCCAAAAACCAAGTCAACTTAATCTAAATTCAATTTCGTGCCCAGGCGAGTTGAGCTTTTCGAAGTCAAGTCCATTCGAGCGAGGTAATTGAGCTAACTTGACTTGTGTACCACTTTAATTGTATATCTACAGTGTTCATCCGATTGTTAACTCATTTTTGGACATGAGCTTAAATATAAGAAGATCCAACTCTCATGTAGACCACACACCATAAGAAACAATGGTTGTTGAAGGTGGACCATTAAAAACTTCCCAAGTCCCATTGAAATGCTCACCATAGTATTTATTTGTCATCCAACTTGTCTATGAGGTCACAAAGACCTGGATGAAGGAAAAAAATCAGCTTGATCCAAAATTTGTGGCTTACAGAATTTTTTTATTATTATCATTCACTACTGTTTCCTGTGGTGTGGTCAACCTGAGATTTGGATCTATTTTATTTTTGCGATCATGCCATAAAATAAACTGGAAAAAGGATGGACGGTGTGGATATGCAATACATATATCAAGGTGGGCCTCACGGTTAGGGCCGCACCGCATGGGGTGAGGCTGGGGCCGCATTTAATCCGCTCCGGAAATCCGGAATCGCTGGTATACCATATACCACCGACCTGGCTGGTGCGTGTACATGTGGTTGCGAAGATGAGCGCTGGAGCTCGAGCTCCGGAGTGTACGAACGGTTCACATGCCCAATGATGTATTTATTATATCCGCACTGTTCATCCATTCGGCCAGAACGTTTCAGAGCATATTCAAAAAACGAGTAATTCAAAGTTCAATTGGACCACGCCACAAATAACAGTGGGACAATGATTCTCACTCATAAAACATTTGTAGGGCCTATCAGAACATTTATTTTCCATCCAATCCGTTCAAACAGTCACACAGGCCTGGATGAAGAGTAAAAACAAATACCATATTAATCCAAAACTTCCGTGACACCTAAAAGAGTTTCAATGGTGGAAGTTCAATCCTTTGCATTGTGGTCCACTTGATCTTTTTATCTGTCTTATTTTTCTGCTCAAGCCTTAAAACGACCTCAGAAAATGGAAGGACGGTTTGGATATAACACATACCTCATGGTGGGACCCACAATGTTTGGTGACGTCAACCCACCATCCAGGTCGGTGGTGGTGTGTGGTACACCGGCCAATCCGCTTCCGGGAAATCCACCTTATCAATTTGGTAAACCACCCATTGTGTGGCGTTGCTCTTGTGGTATGCCCACTTGGGTAATAGTTTCGTCTTTTTGAGGTGCGGCGTAGATACACAACGCATACATGAGAGGTGGGCCCTACGATCAGGGTACCACCCACATCGCTGGTTCCGGATTACCAGCCAAGTCCCGCCCACCCCATTTCACATCCCCGCTTGGATTCACCCCGTTGAAACCTTCTCCAGAAGATATATATATATATATATATATATATATATATATATATATATATATATATATATATATATATATTATTTCGCCAAAAGTAAGGTTTGGATTTGATGGGGTCTCATTTGTTTAACCCATTTGTCGTCCAAAACCAAGATTACCATTTGGTGTTGTCCAATCGAGCGAAGGAGCTGCCACATTTTTTAGATCATTCTTTAAAATGAACAGAGAAAAGGGATGGACGGCGTGGACAAACAGATACAGAACGGTGCTCCTCCCTCGATCTACCCGTTGGTCTCTAGAGATGGATCGGTATAGGACGCAATCCAAGGGAATCAAAGCAATAAAGACGAAGTATTCAATATGCAGCAGATCCATAAGCTTGCACATCGCTTATGGACCATCAAACGTGTACCTAACGGAATCTGGATTGTCCAAATTATGGACCCTTTGTAAACTTGGCATGACCCAAAATGGCTCTCAAAGAGTTTTTTATTTTTTAAATTTATAATTTAAATTCCATTTTAAGCGTCCACTTTAATTTCTATAGTCAGTAATTGGAAATCAAGGATCATACTTTCATATGATTTTGGGTGAACCGTCTAAATCTTGCCCACGATTTTAACAGTTAGGATTGGGTAACATGTGAGCCACGCCAAGTGTGTGCATGCGTGTGGACGGTCGTATTCTGGTGGAGTATCGACGTTGTCTTGTCCCGAAGAAGAGGACACTGAAAGTCCCTCCTATATGTTTTAAAATATAATATGGTGGTGGTAAAAAAACTCTAGAGCTTCCCTCATATTAAATAGTCACCGCACATTCAAAATGGTTCGAGGGTAGATGCCTCACATGCTTCTTCAATCTTTTGATTTCCTCTTTTTGGGTTCTGGTGCGTCCTGTAGCTATTATTCTTAGTATATTCCACCTGGGGATTCGGTAGTAGCTAGCTATCACGCGGTACGGCTGTAGGGTGCCCCCACTAACGAAACGCCACGTCGATCTCTTGAGGAGCTAGGTATGATCAACGCAAGAAAGAAGAGGGCCCACCCACAGGACGTCCTGCGGATGACCTCTCTGTGTAAAATCAGTATCATCTTACTTGCTATAAGCAAGAAATATCATCAACTTACTATGAACAAGGAACTTTTGTTTCCCTGTAGGGTTATTGAACATGTCATCGCTGATGTTACCGATACTATTATATTAAATGTAGTGTGTAATGACGTGGCCCAATCATACTCGGACTATTTCTATCTGTGTAGTGTGTAATGACGTGGCCCAATCATACTCGGACTATTTCTATCTGTGCCGCGTAGAAGGGTTGCGGATTGGATACTGACAAGGTCAGTAGCCAAATCACTACTGAAGTCACGTCACCAAGCTTTGTGGACCCCACCATGATGCATGTTTTGTATTCATACCGTCCAACCATTTTTAGAGAAAATGAGATAGATCTAAAGTTCAAGTGGACCCCACCATGTAAAATAGTAGGGACAGTGACATCTACCGTTCAAAACTTCTTAGAGGCCACGGTAGTTTCCGTTGAAGCTGATATTTATTTTTTTCACTTCATCAATCTCCATGTTAACTTATGAAAAGGATGGATCTCAAAAATACATCACTGTAGACCCTGTAAATGTTTCAACGGTGGGTTTGACGGCTCCTACAGTTTTCTGTGGTGAGTCCACTTGAAATTTAGATCTATGTCATTCCCTTTGTAATGCCATCGAACGGTCTTTAAAAATGGTTAGACGGAATGGATACAACACATGTATTACGGTGGAGTCCAGAGAGCTTGGTGACGTCACTTTAGTGGCGATTTGGCTACTGACCTTGTCAGTATCCAATCCGCACCCACGTAGAAGGGGCGCGGATTAGATACTGACAAGGTCAGTATCCAAATCGCTACTGAGGTGACGTCACCAAGCTCTATGGATCCTACCATGATGCATGTATTATATCCATACCGTCCATCCATTTGGAGAGACTGTTTTATGGCATGATTAAAATAATGAGATAGATCTAAAGTTCAAGTGGACCCCGCCATAGAAAACGGTGGTGACAGTGACATTCACCGTTCAAAACTTCTTAGGGGCCACGAGGTTTCCAATCAAGCTTATATTTTTATTTTCACTTCACCTATCTTTATGTTAATTTATGAATAAGTTGGATCTAAAAATTACATCATGGTGGGCCCTATAAATGTTTCAACGGTGGGTGTAATTGATCCTACGATTTTTTGTGGTAGGTTCACCTCAACTTTAGATCTATATCATTCTTTTTCTAATGACATAAAACGATCTCTACAAATGGTTGGACGGTATGGATACAACACATGCATCATGGCGGGGTCCACAGAGCTTGGTGACGTCACTTCAGTAGCGATTTGGCTACTGACCTTGTCAGTATATAATCTGCACCCGCGTAGAAGACCCATATTCATTTGTTTATTGCCAGCTTGCTTTGCATGGACTCTCCATCCATGGTTTAGGGGTTTGCTCTCCATGCGAGATGATGACGTAAAGTGGGTCGCGAATAGTTACATGGCCAAGATGGATCAGAAAAGGCCCGGTCGACGGCAGAAGTGATTCAGATCATCAGACCTTAAATCAGGTATATCTCACAATCCGAAATAAGTTATTTGACATAAAATATATGATTTTGAGGTAGAACGAGCTACTTTAGCCAACCAACCCTGCTACACCAGGTTGCCCAAGCTGGATTTGCGAAATACCGCCAGATCGACGGTCGTTTTCCTATTTTAATTTCGTTTTTACTATAAATAGTAAGTTTTAGTTTGATTATAACACTTCATCCGTTAGGTTTTAGGAGTTGCGTCCAACATGAGAAGAGCTTAGAAAAATTAGGAGAACGGTTTGGTGAAGCCAAATAAGAAACTATTTTTGGCCAAAAACCTTGCGCACTAGTAGACACCACGACCGTCTATAAATAATAAGTTTACTATTTGTTGTAAGTCACAAATTCTAAGAGTTTTAGTTGTAGTTTGATCTGATTTCTTTCTCATTGCTTGGTACCCTTATTTAAAGGGTTGTGAATTCATTTTTATTCATTCATTAATCAATTTCGAATTTATTAGAATTTATTTCTATTTTCTGCTTTCTTTCCTCATGGATTCGAGAAGTCTCTGTGAGAAGTCCAGAGAAGTTCCTTGGATTCGGAATAGTTATCCCCTTGAGGAAGACGGTGCTCGACCTCACGCCCTTCCTTGCGTCAATTTGGTATCAGAGCGAGGTTTTTTCTCAAATAGATGGCTTCTAACAACGGGTCGGACAACAATCCGATGGGTAGTGTTCCAGAAAATTTACCTTTAATGGTAACAACTTTCGAAGCAGCGCAACAAGAGAATCGACAAGCCATGCAAGGGTTGCAGGCTTTCATCGACCACATAACGGATCTCTTGGCGAAAATCCTAGGGCAACTCCATGTTCCTGGTGGTAATCCTCCATCGCCAATTGCTGAAACTCATAATCGCCCTGATCGCAGGATAATACCGGCATTGCATCCAAGGGTCATTTCTGAGGAAGAGGGCTCTAGTGAGGAGGAGATCGATAACATAATCTTTCAACACCTTAGGTAAGGCAGCGATAAAGTATATCGAACAAATCGAGAATTCAAGATGTGGGTTGATATTCCTAACTTCAATGGCCAACTACACATTGAGAATTTTCTCGATTGGTTTTCTGAAGTTGAGCGATTTTTTGACTATATGGATATTTTTGAAGCAAAGAAGGTCAAGCTTAGGGCCTACAAGTTGAAATGAGGGGCTTTAGCTTAGTGGGAACAACTACGACTCACATGAACTAAACAGATGAAAGCATCAATCTGTACGTGGCAATGGATAAAGCAGCTACTACGTGCTTGATTCTTTCCTAGCGATTACGATCAGGTATTATTCCAACAATATCAAAATTGTCGACAGGGTAGTTGGTTGGTGAGAGAATACGCAAAAGAATTTTGCCGCCTGGCGACGCATAACGATTTGGTCGAGACTAAATTGCAGTAAGTCGCCTGATTCAACTGTAAATTATATATGGCGATCCAGGATCAGGTCCAGATGCAGTCTGTCTGGACGATGAATGATGCGATCAAGTTGGCTACTCGGCAGAAGCACAACTTGAACGTCCTAACACACGAACCTATCCTACTGCAAGGATCACTGCGGCAGGTCCACCCTAGGGAGCTCCACAGCCTAAGGAGAATGAGTATATAGGAGCACGCACTCAACCTCTTACATCTGAGAGTCGAGATTAGGGAAGCGGGCAAACTAGTCCCCAAAGGGACGTATCGGCTGCTGCTAGTTTAAATAGAATTTCAAACCCTTATGCTCGACCAAGGCTCGACAACTTCTATTATTGTGGTCAACCGGACCACCTATCAAATACTTATCCCCAGCGAAAAGTGGCGAACCTTACCATTAATGATGTTAGTGTTGATAACACCTATGAAGATCCAGATGTTGAAGAATAGCAGCATACCACTGAGGACGAGGCAGATGATTCAAGTTGGCTTCAGAAAGATCGCGGCGAGTCACTTGTTGTGAGGCGGCTATTATATGTGTTAAGAAAAGAAGTGCATTTACAGCGGCATAACATTTTCCGCACTAGGTGTACGGTGAATCGAAAGGTTTATGACGTGATCATTGATAGTGGAAGCAGCAAGAACATCGTCTCCAAGGTCATGGTGAAAAACTATAATTGAAAATAGAGCGTTATCTCTCCCCATATACAATCGGTTGGATCAAGAAGGTCAACGAAACAAAGATAACTGAACGGTGCACCACATCTTTTTCAATTAACAAACATTATAAGGATGAAGTAGTATGTGATGTGGTTGACATGGAAGCATGTTACATACTACTCGGTTGACCCTGGCAATCTAAGCGTGACGCCACTCACAAAGGGCGAGATAACATATATATCTTCATCAAGTACAGTTGGAAGACCATATTGGCCCCTATAGATCCAGAGGGACCACCTGAAACTTTTAAAGTGAAAGGCCTTTTTCTCTTAACCATACGGGACTTTGTAGAAGAATCTAAAGAAACAGGATAGGCTTATGCATTAATTGTAAAAGGGAAAGAACTCGAGCCTACCATCATCCCTGAAAGACTAAGGCCCTTAGAAGGATTTATCTATGGACTTCATGCTTGGTCTCTCATGAACACAATGCGACATGAATTCGGTGTTCGTGGTAGTAGATCGTTTCTTTAAGATGACGCACTTTATTCCATGCAAGAAGACTTTCGATGCAACACACATGGCGAATCTATTCTTTAGAGAAATTGTGCGGCTATACGAGGTTCCCAAGACTATTACTTCTGACCGTGACACAAAGTTTATAAGCCACTTTTGATGAACTTTGTGGACTAGATTCGATACACGACTTCAGTTCAGCAACGCCTACAACCCACAAACTGACGGGCAAATCGAGGTTGTGAATCGCACGTTGGGAAACTTCTTTCAATGTATTTTAGGAGAAAAACTGAAGCAGTGAGATTTGGCTTTATCTCAAGCGGAGTTTACATTCAACAACATGGTGAACAGATCGACAGGAAAATTTCCGTTCCAGGTTATTTATGGACTATTACCTCGCCACATATTAGACTTAGTCCCTCTGCCCAAGGTCCCAGGCATGAGCATTGCAACATAACATATGAAAAACAGGATCGTGGGCATTCATGCAGAGGTACAGATCAAGCTACATGCCTCAAACGAAAAGTACAAGGAGCAAGCGGACAAGCATCAGCGACAAAAGGTGTTTGAGATGGGTGACCAAGTAATGGTCTATCTACGCAAAGAAAGATTTTCGACCGAAATATACAACAAGTTGAAGAATAAAAAGATTAGACCGATACCAATCATCCGAAAGATCAATAATAATGCTTATGTTATTGATCTTCCAGATGATATGGCGATCTCACGGACTTTCAACATCGCGGACCTGACCAAATATCATGAACCAGAGCAAGAAGAGAACTCGAGGACGAGTTCTTTTGAGGTAGAGGAGATTGATGTAGAGCGGGTCGCGAACAATTACATGACCAAGATGGATCAGAAAAGGCCCAGTCAACAACGGAAGTGATCCAAACCATCGGACCTTAAATCGGGCGTATCTTACAATTTAAACTGAGTTATCTGACGTAAAATATATGATTTTCGAGTAGAACGAGCTACTTTAGCCAACCCAACCCACTATGCCGGGTTGCCCAAGTCGAATTTGTAAAATACCGCCAGATCGACGGTCGTTTCCCTATTTTAATTTCATTTTTACTATAAATAGTAAGTTTTAGTTTAATTATAACTCTTCATTTGCTGGGTTGTAGGAGTTGCGTCTAACGTGAAAAGAGATTAGAAAAATTAGGAGAATGGTTTGGTGAAGCCAAATAGGACACTTACTATTTTTGGCTGAAAACCTTGCCCACTAGTAGATGTCACGACCGTTTATAAATAGTAAGTTTATTATTTATAGTAAGTTGCGAATTCTAGGAGTTTTAGTTGTAGTTTGATTCTGATTTCTTTTCCATTGCTTGGTACCCATATTTAAAGGGTTGTGAACTCATTTTTATTCATTCATTAATCAATTTCGAATTTATTAGAATTTATTTCTATTTCTGCTTTCTTTCCTCATGGATTCGAGAAGTCTCTGTGAGGAGTTCAAAAAAGTTCCGTAGATTCGGAATAGTTATAATCTTGAGGAAGACGGTGCTCGACCTCACGCCCTTCCCTGCATCAGATAATTACAATGGGATGCATGCAAGAGTAGCCATCCATGGTATAGTGGTTTGTTGTCTATGTGTCATGAAAGCTTGAACCATAATCAAGACCATTCCATTAAACAGGTGGGCAACAACCAAATCTAACACACTAGGTATTGTTTGGCAAAAAAGCATGTTAAAGTTTGTTTATATATATTGATACGTTATCATATAATAGCTTAAGCTTTTATAGTAAGTGGTTATTCGACATGATATTAGAGTGTAAGGTCATGTGTTATGTCTAATATTGAGATTTTGATGTTGAATGGATGTAATATTATTTTAATATTGTTTTAGTTTTGAATAATATTGATATTTTGTTCTTAGTTACTGTTATGAGAAAATCTGAGCCAAACCTAACAAAGGCCAACTTAGATAAATTGATGAGCAGAGCCTCAAACTAATAGTATTACATCTGAACCGACTCGATTCCAAATTCTTTTGTAGAGCTTTGACACCGGCCTGGAACCTTGAAGAAGTCATTACACACTTGACCCGTCGACTCTAATTAGTAGCTCGGACGATCATAAGTGAAGCCTGGCTCAGATGAGAATATGGTGTTACACGTCCGACTCGTCGGCCAAAGTCGGAGGTCTAGTACTCGGTGCTGATCTAAGTCATCTAAGATCTGACCGAGATTAGCTCGCTTATGAGCTCGGAGGGTTGTGGGCTAAGATCGGCTCGGATGCATATGTGGCTGAGGATCACGCAAAGGAATTAACCCCACTAAGGCATGTTTAGAGAGTTATCCGGCGTACGATCTTAGAATAAAGGTCGAGATCAACGCGCGCGCAGTTCTCGCCTTATGGCAAGGATCATGCTGAGATTAACGAATACGCTCACTCTACACCAAAGGTATAAATAGAGAGCATAGCAGCAGAAACAGGCACACAAGATGTCACACCCTAACTCCCAGTTACACCACTTAGACCGAGATTCCTGGCCTGACTTTAGCATTGGAGGGCTCTAGCCAGGGTTTCCTTTGCCCTTCTCCTATGCAGGCTAACGGAGCTCGGAGCAATCCAACGAAGCTCAGCTGGGGTGACCAGATTTTTGCATCAACAGTCACTACAAATGTTTTAAATTTTGTTGATATTAAAATTTCCGCTCGTGAAGGTATGTGTGACCTAATTAGTAGGTAAACATTACAGTCTGCTTAGGAAGTTTTAAATGGTGGGTGTTCAATCACCACTGTTTTTAGTTTAGTGCCGGTGAAATGGATGGACAACATTGATAAAACACATACATCATGGTGGGCCCACGAAGCTTTTCCAGTGGCATAAATGACCAAGGTCGTGCTGTGTGCTACGCTTTCTACTCTTTACTCTCTTCCGTTGGAACCTCTCACGGTGTTGTATATTTCGTCTACTGGACGAAAGGAGGTGGTGCAAGCAACTTAAAATTTCGTCAGCTATGAATGTTGGTTAATCTCATACTCAAATTGTGAGATTTGCTATTCTCCCTCATAACTCTCTACTCGCAGGCACACGTGCCAACTCGTGCCTGACCAAGCCATTCATTAGGCCACACATGCCTAAAATCAAGGCGGCTCATTCATGAGGTGGGGCCTGCGTGTATGAATGGATGGATGGCTCTGTAGGCTACTGGTCCACATTGATGTAGTTGTTTCGGTTGAAAGCAGATGCGGTCCCCCTGATCTTTTAGCAAGGGCATCTATACATTGGGGACCACTTGATAAACCAAGCTGGCGTGCATGTTAGACATCAGTATGCAGGCTGGCGAGTCTGCAAGTAAGATTAACAAACATATGAAATAAGCTCCTCACCAAAAGGTAGATAAGAAAACCGAGGATTATGCCAGCACTTACCACAAATGTATACACAACTATCCTCTAACACCTTTCCTCGAAACTCAAAAGGTGCTCTTAAAAAATCTTGAATTTGAAATGCAAGAAAAAGATACAATTCCATGGAAAGAACATATTCACTGACAAAGTGGGAGCAGCTAAATCAGTAACAGTCACTTCAAATGCCACAAATGGGTTCCAAACTTCAAATCAGATGGGAGGCTAGGGGCTAGCATTCTATGCTCAAAAGCTAAGTGTGCTGGATTTTAGTTAGTAATTGGATGCAGTTGAACTGAGGCCTGTAATAGCCCAAATCGTTTTTTTTTTTTTTCCCACCCCTAGGCCTAAATCCTGAAGCCCGCCATGGGCTAGAATTATGTGTCTCAAGTGCATCCATGGCAAGAAATGAAGGCCCAGGTTTAGTCCCATGTGACCTGCTAGCATGTGGGCTGGGATGAGTGTTGAACATGTTCAAACCAAGCCCAAATAAATCCAGAATTACGGCGGGCGGACCGGACAGAAAGAAAAGTTCCTATAGTCTAGGAATTTGTCACCTTTCCCTCCATTCAGGCATCAAGATTTGATACTTGTATGCCACTTATCATATTTTTACAGAATACAACTAATGTGGCCTGGTTATGGGTGGACGGTTTATCTGTACATCAATAATAAATGGGCCCTGCAATGCTTGGCTCTACACTTTCTTTTTTTTTTTTTAATCATTTAAGAGAATAAAGAAAGGGCGTTTGAGTCATCTTGCCATCCAACCGTACGGAATCAGGGGATCCTTTTGAGTATTCATAAATTGTAAATTCTGGTTTTCTGAGGTTGTTTTTTTTTTTTTTTTTTCCTTTTCACAATAATCCTTTTTTTAGTCCCAAATGGGTTTGAAACAAAGAAAAACAAAGCCCATGTCCTGCTAAGATGCCATACGTGTGCATTAAGCGCAGGTAAAAGGTGCATGTGGGGGCCAGCAAACCTCTCGTCGAGAAGCGTGGGTGAATAGAACAGAAGCATTTAAAAAGAGAAGGGAAGGAGGAACGAAGGATGAAGTGCTTCCTATTTCTGAGGTGAGGTTTGTCAGTAGCTTAGCAGAGTCCATTTTCCTTTTTTCCGACCATCCCCTGCACCCTTTGTCTCATTTTTCATCAACTCCGTAAAAATCCAATGAAAAGGACCCAGAACCATTCAACCGTTGGTGGATGAGAGTGCATGCATTGCAACGCTTGCCCCAATATGATAGTCCTTTCACCCACCACATCCAAGTGCCATTTGTAGGGGGGAGTTATTCGATTTTTTATTTACACAACCACACACCAAATTGGAACTCGACCCCATGACTGCAGTGTTGAAACTCCTGTAAGTTTACCACCAAGCCATGAATAAGGGCCCGAGTTATTTGATACTTGGGTTGCATGTGACCGTTGACACGCAGTGTTGTAAAAAATGATTTTAATTAAAAATATTTTAAATAAAAATGAATGATATTTATTAGTGTTTACCAGCAGGTACAATATGAACCTTAGACTGACAAGAGCAAAAGGTTCAAAAGAACTAGATCAATGTAGTGGTCTAATTAGCCCAACTAATCTTACTTCTCAATCTCTCTTTTCATTTGAGATTTTTGTTTTTTTAGCTTTTATCTGCTAGTAAAATTAGGTTTATAGAGTTCTATCAACGGTTTCTGTGTTTATTGAATGTAGAACCACATGTAGACTGGTTATAACCTATAAGCTATTTACTTGCAACATGTCAGCAGTCTCAATTATTTTAAGAAGGGATGATAATATATATTTTAAGAACAACTAACTTACATGTGTTTCAACCTGTTCTTAATCTTTATATTTTAAGTTTTCAATTTCCTTCTATTTTGTTTTATTGATATGTAATTTGAGATTAACAAATCTCTACATGCAAGGGCTTGAAAATTGTAATCATGGAATACACAAACCCAATTTAAATGGATAAAATTGTTGAACCATTGTTGCATAATCATGATCCCAAAGATTAGACTTGTTGAACATTGCTAACCTAAAACTAGTGCACATTTGTTTGATGAAATTTGAAATAAGACCTTCAAATATTTTTCATTCCTAACCATTTATTAAATGTCTCTCAATCTTAATAGTTAGATAACCAAATAAGCATAATTCTTAGTCCATGATACATCTAAACCAGGACCCATAATTAGGATGGTTTAATTAAAATTACTTTTAGGCCACTTATGCAATTCTAAGCACCTATGTATCACAATAACGCTTCACTAGAGTATCAAAGCTTCACTAGATCAGTATCAAAGTGTTTCTCCATTGCTAGCTAGTGTGAAATCTCTACTGAATAGATAACGAGTGGCCTGGGTTAAATTTACCCATGTTATTAGTTTTAGCAGTGGCTTGTTGCAGGATATGGGAAGGATTTTAACTTGAAAAAGTGCACGAGGCCAGCTGACTCTTCGACTCTCTTGCCTGTTAAAATGAAAGAAACTTTGATACTCTGGTAGTGTAAGATTGTTCATACTCTAGCACCAAAAGATTGTACAAGTAAATTAACATAAACTCAAAATTAAATTCTACAAATCATGGGATTTGAATCTCAACACAAACAAGTAGTGATTTAAATATTTAATTGGCTAATTGATGGGTGGTCAATGGATGACCAGATGAAACAGTAAAAACATATAAATATTTATTAATCAGAAGATAGGGACGGTAAATCAACTTGAATTTGGGGGAGTCTGTCATTTACCTCACCAGGGCGTTTTATTAAACAAGCACTCCTTGATGCTTAATCAAAAGAAACTGCTTTCCTTGTTCGATCCAGCAGTGGCACAGGTGGGGTCTATTAGGCTTTAAGCTAAGTCATTAATCTGGTGGGCCCCATCATTATTTGATCATATGATGCTCCAGCCGTGAAAAAAATGGTCAGATACAGCCAGATGCCTGCACTTTAACTGGCCTGGATTCTTGATTATTTTTTTAAAATTTTTTTTTTAGTAAAGAATAAAACTTTGAGTTGTAGCCTCAAGGACATTTGCATGCTGCCGAAATTTATATCCTGTTTTTGTCTTTGCCTTTTGTTTTAGTTTGATTTAAAAATAAAAAATAAAAAATCTTTTATAATCTTTCTACTTACGACTGTATAAAGGTGGTTTTTTGCAACATTTAATTCCAACAGTTGAGGTCATGGTTTAGTTGTCCAGACCATTGGTTTGTTGCGCGCACCCTTTCAAAGATGATCCACGTGTCTATGTTTCTAAGATTTTTTCAACCCTGCAACTTTTTTAGCTGGACTGGTAGTGTGCAATAGACTCCGTAGGTTGGATGATCAGTTGGGTCCCTTCGGGCCCTAATAAGTGTTGCTTGGGTTTTTATAAATCTAACTTATTAGATAATCTTATCTGCTATTCTTCTTTTGAAATTTTTTCCTTTTTTTTTTCCCTTCTACTATCATTTTAATGGCCACGGATTCATGTATAGGGAACCTAATAAGTTTAGTTTTGATATGCATGCTGTTGGGGAAAAAATACATTCAGTCCGGAGACTCGGATTATAAGTAGGTCGGCTCTGCTAACGCTGTCCGAAGAGTCCGAGACAACGGTCAGAGCCGAGAGAATAAAGGATAGGCCAAGGGGCATCAGCAAAAGACGATAACAGTCGCTCTGTCGGAGTGAGAGCCTCGTCTGTATAAGCCTACTAAGGGCCGAGCGTATTCTAAGCCACCCAACCGATAGAATAAAACTGACTTAACGAGTTGGTTCTGTCGATCACGGAGTAAGGGAGGATGACGGACAAACGCCGAGACTATCCCGTCCGTGAGAAGGCAGAACACTTGTCCTCTTGAGTCGGTCGGCTTTCCTAGAGTCGGTAACGACCGAGCCGAGACAAGAGAAGGCGGAAGGAATGCAAATGCTGCTCCGAAAATCCAGGAATATGGATATCCGATCCTGAGATTCTCGGGATCGAAAGCAATCAGCAAAGAGGAGTAAATCTCTCAAGAATCAGGAGAAGAATCCTTGTATGATGAGGATTCCCAAGACTTATAAATATCTAAACTTTCTACAAAAAAAGGTACGAGATACAAAACTGAGAAAACCTTTTGCTATCGATAAAGCGACTGACTTAAGCATCGGAGGCTCCCCGACTCTAGCCAGGGTCCCCTTGACAGTGTTGATCGTGCAGGTGGAAAAAGATCCGACCCAGAGGAGCCGTTCCATAAAAATACACCAACAGTTTGGCGCCGTCTGTGGGAATCGGACAAAAAGTCATTTTCTGCAATTCATCGAATGACAAGAACTAGGAGGACGGATCCAGATGAAGCGGGGGAGGCCGCTGCTAACATAGCTCAGGGAGCTCCCCCAACAGCACCGCCTGCGACTACCAGCCAGCCTAACCGAGGGAACGTGCACTTGGATCGGAAAGTCCAAGAGATGCATTCCGAGATGGCAGTTATGAAACACATGCTGGAACAACTGTGTAATCAGCAGATGCAGCAGCGTCACGAGTTGGCACAGGTTCTCCCGCCAACATCTGTAGCGCAGCCTGCTGCTCTACAGTCGTCTCGACAGCCGAATCAACCCCAGGGACCGAGTCAGCATCAAGGACTAAGTCAGTCAGCGCCGGCTCGCTCTGCAACTTCCATTCTGCCTCCCTCTGATCTGCGACACAGAATAGATCAGAGGAGGCGAAGTCGGCTCCCTATAGAAGAAACGGCAAAAAGTACGGAATCCTGTAAAGCCGATATGCAAGATTTTAAAAACGAGGTCCGAAAAAAGATGGAAAAAGAGATGGTAGGCATGAAGCATGGTCAAAACTCAAACCCAACCAAATCTAAGGAAAAGGCTTCTCCGTTTGTGGACGAGGTGATGCAGGCGCGGTTGCCGAAAAGGTTCCGTCTACCTCAGATTACTCCCCTTTTCAAAAAAACCGATCCAACAGAGCATCTTGAATGCTTCAAAACCTATATGGAGTTACACGATGCCTCGGACGCTATTATGTATTGGGCCTTCTCTCTTACCCTGACTGATGTGGCCCGACTTTGGTTTAAGCAATTAAAACCGAGGTCAATTAAGTCGTTCGCTGAGCTCAGTGACGCCTTCCTCAACAATTTTATTGGCAGAAAGAAGAAGTTAAAGCCGCCCGCACATCTGAACAACATAGTTCAGAAGGAAGGAGAGCTGTTGAAAGACTATATCAAGCGCTTCAACTTCGAATCTCTGAAGGTTCGAAAGCATTCTGAGGAGACAGCTCTTAACGCTCTCATGCAAGGGGTGAGAGATAAACCCTTTTTGGCGTCATTAGACAAGAATCCGCCCGAGACCCTAGGCGAATTTATGGTTCGGTCGGACAAATACGCCGACGCTGAAGAGACCCGACTCCTACGAGAGAAGGTCCAGAATGCGAAACCCTCGGCTAAAGAGCCGGCAAAGAAAGAAGCTGATTCAGCCGGAGGGAAAAAGCAAAAAGATGACAGGGCATGAGACGACGGTAGGTTGGGAAAGCAACCCGACAGGAGATTTTCTACATACACCCCCCTGAACAAATCTCAGGAACAAGTGTTGATGAAAATTAAGAACGAAGGTTTCATCAACTGGCCCGGAAAGCTCCAAGGGAACCCGAATCGACGGAACAAGAACAAATACTACCACTATCATCGTGATCACGGTCACAATACGAGTGACTGTTACCATATGAAGGATGAAATCGAGCGGCTAATTAAAGAAGTCCGACTCAGAGAACATACAGAAAGATCTGGTGTTCCAGCAGGACCAAGTGAAGATCGTCCCATGGAAGAAATCCGAACGATCATTGGAGAGCATCAGGGCGGCGGAGATTCAAATAACGCGAGAAAAAATCACGCTAGAAGCATCGATCGCCTGGAGTCTGAGATTCTTCTGCTGTCCCGACCTTCCAAGAAGTAGAAGAGAGAAGGATATTGCATCTCATTCACTGAGGATGACTCCCGAGGCATTCATCATCCCCATGATGATGCACTTGTCGTTGCTCTCACCATTATCAACAGAAAGGTGTTCCAAATACTGGTAGACACTGAGTCATCGGCGGACGTACTGTTCACCCAAGCATTCAACAAAATGGGCATCGGACGATCGACCTTACGGCCGGTCCGAACCCCACTGATAGGATTTTCGGGTGGCCAAGTACTTTCCGAGGGAATCGCCTCACTACCACTCACCGCCGAGATTGCACCTCATCAGACAACTACAATGGTTGACTTCCTAGTCGTGGATCAACCATCGGTGTATAATGCTATACTCGGTCGACCATCTCTAAGCCTCCTTCAAGCCGTGGTGTCCACTTACCACCTTTCCATGAAATTCTCGACTGAGTCGGGAGTAGGAATTGTGAAAAGAGATCAACAAGATTCTCGAAGATGCTATGCCACCGCAGTCAAGGCGCCGGCGGAAGTATCAATGATCGAATCGCTGGACCCTCGAATTAAATATCATGAACGAGAGCAATCGATGGAAGAACTCGTCTCGAAACCGTTAACCGAGATAGACACGTCGAAAGTAGTGTAAATCGGCTCGTCTCTGAGTCCACCTCTTAAGGAAAGAGTGATCGCCTTGCTTCGGCGGTATGCTGATATATTTGCTTGGAGCCACGAAGACATGCCCGGGATCGATCCCTAGGTCATTACGCACCAACTCAACATCGACCCGACTTACAAGCCCATCTGACAAAAGCGTCGCCCTCTCGGCCCGGAAAGGTACGTTGTCATTGAAGAGGAAGTCGGTAAGCTCTTTAAAGCCAAATTCGTCGAGGAGATATACTATCCAGAGTGGATAGTTAATGTTGTACTTGTAAAAAAAGCCAATGGGAAGTGGCAAGTCTGTATACATTATACAGATTTGAACAAAGCCTGCCCTAAGGATAGCTTCCCTCTTCCTCGCATTGATCAGCTGGTAGACAATACTGCAGGCCATGAATTGCTTAGTTTTATAGATGCCTACTCAGGCTACAATCAAATTGTAATGCACGAAAATGATAAATCAAAAACTACCGTTATCACTGACAAAGGCCTTTACTGTTACCGAGTGATGCCATTTGGTTTGAAGAACGCCGGGACAACGTATTAAAAGTTAGTGAACAAAATGTTCGCTCGGCAAATTGGTCGAACGATGGAAGTATATATTGACGATATGCTCGTCAAAAGTGTACAAGCAGTCGACCATGTGGCGGACCTGGAAGAAATGTTCCTGACTTTACGTAAGTATAGAATGAAGTTGAATCCTAACAAGTGTGCTTTTGGTGTAAGCTCGGGAAAATTTTTCAGTTTCCTCGTTAGTCAGCGAGGAATCGAAGCGAATCCCGAAAAAATCAAAGCTTTACTTGATATGGAGTCTCCAAAAACAATCAAAGACATCCAAAGGTTGACAGGGAGAGTAGCCGCGCTTAACCGCTTCCTGTCCCGAGCCACAGACAAATGTCTCCCATTCTTCAAGCAATTAAAGGAACGACAGACGATGGAGTGGACGGACGAATGTGAAAAACCGTTTCAAGAACTAAAGATTTACCTCGGGTCCCCACCACTGCTGTCTAAGCCCAAGACAGGAGAAGCTTTATTATTATATCTGGCTGTATCCGATGCAGCAGTTAGCTCGGCCTTAATACGAGAGAACGAAAGGAGGCAACTACCAGTGTACTATGTTAGCAAAACTTTACTATCGGCAGAGACGAGGTATCCTCAGCTCGAGAAAGTAACCTTAACTCTGGTAGTATCTTTGCGGTGACTCCGACCGTATTTTCAAGTTCACACCATCATTGTTGTAACCGACTCACCACTGCGTTAGATTCTTCAAAAGCCAATAGCTTCCGACCGACTTACGAAGTGGGCTATCGAATTGAGTGAATTCGACATTCAGTACAAGCCGAGAGTGGCCATAAAAGGATAAGTTGTTGCTGATTTTCTTGTTGAAGTAACCTCCAACCATAACACAACACATGATTCTGAGAAGGTTACTGAAACAGTAGCTTCTTTCTCTCTCGACCCCTTGCTTGACCCGGCACCCTGGAAGCTATTCGTCTACAGTTCATCCAACTCCAAAGCAAGCGGGGCTGGGGTGGTATTAGAAACTCCCGATCAAACTTGTATGCAGTATGCTTTGTGACTTGGATTTAAAGCGTCGAACAATAAGCAGAGTACGAGGCCTTATTACTCAGCCTTAGACTCACCGCGAGCTTAGGCGCCACTCATCTCAACGTTTTCAGTGACTCGCAGTTGGTCGTTAACCAAGTTTCTGGCATTTATCAAACTCGGAAAGAACAACTGAAGGCGTACATGGAAAAAGTTAAAGAATTAATCAGCAAGTTCTAGGAATGCAAAGTTATTCGGATACCCAGGGCCGACAATGCCAAAGCTGACTTGTTAGTCAAGCTCACTTCAGCTGACGAAGCACCATACCTCGGTCGGTTCCGATCGAGTTTGCAGCAAAACTGAGTATAAATGAACCGACAGACTCGGCTACAGACTCGGTCATACTTCCTATCAATTCGGAACCCACTTGGTTTGATCCAATCGTTTATTATCCTAATGATGGAGAACTACCAGAGGTCACGCCGAGGCACGGCGGCTAAAGGTACGAGCGTTGTGTTATACCATCTTGAATGGTGTACTGTACAAGAAAGGGTTTTACGCTCCCCTATTAAGATGTGTGAACTCCCATGAAGCCGACTATGTCTTACTGGAGATACACGAAGGAATATGTGGGAATCACTCAAGCGGACGTTCGTTCGCCAACAAAGTGTTACGGCAAGGGTATTATTGACCGACGATACAACATGATTCTAAAAAGTTCGCCCAAAAGTACGACAAGTGTCAGCGATTTACGGTTGTCCCGAGACAACCTCCGAGGAACTCACTCTGATGTCCAGACCGTGGCCTTTCACACAGTGGGGGATCGATATCATTGGACCCTTCCCTCTGGGGAAGGGTCAGACCAAATTTGCTGTGGTTACAGTAGATTATTTCACGAAGTGGGTCGAGGCTGAGCCATTAGCGAAGATTACCGAGCAAAGGATCACTAGCTTTGTTTGGAAAAATATCGTCTGTCGGTTCCGAATACCTCGGACTATCATTACCGACAATGGGAGGCAGTTCGATAATAAGCAATTCCGTGAGATATGCAGCAATCTCGGGATTCGAAACTTGTACGCCTTGCCTCATCATCCTCAGATGAATGGACAGGTCGAGGCCGTTAACAAAATTATAAAACAACATCTCCAAACGAAGCTCGATGAAGCAAAAGGAGTATGGACCGGGGAACTCCCGAATATATTGTGGGCCTATCGAACTACAGCTCGGACTGCCACGGGAGAAACTCCCTTCTCTCTTTGTTTTGGCTCGGAAGCTGTGGTCCCGGTTGAGATCGGTATTAGCTCGGCCCGAGTCAATACATTCGGCGAACAAGAAAATGATGAACTCCTATCAGTCGGGCTCGATCTGTTGGAAGAGAGAAGAGGAGCTCGATTACGAATGATGGCTCGACAGATGCAAGTGTCTTGATTTTACAACAGACGAGTCAAGGTCAGACGATTCTGAGCCGGTGATATGGTCCTCCGAAAGACATTTCCAAACACGAAGGAAGTCGAGGCGGGCACATTGGGACCTAATTGGGAAGGTCCCTATGTCGTCTCCAGCACAATCCGCCCTGGAACGTATCGCCTGGAAGACCTAAATGGGCAGCTGTTAGCTCACCCGTGGAATGCCGAACATCTTGAGATCTATTACCCGTGAAACAGAATAAAAAGCGCTAAAGAATAATGGAAGAGAGATATAGTTGAAGTCAATTCAATAAAAATAAAGAAATTCCATTTTTTCCTAAAGTGTTTAGCGTCGGGTTACATATTAGGTTAAAGATACATTAAAGATAGACGACGTAACTGCCGATAGAGAGAGTTATCTCCCTCGGTCAAGGACTGCTCTTCAAACAATCCTGGAAGGGCCGGCCCCAGCAGCAGTAGCGGGGGCTCCCCCATCAGTGGTGTCGTCACCAGTAGCCTCGGCCTCAGGACTGTCGGCGTTGAAAGCAGAGAGATCAAGGTCGGGGAAGACAGCCTTCATCTCCAAAACACAAGCCCTGTAACCGCCTTGGTAAAGGCGGTCCCTTTCTTCTGCAAGCTCTGGTGACTGAAGGAAGGCGTATATGGAGCTTTGTTCTGCCTCCTTGGCTCGGCGGGTTTCTTCCTGCACTTCATGGATGAGGGCCGCGGCCTCAGCCTTAGCCCGGGCGAGAGTGCCCTCGCAGGCGTTGTGAACTCGGAAAAGATGCTGATGCTTTTCCTCATCCTCTTCAGAAGCGAGGTCAAGTGGGCATTGTCAGCTTTGGCTCCTTCGAGAACCATCCTGGCATCTTCTGTCGCCTTCCGAGCGATTGACAGATCGCCGGTCATGATGCCGATGCGACCCTCGGCAATCTCTCTGCGACCCTCCGCTTCGGCCGCAATCCTCCTTGCAGTCTCTGTCTCAGCCGCAAGTTTTTGAGCAGCAGTCAGCTGCGAGCAGGCTTTAACAATGCAAGGAGCCAGCTGCGAGCAAGAGACTATAAGTTATGAATAAGGACGTAGTCAAAAATAATGAAAAAGTAGAGAGAATAGATTTTACCTCAAAGAGTAACCCCGTCGTATGCCCGAGAGTCTGCACAGTCAGGGCATTATAGTAGGTGGTGAAGTTTTTCTCATCCCCATGTGCGAGAGCCCAAGGAATCATCCCCGAGATGACTTTGGCTAAGGGAGACTCCTGTTGAGTCGTCTCTCCTCTCGAGGACTCCGCGCAAGGTGCCTCTCTCGGCCTCGGGGCCTCTTCTACCACGAGTCCTGGCTCGGGAACCGACTGAGAGATCGGAAGGCTCGGCTCCTCTTCCTCCACCCTCTCATCAAGGTCAGAAAGTACGACCACTTGTGGGACGACAGAAACGGGAGCAGACGAGGCAGTTGACTCCTTAGCTTTTGCAGTAGTCTTCTACTGCTTCGAAGGCCGATGCCCTAACAAAAGAGCCGACATCGGAGGGGCCCTCACTTTGGAGATTGGCTTTAGGGACGGATGAGATCCGGCCATGCTATCAAAAGCAGGAGCCGACCTGAGAAATGGACGAGCCTCGGGAAGGTCTGTAAAGAAGAATGAATAGTTGAACAGGAAACCCAAAGGGTGAAGCAGAGCGAGACGAGTTACCTGAGACGAATGAGTCTATACCCACGACATGGAGGCGCTTGGGTTGCAGCAGCAACTTCCAAGACCGTTCCTCTGCGCTTAGGTTCCTCAGCTCTCTTATCCGAGTTAGAGCCCCGGACTCAAGTTTTCCCCTCTTCTTCGAAATATCTGCAAAACATTATGAGGTCAGATCAGCTAAAAAAAATAAAAATAAAAATAAAGGAGAGAGATTATCGGGATGAGTCACCGAATCACCTGCTCTCCGGAACGTGCGAGAGACTTGAGGCTCGTACGGCCACGTATCGGCCGACTCCCACTGACCGCAAGCCCAAAACCACCTCTCCTTCCAGTACTTGTTAAAAGTGGGTGGGTCGGTTATCGAAGACCCCCCCTTTGCCTCTCCACGCACTCAGGAAGTAGAGGCCAGAGAAGTTTGGATTTGGTCTGACTTGGTAGAGGTAGAGAAACTCGTCGACTGTTAGCAGAGGCTGTTTTAACTCGGCCACAGCACGGCACACCCGAACAAACTCCTCCACGCGTTCGGGACAATTCGACCTAGAGCTATTTTGACTCGGGACAAGAAATCACGAGAAATGGGCTGAAGTGGCAAGCGCAAGGCACATTGCATCGCGACTTGAAAAATTGCGACCATCCCTGCAGGGGGATGGTCGGGAAAATCTCCCGAACGAGGAAGATGGAATACAACCGAGTCAGGGACATGATATCCAGCCCTGATCCGGTTTAGGTCGGATTCGGTTAAAATTGAGGCGACAAGACCACTCAGCTCATCTTTACCTTCTTCCCCCTTCGAAGAGGATTTAGAGGCTTCCACAGTTTGGTTCACGGGGTCTGGAACAGCCACCCCTTCGCCTATAATAATTTCGTCTACTTCTTCTTCCTCCTGCTGATCCATCTCGAGGTTAAGTCTCCCTGGACGGGTCACCAAAGACACTCCACCACTGGACGGACCGGCCTGATCGGAGCACTCAGCCGATGAGTCATCGGCCTTCCTTACAAGCCGGAATGCGGCATCAGCGCCGACGGCAAACTCCGTCAGTAGAGAGGGCGGTTCCGCAACGTCCCAAAGGTGTTGGGACACACCCTCTTCGTCGAAAATCTCCTCCCGGGGGCTCTGAGAGCCACACGCAGCCATTAAAGTTTAAAAAAATGGGAGGAAAGAACTCACCGGAAAAAATGACAGTGAACGCAAAGGAAGTTGACGAATCAAGAAACAATAGCGGAGGGAAGAAGGAAGAAGAGAGAGAAAACTCGGAAGCGAATACAAGCGGGAGGGAGGAACATGAAAATAAAATTTGCACAGTCCTCCCGCCCGGCCTTTTAATAGCTGTGCCATGTGACAGGACTTTTAATGAAAAAGCGAATCGTCGCTCGTCTCGACTCCCCCTTTCGACACGTAGCGCACGCTGACTGACAGCGGTAACGTCTTCGTCACGTGTCCAAATCTCATACGCGGACGGAACGACCTGACGGTTGGCCGCACGTGCGGCCTCGGGGGACGCAACTTCATACGTTAGAGACGACTCAAGAAGCATTAAACTCCTCATCATAACCTCGGACTCTAACACGAACCGACCTAAAAGCTCGTTACCCCTTGATGCTGCGAACGACACAAGGAGTAAAGGGGGCTTGCTGTTGGGGAAAAAATACGTTCAGTCCGGAGACTCAGATTATAAGTAGGTCGGCTCTGCTGACGCTGCCCGAAGAGTCCGAGACAACGGTCAGAGCCGAGAGAATAAAGGATAGGCCAAGGGGCATAAGCAAAAGACGATAACAGTCGCTCTGTCAGAGTGATAACCTCATCTGCATAAGCCTCCTAAGGGCCGAGCATGTTCTAAGCCACCCAACCGATAGAATAAAACTGACTTAACGAGTTGGTTCTGTCGGTCACGGAGTAAGGGAGGATGACGGAAAAACGCCGAGACTATCCCGTCCGTGAGAATGCAGAACACCGGTCCTCTTGAGTCGGTCGGCTCTCCTAGAGTCAGTAACGACCGAGCCGAGAAAAGAGAAGGCGGAAGGAATGCAAATGCTGCTCCGAAAATCCAGGAACATGGATATCCGATCCCGAGATTCTCGGGATCGAAAGCAATCAGCAAAGAGGAGTAAATCTCTCGAGAATCAGGAGAAGAATCCTCGTATGATGAGGATTCCCAGGATTTATAAATATCCAAGCTTTCTACAGAAAAGGGTATGGGATACAAAACTGAGAAAACCCTTTGCTATCGATAAAATGACTGACTTAAGCATCGAAGGCTCCCCGGCTCAAGCCAGAGTCCCCTTGACAGTGTTGATCGTGCAGGTAGAAGAAGATCTGATTCAGAGGAGCCGTTCCAGAAAAATACACCAACACATACCATCCATGCTAAGGGTCCACTATATGAATGGACCAGTTTGGTAGATAAACATACCATAGTTAAAAAACCAGAGATTGTCTTTATGATATTCTTGTGTCTTAGGCTCTATGCATATATCCCCTGTGTGATCTTGCAAGGCCGGTCTTGTATGTGTCATGGAATACATCTCTAAAATGTTGCTTTAAGATACACCTACACTATCCATTTGATCCGGGTCTTTTGATGATTCAAACATCACCATGTGTGGTATCTTAAAATTCTCTTAAATAAAAAATATTCCAACCCTTTTTATCATTCAAAGATTAGGAGGCCGTATATATTTGGAGGATAGGAGTCAAATGATCAAAGGTTAAATATTCCAATCTAAAAATATTTTGTTTTTCTGTTGTTATTGTTGTTGTTGTTTTTTTTGGTAAAGCAAATTAGCAATACGCGTCTTAGAAGACCGTATCTCTTTAGCAGAATTAAAATAAAATTCAAAAAAAAAAAAAAAAAAAAATCAAAAAAGGAAGAAGAAGAAGAAAATAGAAAATAGATTGCTTCGGAAACACCTGATCTGAAATTCAGTTTGTTTTCTTGTATAATATTAGATAGAATGATTAGGACCATTGGTCAGTTTCTCTTCAACACCGTCTATAATGAAGCCATGTATCAAAAGGTAAGGATTGTCCTAATGAGGGAATTTTTGGGCTACGGTTCATCCATGGTGGGATGCAACAGACCCTCGGCCTGGATTACTGAACCGTATGTCGTACTTGTAACTCGTGAGTACACCCGAGTTCCCGGCAAAGCGTACGTGGAGGATACTGCAATTCCCCTCTCACGTGCTATACCCGGAGGCTCGTGCTAACTGTAATTTCCAAAAATCAAAGCCAAGCCGTTTCATCCACCTCAATGACTTCATTGTACCGTCATATGGTGCCGGAATCGTATACAACACTTGCACGTAAAACACCCAAACTATGTGGAACCCACCATGATGTAATTGCGAAATCCACTCCATCCATCAGGTTAGGACTCTTATGTGCATGGTACATGTAAAGGATCAGCCCAATCAAGAACTCAGATGAGCCCAACCAATGGTAAACTTATAAAATTCCCCACACACAAAAGCCATCGTTGGCGTCTCATGACCATTGCTCCCTGTGGTTGGCCGGGCCCACCTGGGTTGTGTATCTGGCTGATTTATGGCCCCAGCGCCTGACATCGAGGAACAAAGACGATGGTTTGAGTTGGATTTCAGACAGAAAACATAGTGGGCCCACAGAGCTTGATTGTTGTACACGCTGCGTAAAAACCAGGTGCTCCTATACCATGAAAGTACGTTAGGTTTATCACATGACATGAAGTATGAAATTTAAAAATAACAAGTTGAAAAGCATGTGCCAAGGTAGGTAGCATGGATTGTAATTTTTTATAAGCATCCAGAAAGAAATGAATGGTGCATGCCGTCTTCATTGTGATGACCGTTCATTGTCCCACACATCGACACGTGGCTGGTGGAGCGCTCACTCTCCATCTAGTTGATCTTCTCTTCTGGATGGATGGCCGGCAAATTAAAAGTCACACAATGTGGATGATCATATCCTTAGGTACAGTGGCCTTCACATGAACGGTGAGGATCAAAAAGGGTCGCTTGAGAAACAAATGGCTCATTTTTTTCCTTTGTTGCCGATTTTCAACTTAAGGCAATCAACGGACAGGATCAACTAGTTGGACGGACTGGATATATCTTAATACCAGCCACAGGTGAGGCACTTGACCAGGGACGCTAGCCAGCGATGGGTCAATATCTGCTTCTCAACTTTTCTTTTTTTCAAGATTTAATTAGGGAGCTTTAACTTTTCGGGAAATTAAGAAAACGTTTGACATCTCCACGAGTAAGATTTTATTGGCATATTTCTCAAAAATTATAAGCTTTTAAATTATTTGATAAAAGTTTAATTATAGAGCTTATTTGTTTAGAAAATATTAAATAAGTTTTAATTTTATGATTTGGAGAGGAATTATTTTTTAAGCATGTAAACATTGTAAGTTAATTTTTGAACAAGTTTGCCTTTAAAATTTTTAATTAATTCATATCTTGCCCTCTTCTCTTCTTTTCACGATCATTCCTTAATTGACTCATATGAAGAACTATCTATATTGAAGGTGGGGCCCCACATGACAAATGGTTCACATCAAAAGTGGGCCCATATAATGCACAATCAAATTAAAGGTGAGCTCCACTTAATGGATGACCCACATCCAAGTGTAGCCCTACATGATGGATGATGGACATTGAATGTGAGACCACATGATGCAAGGTTGACATTAAAGATGGGCCCACATGATAAATGACCTATTGAAGGTTGGGTCCCGTATGATAGACAGTCACAACAATGGGACCTACATGATGGATGATGGACATCAAAGGTGGGTCTCACAAGATGAATGGCTTGGATCAAAATGTAGCCCCGCATGATAGATAATCCACATCAAGTGGAACCCACATAATGCATAGTGGACATCAAAGTGGGCCCCTCATGATAAAGTACCCTTATTGAACATGAGGCCCCACGTGATGTATGGTGGGTCCAAATAATGAATGGTTCACATCAAAGGTAGGCCTCACATGATGGATGGTCCGCATCAAAACATGGCTCAACATAATGGAACATCCACATAAAGTGAGTCCCATTTAATGGGCGGTCCACATCAAAGGTGGGATCCACATGATGGATGATGGCCATTGAAGGTAGGCTCGCATGATGATTGATTGACATCAAAGGTGAGCCCACATGATAAACGAGTCATATTGAAGGTGGGGCCAGCCCTACACAATGAATGGTCCACATCAAGGTAGGCCCACATAATGGACAGAGTAGACTTTACAATATGGATGACCCATATCAAAGTGTGGCCCCTCGTAATGGACAATCCATATCAAGTCGGCCCCAACTAACGAACGGTCCACATCCATGATTTCACAAGTAAGCCACATGATAGATGATCCACATAGAAGGTGCGCCCCACACGATGAACGGTGGATATCAAAAGTAGGCTCTACATGATGGACAATCCATTTTAAAGGTAGGGCCCACACTATGGACACACTAAATGTGTACTCCACGGATGGGTGATGAGTAGAAGACATCAAGGGGGTACACATAAAGGTCAATTAACATTAATGTTGGGTTTTGTATGATAGATAGTCTACATTAAGGTGAGCCCCTAATGATAAATGGTCTACATAAAAAGACTAGTCTTGCATCATGGTTGACTCACTTTGAAAGTTTGACTCATATAATGGACACTCATCATGTGGAGAATCCAAATCCAATATCCAACATAATGGATGGCCAAAATGTTTTAAAATGTGAAAATTTTATGTAGTCATCCGGTCTTTTGTCATTTAATCTTTTAAAAATAACAATTAATATTAAAAAAAAAAACTTGCCTAAATATTTTGCCAAACGTGCTTCTATCTAATAATAATTTTATTATCATTTTAAAAAAATAATTTTACCAAACAAACTTATTTAAAACAAGAGTTAAAAAATTAATAATAATAATTAGAGTAACTCTTATTGAATTAGAGTAGATACATAGACCCAAAACTCAAGTGGCAGATTAAGTAAAGATAAACCTAGTTTCAACACTTTGAGGTCTTGGTTTCAATTCTCAAGTGGGATGTGGCTAACATCGGAGGTGTGTTTATTATTATAGCACATAGTGCTAGTTTATTGTAAGATACTACCCACGTCGAAGCTACTAATATTGGCTCGGGTTCCATGGCCCCGTGGTAGACTCAACACCGAGGCCAGCAATCCAGTGCTCGTGTGGTGTGGTGTGGGTGGGTGGGTGCGTGTGTGTGTGCGCGCGTGTGAAAAAAAAAAAGAAAAGAGAAAAGTACATACTAATATTGAGGAGAAAATAACCACTGTAAGCCCCACCTTTTATCCAGCGTCCTTCATGGAGGATCCAAAACTTACCTTACCTTGTACATGCGGGCAGAGCATTTGAGTTCGAAAATACCCCTGCTTTCAATGTGATTTTTCGTTTATGTAGGCTTATGGCTCTGTCCGTAAGCGGTGTTTTCGTCCTCAAATTCTCTATCAGTACGTACAAGGTCTAAGTTAGGAAGATAAGTTTTGGATCCTTCATAAAAGACCAGGATAAAAGGTTGGGTAACAGTGGTAATTTTCTCAATATTGAGAAAATGATCCAGTGCACTGGAGTACTATAAGTGCTCCCACTTGCATCCAGACACTTGGTTAGTTCGATCGACTGATCCGGCCTGCCCATTAGGTGTCACATTTCATGGGCTACCGTGTAAAAGTCAACCTGATGGTAAAGTGGATGGTCAAGATCATTTAAAGGAGATAGGCCTAAGGAAAGCTTTGGTCCAACTTAAGATGAACAGATAATCCAACCAGTGTTATTTTCACACATGGCTCATCAAAAGTACTGTGAACCTGGTAGACAGTCCAGATTAATCCATTGGGCTTCCAAGTTTGTGAATGTCATTAGGAGCACCGTAACTTGTAGTGCTATCAGATTGGGTCATTTCTCACTACTATTTAACCCCGAAATGGTCAAACAATCTTAATCCCTTTTTTTTTTTTTTTTTTTTTTTTTAACTTTTTAAAGTAAGAAGGATAAGCTTATTCTACAGGGTTGTGCATCGGCCCAGTACGGTACATCTATGGCATCCTAACTATTGAGTATGGTCACCTCACCATGAAAGTTAGCTGCCTCGAAAATTAGGCTAATTCAATTATTAGGTGGGCCATCAAATAAATTTAAAGGTTGTTGGGTGGTCAGCCATTATTTCCTACGATCTGGCCCACTTAATGATGGTACAGGCTTGAGTTTTTGGATCTTCCCGTTACCATGTAAAGTTATATGGAACACACGTAACATGTTGGGTCACGCAGGAAATAGTGCATAAGCAAGTGAATAACTTGCAGAATAAGCCTACCAAACAAGGACTTGCAGAAGAACCGGCCTACTAAATATAATGTTCTGAAAGGCCCCTTCACATATAATCCAGAGAAAAGATAGGTTAAAATGTAATAATATATATACGCGGGTTCAGCCTCGTGTCCCGGCGATTTAGACGCCAGCATCACACAAGGGTGAGGTCATGGTTTCAAATCTTTTTTAATTTCCTTAATTGTACCCACTTAAAACAAATTTTCAAATTAAATAATAATATATAATAAAAATATATATCGGCATAACATTATTTTACTCTGAACTTTTCCTAAAATACAATAAAATATGAGCTATGGTTGACTGTTTAAATAAAAAAATGGTTAAATGTCACAGTTTAGTGTGTATTTTTTTTTCGCTTGGTCATGTTAAAATAGATAGGATATGTGCTATAATGGAAAGAGAAATGCTCCCAAGAGTTACCCTTTCTCTACCAACATGTTTTTAACCAGAGCGTCAGGGCAAACGGAATCGTGAGTCGTGATGACGTGAGTTTGAACGGGTTACCCAAAAGAACTATAGCTAATGTGGCGTCGTGGCCGCTCAGATATGGGGATTATTTAAAATCCTGATTTCAAGGGATATGCTGTCCAAACTTAGCCATTTTGGGCCTCATGTCCTGAAATGAACGGGCACAAAAGATGAATGGAGTAGATGTTACATGGACATCACGGTGGGCCCCACAGAGCTTAGGGTGACAGGCATTGCTGTATCCCAGGTTACAGGGAATCAGATTCTTTTAAAACCGTTTAATTAATTAATTTGTTTGTTTTTTTCTTTAAATGGCAATCTTTGAAGTCAGGGTTTTAATCGTATTACAGATAAAAAGGTCCGGGTTTAATCTCCGCGGTAGTTTTCAATGCACCGATATGAGTATACACGGTACTCATGTACATGGCATGCAAGTGGTGCAATCAAAACCGTTCAAATTGTGAGTCTCACCATCGATGGGCACGCCGCCTGAAATAGAAAGATTGGCAGTCCTAACCTCTGATAAATAGGCATTTGATTTATTTATTTTTTACCTTTGATTAATAGACATTTGATTTATTTATTTTTGATATGTGTGTGGGGCATCTATTAGTTTTTTTTTTCATCCATCCATTTAATAGCCAAATCGGATAAGTATAGCTATTCATTCACTCTGACTTTTGGCTTGTGAACCATCGAGGTTAGAGACCAGGGTTTGAACAGCATTGATTGAGATACATCTACCCCTTGTGAACCATCAAGGGCGTGTTTGGGCAGTGGGATTAGAAGGTATTAGGTGGGATGGGATTCATCTGGTTCTGTGCCAATTTCATTCCGTGTTTCGGAAGAATAGAAAAGCTTGGGATTAGATTAGATGGAATTCCATTCGTCCCGTGCCAATTTCACTCAATGTTAACAAATTGTGTAGGTCCCACCATGATGTGTGGGCTATATCTACACCATCCACCCATTTTTTGAGATTATTTTAGAGCATGGGCCAAAAAATCAGGTAAATCTAAAGCTCAAGTAGACCCCACTGTAGAAAACAATGGGGATTGAATACTTACCGTTGAAAATTTCTTTAGGGCCACGTAAGTTTTGAATCTACCTCATTTTTAAGCCCATGTCATAAAATGAGGTTAAAAAATAAATGAACAATTTAGATATAACACATGTATGTTATTTGTAATAATTTTAAATGATTGTGGATATATCCATTCAATGTATCGCCCTATTACGAGCAAAGCATGACATTAATCTCATCCCATGGAAACATGGGACAATCCCTGCCATGGATAATAATTTTATTTTTGAATCCCATCGCACTTAAATCCTTCTAATCCCATCGCCCAAACACATCCTAAAGAGACCATAGTTTTAATAGCATTGATTGAGGTACATCTACCTACCGTGAAACTTAATGCTCGTGGGGAGATATTTGGAGTGGTGTACATTATTTTTTATGAATATATACGCTGTATGATTGAATCCTTTCACTTGTCTAATAATAATGTTGGTTTACATCTATTAGGTGCGTTGAATGTGAGACATAAACTGTGATGCACAACTTTCAATTCTTCCCTTTGCATTGATTAAAAGGTAAAAGAAGGCACTAATGTTATTTCTCTTCTTTAAACGTTTTTCAAGGCAGTATTTGGTAAAACCTATTCCCTGAGGAAATTTACTTAAAGTGGATACCGGAATCAAATAAATACCTTTAAAAAGTTGGAAAGAAAATAAAATGGATACATCTCCACGAGGCGCGGACCAAGCAGTGTTGCAACATGTTCGGCGCTGTGGGGTACACCGTGATGCATGTGTTTTATATCCACGCCGTCCATCCATGTTTCGAGCTCATTTCAGGACATGAAGCCAACAATGAAGTAGATCCGAAGCTTAAGTAGGCCACGTAACATGAAATAGTGGTGCTTGATCGGCCCACAGAAGTTTTGGATTTCCCTTCATCTTGGTCTGTGTGATCCTATCAATTGCGGTGGACCCTATGAAGGTTTCAACAGTGGTTGTCATTTTCCCCACTATTTCTTATGATGGGGTCCACTTGAGCTTCGGATATACTTTTTCTTTTTGTTCACTCAGTAAATTGAGATGCCAAAAAGGATGGCTGGAATGGATATAAAACGCATGCATCATGGTGGGTCCCACTAAGGGTGGTGGGACCCACACCACCTTATCCGCGTCCCTCCGCAGGTGACGCGTTGTTCGGTTTAGTTTATGCGGTAGATGGGTGCAATAAAATAAAAATAAAAATAAAAATAAATAAATAAATAATTTTATTAAAAAAAAAAAAAAAAAAAAGCGTGGCCCGCATCACACCCACCATGGCCCGGTTGCTACCGTTGGATGGCAGGAATGTCAAAGGTCCGGGCTATTCATCAGTATACGCTGTGAATGTCCTGGACCTGGACCAAAAACTAATATTGGTCCGCAGATAGGCAGATCACAGTGTATAAATGGACGGTTAGAAAAGGAGTCCAGCAGTCTAGATTCAACGTAGGGTTAGCTCATTTGACGAGTGTACTACCTTGATTTTTAGTATATGAAATGAGCACGGTGTACGATACCATGTGACTGTCCGGGACCTCTAAAGTCCGTGGTATCTAACAGCGGGAACCAAGCCCTCGTTTTACGGGCTACATTCCACCAAAACCCTTTTTTAAAAAAAATTATTATTAATGATGCCCAGCCTCTTAAAAATTACATGAAAATTGCGTACGTGGCGTACAAGTAAATCAAATTTAAACTGTTCACTTATGAATCACACGTTATGTGATGAAATTTTGCTTCTTGGTTAGCTGAACATTGTATTGATGGAAATTTATTGGACAGTTAAAAATGAAACACATCCAATTAATGAAACTATTTCAAGTTTTTGACTAACACTTGTCCAGGGATTAAAGACTCTTGGGACCCATCTGATTTTGGGACTATTGACCCATACACAATGGGATCGAGCACTGTTCGAAGGCATCGAATGGTTTGTCAATACAATCGCGTGCTTCTGAATGATTTGAAACTTGGAAAAACAACAAGAAGCATGTGATGGCCCACAAAAACATCAGTTCGATACCGACAAGTTTTCCACTCACCCTAAAGAGAGTACTTCATAGAGGTTATCTGCATTGGAAGTTGTATTTCCGGCATTCCACACATTCAAAATCAAATTACTATAAGGGTCATGATTCAACGAGAGCCCTTAGGAGAGATCCCTATAGATGGCACACGTGTTAGAGATCTGTGTCATTCATCATCATGAAATGTATATTGTTAACATGCTTGTGTCCTAAAAAAAAAAATAATGCTGCTTTGCCGATCAGGTAGGTCAAGAGGGTGGTTACAGTCTAAATTGTTCAAATTCAATGTACGTACGTGACTCAGTAGTTAGATTTTATTTTTATTTTTATGTCGACGGTGCATGCTACCTGATGAATGGACCGAATCTGTGATGTATATGCCGTCCGCCCTAACACTTGTTCTGCCTACTCACATGAGGGACCGCATGGAATCACGGATATTATAGTCATTCAAGAGAAAATTTGTCTTCTTTATCATGCCCAATTTTATAAGCGTGGAATGAAATATGAGAGTTGAATGAAACATTTGATACTCTGTAAAATAGGACAGTTGATACGCGTGGCACAGAAGTATCAAAATTAAACCATTTAAAATCGTGAGCCATTATTTAGCTGATCATATATCAAAATTATACTAATTCGATTATATATATGAAAAAAAAAAAAAAAAAAAGGATTGGTAGACATGTATCCACGGTTCAAATTAAATTGGATGGTCAAAATTTACTGAATTTATGTCCACCAATCAGAGGCTATGATTGCTTGCACGCAATATTATTTATTTATTTATTTATTTATTACAGCGATTACCCTTTTTCAAACTCGGATGGTTAAAACCGAGTAGCATATGATGCATTTAGAAGCTTAAATGCACGTGTACAAAGGAAATTAGTATACCCCCTGTTCCCACTCTTTGGCCTTTGCAAAGTGATTCTATCTTATCACAGATTCCACTTACTCTAGTCATATAAGACTGCATTTTCTTCCTCTTCTCTCATCTCTCGCATTGATTGCTTGTTAGTAATAGTTGCCATGGACAGTATACAACATCTCGCCAACGACAGCTTCTCTTACAGATGGTTCCTAAATTTCAAGCCAGCTTTTGACGCTCTAGATGATGCCTGCAGAACCTCTTTTGATGCTTTTGACGAGGCTTGCTATATAGATATGGATCCTAAAATGATACATCTAAAACGAGCCAGCAACGCTCAAGATTCCAACTTCAATTTTCCTCCAGCTCAGGCTCAGCCTCTTGACTTAATTCATGCTGATGAGCTTTTCTCCAATGGTCACTTGATGCCTCTCCACCTACTTTCTCCACCCAAACCGCAATCTACTCCTTCAAATCACCTCTCTGCTCATGTCTCAAGTCGACCCACTTTACTGCCATCCGAGTCTTCCACGATTGTGCTCTCCACACCGAATCTCCAATCCGCATTTCTTCAAAGATGCCGGCGATCGTCGAAGAGGATCTTGAGCAAGTATCTGGGCTTCCTTAGGCCCCTGTATCGGAGAGTCCGGGGAAAGAGTTCTCCTCCTCCTCGAATGGTGAATTGCGTGGAATCATTACAGGTGACTCCAAGGACAAGCACAACCTTTTCCACAAGTGATTGGTGTCATAACAACATGTTGTTCGATTCCGATATCGATAACTTGATTTATGATGCGGTTCTCCACTGCAAGAAATCGACTGGTAAGAGTAAGATGCCGTTATTCTTGATTTCTCTTCTTTATTCATGAAAATCGTTTTCAGTTTCTTATGTGTCTGTAACTCATTTGTTTTGTTTGATTCTTAGAGAAGCAAGGAGTGGATTCATAATAGAAGAAGGCAGCTAGGAAGGGGGAGAGAGAAGGAGAAGAAAGAGAAGAAAAAAGTCCTCATTAATATTATTCAAGTGAGACGTGGCTTTTATTCCTATTTTTCCTTTTCTTTCTCTTTGGAGATAATGTAGAGCTCTATTTTCAAGCTGTGAAGAAGCTTTGTAGATGATGCTTAATGGAAATTGTGACGTTAAAAAAAAAAAAAAAAAAATTTGTTTCTTCCCCGATCGAAAGAAAAATTCGGTTCGAAAAGAATCTCCCTCGTTTTCCTTTTTTTAATTTATTTTTTGGTGGATGCTTTTAATATAGAAATTGCATGAAATAATGAAAGAAAGAATACAACAAAATGATACCATTACCGTTCAACTGGTGCTGTAGTAATCAAACTAGCATTACCATAAAAAAAAAAAAAAATTTCTGGAAATGTTCACATACAATCATTGTATTATTTCCCACCAACGTATCACATGTAGAATATCCAAGCCGTGCAGAAGATGACTCACCTTAAATATCAACTAGGGTAAGGCCCACCTACCAAACAGATTAGTGTTTTTTTTTTTTTTTTTTTTTTTTTGCCCCAGATGATCTTTACAGTGCAACCCACCTTTTGCACGGATTGGATGTTCTAAATATGCGACATGTTGGAGAAGAAAGTGTCTTCTTGTGATATTATGAAACATAAAATTTAACACATGGGATGGAAATGTTTGGCCAAGTATCATATCTCTGATTTCTCACTTACTTAGGGCTACCAAGTACAAATTTAATAGGCCCCATGCTCCATTGAGCTTTTTTGGCACATTGGGCTTTTTGAGGCCCACCGAGTCGTCTCTCACATGGAGTAGACCTTGTTTTTGGGCTATTTGTATGGTCTCAGAATCCCAAATCTCTTTACAGACCAAGCAAGTCTTGGGCTCTCTTGAAATCCAACAAGGTAGGCCTAGGCAATTTAGAAAGGTGTCTCTTGCTTTGGTCTTAAGGCACAATGAGCTCGCACTGATGAATGCATTTGTTTGTGGACAGAGTAGTTAAGAGTAGCCCTTGTGCACCTTGTAAGGTGAAAAGGACCCTACAAGCCATTCATTTGTTTTTATTTCCAGACACCTATTCATTTCACTCTCTGCTAATGGACGTCCCTCTCATTGCATGTGAATCTTTTCCATTTCTTATTGTTTCTTAGCTAGGTAAAAGGAAAATCCATTCGACATGCTAGTGAAAAACAAAAACTAGAGGCTGACACTGATCACCTGATGGTGTGGCCACACAAACCCACAAAAGGTCATTAGCTTTCCCATCGCAGAAGAAGGAGACAATAAACAAAAACTCGCTATCATGATACATGTTCATGAATCCTTAGGAAAAAGGACAATCACTCACTTATCTGAACTATAAAATTTTGTACCCTACACACTATTACCCCATGTCTTCTTTTAATTACTTATTATGACACAATCGTAATGGCTTAATGATATCACCATTTTCTTTTGCTTCCTGTTGGGATTTTAGTTTATTGTTTGCTTACTTTTACTCGGTTTTCTAACTTGTTTTAGTGTTATGAGCACTTAAAGAATATGGAAAACATCTCAAATCTGTGGTTGGACTTGCAGTCGTGTACGTCAATAGCTTTCCTATTTAATCCAACACACCCAAAAAAATCACAAGTTTGTATTAGTTATGCTTGTTAGAGAATTACAAAATTGCAGAGTTCTTTTCTTTCAGGGCATTATGTTGATTAGGAATCAAGTGGGTGCTTTCAACTAATATCATTTCACTAAGTTAATGTAAAACCAAAGCACCTAAATTTTTAATTTTTAGTAAAGGGGAGCTTTGCCGAGCCCCCAGATGCTTACACACACCTCATTATGCCGAAGTGGACAACATATGCAATATCCAAGGCATCCATCAGTAGGTCTGACCATGTAGATGTTCTCATCCAAAATACATTTGGTCCATTCAACAGTAGTGACAAATCGGTAAGAAAACTTACAGCCAAACATTTTCAGCCCTATATCAGTTGTTTCATAAAGTGTGGCCCACCTGACCTTGTGCGAGAGCATCCTATAACATAACGGTGCCCCTCTGATGAATGGGTTGGATCTCGTGAATGGTTTTACTTGTAGTGCTCCTAGTTGGATCCAGGTAAGGTTAGAACCGAGGTAACGAAAATACTAGTAGGCTCAGCTAATTTTTTAATGTCACTGTCTTTAAAGCAATATTTACCTCCTACCCATGGTTAAAACTGTTTTACAAGTGTTACGGGCGACAAATCCTTTTCCAGGATAAATCAAGCCACCTTTCAATCATGAGAATAGTGATCAGTGTCCTTTGACTTGCAAAATATATATGAAGAAAACACCCATTGAATTAATGCTTATAATGCACTTTTATCTGCATAGACAGCGAAAATTAGATTTTACAGAAAAAATACAATTTGATTAAATATCATTTTCAGAGAGCTTATTAAAGAAATTAGAGTGAAGAGTTATAAAGGAGAATATAAGATTTTGATTGAGCAAGCCAGGGCGACTCGGGAATGATCCATTGATGACATCATCTGGATATATAAAGGACACTTTGAGGCTCTTGAATGAGTTTATTTAATCAACCTGAATGCACACAACACCCCAAGTCCTTTCATGGTGTCTCTTGATTTGGTTGTGATTTTCCACTAGCATTTGAATGAATTTAGTTATTCTCGAAACAACTACCCACCAAGAAACACTTATAAACACCATTTGCCTATCTAATACCCATGATTAAATCACACAGATGGTTTATTGATTTTGAAAAAAAAAAAAAAATCTTGACAGATTGTTGGAAAATCCAATTGCTTGATCGTTATTTCGATTATCCATTAGGTGCGCATGACATATTTCATGGGCCACAAAGCAAAAATTATGTGAATTTTTCTGTTCCCAAGCCACAGAAGGAGTTTAGGATTGTCTGATCGATTTTAATTCTTTAGAACAAGAAATCCATAAGAAGCCCCCCCCCCCCCCCCCCCAAAAAAAAATGGAAAGCATGTGTGCATGCTTGCGTTTAAGATGTTGTGATGGAAGTGAGTCCTAGAATGTTTACTTGTGTTTGTATTGAAGTATACTCATCAAATGCACTCGTGCTTATGTTTTATTTCTGACAAGCCAACAATCATTCTGGAAGAAATTAGGCCTTCTTCTACAAAAATCACAAAATCGAAGCGTGATTTACAAGTCATTTGGAAGAAATAAAAATGATGCCACTTATCTAAATTGGACTCAGCTGAGTCTAAACCCCATTACCACAGATGTGTTGCCGAAACAAAATGCTTTCTAGAAAATTGAATGATAAGGCTCTTTGGAAAGTAAATAGTTGATAAGTGTTCAAAATACAACTTCTCCATGTGCACTTCAATTCAGTCTGTCCAACTTCCCAAATCAATTATGGGTAGACCCATAACCTGAAATTACACTACTAACATTGTTAACCGTTTGACATTTTCTTTCGAATTTTGGAGCACCGCTCGCTATTTTATTTTTAGAATCCATCTGATAGCCATTTATTGAAAAGTTAGGATTACTTGATTAGCTTGATTTATGGATATGGTCCATCCATACTGTGCCCCACAATTTTGATGGTCCAGATAATCAGGACATAGCTCACCATCATTTTCATAATGGTCAGTCAACCACCATATATAGGAGTCCAAAACTGGAAAAGAGATTTTTGCTGTGCCTGCGCCCGCATGTGCCAGTTGCTTGTGTTTGCAGTTCACAACATGGTGACACATATGTGGTTGTTGCCGCAATAATTATAGTCTACTGTTCAGGTGGACTAGTAGTGGCAAAGTGGATGTCTTACAAAACTTGGTCAGCTTATTTTTAGGGATTTAATGAAATGCCACTTCTTTTTTTTCTTTTGCTTAATGAAATAGGATTATTTATTTTTATTTTTATTTTAAGCATCTGCTACTCCAATTTTGAGAGTGTCTTTATTTTATCACTTTCTGTCATATCCAAATCGTCACAACCATTAGTAAAATTTTGAAAATAACAAGAATATCCTTAAAAAGTTCTTGCATCTTTACATATATTGTTGGAATGATAGGTCTAAATTGTTGTCTACCATATTGAAATGATCTACATCATTGTCCACCTACTCTTGAATGGTCTATATTGTTGTCAACTATTTAGGAACATTTTATATTGATGCCCACATACATTTGAATGGCCTGGGTAGCTATCCACATGCTTTTCAAAGGTCCAAATTGTTGACCTCCTAGTTTTGAACGGTCTAAATCCCTATCCATTGCCTTTGAACCCTACATAGCTCTATCCCCGTACTTTTCAACGGTCTGGATTGCTGTCCATGGTTGCCACTTGGGGTATTTTTGTCACTTTAAAAATAGGCCAAAGGCCATTACTGGAATTTGATAGAAAGCAATAAAATAAAGAGCTGTGGGTGCCTACGTTTAAAGTTTTTTTTCTTTTTTAGATGATTTTTTTAATTAAGCCAAAAAAAGGTGGTATTTTATTTTATTTTTAAAAAAAAATCCTTATCTTTATTGAGAGATATTGCATGTGCCACACATTAGAAGCAGGGTGAGAGATGAGAGAGATGCAAAGAAAGATATGTCAAGGCATGGATGTCATATACATTTCATATTCAAAAGATCTCTCCCCTTTTGCATGTGCATGAAACTAGTTTTTAAAGGTTTTTACCCATGGCTTAGTGGTAGACAAAGTATGCTTTAACAATGACATCATGAGTTTGAGTGCCCAAGTGTGTGTTAAAAAAAAAAAAAAAAGCATAATTTCTTAGGCTTTAAAGAAGTTCTATTTATGGTTTTGTTATTATATAAAGAGTGCACCTGCATATGCACACACATACTCATTATTTCTTTATAAAATGTGTGTGCATGTGTGTGTCAATCTTCCTAAAGTATCTTCTTGGTAAGATCAGATTTCTTGTGCAATGGAAGAGTGGGAAAGAGGTATTTTTTGTATTATTTAATTTATCTTATTTTAGTGGGCCGGGGAAAAAAAGTTGTGCTGTTACACCTTAGATGTAGATATATTGCCAAATTATATAAAATTTCACGTCTTGTCTTTTATTCTTTTATTAGACTGTTGGGTCTGGGTTTATCTACTTTCTTCTGTAGTTTTTCTTTCTCAGCTTTAATTGTGAATGGGCTTTTTGTTTTTCAGCAAGATAGTGAGAGAGAGGAGCATGCAACATGCACATAGAGAAAATATGCAAGTCCACGCACAGAACGAGGGTGGGTGAGGATAAGAGGAGAAAATTGAGAGGCGAGTCGTGGGCTACATGTTTGGAAAGAGAGAGTTTGAGTACGTATAATATAAGCCCTTGAAGGTTTTTTTTTTTTTTTTTTTTTTTTTTTTTTTTTTTTTTTTGGCGTGTTTAATATGAGTTATCCATCACCCAGTGGTCCCAACTCCAAAATCCTAAAATACCCCCTCCTTTATTTTAATTCCTTTCACATATCCTTGGAACACCCAAAGTTCTGTGCTCTCGTAAAAAATTGTCCCCTGCCACTAATATTGTATATAATATAAATATAGATTTCAATTTGTTTTGCAGAAATGTACCTTATATGATGAGTTAATTGGCCTGATTTTCAGTTACATTTTCCACGTGGTGGGTCACACATGATAGATTGGTTCTTGGGCTTCTCTCCCATGCCGGCACATGCAATTCCGTATGAGCTATGGCTGACCTTTGATAATTATTGATCCCTCTTGAAAACAACACAATTAGAAGATTGTAATGATTTAATCATTGGCTACAAAAGTAGAAGATATATTTTGATTATAATAAAGTAGCTTCAGTCAGTGATGTGGATTGTTCATCCTGTTGAAGCGGTTGGTTGCCTACCCCTCTTAAAAGTGGTTTTGGCAAGGTCCTTACTCTTGCTCAGGTGAAGGACTGTTAGGAGTTTCAACACGAGTTTTGAGTACCCATAGGTGGTGAAATTCTACTACGGCGTGAGTGTGTGGGGGGTTTAATCATTGATTTAATCATCAATGAAGTGGAACCCACCTTTGATTGCCCTTCCATTTTAAATTTCACTTTGATCAACTGATCCAAACTATCTGATCAAGGGAAAATAAATGTTACATAGTATTATAAAAGACTTTGAAAGATTTAGAACATTTTATATTGAAGAGAAGACAGTCGCTGGCTGGTAAGATGGCCAAGTTTCTATGAGTGAATTGACCTGATTTTGCAGACAGGTGATCTTCATGTGGGCCCAACTTTTACATGTGTTGGATGTCCTGCACAAGTGACACTTGTGTAGTGAGAACGGGGCTGCATACTAAGTAAGCATACAGCAGGCTGTAGGTGCATGTTCTCTAATTGATATTTCCAAAGGTACACCTAGATCCATAGCTCAAGTGGTAGACTGAGAGAAAGATACCTCGTTTCAACACTGAGATCTTGGTATCGATTTCCTAGAGGGGGTGGCTAACAGTGAAGTGTAAACTGACAGTGAGTGTACTAACTAGCTAACATTAAAAAAATAATAATAATAAAATAAAATTTCCAAAGGTAGAATTAGAACCCCTTTTGAAGAGAATTGTTCCATGTTACCAGGACAATGGGTTAATTTCATCTAATTCGCGTGCTGTTCCTGTATTCTTTGCCCATGCCTCTTTTTCTCCAAATCCTCCCATTGGGTTGAATCCAAGACAATATCAGGTCGTGCCCACCGTCAATTCGCCCTTTGGCCTAAACATGAGATCTGGTCTCTCTCATAAGTTGAGCTGCATGTTTATAGACCACTTCTCATTTTCTTATAACCTTCCATTCATTTACAATGCATATGATGAGCAGCAGTCCTGATTTTTGGTAAGAGTTTTGTCGCTGTGTGAACCATCTGATGAATGGCTGGGATCTTCCACCCATGCCCCGTATTAGCATGTTTTCTGTGGAATCCTTACCCCGCGTTGGCACGCACAAAAGATAATTATTCATCTCTTGTGATCACATCTATCCATGCTTGAAGCATATGGAATCAGTCATTTTTCAAAAATTATAACAAATTTTTTTTTTTTTTTTTGAAATCCAAAGAAGAGTAAATAATCTGGAGAAATTTTGTGATGGACAGTTTACAATGCATTTTAAAAAAACAAAAATAAAAAATAAAATTCTGATAGGTGAGGCACATGGTTCACAAATACGATCGAGCTATCCTCAAAAATATCATCAGACAAGCTTAAGCTTTTTAGATACGGTTGAAAGGAAATAAAAACAAAATATCCTCAAGTCAAACAATCTTGGGACCACGTTGGATGGTAGATCAAAATCACTTCGACCCTTGTTTTGTACATGTCCTGACATGACCTTCCTAGTAATTTGGTTGAACTGTTAAAGGAGAGTTATTTGTTACTCTGGTGGAGTGTGATCCTTGATACTTGGGTACTCAGGAATTGTACATTTATGTTACATATTAGCATATGCCTTTCAACCATCATATTCATACCCTGCTAGAGTGTCTAAGTATTTTTCATTAGTTGAAATATCACTCCTGACTTGAAGCACAGTGTCCAACTTTGTTTTTTAAAACAGTTTTCCATTATTTTCAGTTGAAGAATAACTCGTAGGAAAAGCTGGAAAACTCATACAGCCATGTTGCATCACTTATAAGGGGTCATTTGTGGGCATAGATTTGAATCTGTATATTTTGAACCTTAGATATGAAAGAATGGACTTTCAAAATTTTATAATTTATAATCATGAAATTATTTTGTAAATATTCATAAGATAATGAATGTATTCGGATAAATTATTTTGCAACACATAAAGAAAATCATTATATTAAGCCTATATTAAGATAGTTCTAATTTTAAAATAAAAAAAATCTCAAGCATTAGATAACTCACAAAAGTGACCAGCTTTCTAATAAGTGTCCACCAATCTAATAACCACAAAATCAATTGAGTTAATTTTTGGTTCATCAAACATCAAAACCATCATCATAATTCAAATGATTTAAATTGACTACTTGTGCGACCAGTGCACAATTTCTAAATGTCTGGTTATCATCCATCATCATAGTCTGGCAGAGTATTATAGTTTTTCCCCTGTTTAAAAACGGAAAAACAATGTAGTGAACATTTGAAAATATAAATTATCAGAATCCATTTCAAACGGTAGAGGAGCAGCGTGCATGCACACGCACATCTGGCAAACATTACCCATAACCAACATATAGGAAGATGGCAACCAATCCTGTAATGTATGCATACTGCAGTGACACATGTCATCATTTCTGTCCGTCGAAATCATATTAATAAACATATAAAATGAAAATGGGTAATGCGTGGCAGCACCTACACGTACCAAATGGCATCGTAACGGCACGTCGTTGGTAAATCATTGGTCCATCTCATCATCACTTGTATTGAAGCTGAGATAATAAAAACAGTAGAGGAATACGTGGACTTGTCAACTTGGGAATGATTCCTTGTCGTGAGAAAACGGCAAAACCGCCTCTGCAGAGTATGGACTTGCAGAAAGAAAAGGGACCCGGATTGCGTCCTACCCCCGCCCGTCCCGTCTCTAACCCCGAACGGGCATTTCTATGGGCGGGCCCAGCGTGATATTTCTGTTTATCCATGCTCTGCCCATCCCTGTTATCAGATCATTTTAAGGCATAAACACACAACTTAGGCAGATCCAACGGAACGACGCCAAATAATAAGCTTGATTGCATTACATGCACAGAGCATTAAATGCCAATACAAGAGTCATACCTGGTTTGTTACTTTTGAGCGTTGAATCTGCCTCATTTTTTTGTGTTCATGAATTAAAATAATCTCATAAAAGGGAAGGACGGCATGGATAAACAGATACATCACGGTGGGCCCGCCCACAGAACTGCCCGTTCGGGCCTTAGACAAGGACGGGGATAGGCCGCAATCCGCGTCCAAAGAAAACACCCAAGCAATGCCAATTTGGCCCATCACAAATGCTAACACCATTCGCGAGTGTATGATTTATTCAGTTCACCTGCTAACAGGTCAATGTATGTTAATATCTGGGCGATCCGTCTGGCTAATCGCACCTTGAATTTGACATGGTCCGAAAAATAGGCAGCTATGATCATCATGCTATCCACACATGTAGCCCCACGTGATTACTGGGCTGGCACGATTAACATGGTACCTCACATGAACAGCCGATCGATGAGAAGATGATGTGGCACCGAAATGCTACATTGACACACATGGTGAGGGTCAGATTGAGAAACGTACTGTCGCAAGTAGGCCTTGTTGGGGATATTTAATGGCTCACATCTAACAGACTGGGATGGAGGTTGGGCTAAGGGCAGGAGAAAGGGGACATGAAGATGATGTGGTAGGAGAAAGCGCCAATGAGATTGAAAACATTGCGTCCCTGTTTCCACTTTTGTTTTGTTCTTTTTGTTGGAGCTTTCTCTCCATCACAGAGAAGGACGACATTGGTTTCGATTGGCTTACTGAGATTGAGGGGGACCAGACTCTTCAAATATGCTGCCTGTCGTCGGCTCCACCATTAAGTCGCTGTTCCAACCCAACATGCCGCTCTCCTACGCGTAACTGTGCTGATTCAGATTGTTTTGCATGTTCCGCGGCTAAGGGTTGTCAGTACCCTCCATCCGGCGCACACGCAAAGATTGGGTGGATAATCTTGTGCGCCTTCTGTTTTGATTTGCCTGTGATCCAATCATCAGTTTAAAAATTGAACTTTACCTTGGGTTCTTTGAGGGTTCTTTGAGTTGGATGTGATCCTTTCTGTTAATGTCCATCTTTGTTTTCATATAATTTTAGGGTGGAGAAATTTCCAACTGTATGACCAGTATATGGCCCATTTCCGAGACGAAGCCCACCCCATTTTACTTTTCAAGAATACTCCCCAGGTGTACGGACGCCTTGCAAAAGGTCGAAAATGCCCCCTGCCTTTTCCTTCAAGCGGATTGGCTGGTGCTCGAGGACGATCGCTGACGCTCCTCGAGCTCCGAGTAGTACGAACGCTTCAAAGGAGATCAACGTTACATGGGCCCAGCAGTTATGTATTTATTATATCCACAACGTTCATCCATATTTTGAGATCATTTCGGAGCATTATCCAGAAAAAAAAAAATCATATCCAAAGATCAACCAGACCACACCACAAAGAGCAGCAGAAAATTGATTTTCACCGTTAAAACTTTTGTGCGGCCGACCATAACATTTATTTTCCATCCAACCTATTCATAAGGTCACAAGACCTGGACGAAAAGGAAAAACAAATTTCGTAATGATCCAAAACTTTGGTGACCCCTAAAAAGGTTTCAACGGTATGCGTTCAATTTCCAACTGCTTTTTACAGTGTGGTCCACTTGATAGTTAGATCTATCTTATTTTTTGTCCAAGACTTATATGAACACTCAAATAGATGGACGGTTTGGATATAACACAGACCTCATGATGGGACCAAAAAACAGAAAAAAAAAAAAACAAAACAAAACAACAGACAGTCGCGGCGCTACGTCGGGTTCGGGCGGCAGTGGAGCAGCAATTTGGCAGATTTTTAAAAAAAAAAATGGAGAGAACTTTTTCATCCTTATATTTTTTTCAAATACATAATTACGTAAATATGTATATATAAGTATATAAAAATATTTTTCTATCTCTTAATTCATTTTTTTATCTATTTATTTAACAAGCATATCTCCTAAACTAGAATAAGTTAACATAATGTACCATATATGATTTTGGGGTAGGAGAAGCTAATTTAGCCAACCAACAAAGAAATTTTTCGAGATTCCATTGGGTCAATGGTTAAAAATCCACTTCACAGTCAATTCACTTCACTTACGGCCATTTTCACGAACTTCGCGGTCAATTCACTTCACTTCACCGTCATTTCCATGCATTTCACGGTCAGTCCCGGCGATTCCGTGTTGATTCACGGTCAATTCACTTCACTTTACGGCCATTTCCACACACTTCGCAGTCAATTCACTTAACTTCACCATCATTTCCATGCATTTCACGGTCATTCTCAGCTATTCTGTGTTCATTCACGGTCAATTCGACACACTTCATGATCAATTCATTTCATTTCATGGCCATTTCTACGCACTTCGCGATCAATTCACTTCACTTCACCGTCATTTCCATGCATTTCACGGTCATTCCTAGCGATTCCGTGTTCATTTACGGTCAATTCGACACACTTCAAGGTCAATTCACTTCACTTCACGGCCATTTTTACGCACTTCATGGTCAATTCACTTCACTATCATTTCCATGCATTTCACGGTCATTTCTATCGATTTCGTGTTCATTCACGGTCAATTCAACACACTTCACGGTCAATTTACTTCACTTCACGACCATTTCCACGCACTTCGCGGTCATTTCACTTCACTTCGTCGTCATTTCCATGCATTTCACGGTCATTCCTAGCGATTCCGTGTTCATTCACGGTCAATTCAACACACTTCACGGTCAATTCACTTCACTTCACGGCCATTTCCACACACTTCGCAGTTATTTCACTTCACTTCACCATCATTTCCATACATTTCATGATCATTCCTAGCGATTCCATGTTCATTCACGGTCAATTCGACGCACTTCATGGTCAATTCACTTCACTTCACGGCCATTTTCACACACTTTGCGGTCATTTCACTTCACTTCACCGTCATTTCTATGCATTTTACAGTCATTCCTAGCGATTCTATGTTCATTCACGATCAACTCGACGCACTTCACGGTCAATTCACTTCACTTCACAGCCATTTCCACGCACTTTGCGGTCATTTCACTTTACTTCACCATCATTTCCATGCATTTCACAGTCATTCCTAGCGATTTCGTGTTCATTCATGGTCAATTCGACACACTTCACGGTCAATTCACTTCATTTCACGACCATTTCCACGCACTTCACAGTCAATTCACTTCACTTCACCGTCATTTCCATGCATTTCACGGTCATTCCTAGCGATTCCGTGTTCATTCACGGTTAATTCGATGCACTTCATGGTCAATTCACTTCACTTCATGGCCATTTTCTCACACTTTGCGGTCATTTCACTTCACTTCACCGTCATTTCCATGCATTTAACAGTCATTCCTAGCGATTCTATGTTCATTCACGATCAATTCGACGCACTTCACGGTCAATTCACTTCACTTCACAGCCATTTCCACGCACTTTGCGGTCATTTCACTTCACTTCACCATCATTTCCATGCATTTCACAGTCATTCCTAGCGATTTCGTGTTCATTCACGGTCAATTTGACACACTTCATGGTCAATTCACTTCACTTCACGACCATTTCCACGCACTTCACGGTCAATTCACTTCACTTCACCATCATTTCTATGCATTTCACGGTCATTCCTAGCGATTCCGTGTTTATTCATGGTTAATTCGATGCACTTCATGGTCAATTCACTTCACTTCACGGCCATTTTCACACACTTTGCGGTCATTTCACTTCACTTCACCGTCATTTCCATGCATTTTACAGTCATTCCTAGCGATTCTATGTTCATTCACGATCAATTCGACGCACTTTACGGTCAATTCACTTCACTTCATAGCCATTTCCACGCACTTCGCGGTTATTTCACTTCACTTCACCGTCATTTCCATGCATTTCACGGTCATTCCTGGCGATTCCATGTTCATTCATGGTCAATTCGACGCACTTCACGATCAATTCACTTCACTTCACGGCCATTTCCACGCACTTCGTGGTCATTTCACCTCACTTCACCGTCATTTCCATGCATTTCACCGTCATTCCCGGTGATTCCGTGTTCATTCACGGTCAATTCGACGCACTTCACGGTCAATTCACTTCACTTCACAGCCATTTTCACGCACTTCGCGGTCAATTCACTTCACTTCTCCGTCATTTCCATGCATTTCACGTTCATTCCCAGCGATTCCGTGTTTATTCACGGTCAATTCGACGCACTTCACGGCCATTTCAACGCACTTCGCGATCAATTCACTTAACTTCACCATCATTTTCATGCATTTCATGGTCATTCCCGGTGATTCCGTGTTCATTCACGGTCAATTCGACGCACTTCACGGTCAATTCACTTCACTTCACCATCATTTTCATGCATTTCATGGTCATTCCTAGCGATTCCGTGTTCATTCACGGTTAATTCGACGCACTTTACGGTCAATTCACTTCACTTCACAGCCATTTCCACGCACTTTGCAATCATTTCACTTCACTTCACAGTCATTTTCATACATTTCATGGTCATTCCTAATGATTCTGTGTTCATTCACAGTCAATTCAACGCACTTCACGGTCAATTCACTTCACTTCACGGCCATTTCCACAACCTATAACCTAAACGAAAACGAAAACGAAAACCTATAACCTAAACCTTAACCAAAACCTTAACCGAAACCTATAACCTATAACCTAAACCAAAACCTATAACCTAAACCAAAACCAAAACCTATAAACTAAACCCAAACCCATTCTCAAATCTTAAAACATATAACCTAAGCCAAAACTAAAACCTATAGTCTAAACCCGAACCCATTCTCAAATCCAAAAACCTATAACCTAAACCTAAACCGTTAACATATAACCTAAATCAAAATGTATAACATAAACCAAAACCCAAACCTATAACCTAAACTTGAACCCATTCTCAAATCCCAAAACTCAAACCCAAACCTAAACCTAAACCTAAAACCTAAAACCTAAAACCTAAAACTTAAACCTAAACCTATAACCTAAACTCAAATCCCTAAACCTAAACCTAAACTTAATCCTATAACCTAAACTCAAATCCTTAAACCTTAACATATAACCTAACCTAAACCTATACTTATAACCTAAAACTATTCTCAAATCCCAAAACTTATAACTTAAACCTAATCTTTTCCTAAACCTATAACTTAAACGCAATTCTCTAAATCTAAACCTAGACCTAAACCTTAGCCTAAACCTAAACTCAAATCTCTAAACCTTAACTTATAGCCTAACCTAAACCTATACTTATAACCTAAAACTATTCCCAAATCCCAAAACCTATAACCTAAACCTAACCTTTCCCTAAACCTATAACCTAAACTCAATTCCCTAAAGCTAAACCTACACTTAATCCTAATCTCAACTCCCTAACCTAAACCTAAATCTAAACTTGAAAACCCAAACTTAAACTCAATCTCGAACCTGAACCCGATTTTCTAAACCTAAACCATAACCCATTCTTAAATCTAAAAACCTATAACCTAAACCCGAACCTATTATCAAATCCCAAAACCTATAACCTAAACCCGAACCTATTATCAAATCTCAAAACCTATAACCTAAACCCGAACCCATTATCAAATCTCAAAACTTATAACCTAGACCGAAACCAAAACCTATAATCTAAACCCGAACCCTTTCTCAAATCCCAAAATTCAAACCCAAACCTAAACCTAAACCTAAAACCTAAAACCTAAACCTAAACTCAAATCCCTAAACTTAAACATAAACCTAATTCTATAACTTGAACTCAAATCCCAAAACCTTAACATATAACCTAACCTAAACCTATACTTATAACCTAAAACTATTCTCAAATCCCAAAACCTATAACTTAAACCTAACCTTTCCCTAAACCTATAACCTAAACTCTATTCCCTAAATATAAACCTAGACATAAACCTTTGCCTAAACCTAAACTCAAATCCTTAAACCTTAACCTATAACCTAATCTAAACTTATACTTATAACCTAAGGGCGTGTTTGGATAGTTGCATTGGGAAGTATTAGGAGGGATGGGATTCCAAAAACATAATTATTACCCATGGCAGGGGTTGTTCCCTCATACCATGGGATAAACTTAATTCCCTACTTTATTTATAATACAGTGGTGCATTGAAAGGATATACCCACCATCATTTAAAACAATGAGAATAACAAACGTAAGTTATATCTAAACCGTTCATTTATTTTGTAACCATATTTTATGGCATGTGCTTAAAAATGAGGCAGATCTAAAACTTATATGGCCCCAAAGAAGTTTTCAATGGTAAGTATTTAATCTCCATTGCTTTCTATGGTGGGGTCCACTTGTGCTTTAGATTTATCTGATTTTTTGGCCCATACTCTAAAATGATCTCAAAAAATGAGTGGACGGTATAGATATAGCCCACACATCATGGTGGGACCTACACAACTTGCTATAATTGAGTGAAATCGGCACAGGACCCAATACGATTCCACGTAACCTAATTCTACTCTTCCCAAACATGGAGTGGAATTGGCACACTACCAGATGCAATTCCATCCCACCTAAGCCCGTCTAATCCAGCCGGCCAAACACGCCCTAAAATTATTCCCAAATCTCAAAACCTATAACCTAAACTCAATTTTTTAAAGTTAAACTTACACATAATCTTAATCTCAACTCCCTAACCTAAACCTAAACCTAAACTTGAAAACCCAAACTTAAACCTAATCTCGAACCTGAACCCGATTTCCTAAACCTAAATCATAACTCATTCTTAAATCCAAAAACCTATAACTTAAAACTAAACCAAAACCAAAACAAAAACCTATAACCTAAACCCAAACCTATTATTAAATCCCAAAACCTATAACCTAAACCGGAACCCATTATCAAATCTCAAAACCTATAACCTAAATCGAAACCAAAACCTATAACCTAAACCCGAACCCATTTTCAAATCCAAAAATCCAAACCCAAACCTAAACTTAAACCTAAAACCTAAAACCTAAACCTAAACCTATAACCTAAACTCAAATCTCTAAACCTAAACCTAAACCTAACCCTATAACCTAAACTCAAATCCCTAAACCTTAACATATAACCTAACCTAAACCTATACTTATGACCTAAAACAATTCTCAAATCCCAAAACCTATAACTTAAACCTAACCTTTCCCTTAACCTATAACCTAAACTCAATTCCCTAAACCTAAACCTAGACCTAAACCTTAGCCTAAACCTAAACTCAAATCCCTAAACCTTAACCTATAACCTAACCTAAGCCTAAACTTATAACATAAAACTATTCTCAAATTTCAAAACCTATAACTTAAATCTAACCATTCCCTAAACTTATAACCTAAACTCAATTCCCTAAAACTAAACCTACACCTAATCCTAATCTCAACTCCCTAACCTAAACCTAAACCTAAACTTGAAAACCCAATCTTAAACCCAATCTCGAACCTAAATCTGATTTTCTAAACCTAAACCATAACCTATTCTTAAATCCAAAAACCTATAACCTAAACCTAAACCAAAACCAAAACCTATAACCTAAACCCGAACCCATTATCAAATCCCAAAACCTATAACCTAAACCAAAACCAAAACCTATAACCTAAACCTGAACTCATTCTCAAATTCCAAAACCTATAACCTAAACTTAAACCTTAACCTAAACCAAAACCTATAACCTAAAACCAAACCAAAACCTATAACCTAAACCTGAACCCATTCTCAAATCTTCAAACCTATAACATAAATCTAAACCAAAACCTTAACCTAAACCTATAACCTATAACTTAAACCAAAACCTATAACCTAAACCAAAACCAAAACCAAAACCTATAACCTAAACCCGAACCCATTCTCAAATCCCAAAACCTATAACCTAAACCTAAACTAAAAACTTAACCTAAACCTATAACCTATAACCTAAACCAAAACCTATAACCTAAACCTGAACCCATTCTCAAATCTCAAAACCTATAACCTAAACATAAAACAAAACCTTAACATAACCCTATAACCTAAACCAAAACCAAAACCTATAACATAAGCTCGAACCCATTCTCAATTCCCAAAACCTATAACCTAAACCAAAACCAAAACCTTAACCTAAACTTATAACTTATAACCTTAACCTATAACCTAAACCCGAACCCATTCTCAAATCTCAAAACCTATAACCTAAACCTAAACCTTAACCTTAACCTAAATCTATAACCTATAACCTAAACCAAAACCTATAACCTAAACCAAGACCAAAACCAAAACCTATAACATAAACCCAAATCCATTCTCAAATCCCAAAACCTATAACATAAACCTAAATCAAAACCTTAACCTAAACCTATAACCTATAACCTAAACCAAAACCCATAACCTAAACCAAAACCAAAACCTATGACCTAAACCCGAACCCATTCTCAAATCCCAAAACCTATAACCTAAACCAAAACCTATAACTTAAACCTGAACCCATTCTCAAATCTCAAAACCTATAACCTAAACCAAAACCTATAACCTAAACTAAAACTAAAACTAAAACCTAAAGCCTAAACCTAAACCAATTCTCAAATCCAAAAACCCTATAACCTAAGCCTAAACCTTAACCTAAACAGTTAACCTATAACCTAAACCAAAACCAAAACTTATAACCTAAACTCGAACTTATTCTCAAATCCCAAAACCTAAACCTAAACCTATAACCTATAACATAAATCAAAACGTATAACATAAACCAAAACCAAAACCTATAACCAAAACCAAAACTAAAACATATAGCCTAAACCCGAACCCATTCTCAAATCCAAAAACCTATAACCTAAACCTAAACCTTAACATAAACCGTTAACCTATAACCTAAACTGAAAATAAAACCTATAACCTAAACCCGAACCCATTCTCAAATCCCAAAACGTAAACCGTAAAATGAACACGGAAACGCTAGGAATGACCGTGAAATGCATGGAAATGACGGTGAAGTGAAGTGAAATGACCGCGAAGTGCATGGAAATGGCCGTGAAGTGAAGTGAATTGACCGTTAAGTGTGTTGAATTAACCGTGAATGAACACGGAATCGCTAGGAATGACCGTGAAATGCATGGAAATGACGGTGAAGTGAAGTGAAATGACCGCGAAGTGCGTGGAAATGGTCGTGAAGTGAAGTGAATTGATCATGAAGTGCATTGAATTGACCGTGAATGAACATAGAATCGCCAAGAATGACCGTGAAATGCATGAAAATGATGGTGAAGTTAAGTGAATTGATAGCGAAGTGCGTGAAAATAGCCGTGAAGTAAAGTGAATTGACCGTTAAGTGCGTTGAATTGACCGTGAATGAACACGAAATCGCTATGAATGACTGTGAAATGTATAGAAATGACAGTGAAGTGAAGTGAAATGACCGCGAAGTGCGTGGAAATGGTCGCGAAGTGAAGTGAATTGACCGTGAAGTGTGTCGAATTGATCGTGAATGAACACAGAATCACTAGGAATGATCGTGAAAAGCATGAAAATGATGGTGAAGTTAAGTGGATTGACCAAGAAGTGCGTGAAAATGGCTGTGAAGTGAAGTGAATTGACCGTGAAGTGCGTCGAATTGACCGTGTCGTCGAGAATGACCGTGAAATGCATGGAAATGACGGTGAAGTTGAGTGAATTGACCGCGAAGTGCGTGGAAATGGTCGTGAAGTGAAGTGAATTGACCATGAAGTGCGTCGAATTTACTGTGAATGAACACAGAATCGCTAGGAACGACCGTGAAATGCATGGAAGTGATGGTGAAGTTAAGTGAATTGACCACGAAGTGTGTGGAAATGGCTATGAAGTGAAGTGAATTGACTGTGAAGTGAATCGAATTGATCGTGAATGAACACGGAATCGCTAGAAATGACCGTAAAATGCATGGAAATGATGGTGACGTTAAGTGAATTGACCACGAAGTGCGTGGAAATGGTCGTGAAGTGAAGTGAATTGACCGTGAAGTGCGTCGAATTGACCGTGAATGAACACGGAATCGCCGGGAATAACCGTGAAATGCATGAAAATAATGGTGAAGTTAAGTGAATTGACCGCGAAGTGCGTGGAAATGGCCGTGAAGTGACATGAATTGACTGTGAATGAACATGGAATCGCTAGGATTCACCGCGAAATGCATGGAAATGATGGTGAAGTTAAGTGAATTGACCACGAAGTGCGTGGAAATGGCTGTGAGGTGAAGTGAATTGACCGTGAAGTGCGTCGAATTGATCGTGAATGAACACGGAATCGCTAGGAATGACCGTGAAATGCATGGAAATGACGGTGAAGTGAAGTGAAATGACCGCGAAGTGCGTGGAAATGGCCGTGAAGTGAAGTGAATTGACCGTGAAGTGCGTTGAATTGACTGTGAATGAGCATGGAGTCGCTAGGAATGACCATGAAATGCATGGAAATGACGGTGAAGTAAAGTGAAATGATCGCGAAGTGCATGGAAATTGCCGTGAAGTGAAGTGAATTGATCGTGAAGTACGTCGAATTGACCGTGAATGAACACGAAATCGCTAGGAATGACCGTGAAATGCATGGAAATGACGGTGAAGTGAAGTGAATTGGCCGCGAAGTGCGTGGAAATGGTCGTGAAGTGAAGTGAATTGACCGTGAAGTGCATCAAATTGACCATGAATGAACACGAAATCGCCGGGAATGATCGTGAAATGCATGGAAATGATGGTGAAGTTAAGTGAATTGACCGCGAAGTGAGTGAAAATGGCCGTGAAGTGAAGTGAATTGACTGTGAAGTGCGTCGAATTGACCATAAATGAACACGGAATCGTCGGGAATGACCGTGAAATGCATGGAAATGACGGTGAAGTGAAGTGAAATGACTGCGAAGTGCGTGGAAATGGGCGTAAAGTGAAGTGAATTGACTGTGAAGTGTGTTGAATTGACAGTGAATGAACACGAAATCGCCGGGAATGACCGTGAAATGCATGGAAATGATGGTGAAGTTAAGTGAATTAACCGCGAAGTGGGTGAAAATGGCTATGAAGTGAAGTGAATTGACCATGAAGTGCATCGAATTGACTATGAATCAACATGGAATCGCTGAGAATGACCGTGAAATGCATGGAAATGATGATGAAGCGAAGTGAATTGACCGTGAAGTGTGTGAAAATGGTCGTGAAGTGAAGTGAATTGACGGTGAAGTGAATTTTTAACCATCGACCCCATGGAATCTCGAAAAATTACTACGTTGGTTAGCTAAATTAGCTTCTCCTATCTCAAAATCATACATGGTACGTTATGTAACTCATTCTACTTTAGAAGATATGCTTGTTAAATAAATAGACAAAGAAATGAATTAAGAGATAGAAAAATATTTTATATACTTATATATATATATATATATATATATATATATATATATATATATATATATATATATATATATATTTGAGAAAAATGTAAGGGAGAAAAAGTTCTCCACATTAAAAAAATAATAAAAAAAATAAAAAAATAAAAAATATCTATCAGACTGCCCCGACACTGCTGCAGTAGTATGTGGTTTTTTTTTTTTTTTTGTAGGTCTCATCATAAGGTCTGTGTTACATCCAAACCGTCCATCTATTTGGAGAGCTCATATTAAGGCTTGGGACGAAAAATAAGATGGATCTAACTATCAAATAGACCACACTGTAAAAGGTAGTTGGGAATTGAATGTATATATTTGAAATCCTTCCATGGGTCACGAGAGTTTTGGATCATTACGAGATTTGTTTTTCCTCTTCATCCAGGTCTTTGTGACCTCGTGAATAGATTGGATGGAAAATAAATGTTAGGGTGGGCCCTACAAAAGTTTCAACGGTGAAAATCAATTTTTTGCTGCTCTTTGTGGTGTGGTCCGATTGATTTTTAGGTATGATTTTTTTTTTTTTTGTGAATAATGATCCGAAATGATCTCAAAATATGAATGAACGTTGTGGATATAATAAATACATAACTGCTGAGCCCATGTAACATTGATCTCCTTTGAACCGTTCGTACAACTTCGAGTTCGAGGAACGTCAGTGCTCGTCCTCAAGCACCAGCCGATCCGCTTGAAGGAAAAAGCAGGGGGCATTTTCGACCTTTTGAAAGGCGTCCGTACACCTGGGGAGTATTCTTGGAAAGTAAAATGGGGTTGGCTTCGTCTCGAAAATGGGCCATATACTGGTCGTACAGTTGAAAATTTCTCTTGGTGCAATCCCAAAATTATTGTTACAACAATCAAGGGCACCACAAAGTGGGAATTAAGCACCTACCGTTGAAAACTTTTTACAGTTACGGTTACAGAAGTTTTGGATCAAGTTGATATTTGTGTTTTCCATTCATCCAGGATTATTACGTGGCCTTATGAATATCACGGTGGGGGCTTAGGAAGGTTTCAACGGCCCTTGTCGTTATCACAGCTGCTTCCTGTGGTGTGGTACACTTCAGCCTTGGATCAGTCTCTGTTTTTTTCTTTTTCTTTTTTAATTTAACCCTATATTAAACCCTAAAACGATACGCAAAGATGTATAAAACCGATACATCACGATGGCCCCGAACCCCTGACCGTTACTAGCTAGGGACGGGCTATTTTAGTACCCAATCCGCATCCTTTCTGGACAGCCGGTATCGAGTCGGTAGTACCCTGGCTGTACGGCCCACTCTTACGCATGTGACAACATCCACGCTGTCCATCCGTAATGACAGCTCATTTAGGTCATGATCGAAAAAATGCAGCAGTTCCAAATCCCAGATGGACCATGGTCCAGAAACAGTGGTGATTGGCCATTAAAAACTTCCTGTGGCCCACGAAAGCTTTGGATCAAGATGATATTTGTGTGGTCTCTTCATCTAGGTGTTTATGACCTTGTCAACAGGTTGGATGTAAACATTCTGGCGGAATCAGTGATATGTTTTTTATGGTGGGGATTCAATCAGGACTGTTTCCTGTGGTATGTGTGGTCCACCTAAAATTTGAGTCAGCTTCATTTTCGGGATCAAGCCCTGAAACGAGCCTTCAAAATGGTTGGACGGTGTGGATTTAAGGCACATACATCACTGTGAACCCCACAGTCAGGCGTAGCTCGGTGGACAAGGGGTCTCGCCTAATCCGCTCCTCCTCATACGAGGCCATGTGCAGAGGTGATCAGTCAATCCGAACGGTCAATTTTATCGGCGGTGTTTTTAATGACCCATTTTGCAAGATAACATTAACAGGATTATCATGAAACAGAAAAAAAAAAAAAACCAGGAAACACGAACAATGACGGTAGAAATGCTATGCATATCTCGAAAACTGCGTTCACATGATGTCATGTTATATATTAAAAAGAATGTTTGCATATGGATACTTACTCATGCCTTAACGTTGTAATGGTAGAATCCAAATTTACTTTTAACATCTTTATATTGAATTCCTTACTCATTCTCGTCTAGCATGCTTTGCGCCGTTGCCGCTTGGCCGCTTGGGGAAGTAGTCCCTATATCCTTGAAACTCTAGGAATAAATTAGAAAAGCTTTCTAATACACTCGGTTTTAGATTATACTCCTATATATAGTCTTAGGAAGATTAATTACAATCAAAATCGAAAATAAATCCCATAAATTCGCAACTCTGTGTAACTCTGGGATACGCTCAAAGACACTTTCGATGGGACTTCAATGTCATCCAAAAAAAATACAAAAACAATCCAGCAACTAGACATGAAAAATTTGATTTTACCGATGACATCGAACAACCTTCAATGGCATCGATCAAGACACTAAAAGTGTCCAGCGACTAATCATATAAATTTTAAATTTTACCAATGACATTGAAGCCTGCTCGATGGCATTGATCAAGACACCAAAAGTGTCTAGCAATTAATCATATAAATTTTAGATTTTATCAATGGCATCGAAGCCTGCTCAATGACATCGAACTTGACATTGACAGACAAATTTAGGACTTCTATCAACAGTTTGTATTTGAAATGCATTGGAATTCTTTATTATATTTATAGGACTAAATTCAATGAACTTATCAATTTCAGTATCTCAAAATAGTATACATATGTGATGTTTGATAGAACAAATATAATAAGTCTATCGAAATACATACTCTGGCCAAAAATGAAAAAATAATAAAATTTTAAGCCTCCGATAGGCCATAAATATGGAGTAATAAGGAGTGACTCACCAATTGTCACGCCCCAAACTCGGAAACCGGGCTCACAAAATTTTCGATCGCCGAATCCGGCACCGACAGCCTCCGTAGAACCCCATTCTCGGCTCCTAACTCCCATTCGCCAGGTTCCGATCCTGGGATGCTACGAGGAGGATTTTCAACATCAGTTTGATTCGTAATAAGCATAACCAAAGGCATAACCCACAAACAACCAAGAAATCCATTACATTTTCACTATAATCAAAAACTTTACAAGTACAATGAGCATAAAGGGAAATACAGTGGTAAAGTACAAAAACTCCAAAATGCTCAGCAACGTGTTCCTGCCTCAACGCTGCTGTGATCCAACGTCACCTGCACGCAACGGTCGTGCATAAGCTTACAGCAAGCTTAGAGGGTGGTGAAAGTGTGTGCGCAAGATAGTAATATGAACCTACAAATGACAGAGTGATGCGGAATATACAAATGAACCATAACATCATGAGCCGTACCAAGGCTATACAATGCAAGACATGAATGGTATCGGCCACCAAAGGCTATGCTATATGCAATGCAACTCAAGCATACAGGTCCTCATCTATGTCCACACATCAATACAGCTCAATATGGGATATCACCGGGGTCTAGTACACTCCAACCAGATTGCCGCCACATCGCGCGCAATAAGGTAAGTGGAAGAGACCTCACTATCCGTCTGCCAATATCGGGCGCGACTCGTAGATAGCGGACCCATTCCTCGAGCTGGTCAAACTCAGCCTAGCATTGCCCCCTACACTCGGGCGGGTAAGGTCGCACCCCCTTCCAACCGACCATGACACAGTGGAGAGCACAGCCAACTGGTATTCGGCACTCAGTACTCATCTACCCACTCGGTCTAGATGTTGGAGCAACCTCTTGGTACCATAAGGGTTTAGGGACTCTCACTCAGGGATATCTATAGTACCCCATGTAGAACAAGATTTCCGGTATCCAATCCCGCCAACCACGATGCATCTGTGGAGGCTACGGCCCTGATGTCGCTAGGGCGTACAATAACCATGTCACACAAATGCGGAATGCATGAATCACGCTATCCAGTCATGCAACCAATCCTGCGCATACCGTGCGCTCATGTAGGGCAGCACCGCCTAACCGGGAGCCCATAACAACCTGCCCGAAGGCAAATGCTATGATCAGACAATTCTCACGTCAAGCATACATATGATGCGTATGATCATGAGTCATGAACTGGACTAAACATGTTATAACAAAATGAACTATTTACAATGCAGATGGACCTGAACAGCCTAAATACGATAAGTGCAGCCCAGAAATGGACCCTAAGGAGAGTCGTAATGTGGACATCCAACCAACATTACACTCGCAATGTGGACGTCAAACCAATATTGTTTCCCAGGTACGATTTTCTTAAAACACCGCTACATAATCGGTATTGGGTTTACACATTGCAATGGACCTTATGTTCCTCCCATTGGGCCTTACATATATATCAAATGGGCCATAGCTTATGGGCCTTTTATTCGTCAGATGGGCCACATAAATGAGCCACACCAATGGGTCTTATGTGCATTGCAATGGGTCAAAACCCGTGGGCCTTGGATTGCATCAATTGGACCTAGTCACATGAGTCTAATATGTATCAAATGGGCCACACCAATTGGGATCCCACATGTAGGTCAAGTGGGCCCCAACCCATAGACCTAACATGAGTCAAATGGGCCTAAATTCTTAGGCCTTAAACAAATCAAGTGAGCCTAACCCATGAGCCTCAAATAAATCCAGTGGCCCTAATCCCATGGACCCTTTTTATAATCAAATGGGTTTAGTCCCATGGGCCTTACAACATATCAAATGTCCTACTCCCATAGACTTTAAAATTTCAATAAAAAGGTCCAAGTATATGGGACTTGAAGTATATCGAATGGGCCTAGTCCCATGGACTTGCAACACGCCAAATGGGCTTAAGTTCTTGGGCCTTAAATGGATCAAATGGGCCTAGCCCATAAGCATTTTTTAAATCAAATGGGCCTAGCCCATGCCCTTAAATAACAAGTGAGCCCAAGCACATAGGCTTTACGTATCAAGTGGGCCCAAATTCTTAGGCCTCAAGTGGATCAAATGGGCCCAGCCCATTAGCATTTTTATAAATCAAATGGGCCTAATCCATAGCCCTTTATATGTTAAAGTGGATGGACGGTCCGGATGCATCATATGCATCAAGGTGGGTCCCACTGTCCAGTGGACAGTGCGGATATAACACATTCATCACACAGGGCCCACCATCCGTGGACGGTGGAGGCAGCCGGTGCGTCAGGTGGGTGCCACCATCCGCCTGGACGGTGGGCTACAACATATGCATCAATGTGGGTCCCATGTGGGGCCCACTCTCAAATATTTATTTGCCATCCAACCCATTCATAAGGTCACTCGGACCTGGATGAAGGGACGGCATAAATTTCAGCTTAATTCAAAACTTCTGTGGGCCCCAAAGACCTTTCAATGGTAGAAATCAATTTACACTGTTTCATGTGGTGTGGGCCACCTGAATCTTGGATATGTCTCATTTTTGGAGGGGACCCACCTGAGGAGGGGTCCCACCTCATGAACGGATTGAATGGCAAACAAACATTACAGTGAGGCCCACGAGCAGGGCCGTGGGTGGCCAGCGACCGCCCGCCCGCTGCGTGCAGCCCTCCTGCTGCTGACGCAAGCCAGATGCTATGCCTCTTATCAAAAATCAGGAAATTTGATTTTCCTGTAGTTTTTCACGCATGGGTCCTGCTAAAATAAAATCCACTCTGGCCATTGCGTTCAGTGGGCCGCAACAGTCGAAATGAGTCCAGAGTTTGAATTTTTTGGATGCTTAGAAAGTGAAATAAAACCAAATAATGATCTTGAATGGTAGTGATGCATTCGTTGATATTATGGCCCACCAGGTCTTCCAATCAGCCCCAAACTTCTACCCAACGGCTAAAACACCGTAGGTAAGAGGATGGACGGCTTGGATTACTCAAATACATCATGGTGGGGCCTATGCAAAGGGACCACCCAAAAGCCTTCCTTTCTTCTTTTTTTTTTTTTTTTATTTATTTCCTTTACAACGTCCAGCATCCCAGACGCTGGACAGTGATATATAAAAAATTTCTTTGAAAATGGTGGGCCCTGATGAAGTGGGCCACCACATGATGGCGGCATGGGAATAACATCTAGGGTGGGCCCCACTTGAATAAAATAAATACATCAAGATGGGATCCATTCAAGTGGGCCACACCATCCTATTGCAATAAAATAAAATAAAATAAAATAAAATAAAATAAAATAAAAGAGAGAGACATGGAGAGTGGGACACGGCTTGTGATGGAGGGTCCCCGTCATTATGGGCCCTCCCATACATGAAATCATATATCAATGGGTCATTTGCACATGTGACCATCAAAACTAAAGATCAACGGTGGGAATCCTTTCCCCACCGATATGGATGGTCTAGATGACCATTTTCAAATGAAAATAAAGATCATGATGGGGTCCATGGAGGATGGCCCCATCATGGAATGATCATGATGATCCAAGTGGTCCATCGGCCACAAATAAGGGTCCCAAGTGAGATCCACACCATGGATCGGTGGGCCTCAATTGGTCCACCATAAAAACAATAAAAATTACCCTATAGAGGCACTCACCGTCCGATCTCCTCACTCCTAGGGGTTCCTTGGCACCTTGTCTTCAACTTCAATGGCTAAGATGAAGAATGGAGGGTTGAGATGGGAGATTTTGGGGTAAGAAGGTGGGCCACTTGGAGCTTAGAAGGGTTGGAAAATTCCATACGTATGGGGCTCTTGGAAATCTTTGTTGCTTGGAAATTTTGAAATGAGAAAGGGAGAAAGAGAGAGAGTGATGTAAAGGGGGAGAGAGAGAGTGATGGATGGATGGGTGAGTGATGGTTGTGTAAGAAAAGTATGGGTTAGGAAGACTTTTGAGTCCTTTTGTGTAAGAAAGGTATGGGTTAAGAAGACTTTTGTGGTTGCTTGGGAAAATGGGTGAGAGTGATGTGTACTTGACATATGATGGATTGATGGGTGATTGATTGATGGGATTGATGTGATTGATGTGACACATCGTTGAGATTACCTTGGTTTTCGCAACGCGCGGTGTTTTCTCGCACCGAACGTTGGCCCATAACTCTTGACCAGGGTATCGCCTTGGCGCGCGAGTCGCGTATCGGAACCGCAGCGACGGTGCGGTCGCTATGGCATTAGTCTCGGGTTGAGTCGACTCGGGTTGTCGGCACATGAATTAGGGTCGCGCGTCGATACTGGTTAAGGGTCGAAAGTTGCCGGAATTCGACCGGTAAGACCGCGGAAGTGTACGGAAAGGTACGGACCAAGATACGGGTCTTACACCAATGTTTTGTTACTTGTCCATTTAGATGGCCAACATTTAGACATCTTAGGATCATTCTATTGATGTGACTTTAGCATTGCAGTCAATCATTAGAATATTTTTAGGGTATCATCAGTGTCTGTGTCGTGTGTATAATGAATTAGTGGGTTAGCACCAACTTTGTTACACTTGTGACCCTCTTACCTTTAAAATGGAAGCTAGAAAGGCATTTCACTCGAACTACACCTTAATCATATAAAACACCTAGATCTCAAAATGCATCAAAAATGTGTATTTCAAATACATTTGATTTCATTTTCCTCCAAATACAAGGCGCCAAGCGACAGATTTGGGGCGAAATCCCCTCAAATACAAGGTGCCAAATAGCCCCTCAGTCCTCAACAGAAAAAGTACACTGGTGCTCAAGTCATGTGTGCATTTTGAAAATTGGGGAGAGAATCAAGGAGAAAAACTGGTGTGGAGAGTTAATGCGGATAAAATGATAAGCCATTGGATAGCTTTATCTAGAGAAATCTAAGTGGCCGGTTGGACATCAGCTATATTTTTAATCTATTAAAATACCTCTACTTTTAATTAAAATAGTTTCTTATCATTTGAATATTGGAATCCCAAAAAAGGCAAAATTGTCTAAGCTCTTCTCACCTTATATACAGTATAGATAGATATGGATATGGATAGATAGGGTGATAGGGTGATTTTCATGAGAAATAGTATCTTATCTTATGGTGCATCAAGCCATGGTAAAAATAGCCGTTGTTTGTCTTGGGGTCGTTAGTAGAGATGGTAGATGCAGCCTCTTGTGTGTGAGTGATCCATGGCTAGATCCCTTGTTGTATTACCTCGCAAATGTTACTGCCTTGGATGCATCAAAGCTAACAGAAGAGCTATCATTTTGTTTGACGGCTCATGTCTTCCATTTTTCCATTTTGGACGGTTCCAATTGTCAGGCCCTATCAGCATATCGGCCCATTGGACAACTGAGCCTAGATATAAGAGAATGTGACTTGCACCAAACGAAAGGTAAGGCCACTTCAAAGGGGCCCACATCGTTGCATGGACCAGAGGCAGTCCGGCCAAACCCAGCCAATTGGATCAACCCGTGGCATCAACATCATGTTATAATTAAATTAATGAAACCTACTTAAAAAGTCAGAAAAATTAAACACTGGCTGTTCCAATCCAAAGTTTCAAACTGCCTCAGTTCAAACTGTTTGGAGATTGGACCAGAAAACAAAAGGTCCTTTGTTGCTTTTTGAAAATTTTGAAGAAAATTTCAAAACGTTTAAAAATAAATTTTTATTTATTTTGAAACACAAAAATACAACATCCAATACAAGAAGAGTGGAATTTCCGTTTAGAAATATTGATAATTTCATGATCACTGCTAGCTTGTTGATTATTAGACTTCAACATATTAACAAAAAAAAAAAAAGCCATTTCATATTTCAACTTTCCCTCCATAATTTCTGGGACACAACTATCACAGGTATCTTTTTCTCTTTACCATTTGGAAATTTTCATTAGTATTGAAGATAAAGAGATGGAATAACAATTTACAGAAACCTCTCAAATGCATGTGGAATCCCCATACAGCTAGTTTGCTAAGCCATATTTGAAACATTAGCTTCCAATTGGAAGAAATTCGGTAACAAGAGAATCCCCTCGCCTTCACTGCCTGAATCTGTAAGTGGACTTCCTGGATATCCTTCTTTAATAATCTTTGCTACTTGCTTGGAGCTGGCTTGCAGATCAAAACTAGATATTCATAATTCACATTCGCTTCAGAGGCTATATAGTTCATCCACTGCCTGTCGCTCTTTTTCTCTCTGTACCGGATATCCATATGTTTGTTCCATGAAACAGGTGGGCCATCAGCTGAATAAACATTCAAACTAATAAAGAGATCGAGGTGCAAGATTACTTTCTACAGGATCGCATTCTCTTCACGGTTCTTCTACTGCTTTTCTGTCCCTTTTCAATTGCTTGTTTCCTTCATCATTGACTGAAAGATCAACCATTTTCAAAACAAACTCGCACATGAAAATGCCTAACATATGAATTTGATATTTATTTAGCAAACACAAACCATTGACAATACGACTCGCAACCTCCACTAACCAAGCATGCTAGAAAGCAGTGGCCTTTTAAGTCAATTTCCAAGGCAGCAATGATCTCATCAAGAGCTCTTGCAAATCCTACAATGCACCTTCATCTCCCAACTGCAGATATTTCAAGATGGGCGAAATTGCCAAACTTCAAAAACCATATCTAGGAGAATAAAATCTTATGCTTGCTTTGGTAACTGAGTCACTGACAGATAACCGATTTTTTTGCTCACACAAACAACTGCATCAAACATCATGTGAAGGAGAATAGCGCAAGCTTCCCTAAATCTAGAATGAAAATGAAACCCAAAGACCAATCAGAATCCTTGCATACTCATCTCATCAGAAGTTTCGATATCTTTAGCATCTGAACTCGTGGTTCACAGATGTGAACATTTCTTACTTCCCTTAGGCCTTCTCCCTGTAATTGCAATGGCAATATCATTGGGAAAGAGGTTCCGGAGTATGAAGGCGTGAACAATAGTGGAGACGAGCAGAGCTGTTACTGTGAAGGTAGATATGGCAGAGAGAACAATGGACAGTGATTGAGTTAACGGATTCTTGACTGCATTTGAGTATTTGATGGTTGCGATGGAAGCCCCCGTCATGGGAAAAGTATATGCCCACCATGCCAACGAGAACCTGGTGAAGGAGTAAGAGTTTGGAAGGCATTTAGAAATATGGAATGGAAGGACATGGAGACCTGTAAGAAATACAATGCAGTTAGTTAATACCTGAAGCCTCGGAAGAAATTAACACGAACAGCCTGAAAATACACAGACACAAAAAAAGGTGACAAGACTTGTAAGATGATCCATTTAAGCAAAACAGAAGAAGAGCAACATGGCAGAAATATGCATAGCCATGTGATGGAGAAACTTACAAGAGAAACATAAAGGAATAGGGCAATGAAGTAGGCTATCCTTGCCCCATAATCAAAGCCCCCTTGAATCATTGCCCATGACATAGAAGCTACACTGGGTGCTGCAACAAACGAAAAGAACACTGGATGGAGCTCCTTCGGGAGTGTCTCATTCGTCGGAAGCCTCTGGTATAGAGTTACAAATAGCACAGTGTAATGGGCCAACCCAACTGCAAAGAAGAAAATGGGCCCTTCTTTTAGCCCCAGGGATGCACCCAACAAAGCTCCCACAAAGTTACCAACAATTGACAGATGATTCGTTGGATTCGCAACCTTTGAAAGCTTTCTTTGGCCTCCCGACATCCATTGCCCATAGATTTTAAGTTCCAGAAATAAGATTGGCGCCATGAGCACATACCAAAGAGCAGCAGGGAGGTTTTCAGTGACCACTGGTGGCACCCCAAGTGCTAAGAACAGGAAGGCAATCCATGGGGCAAAGAAGAAGTTGACTCGGATAGGGTGATAGTACTCACGGCGAACTGCTTCAAAGTAGAATACTATTTTCAAAGAGTAGATGGAGGAGATAATGGCCATCACAACAACAGAGATGCACCAGAGGACGAGGTTGATGGTCGGGCTTATGTGTAGAAATCTTGTGGCTGGAGATATGGCTAGTGTTTTCCAAAGGATGGCTTGGCTGTTAATGCCAAGGCAGATACCAAATGAAGACATTGGAAAACGCAGAAGGAATGGCCACTGCTTGTCTTCCGGCAGCACCAACTCCTCTGAAGTCTGAAAAAAGATTCAAAGAAAAAAAAATTCAAACCCTTTTGGTTCAGATCATGGTACTTGCATAGATATGCTTATATGCATGTCCTGTAGTGTTGCATTTGAGTTTATATTCACAATTTATTTTGCAAAGAGGACTTCACTTTTGACGGCATGATCTCACCACCACTGCAACCAAAAATCTCATGCATGTTGAGAGAAAATTGATAGAGTAAGAAGAAGATGAAAGAAAGAGAAAGGAACACGTAAGAAAGAATCAATTCAGTAGTGTGTTATCTACCCCGCATCTCAATGCTCTATTCTATATGTACATGCCTGTCAATATACAAACAAAGGCCTAAACCACCTCAAAGTATCCAACTTGATTCAACTTCCAACTCAAACTAACTGTAACGTCCAATGACATGTAGATGCATGAACACAGAGCTAATAACTACTCAAATGGAGGAAATATTATTCTTCTGATGGACTACATAAAACTCTCAACTAAAAAAATAAAATAAAAAATTGAAATATAATACTAACTATAAGAAAGAAATAATCTTGGTTAGATTAGACCACACGTATAACAATAACTCTCAATCTGCCTTTATGCATGAAATGCATACCAACTCATCCTTTCCTCTGATTGCAATGGAGAACAAAACCTTGTTATAAGTAGTCAACATCAAAGATGAACAGAGAAGTCACCCATTTTAAAGTCACCAATTTGATAATAACCTGATATAACTGATACAAAGGGATCAAAACCATATTATCAATAAGTCTGAATTGGCGATGAAATAATTTAGCAGTTCGCACAATAGATGTAAAAAGAAGAAACTATGGGCCTGGCTAAAGCACCTATGAATCAATGATACAACTGCCCCGACAAACAAGTTATCAAGCTGAAAAGATAAAGCCACCTCCTTGACAAAGAAAGATGAGGTGTCTGTTAATCAGTTTCACATGTCTTAATCTTTAAGGATATCAACTTACATAAGTTAGGGCAATTTCTTGCTATTTTATCAAGATTACATGACTTAAGGTAGGAAGACTCTAGAGATGATATCCTGTCAGCTGAATGAAGCAAATGGAGCACAACAACAGCAGCAGCAACAAAAAAAGAAAAAAGAAAAGGCCACATACCCTGAGAGTATCCAATTCAGGCCCTTCTAAGGCATCATAGTAGCGATCTACTGGTAAAACCTCAATTTCAGCAGTCTGTGTACTGTTAACCTCTGCTTCCACTTCCTGCTGCTTTCCACATAAGTTTGACAGCTGCCTCTCGAGTCTTCCTGACCATGTCTTGAAAGAGTCGTAGCATTTGTCCGTAGCCCGATTATTCCTCAAATTCATCTGCTGTTGTTCCAAAGGATTCGGAGGAAGCTTTACCTCTGTAACTGCCTTAGCATATGCATGGCCTGCAGGAATGGGTTGAGAATGGAACTTTGCCTGCTTTGGTTGCCGCGTGTTAGAAACAGGAGAGTTTTCCCGAAGGTGTGTGGTCTCATGGTTGAAATTAGTTCCACCTTTGTAGCTGAAGAGACCTCTTTTGGTTCCTTTTAATTGAAGTCCAGCAGGAGAAGAAGGCATGCTTATGGGGATAGAATGTAATCGATGTGGATCAATTGCTTGTAGTGATGACTTGGGTAAGCAGTCCGTTGATGAATATGCAGAGATTGGAAAGGCTGATGCTTCTGTTATCTGTTGTAAATGACATAAATAAATAAATAAATGAGAAGAAGAGGAACAACAACAAATTTAAATAAAGATAGGCCTAACACCAAAATCATTCTTAGCCGTGCATCGGTAGCAAACACATTGAAACAAGCGTGTGCACTGCCAACATGTTATGCAGCTAGTAACAAATTTAAGAACCAATATCCTTTTCCACATAGTATAATTATCATATCAAATTCATTTAAGATCCGATAATTGTATTGATCTTTGAAAAATTGGCTTACTTTAACCGATGTATGATTGGGTGAAGGATTGTTTCTTGGAGTCGCAGTTGGCTGATATGGATAATTTAGGCCACCACTGTTTCCAATATTATCGAAGCCAGGCACTGAATGGGATGTTATATTCTGGAAAAGAGATGGAAGTTCTTCAGGGGAATCCTGCTTTGATGAACCCAGAAATTCATTGTTTTCCATGATGAAGCAAGAATACCTGCATTGTGTAAACAATCTTAGCATACATAGTTCTCTTCATTGGTGTCAAGTTTCAATAGAAAGAAGAAGAAAACAGAAGGAAAAAATCAACAAAGTAAGAAAGATGGTTTTAAACAAGATAAAGCTAGACAAAACAGTTTCTTCATACTGTCAGTTTGTAACGGGCATTGACTTGAGTTAACTTCCAGCTTGGCCTTATTGTAGATAGCTTTTCATCTGATCAGCTAAATGCAATTAATCTATGTAGGACGACTCTTAACTGGATTTCACATACACTCAAGCAGCTTGTCATTAGAAGAAACGGAATATCAGCTCCACCTAGTTATCCATATAAGAAACTCTCCATTTCTAATAAATATGGCCATGTTAGACACGCATCAGACATGTAGACAGCTATTGAGGCAAAAATTAGTTTATCTTCTTCTTTTTTTTGTTATTATATAATTTTAATATGTTTGTAATTTTCTAAAATTGTTATCTATCGATAATACCATGTATTTGTATGTATGGATTGTGAGAAAGACTCCAATAATCCTTTTGCCGTATGTTAGAGACCATGAAAAAACCGTCTCTGCAAATCTGCTACCAAATCAAACTAAACTAAGAAACATGAAAAAAGAATTTTTATTCAATGATAATAATAATAATAATAATACATTACCCCTCTGCAACATAGCTTTTAAATGGGCCATAACTAACCCAAACAGCCCAGAATTGCATGACCTTGGGCTCATTTCAAAGCTTACTAAATAGGCTATCAAATGGGACCAATTTCGTGCCATTGGGACATCATTTGGTTGGGCCACCAAGGAAGTGACAAAAATGTGTGATTGACCAAATCATGACTCAATCTCTTCATAAAGACAAATTAACAAACAAAAGCTACAAAATTGATGACTATATGATTGATCCCATATGCCCCACAATTTAAGTTGATCATTGATCATCAGACCATTGGTTGAGCCCTGATCATCAATCAAGACATTCTGAATGGTAGGATTAATCAACCAGCTTGTGTGGCCATTTGGTTGCATCGCCCATCACATTAATAGTATGGATTCTTGAAAGATGTATTCAAATCCAAAGGGTAAAGTTCTGCGCATCCTAAGCAATACACCGGAATGTATGCTAGCAAACCTTGTTAAATAAAGGAATTAAAAAGAAAAAAATGCATTTTCTTCTTTGCTATACATGCATAATCATTAAAACATGACCCATTCCTCTCTAAGCAGGTGCTAGGATATTAGGAAAATTGGGTCATCTTGCTCCATGTTCAGACAAAACTTGGGATTTCAGCTTTCAACCCTTTCTTTTAATTGGGACAGTTTCCTTAAAAAAGATTCCATGAAGAACCAAATGGAAATGACGAATGCCACGTGTATGCAAGATGCATATAATTATGGGCATGCCTCAATTCTGTTTGTATTGTCACGAGCATACTCCCTCTGTAACAAATGTTTTTTTTTTCCCTACCTGCCCATACATATGAGTAATTGAATATTAATTGATGATGATAATAACAACAAAACAAGATTATCATACGACAACAACAGTAGCTCATCATCATCTATTTCAACCACAACAGTAGTAAATTGAAATGGGTGGAATTATACAGTGTCCTGATCACCCAATATATGCAAGCAGGCCCTGCTTCACTGATCTGGAGCATCGATCTGATGGGTCCACCAATGAAGGGGATGCTCCAAAAGTATCCAACTGGAAGACTATACTCTTCCAATCAGCAGCCCACAAATAGATAGTTAAGGAAAAAAATGCAGCGACAGTCTAGAAAAAAGGCCAATGATTGAAGGGTAGGGGTTTGCCCCGATCAGGAATACTCTTGGTGTATCCCTATCCGTGGTGGGGCACATTAGATCAACGGTCTGGATCACTGAACCATGGGTCCCACATACAGACTGGATGAATCAGGATGTAATACATGTCAGAGCACCAAAATCTCTTCTTCTTCTTTTCTTTTTGTTTTTACATATAATGAATTTTATGCAGAGATGCAATGAAGCAAGAAGTCATCTGCAGAGACAATTTGAAGCAAGAATTCACCTAGATTTCATGAGAAAGAAATCTGAACAGGAGAATATTATGCCCGAAAGCTAAGAGAATATAACAGAAACTCAAAATAGTAAACAAAAAACAGGAATCCAAAAATACAGTGAGTATCCTGTTTAACACAAGCCAATCAGCTCTAACCACCAAAGATGAAAGGAACCTCTTTTCAACCAATATGGCAATCGACCCAAGAAACAGATGGCAGACAGGAGCCACTCAGATCAATGGGACAATAGATGTTCAGCTGAAACACCAGACTGATATATACATAATTCTTCACGGACACAGCTCCAATTCCTGAGAAAAGCAGACATCGCTTTAGCTAGCTATGGTAATGTATATGATGAGTTGAACAGAAAAACATGACAGCACATATCTTCAAAATGGAGGAAGAGACATGATAAAATAAATATAAGACTCCAAGTCGTTGCTATCATTTACGTTGAATCCGCTTGAAATTAGAATAAAATGGAGTGGATTTACATGATAATGCCACGATTTTTATGCCGACCAATAAACAATTCATGCGCTTCAAAAAAAAAAAAAAAAAAATTCACATGTATCTTTCACCAATGAAAACACGCCAGCTTAGGAAAACATATTTATTTCCTCCAGAGATATGAATCATCAGCTTGTTGTTATTATTAATTGTTATACATTTCCAAAATATGAAAATGGGTATAGCCCAAAAAATGAAATAGCAAATCCTGCATTTGCGTGAACAAAGAGTAACTGATATTAATTGTCAGTATAAGCTTTCAAGCCAGGAAGCTCAAGACCGAGAGAAATCTGAAAATATAAATTTAAAAGCAACCCAAAACAAATTCCGTGCAATCTTCCAGGATTCACTCAATTCAAGAATTAAAGCTCTTAGCTGCGGAAATATCATACCTTCGGAATTAGAGAGAGAGAGAGAGAGAGAGAGGAAAGAAAAGAAAAGGAAACAGAATTTCTCGACAATTCCCAAATGAACAAAAGAGGACTAGGCAGCGAAAGGGACCGTTGCGAAAATGCCAAAGAACAGATTAATTCAATATATAGAGAGAATATCCAAAAGAGTTGAAATAAAAAAACGCCAAGAAAAGCGAGGAAGATGTTCCAATCCAAACAAATGCAGCGAAAGCTACGAATGCAAACTATAATCTAATTACCAGAAACAGAAGTTGTTTGAAATCTATATTTCTTGCACCGCCAAAACCAGACAGGCCATTCGAATATAAAACTGCATCAGAAAGTCAAATGATTTTTTAGAGTTGAGATATCTAAAGTGCAGTGTCTGTCCCACAATACAAGTGAGCCCGTCTTTAGGTGATCCACATTGTTGGTTTAGTGGAACACACCGTGGATGAGGGATATTGACTGGAAAGTCTCTGTATCCTATTCCTTCAACGAATATAAATCCTCAAATTGCGTATGAGAGGGCTCCCAAACTCTATAAAATGGAGGAACATTCCCCGAATTTGCAGAGAAATGCCATTCGGCCTCTAGTTTATAGAAAGAGAAGAGAGAGGGAGAGAATCGATAGTGCAGTTCCACGATCAATAAATAAAAAATCAGAGGTTGTGGAAATCCGACTCTATATATGTTCATTGAATATCGTCTAATATGGATATTAGGGAAGGGCCCTTTTTGTAATTATGAAAATTATCTTGGACAGAAACAGGTCGATGACGAGGAGATGATGCTCCAGAGCTTAAAAATAGCGGTAGAAGAGGAGGTTTTCTTTTGGACGATAATAGATTCTTCTGGAGTTTCCCTCTCCAGGATTGGTTCTGGCATTGAGCGAGCATCCACGCCACACATCCATAACAGGTCACACGTGTAAATATAAAATACGTGTTTCAGAATCAGTTGTAGTAGATGAATGAATGATTGCATTAAAACATCAAATAATTTCTTTCATTCTTTGTATGAATTAAATTGATAGTTGAATGCTTATCTGACCGTTCATTTTGTTTTCATATTCTGTGGGCCCACCTGAGGTGTGAAATGGCCTGATCTTTCGCCTGGATCTCTAAATAGGGTAAATCACTTGATGACAAGTTAAGATCTGAGATGTGTGTCACATTGTGACACATGCAAACCGCGTGTGGATGTGTACGGCTCCCACACGCGTGTCGATTTAGAAAACATCTACTCTTTCTTTCTCTTTCACATTGTGACACATGCAAACCAGGTGTGCATGTGTACGGCCCCAAGAAAAGCTGAGAGAGAAGAAGGGGCGAGCAAGGTGGGGGGGGGGGGGGGGGGGGGGGGGGGGGGGGGGGGGGTGTATTTTTCAGTTCCAGGGAAGGCAAGTGAACCCAGCTTTGACCTAACGAAGGAAACTGAAAGCTATATCGATGGAGTTCCGTAGGGTATTGCCCTTATGACAGCTGGGGCAGTTACGCTTGGGGTTGTCTCCTCTCACTCTATACAAAACAATACAATATAATGTTGTATTTGTTTTAAAATAATATTAAAAATTTAAATTTTTAAATTTTAGTATTTTTTCTTCACATTTAAATTTTAGTGTTTTTGAGGTATTAGTTTTGTCCCATATCGGATTTGATAAGAGAAATTCTCTTGTTTATATGATAGACTTTTTGTCTAGGGCTTGAGCCCCTTTCAAGGGGTATATAAATTTAATCCTATGGGGGGCTATGTCAATAGCTCTAATATATGTCATTGACCACACACGCGCGCGCGCGCCGAACCGAGCCGAGTCCGTGTCCGCGTGCGCGCCCATGTATGGATATTAAGACGACTTTCCTAAATGAAGACTTAGAAGAAAAAATATATATAAAACAACTTGAGGGTTATAAAATATCAGGTAAAGAAAATAAAGTATGCAGACTAATTAAATCATTATATGGTTTAAAACAGGCTCCTAAATAATGGCACGAAAAATTTGATGGTGTTTTAAAATCAAATGGTTATCATATAAATGATGTAGATAGATGTGTATATAGTAAAATTTATGAAAATGATTATGTTATTATATGCCTTTATGTTGATGACATATTTATTTTTGGAACTAATATTAAATTAGTTAATGAAACTAAAAAATTCATGTCATCTAAGTTTGACATGAAAGACTTAGGAGATGCCAGTGTAATCTTGGGTATTGAAGTAACAAGGAAAAATGGTATTATTATATTATCACAATCTCATTATATTGAAAAGATATTGAGAAAGTTTAACCATTTTGACTGTTTACCTGTCAATACTCCTTATGATTATAGTGTGACTCTCGTGAAGAATACAGAAAATAGTGTGTCTCAATTGAAATATTCCAGAATAATTGGTAGCCTCATGTATCTAACAAACTGCACTAGACCTGACATATCTTTTGCAGTAGGAAGGCTAAGTAGATATACACATAACCCTGAAAAAGAGCATTGGAATGCCTTGTCTAGGATTTTGTGATACCTAAAAGGCAGTATGACCTATAGTTTACATTATAATGGTTATCCTGCTGTATTAAAAGGATATAGTGATGTTAACTGGATCAGTGATTCAAATGAGACGAAATCCACTAGTGGATATGTCTTCACTTTGGGTGGAGGAACAATCTCTTGGAAGTCTACCAAGCAGACATGTATCGCTCGATTAACTATGAAATCCGAGTTTATTACCTTAAAAAAGGCTGGATCAGAAGCCGAGTGGCTTAGAAATCTCTTAGCTGATATACCATTGTGGCCAAAGCCTGTATCGGCTGTGTCTATTCATTGTGACTGTCAAGCAGCTATAGCAAAAGTAAAAAGTAAAATATATAATGAAAAAAGCAGGCATATTAGACTCAGACACAATATAGTGAAACATATGTTGCGTGATGGAGTCATATCTATTGACTTTGTGAGGTCAGAAAAGAATCTAGCAGATCCTCTGACCAAAGGACTATCTAAAAAGTTAGTTAATGATACATCGAAGGGAATGAGGCTGAGCCTAATATATGAGCTGCCAGTGTCGGTAACCTAACCTATACAAGTGGAGATCCCATGAGATAGGTTCAATGGGTAAACAATAAGACACGAGGTAGACGATTGCACTGAGTTATATGAGCCCCTTCTATGATGTACAGTGCAAGCAGCAACGTACAAGGATGAGTTTTTAGAACTCTTAATGGATCCATAGCCATATATTTGGTGGTGTATATAGTTGCTGCATACACTTGATGGAATTCACCTATATGGGTGTGGAGGTGGAGGCCGCTTCATATGAGAATCTAAGCGAATTTTCTAGAGCACTCATGAAATTCAGGTAATGGTGTTGGCGGAAACGCACCGAACCACAGAATCACTTGCATAGGAAGAGTTGTGTGAGTGACATGTACTTGCGATCTACATTAAAAGGATTCAAGTTCAAGACTATGGTGTCACCTGATTCCTGTAAACCTGTCTTGCTTACTCTAATGTCGGTTCAAGTCTATGGTGACACCGGCACCATTGCACAATTATTTCACTTTAATCCGAAAGCATTTTATTTTAAAACATGTAGAAGATTGTTGTATTTGTTTTAAAATAATATTAAAAATTTAAATTTTTAAATTTCGGTGTTTTCCCTCCACATTTAAATTTTGGTGTTTTTGAGGTATTGATTTTGTCCCACATCGAATTTGAGAAGAGAAATTCTCTTGTTTATATGATATACTTTTTGCTTAGGGTTTGAGCCCCTTTCAGGGGGCATGTGAATTTGGTCTTGTGGGGGGGCTATGCCAATAGCTCTAATCTATGCCATTGACCACACACGCGCGCGCGCCGAGCCGAGTCCGAGTCCGAGTCCGCGTGCCCGACGCGACGGGACGGGACGAGACGGGACGGGCTGGGCTGAGCGCTGGTGCGGGTGCGGGTGCGGTGTAAGTGTACTCACGTGGGTGTGTGGGTATGGGTACTCGCAGGACTGTATGTGCGAGAGTGTACTTGCACTTGCGCCTTTTCGTTTTAAACCAGAGAGATGCTTCCCTTCCGGTTGGTCGTCCCTGTTGGGTTTAAACCCAACGGACCTAACCTTTTGTAAAGACTTCCGATTCTAGTTTCAAAACACGAAAATACTCTGTCGTATAAAACTCTCTCTAATACGGTTTTACCATTGTTACTGAGTTCATTGCTGAGTCAACTCTGCACTTTCGGATTAAACTGCAAGTGGTTCGAGCCCGTGTACAGTGAGTGCACCGCTGGGACCGGGTCATAGTCGTTGTATCCTGGAGGTCGATTGCTCTGGAAACCTGTTGCATTTGGGACGCTGTCCAAGGGGAGCAAATTCGATTTCAAGCCGAGTGACTCAGTCACGCTTCGACTTAATTCAATAAATTTTTCTTTCTCTAAATTTATTTTCCTTTTTTGATTCTCGATTTTATAGTCTATTTAATTCAACATATTATCCAACATATAACACATACATCTAAACGGCATTATCACCTGACTGGGTCCCGTGTCGCACCAAATCCACATTACTAGGCTATATTTGTACGCTTCTAATTCCTTTGCGGAAATGGATTCGCCACTCCCCTGCCACCCCTCCATAATGTATGTGTTTCATCCATTCCGTTCATCTATTATTTTTCTAGATCATTTTATGGCATGAGACCAAAAATGAAATACATACCATTCTCAAGTGGACCACATTACAGGAAACATTGTTAATTGAACGTAGACCATTAAAAGCTTTCTGGGGGCCATAAAAGTTTAGGATCAAGATGATCTTTGTTTTTTATCTATGTCTGTATGATCTAATCAACATATTGGATTTCAAATAAACAGTACAGTAGACCTTAGGAGGATTTTAATGGTGGATATCCAATCACTATTGTTTTCGTGTACTGTGGTCCACCTGAGATTTATATCCCTATCATTTTTGTAAACAAGCCATAGAATGATCAGTAAAAATTGATGAAACACATACATCATGGTAGGGCCCACATAGCACCGACCACCCGCCACCGGGTTGGTGGCAGGGGAGTAGCCAATCTGTTCTCCTACTTACCCCAGGCGCGGATTGGATACTGACAAGGTCAGTAGCCAAATTTCTACTGAAGTGACGTCACCTAGCTCTGTGAACCCCACCATGATGCATGTACTGTATCCATACCGTCCAACCATTTGGAGAGATAATTTTATAAAATTATAAAAGGAATGAAATAAATCTAAAGTTTAATTAGACCCCACCATAGAAAACAGTGGAGATAGTGACATCCACTGTTCAAAACTTCTTAGGGCCTGCAGTAGTTTCTGATCAAGCTGTTATTTTTTTTTTCACTTCATCCATCTCTATGTTAACTTATGAATAGGTTGGATCTCAAAAATACATCACGGTTTGCCCTGTAAATGTTTCAACGGTGGGTGTGACTGCTGCCACGGTTTTCTGTGATGGGCCCACTTGAACTTTAGATCTATCTCATTCTTGTTGTAATGACATAAAACGATCTCTAAAAATGGTTGGACCGTATGGATACAAAACATACATCATAGTAGGTCCATAGAGCTTGGTGACGTCACTTCAGTGGCCATGACCTTGTCAGTATCTAATCCGCTTCCACTTACCCCACTAGTTGTAGTGAACCTGTGCAAGCCTACCGCCCCAACAGGAGTTCCTGCGGTCGGGAGTTACCCACCCCTATTGGAACAAAATAAAAAAAAATAAAAAAATGGGGCAGATCCAAAACTCAAGCAGGCCGTTGGAATAGAATACCACTGTCTGAACCTTTATGGAAACACACAAGTTCTACGTCAGGCTAATATTTGTGTTTCAATTCATCCCAAGATAGAATTGAGTTTTATTTATAGTTTGGATGGCATATAAATATCTTGAAGCGCCCCCCGCTTAAGTTTCAGTGCTGCCTAATTTTGTGGTTCATGTCCTAACACGAGTTAGAGAAGTATGTTTCTCATGGACATCTTAGTAGTTTCCAACCCCATAAACCTAGGGTGACTAGCCTACTAGGAATCTCAGGCCACTGTGATGGTTGTGGCGTCCACTCAATCGGTCTATCATTTTAGCCTGTTTATATTAGAACATGAGCTGAAAAGGAAAGTTCATCCAAAACTCATGTAGGCCATACCACATAGAAGTGTAGGGAGTGCGCGAAAGAAAAGCTAGTTGGGGCTCGCTGTGATGGGTGTGGAGGCCCCTTCATCCTTCATTTAAGCCGGTCCATATCCGGTCCATATTAGAAGGCAAGCCCAAAAGTAAACTTCTCCGAAAAGTCAAGTAAGTGAGGAGGGGGACTACTCCCAGTACCTCCTGAGGTCCTCAGTGAGATGACCTTATGTACAGGTTAGTTGAGATATAAACATCATGATGGGGCCATAGATGATGAATTGAGTTAATGTGTCACATACATCATGGTGGCCCCACAGAGCTTTCTACTCACTAGCTACCAGCAATTCCATAATCTGTCCTTTGTTTTGTTTACGGAATGGGATGCAATCATAGGTTAGTATGTGGAGTCACATGTGGTGTATCTATCAGCAAACCTGTTAATCAGATTAAATCACCTGGAGGAAGAGGAGATGCAAAATTGAACATGATAAAAAATATATATATTATTAAAAAAAAAAAAAACTCAGATGGGCCACGAGTAGTGGGTGTTTCCTAGCAAATTTATATCATTTCCGTTGGTGTGACCCATATGGACCACAAATAGTGGATGTTTCCTCGCAAATTTATATCATTTCCATTGGTGTGACCCATAGGAGCTTTTAATTGGACTTGTCTTTTGTACCAGTCGAATAATAGTTCTCACCTTATGAATAAAGTAGATATTACATATGCCACATGGTGGACCCACAGAGCTGGGCTTGTGTGCTTTACACACGATATTTCTGGTGGCTACACTGAGGAGGAGAAGTTGACATGGGCTATGTTAAACTTTATGCGGCCCATCACATTGTTACGCACACATTATTTTATGTTTACATTCATATGATATGACTTTTCATGATGATGTATGTACATAGATATTTAGATTGGCCATCATAATGAGAAATAGTCGATATTCACCGATTAAAGGGTTGGTCCACTTCTCACATGGTATAAATTATTGTGCATGTATGCACAATAGGGATAATGCATTTTAAGATACATATACATATTAGATATACTTTTACCTTGATTTACAAGATAATCAAAATGAGATCTCACACAAATCAGCTCCCTTCTTAGTCAAATCATGTAATCCTATGTATTGTAGCTGGGATTTATTATTATTTGATTAATTGGATCCCGAGTGGTGATCACGTAGACAACAAATGCTTGATTGTTAATTATGTATAAATTGAGCCACATTTGCAACAAGACCAATTACTTATCAGTCATGTATTGATTCCAATTTAACCCTTGTATAAGTATGCTAGTCTTGTATGTGACTGTTGTATCTTTGTTACTCAACGCTATGTGGCAAGATAAAGATAAGAAGATGTTACTTTGGTGTGCATTGTCAAGGTCATGTGCACAGATTCTGCTAGGTCAAAAGCATGTTAGAAAAGCCGCCAAATCAAAATGAGTCAAAAATGGGTTGAAGGAAGATTATAGATGATCACAAAGTAATGATGAAGCACATGAGATTTATCTAAGGCATCTGATCAAACAAACATATGTATTTTAGTGCAAATTATTTATTTTTTAAAAAGTTCATATGTTATTAAATTATTATTTAAAATGAGTTTTGATCAATTAAGTTTGCAAATATAAAACACATTTGATTTCAAAAGCATGTACATGTATGTCATGATCAAAACATTATGATTTGTGCGAAGTGCGTAGGTTGGCTTTTCTAATTAGGAGCGTAATGATTGGGTATATCTTATTATTACAATAGAGAACGGATTCTAGAGTTGATCTCTAATTGAAATTTCTCTACAATGAATGTTTATAAACTAAGTGAAGGGTTGAACTTTAAGACACTTCTCTCTCCTTCCAGCCTTAACCATTTCTATTCCCTCGTGGAACCCTAGCCTACCAAATTTCAAGGTCTCATAGTAAACATAGTATTTTCTTTCCTCATGTGATTGAGAATTCATATTTTCAGTAGTAAAAAATTTTAAAAAAATAAAAAATCTTTATGCATGTTTCCATGCAGTGAGGAAAACTACCGTGGTTTCACATTTCAAAGTAATTTCAATTTTTGAAAATTTTATAACTGTCATTTTTTTTTGCCACTTCCACCGGTATCAAAGCGATTAGGCCGACAAATGTCTTCAGTGAATGGTGTTGAAAATTTTATAGGGCCTTGGACTGTTAGGCATTTTGAAATTTTGTTCCATACTGTCTTTGGCCTTGTTCAACAGTCTTCACTTGAGTCATATCACTTGTTATGCTTATCATTGCCATATAGACTGATGTATGAATTATATATGATACCTCATCATTCAAGCTACAATCACACCTCCAACATTCGCTCTTTATTTAATAAATGTATATCAATTCTCTCTTATATCATTAATTACTTTTATTTTGCCATTCATACCAGTGAATTCTAATTTTGGATTATTATTTTTTAATTCAATCACAGATTGGCATTTCAAGGCATGGTAATAGCTTTGCGGTTCCTTGCTATTTTTGTGCAAGATCCACTCTACATTGGTTTTACAAGAACATGTTAGGAGATGAGTGCATAACGAAAAATTCAAATGAGCTTATACCACAAGAAAATGAAAACGCCAACTGAAACCTTTTTCGGCCCATCAATGGGTTTACATTCCATCTAAATGGTTTGTAAGAGCATTCCCACCATGTTGAAGGAAAACATAAATATCAGCTTGATCTAAAACTTGGGTACCCTACGAAAGTTTCAACGGTGGTGTTCAATCCCACCATACCTTATGGTGTGGTCCAATTTAGTTCTGAATCTGCCTAAATTTGGAGCTGCAGACTTTCCTTATCATCCACGGTGTAAGGACATTTCACCAACAGTCGAAAACAAACTGATGAAAAACCAATCAGAAAAATAACACAAATTACAGGTAATCTACATCAACATCTTAGCCTTTCTCCCAGTAATTTGGGGTCTGGTAACAAATTGCCGATCATTACAATAACCAATAAAAAATCAACATGCTTGATGCTTCAGAATTAAAAGGACACAGGTGAATCATCACTCGGCCATGTTTTTTAACCGTGCCTGTAGTAACACTGCAATCTATCAGGAAGGAGTAATACCGCAATCTATAAGGAAATCCAACTGGGCAGGCTTCTGTGTTCGGGGAGTCCAGCTATTAAGAGCAGAAGAGGACAACCATCCCCAGCAGAGTACAGATAGACAATGTTCCACTGCTTGGCTGAAGTATCTGAACCACAACAGGTAAGATCCCCATATCGCATCTGCATCCCAATTTTGCAGTGGCAGCTACACATTAAAAAAAGAAAAGAAAAGAGGAAGAGAGAGAGAGAGAGAGAGAGAGAGAGAGAGAGAGGACAGATTAATAAGCATTCCCATGTTACCCCAACCAAGGGTGATCCAGTTGGTGGGCCTTTTATGGGGTACTCACAGTTTCGGAATTCAGTGACGGGAAATGGAACTCACCCGAGTCAACTCAACTCACCAGATTCCATGAGAGACAGGTAGCTTACAACTCTTTCCCACTGTCAGGCCACTTGAGTAAGACATCCGCAGTATGCAAATGGTAGGTCTTATCATGGAGGTTGCACCTCTCAAAAAATAAAGTTCTTACACAATAAGTGGGCTACACTTGTATGCTGAGTCCGACCGTTAATTGTCCACCATTTTCAACAGTGTGGCCCAGACCGGCCTGATTTTTGAACCAGGTGATCTTTGTTCATTGGGCCTAAAATTTTCATGGCAGAGATGTCCTACACAAGTGGCATATTGGTGGGAAAGATGTACTGCATTAGAAGTTAGCATACAACCAACTGTAGGTGATCAATTCTATTTTAACTTGACATTTACTACTATAAATATTTCTAATTTAATTATAAACTACCAAGTTGAGTCAAATAAAGATTCCTTGGATGAGTTTCTAGTCAAATAAAAATGCGTGCAAGGGAGGGAGGGAGGGAGGGAGGGAGAATATGAGCAAGGGTTGGGAGGACAGCCTCTTCTCACTTCTTTTTTTTTAATTAATGCCCCTCCTCACTTTTATAAAGATGAATGAAAATGCATTCCATACTCCACTAAACATGCACACACTAATTCACTAATTTCACTACCAATAACGAAAGAGAGAGAGAGAGAGAGAGAGAGAGAGAGATGCAAATGAGGAGACTGGACCTTACCCTTGGAACCCCAAGAACAATAAGAGCCAATCCTTCCAAACAAAACATAGAATCACTTGATTCTGATATTAAAAACCGCCGACCTATCAGCAAAAAAGGCATCTCCAATAGTAAATGTTAAAAAAATGATTATGCCGGAATCACAAGCAAAATTGACTAAAGCTTCTGTTATAAAGTTACCAAGGTATTCCTTAATGGTAATGTTACCTTTACGATACGGGCTGTAATAATGGCCGCTACAGTCTTTCTTTTATGGAAAAAGAAAAAAAAAAAAAAAAAACCCAAAACCCTGGCCCTGCAATGGACCATTACAGCCTTTATGGGAGGTGTAACGAGCAGTTAAGGGGGACTGTAACAGCCGTTACAAGTCTTTTTTTCTTTTTTTTTTTCTATAATGGTCATTACGACCCCATAACGTGTAACAGTTGCCACCACTACTTTGATGTAACGGCTTTCACGGCCCCATAACAGCCATTACGAATTTACGATACACAATAAAAGAAACACTCCCAAGACTAAGGACATACATCCCCTTTAGAGCACACATCAACTAAAAATTTTAAATCACTTTCAATTATTTTGCCTTACAAGTTTCCAACAAAGCTCAGATTTCTGCTACTGTCTTGCCTTGCAAGCTTTCAACCTGTCCAAGAAAGCTTGAATTTCTGCGATGGTCTTACTACAACAGTAGCAAGCAAATCTCAAAATTCACACTTTTCCACCTCATAAACCAAGACCAGGGAATTCCTCTAAGCCATTTGAATGGAATCCAGAACCATCCCCAATATTTAAACACTATCAGGAATGGGGAATAAGTTCCACTGTACAACAGAGTATCAAGTGCCAGGGAGTCAGAGAAGTATGTAAGAAAAGAAAAAGTTCACTTGCTTGGTCGGAATTAGGTGTGCAAACCACAGGATTTGGAGGGACAGGAATTAAAAATATCAAGCGAAGAAGACCGCACTGCTAGGAAAATGGATTTGGAGATTTGGCATGGAAGATAATAGCCTCTGGAAACAAATTATATCATGCAAATATCAATCATAGCAGGGAGGATGGTATACCTAAAACTCTTCGTTGTATAGAGCCCCAAGTATTTTGAAGGTAGTGATGGGAGTATACCTTGAATTTAGAAAAGGTGTATACCTTGTTGTGGGTGAAGAAGGTGATTAGGTTCAAGGAAGATGCATGGCTCTGCATGGCTCTATGAAAGATCTATTTATTTGGATTAGGACAGGTTTGACAGAATATCTAGCTACAAGGGAGAACTATTAGGGGCGTGATGCCATGATATCCTACATTCTGTAGGAACTTCATAGATAAGGAGAGAGAAGATTCTGCCAGGCACTAAGACCAGATGCGCAATTTTGCGATATCTAACTATAGATGGCGTTGGAAAGAAATAAAAGCAAGATCATTCTCAGTTAAAATATTTTTACTGGATGATGAGTTCTGGTGGAAGATCAGTGCATCTCGATCCGATAGCACGCATGTGGTGGTATCCAGGTCCACCAAAGGTAGGAGTGTTTGGATCAAGGTATGCAAAATGAGTAACATAATGGTAATGACACAGGCCATTCCTGTGCCAAAAATAAATAAATAATAATAATCAGATATAACTGGCCCGTAACAGTCCATTATGATGGATGTGTAATGGCCCATATATATAAGTCCCCAAAAGGAGGTTGTTTTTTGTTTTTCCGCCAATTTCTCCCTCTTTTTGATATTTTTGCTTCTTGAGACTGTTTTTAAGCTATTTTCAACTAGATTTGTGCAATTTTTTAAATTAACGCACAAATTTTGAGACATTTTCAAAGAATTGAAGATTCAAGGCCAAACTTGGAGAAAATTGAAAACCTAGTGCAATTTAAGCCCACTAGATTTGTTGGACTTTTGCGTTGCTCCTGCCATGGGCCAGGGTTGTTGTATCTTTTTTTCATTTCTTTTTCTTCTTTTGCTCTCTTTTTTCTTTTCTTTTGTGCTTCTTTCTTTTCTCTTTGTTTTCTAGTGGTTTTTGTTTTGGTTCTGCGGCTTTTTTTCTCTGTTGCTTCTGTTTCTTCTTTTTTTTTTTCTTTCTTTTTTTGAAAAGTAATAATTTCATTAAAAGACAAAAAGCCAATATGTACAAAAGAATATTAGAAACCCAATAAACATAACGCTATTTGCACCCCAACAAGAGTTGCAACAAACTATTCGATCCCTCCTAAAAACATATATATCGCTTTCTCGCTCTTGTTCTTGAAACATCAGCCATTTCTTTCAAACCATAATGCCCAAAGACCTGCTAGATGAGTCAGTCTCCATGTCTTTTTCTCTGAGTTCCCTATAACCCCTCCATGCCAAGTTAGCAGGAAATCGTCTATAGTGGCCGGAAGCACCCAAAGAACCCCAAATAGCTAAAAGAAATGGTTCCAACCTCGCTTGCAAAAGGACATAGTAAGAACAAATGATTCGCTGATTCTGCATCTTGGAGACAAAGGAGACATACAATTAGAAGAACCATGTTTCACTTACAAAGATTATCAATTGTTAGCACCTTGTTCCTTCCAACTAGCCATCCAAAAACCACGACCTTCAACAAAGCCCCGTATTGTCATACGTATGTCATCGAAGATATCCCCACGTTTCCCTCACCCTCGGTTAAAAACCGATACAATAATTTAACCAGAAAAAAAAAAAGCCTGCTTTATCTTTTAACCATCTTAGCAAATCCGTGCTTGAAGAAACCAGAGAAGCCTCTGCCAATAGTTGGAGAAGCCTAATAAAATCTTTGATTTCTTCATCTCAGAGATGCCTTGTACAAGGGGGAGCCCAAATGACTTCATCACCCCTCCATGAGAAACAACTAGAAACCTTCATATTTGGCACCTTAGCTAACCCTGCCAATCTTGGGAAGTTGATTGCCAATGAAGTCTACCTTAAACACCTATCCCAAAAGCAAATGTCTTTCCCATTCCCCAACTCAAAACCTATCACTTCCCACACCCTTTGTTTTAGGGACGCCACCAACTTCCATAAATAAGAGGCACGATGCAAAGAAGAAGGTTTTGTCCACCACCCACTCTCATCCACCCCATATTTCCTTTCTATCATCTCCCTCCATCTAGCTCCACCCTCTATCCCAAACCTCCGCACCCACTTTCCTAGCAACACTAGATTCATTTCCTCTAATTTCCTCAATCCTGCTCCTCCATGATCCCTCAGTTTGCATACATCTTCCCACTTCATGAGATGAAACTTATGTTTCTCTTCCAATCCTTTCCATTTTAAAAAATCCCTTCTTCGTCTTTCCAAAGTATTCAACGCTGATTTTAGACACTTGAATAATGACATAAAATAGACTGCAAGATTAGACATATAAGCATTTATCATAATCATTCTCCCACCTACAGATAGATAACTCGATTTCCATTTGGATATCTTCCAATCACATCACTCGACAACATTATCCCACATGTGCCTTGTCGGTTTGCCCATACACAATGGAAGGTTGAGGTAAGTAGTCAGAAAAGATCCCTCCCTGCAACCAAAAATAGACGAGAAAAATTTTGTATCTTCTTCAGAGATCCCAACTCCAAGAATCTCGCTTTTGCTATTTGCTAATATTCACCTTCAACCCGGAAACTGCCTTGAAAGAAACTACAATCGACCTAAGATTCTGCACTTTAAAACTATTTTCCTTACAAAATAGAAGTGTATAATCCGCATATTGTAAATGCGAAATCTGAAAATTTAATTTATGTACCCCAAATCCTTCCACCAGACCTATCTCTTCTCCTTTCTCTAACATTTTTCTAAGGGCCTCCATCACAGAAACAAAAATTCTTCTAAAAAATTTTTCTTCTTTCAACCAAAAAAAAGAAAAAAAGGTAAGCTTTTCTTGCTGCAAATGTATTGATTCAACATTATATTACCAAATCAACCAATCTTGCTAGAACTGTGTTCGATTTTGCCATTTTGTATAAATTTTCTTTTCTTTTCTTTTGTATTTTTGCTAGTTTTTATATAATTTCCAGCAACCTTTTAAAAGTTTTATCTTTTGTAAAATGTTTGGAGTGTGGATTGTTCAATTACATGTATGAAGTTTAAATCTATATATGCACACACTAAATCAATGTTCTTCATTTCTTTTTCTATTTTCTGATATTTTTGGGAATTATAGGTTATTTTTTAGATGAATAGTGGCATTTTCTCCTCAAATATCGGAGGGGATTTTTGTCAAATGCAAAGTATATCCATTAGTGGGATGAATCCCATAGATTACATGAATTTCATGCCATTTTAGGGCCGTCCGAGTGTAACAACATCGCCCCAACACTATTTATCTAATTTTATTTTTTTCTTGAATTTTTTAAGGGGGGTGGTGTCAAATAGTTAGGGATATGTATTAGTGGGTTCACATATTGCATGAATTTCAATTGTTTTGGGGGCATTCTAATGTACCCAAATCGGCCTAACAATATTCGTTCGAATTCAATTTTAATTTTTTTTTCTCAAATTTCTTGAGGGAAATTGTGTCAAATGATTAGAGATATACATTAGTGGGATGAGTCCCACAAATAGCATAAATTTCAGGCGTTGGGGGTATTTAAGTGTTCCCAAATCAACCTAACATTATCCATCCGAATTTTATTTTATTCTTCCTCAAATTTCTTAAGGCAAATAGTGCCAAATGGATATGCATTAGTGGGATGAATCCCACAGATTACACAAAATTCAGATCATTTTGGGGGCATTAGAGTGGTCCCAGATCGGCCAGGCACTACTCATCCGAATTTCAATTTCAATTTCTAGTTTGTATTTGTTTAAGATAATGTTGTTTTAACATTATATATTTATATTTTGGTAGGAGCTTGGGGCCTCAGGACTAGCTTGGGGTAGACGACTTGAGTCACTAGACAGCTATGGCCCACGAGTTGGTTTAATACAAGGAGAGTTGGGAGATACTTGGTTAGAATTGTGACTTGTGAGTAGAAAATATGGCAGGGATTCCAGGTAATGAAGACATTAGATGGCAAGATTATGAGAGAATAAGTAGGATTAGGCACGTGAGGAAATGCAATTACTATGGCAGATTAATAACTGGAGGAATTACACCTGAACTATGACTACCTGGTTTGCGGGTTAGTTCATGATTCAAAGATCAAATGACCACTAAAATTATTTGCAATAAAATTTTCCATTTGTATCAGTCAAGGTGATGAATATGGTACCCAATTTATAACAGTTTTTCAATAAAAAGATTTTCACCATGCACCAAAACTAAGATGGAAGCAGTTATTTTATTCAAAAAAATAAGCATCGCCATTGTAACTACTGGTTTATTCCTATGCCAGGGTGAAATGTGAAAAAAGCATTCCATGAAAAACCAAACAAAGACTTGCTCATTGGAGCAAATCAAAAGTTTGTAGACCTGAAAATGCATATGCATATATAGACAAAGTAAGAATGCGTTTGGATATACAACTGACTTGGATTGTGATAGCTAAGCTGGGACAGTCCCAAATTGCAATTGCATTCATTTTAAGTTGGCCATGTAATGGAAACAATTGCAATAGTGCGAGTCAATGTTTCCAATTGCAATCTAAATTGAATTCGACATTGTTAAAAGACTCATCTGGTCTACAAACACTTGCTGGAGATAAAATTCAATGTCTCTTTCTTAGTGCATGAGATGAAAGGTTTATGAATTCTAATATCCATCATTAGATCAACACAAATTATATATAGAAGTTAAGCAATTCATACGCACAAGTAACTGTAATCATGTACCATTTGGCCGATGCAAAACTTCAAAACCAAAACTTGCCCTCCCTCCTTCATGTAGATCACAAAAAATAAAATAAAAAACAAAAGAAGACTAGATAAATTGCAGAAAAGGAGAGGAAGAAAATAATAAAGAAGTACAAGCAGGAAAAATTAAGCGCATATGAAATTTTCAAGGAAAATTTGAAAACAGCATGAAATTAAATTGAACCTCATGTTAAAACATGTAGTAAAAATAATAATGACAAGAATAATAATAATAATAATAATAATAATAAGGAAAATGATGACAATACAACTTAAGTTAACCATTGAAACTTGGAAAAATAGAATGTGGGGAAAAAATGAAGTACATTAAACACCAACCTTCTATCCGTTCACATTACCCAAATAAAAGCAATTTTGTACAAGAAGTTAAGAAATGACAACCACCAAATAAACTAGGGTTAGAAAGCAAATCTAACGAGGAAAAGGAGAGACTAAAAAGAGAGGAAGATAGAAATAGAAGAAGGTTGAGAGATGAAGATGCAGTACCTCTAGACGGTTGAAGGAAGAGATTGCATAGAGTATGAAACATCTCCCATGAGCCCCTTGATCTTCTGCTGTAGAAGTAAAGAACAACATTTTATGAGGGTCTAAAACTACACATCTTATTCTGAACTGGGACTACTGCACGCACACATGCACACCTCTAATAAAAATAAAGAAAACCCTTTTGACTTGCTGCTAATAAAACTACATCCAACTAACAAGCATCATCACCTTTAGCTGCTTTTCCTTCTTCTAAGCATACTATTTCAAGCACTTTTTTAATTCCATCATCACTCGTTGGAAGTTCTTCGAAGGGTGCTTGATATTCCATATCCAATAACTTCAATTGTCACAATGCCAACCAAATCCTTCCATATAAGTCAGCAAATCTGACCTATTAGAAGTGGCAGAGATACGAAGTAGAAGGGGATTGCTTGGGATGCATATAAAAATAGTGTGACTACTGACTACAAAGCAGGAGCAGCAATTTTTGTAGCTTTGTGTAAGTGCAGTCTTGAGATTCCAGATTCATGGCATGCCAAGTATAAGGGCTATTGTTTTCAACTCAAGAAATCCCTATGTTTGTTTAGGAATCTTATTTGAAATACAGAAATCTTCATACAGCTTGAAACTCTCTTGCCATTTCGAAAACTGTCTCTTCAAGCATTTATAAACATTCAGCTCCTCTGGGCCAAAGTTCATTGTAGGTGAATCAAACTTCAACTGCAACGGGCTTAGATCATCAAACATTTCCAACCCAATATTCTCCTGCCCATCATTTGGAGAAGATGCTTTGTATTGTATCCGAGAAACAAAAGTTGTGAATTTCTTGTCTTCAACAGTGGATCCTGGCACCAAGTGAGGCAGTGACACTCTATCTGTCTGATTGGACTCTTCCTTTACCAAGCGCTCAGCAGTGTTGTTCTTTTCATGGCACATTGTGCCAGCATCTAAATGTGCCTTGGGTTCATAGCAGAAAAAGGCTTTCTGACATTGCACCTCTTGAGAAGCAACCCACTTCTCATTGTCACTAGCAAGGGAGACAGAATGGGTGTCATCACATGATAACAAATCATTAGCCATGTTAATGAATTCATTGCAGTGATTGGTCAATTCCGTCTCCATTGAAAATCCATCCACTCCAGCTTTCGGGCCAAAAGTACTGCTCATACTGATTTGACGAAGGGTAAGCAACACAGTAAGAGGAAGGACTGGGCCGGCGAGAGTATCTCCTTGCTCTGCTTTGCATGGCCATTTCTCACTTCTTCTGGATGGTTTCCTCAAGAAAAATGGTGGCATCTGTCCAGGAGGAAAGCCAGGAACATCAAGGAATTCCACCCACTTGTCCGTTTGACACATGAGAAGATCCAAATGCTTGAAAAATGCCATCTGTAAAAGATCCAACTGCAAACCTGACCATATTCTACTGGATGCGATTTCATGTATGCTCATGGGAAAGTTGATGCTACTCAGAACATCAACAGTTGCAGGAAATGACTCAATTGGGTCGACACCGGCAACCTTCAACCTATCACGTATAAGTTCCCTTGCATCCCGAGTATAAGATATCTTGGGGGTGTCGCCTTGTTCAGTTCCAGCACGGTTTAAATGATGGTTCTGCATCTTTGAGGCCAAGACGTCAGTAAGATTTCCATTGAGGTGTCCAGAGAGATTGTCCAACTTCAGATAATGAGATTTAGTAGGAGCATTGTCTTCCTGATCCCAAGAGTACAGCAAAGAATCTTCAAAGTGTAATGAAGCTTCTTTCCTGTCACATTTTATACGCACAAAATCACATGATGCTCGATACCTCTGCAATTCAAGCTTTCCAGATGACATGAGCCTAATCAAGGTGAACCCGCCAAGACCATTATCTTCAGGAGCATTCTCCAAACCACATGCAGGCTTTGGCAAAAAGAGATATTCAGGGAGGATACAAAATCCCAACACCATTTCTTTCTTCAGCTGCCAATCAACACCAACTGGAAGCATGGCCTTGGAGAAGTCCTCTCTTACAAGGCAGTTGCCACAGCGGCATTCATGCCCTGATAATGAGAGAGCTGAGGGAAGGTCCCATGCATACAGCGAATTGCCTAGTTTTGAGATTTTAGACGCAATCGATGCACCTGATGCTGGTAGAGGAGGGCCATAGAAAAAGAGACTAAACTCACAGTTCCAAAAAGACCCTGCCAGAATGGCAAAACCAAATTCAGAAGAAGACTTGAATGCACCATCCTCCCTTGACGGCCTCAGCTCTGACAATCTGTACATATTGATGTAACACGGGCTATTGAGATTGTGATCCCATTTCAAGACAGGCATTAATGGCTGCCGTGTATCAAAAAGTAGCAGATTATATTTTGTAGCCACCGAAAAATAGAAATCCTCAAAACTTGCCTTGCAAAGTGCGATAAAACAGTCCGTCTGCAACGAGTGGACCTGAATTGAATCGCACATTTCAATCTTCGCCAGGACTGTCACGCTGCTTTGCTCAAACCTTAAATCTACCAAGTAAACAGCAGTAGAAGAAGCAACGATCAAAATTCGAGGATGCCAGCTGAATTCGCAGCTCAACCAATCACCCTTCCCCGAATCCAAACTACCTGCAGCCAAATCGCTCTCCGAAACTTTAACCCGAGTTCCACGCAACTTCACCGGCAATCGAGATACCCCAAGACATTGACTCAGATCGAACAGACGCAATTCACCGCTCTCTAACAGAACCACGCTCTCTTCTTGCATGTGTGGATTCCAACAAGCATGCAAGACACAGACTTTAAATTCTACAGAAGCCAGGTGAACTAGAATGGGCCTGTCCAGATGATTGGAACTGGAAACCCTAGTCTCAACCTTAATCCAATGAACAGTGTAAAGAGTGCAGACCAACAAGAACCCTTCCGTGACAGAATTACCCGACATCGACGGACCAGTGGCAGCATCAATGGCTGAAATCATGAGGATGCGGTGATCAAGGGGGAGTTGGAGCTTGAAGACATCAGAATCCTTGTCAGTCCAGATTTGTTGGTTGGTGGGGGAGAAGACGACGTAGCCAATGCAGTCGGAGTTGGGGCCGGTGGAGAAGAAGAGGATGAGGTCGGAGTTGGGGCGACGGATGGAATGGAGGGAGTTGCGGGAGATGGGAGGTGGTTGGGGGCTTGTTAAAGGGGGGAGGGAGATGGAGTTGAGGAGGGAGGAGGGGATGAAGCTGGTTTTGGAGGATTCGAAGAAGGAGCGGACGGAGCGGCGGAAGACGGAAGGATGGAGAGAGGAAGGGATTTGAGGGGAGAGAGATGGAGAAGAGAAGAGGATGGTGGGAGGAGAGAGAGTGGGGTAGAAGTGAAGAGGGCCGAAGGAGGAGGTTTCTGAGGAGGAGAGGAGGAGGTGTGCGGGAAACACGGAGGCGATGGACCATAGAGATTTCCATTGATCAGAGAATTCCATCGAAACTAACCGGTCTTCTCCTTTCTTGCTCTTCTTCTCTTCCTCCTTTTTCTATATTCATTCCCTGTAAAACCCTAAAGAGAGAAGGGGGGGTTTTTCTGTCGAACGCTGCAAATTGGAAATCCGTGATTACCTTGCACAAGCTCGTTCGGCCCTGCGTTGAGATCGCCACGCCAGCTTGTGCAGTGCATCGCTCGGAGGGTCCCATGATTTGAACCGTCCATTTTGTGGAACTATAGTCCAGTAATCACACATTTCAGTGATGATCCTGACGGTTGATCACCGATAGCGAACGCGAGCCGTTGATGATGCAAAACTCTGATCTACCCTTTTTAGACCTTCGAGTACTTGCGACGGAAGAAGAGGTCCTCTCTTTAAAATGATACGAGACGGTTGTTCAGGAGCAGTCTAGTCCGGATGTACGTGCTCGTGGGTTCGAGTTACCCCATGGGGGGTAAAACCATTTTTACTCGCAACGTGAGCCATTGAAAAGTTACTCCTTCCCACTGTTTTAAATTCAATGGGATGACACATAACCACACCTCTCCCTAGACTGGAAGATCCTAGCCACCAATCTTGAGACTCTTTTTTAGATGGATGTGGATTTTTGTTTTATATTTTTATATTTTTATCCTTCTTTCCAAAAGTCTATTCCTAAGATACTAGGGAAAGGTGGGTTTTCATCCGGGAGATTTCCCTAGGCCCAGCAGACCAATGGTCTAGATCACTGGACCATGGGCTCACCTCTTAGCCCGAGCACAACTTATTCACTGTGCAAAGCCTCGGTCTCGGACCGTATAACTAAAAGCGGGGTCCGACCACGTAGATGGATCGTCCACGTGTATAGATGCTGGGTGGGGCCCATTGCAATATATGTGAGATTCCATCCATTCGTTTTTCAAGTCTATTTTAGTAACTGCAACAAAAAAATGAGGTGGATAAAACACTCAAGTGTATCACACAATAGGGAAAATTGAGGAAAGAAATTCTTACCGTTAAACCTCCCTCAGCTCCACTTAATGTTCACATGCTATCCAAACTGTTTACAAGGTGTTAATGTTACGCCATGGTTGTAACAGTGAAATACTCATGAGGTATGTATTATATATTTTTATTTTTTTATTAGCTTGTTAGTACACACAACATTGTCAGTACACACTCCAATGTTAGCTACCGGCACGAGGGAATCGGTGCACTTCGCTCAATCTACCCCTTGTGCTACTGATCAAGGTGTAACATCCAACCCGTTGATAAGGCCAATATGAGTCGGATGAAGATAAAATACAAAGATAGAATTGTCCTAAAACTTTAGTGGGCCATGAAAAGCTTTTAATTGTTGTTTATTTATTATTTCCAGTGGTGTCGTCCACGTGAGAGTAAGATCTGCTTAAGTCATTGAATCGTGTCGTAAAATGAGCCGAAAAAGTGGATAGGCTGGCTGTATAAATAGGAGGCGGATTGCCTAGTGCTCACTACACTCAGCGTACTGACTAAATCATGTGAGGTCCACCATGATTTATGTATTTTATCCCGTTGAATTATCCATTTACTAAATAATTTTATGACTTGGCCCTAAAATGAAGTATATACAGTATTCAAATTGGTCACATCAGAGTAAACAGTTGAGTTGAATGTTTACAGTTGATAATTTCTTAGGGGTTATAGATGTTTTGGATAAAGCATATATTTGTGTTTTCCCTTCACTCATGTATGTGTGATCTTATGAAGAGGTTGGATGATAAATAAACATCACCATGGGGCCTAGAAGCGTTTCAATGGTGGAAATCATTATCCCCACTTTTTTCTTGTGGTGCGATTCACTTGATCTTTAGATATGTTTCAATTTTGGGCTCAACCCCTTAAATTAGATGAAAAAACGGATGGATGGCATGGATAAACCACATACATTCAAGGTGGACCCAAATGAGTTTACTCAGATGTGAGCGTACCGCAATCCGATTTCGTATGAATAGCATATTCATTACAGGCGTGGCATGTGGGAAGCGTCGGATGAGATAATTACTGTACAGATCCTCGGGTCGAGTAGCAGCGAAACTCTAAAAGCAAACAAAGAAGAGGGCGGAAAAGGCGGGAACTGACTCGAGCCACTCTCCTCTCCGCCCAAATGAGTAACGACTCCCTCCTATGAAATTTTCATTCCCAAAAATGCACCCGGACGACCTGCTTTAACGGCTACTTTCTAGGGTTATATACGGTCTCCGTATAAATAGGTAATTGAAGAAGCGACCTGAGCCAATAGATAGAGAGAATGAGAGCCAGGAACGGTCTCAGAGGAAAAGTTGATTTCGTGTCTTAATTTCAATAAACCGATCGGTTCTTGTACTAGTTTCTGCCACAAATTTTCAGAATCTCTGTTTTATTTTGTAGATTTCATGTTGATCCAGATCTCTGAGTTCTGAACTGTGTTGAAATATCCATTTCTCAGTCGACATTCGGTTCCGGAATGAAAGATTCAGTTTCAAGAAACTCACGAATTTTGGGGTGATTTCTTTTGGATCTTTTTACATCTAGAAAGGCCCGAATTCTCATTCCTTTGGATCCAGATTTCCATTTAAATTCTCTTTAGAAATCAACATTTGAGATTCCTTGTGAAATTAAAACAAGATTGTGATCTTTCTTATCTGATTCATTGAAATCGGACTTGCAAATTTTCAAGTTTCCGACGTCCAAAGTAAAAAATTGAGCCATCTTCACCCTTTGAAATCTCATAGCCACTGAATACTCCACGAAATCTTTTTGTTCTATTTACTAATTTCACTTTTGAAATCTCTTTTTGCGGTTGGAGTCTGGAACTGAACAAAACGAAAAGAAGATAAACAGATTCTCTTCTCATTCGCTGATATTATTCTTCCTTCTTCACATCAAGAATTTCTGCTTGGATAAGGAAAGATCGCTTTCTTTTTAAAGATCTGCCCATCTCTTTGTATGTTAAGAATAGAGAGAGGAAAGGTGGAGTTTCGGATAAAAGAATTGGATTTTCAAGCATTTCAACGTGATGGACCAGAAAAACGTTCTCATGTCGGCACTGAGTGTCGGAGTTGGCGTTGGTGTCGGGCTTGGCTTGTGTTCTGGACAGACAGTAAGTAAATGGATGTCGAATTCTTCTTCTTCTGGTGTGACTGCTGATCGGATCGAGCAGGAGCTGCGGCAACAGGTCATTGATGGAAGAGATAGCAATGTCAACTTCGATGACTTCCCTTATTACCTCAGGTAAAGGGACAGCATAATCTTATATGGCAATCAAACTCTAGTGATCTTGTAAAACCATTAAAGGCTAAAATACCCTCAATGTAAACAAGCACTCCACTGTTGACTATATAAATATATCTGATAATAGTGCAGCCTGTGCAGGGATGCAAGCATCACAAGCCCTCAAGGCGAAATAGGTGGCTTTCTACGTAGATGATAGAGTATCAAATCCATCAATTGATCTGGTTTTTAAATGAGAAAATACCATCTACCAATTGGATATGGAAGTGATCATGTACCAAAATCTCCCACCCTATGATAATGGCAAGCGTGAAAGTGTTTTACCCTCATTTTCAATGCACTGCGCAAGATTTTGGTAAACAATCTCTTGTTTAACAATCGCTGCGGAGAAGTTTGGCTCTTTTTTAATACATTACAGCTTCATTTGATTTTTAAAGCTGCCGGTGTTCATCAATAGGTTGCTTGTTTAATAATTAGCGTCACAGAAATTTCCATTTTCCTCTTTCATCTTTTGTTTTCCCCTGCTTTTGCCTAACAGAACTCTTTCTTCTTCTTCTTTTTCTTTTTTTTTTTTGGTGTCTGAACCATAGTTGTGATGTGTTGCAGATCTCCATCTTCTTATTGTTTAACAATTAAATAATTTATTTCCCTTCCTAATTAATTAACATTAAGTAAAAATTAAATTATTTCTTGTCCCTTGCTAATTAATAATTTATTTCCCTCGTTTTCTTCAACATTTTTTCCTGTTTCTTTCTCTCAGTGTTTCCCTGTACACCATCTACCAGTTTTATCTTAATGTCCTTCTCTGGCAAATATGCATTGCACATTGTAAACTGGAAACATGACTGGTCCCAGCGTAAAGCAAGAAAGCTGAGCTAAATATAGAGGCACATCCATCATTTGTTTAGTTTCTCCTGATTGAAGTGCTGATTTTATATGCACAACTTTTTTCTACAGAACTACTTTTGTTCTTTAAGGTCCCGTTTACAGTGAGGGATTCCGGGTAGTGATTTATGAAATCCATGGATTTAATCTCCTTTGTTTTTTTTTTTATTGAGGATTTTCCAAATGAGAAAAATGTCTTCAAACTTCCAAAAATGAGAGAGAGGAAGAGTAGAACCCTGGTTCATGTTGGATGCATTAATAGCGAAAACCAGAGGATACTAGTAAAAAACATTGAGATCAATGAAAGGTGGAGAAGCTATTTTTAAGTTGTTAAAAGACAACCACTCTGAGAGCATAGGGATAGAAGGAACTATAAACTCAAATGACGTAGGACACTAGAGATATTTTCGTAGGATTATGATATGTGAAGTGAAAGAAGCTTTGAGAAAGATGAAAATGTGAAAGGCCCTTGGACCAGATGGTATACCAATAGAGGTTTGGAAGTGTATGGGAGATACTTGGTTATTTGGGTTGATAAAGTTGTTCGACAAGATTGTAAGATCGAAGAAAATGCCAAACAAATGGAGGAAAAGTACCATGGTACCTGTTTATAAGAACAAAGAGACATACAGAGCTACACTAACTATCGTGGGATTAGACTCATGAGCCATACTATGAAACTTTGGAGAGAGTGATTAAGCAAAGACTAAGGCATAAGACGAATGTATCGGAAAATCAGTTTGGTTTCATGCCTAGGAGGACTATCCACTGAAGTTATTTTCTTACTTAGACAATTGATGAAGAAATATAGGGAGAGGAGGAAGCATCTCGACATGCTCTCTATTGACTTCGAGAAAGCATACGATAGGGTCCCTAGAGAGTTAATTTGGGGATGTTGGGAAAGAAAGGACTCTCAAGAGGATATATTGACATGATTGAGGATATGTATGAGGGAGCAGTAACAAATGTGAGAACCACTAGTGAAGAGGCAAGCGAGTTCCCAATTACTATAGGCTTCAACCAGGGGTCAACATGGAGCCCGTACCTTTTTGCATTGGTTATGGTCGAGTAAACAAGCCATTTGTGTGAAGAGATCCCATGGTGTTTGTTGTTTGCAAACGGCATAATTTTGATTAACTAGACGAGCGAGGGCATAAACACAAAGCTAGGCATATGGAGGGGTGCCTTAGAATCTAAAGGATTTAAAATTGGCCAAAACAAAACAGAGTCTATGGAATGCAATTTTATTAATGACAGTACTGCAAATGAGGAATCAATTAAGGTTGTTGACCAAGATGTTTCCTAAAATGACCACTTTCGATACCTTGTGTTAATAGTTCATGAGAGTGGAGATATTGAGAAGGATGTTACCCAAAGAATTCAAGCTTGGTGGAAGAAATGGACATGTGCCTCTGGAGTTTTATGTGATCCCCATGTGCCACTCAAATTGAAAGGGAAATTTTATAGGATAGGTATAAGACCAGCCATGCTTTATGGGACATAAATGTTTGGTAATTAAAGAATAGAATGTCATAGGATAAACGTAGCTGAAATGAGGATGTTCAAAGGGATTGTGGCAAGATGAGGAAGGATAGAATTAGAAATGCGGATGTTCAGAGGGATTGTGGCAAGCTGAGGGAAAGTAGACTTGGATGGTTTGGTCATGTTCAACAAAACCAAGAACCACGAGTGGTAGGAGTGATTTGGTACAGGACGAAGACTCTAAAAGGGCAAGGGGAAGGCCCAAAAGGACGTGGATGGAGGTAGTGAGAAAAGACTTGAGGACCTATGGTCTAACCGTAGGTTTGGCCCTCGATAGAGCGGAATGGTGGAACATGATTCATGTAGCCAGCCCCACTTAATTGGGATAAGGCTTATATGATGATTTGTTAAATCTACAGATTTCCCAAGTCCGCACCCCATAAATTCATGGATTTGGGCAACTTTAAATCCCAAAAATAAAAAATAAAGACTTTACAAATCCACAAAATGAGAGACTTGTATTAAAAGCAATAAAAGTTGGGGTTTTTTGCATATTCCCACATTGAAATAGGGTATTTTCAAATACCCACACAAAAAATTGGCGTTGCAAATGACTATATCATTAATTCCCCATGATTGTAAATATCCACATTCCATCAAATTTTCAACAATTTCCATTAACAATAGTTAAATAATGACAAAAGGCCCACAATTATAAACTGACGAAAATGCCAATTAGTATGAACAACTATAAACAATAACAAACCTCACTATTAGATGATAAAAAAATAAAAAATAAAAAATTTGCATCCACCATTGACTATGGGGCCATAAAGGTGGATGGTGTGGGTTGTGTGGATGGACCCCACAAATAATTCCCCAAATCTCAAGGGAGAGGAGAGATCAGGCAACAGTTTTTTGGATTTTTTTTTTAAAAAAAATTTAGTGCAATAGGTAGGTTTTTATTTTTAACCTCTAAGGGTGAGGGATGCTCCAAAAGTTCACAATTGTTTACAAAAAGAAAAATGTGTACTTGCAATAACAACATATTAATGGCATGGTTATTTACAAATTCAACCTTTTAGGTGGGTATTTGCAAATAGCCTATCGTTGATGTAGGTATTTCTCAAAAACCCCTATAATCCATTGCAATAAATGGTCTGACATTGCCATAAGTGCTCCTATATTCATGGATTAGTAGGTTGACTCCCAAACAATGGACTTTGGGATTTGTCAAATCTGAATCCCTGGAGCAAATCTTTGAATTTGACAAGTCCATGAATTTATAAAATCCAGTCTCATTTCCCTAAACCCCAAACATGCCCTAAAGCCTGTTGGGATTGAGGGATTTGGGGTTAGGATTTGAGAAATCCATGGATTTCAAATCTCCCATGTTTGTCTTTTATTGGGGATATGCCAAATCCGTAGATTTCCCAAATCCACATCTCCATAAATCCATGGGTTGCAAATAGAAATCCCCAAAAGAAAACTCTTTAGTCTAGGTGAATCATCAAAATGAAAGACACTTATAAAAGAAAAAAATAATAATATCTTTGCAATAAATGCTCTATCACTGTGATAAAAGCTCTCCATATCCGTGAATTTTTAGTTGGATCCCCAAACAATGGACTTTGGAACCAACTTACAAGGCAAGTCCATGAATTTGACTAGTTCATGGACTTGACCAAATTCACGTTCTCATTTCCTTGATCCCAAACAGGCCCTAAGATTCTAATAAAAACCCAACTTTTGTGTTAGCCACAGACAGAACTGTGTCCCATTTTTACTAGTTGTATGCAAGGACACATTTTAATGAGATGTGAATCATTCTTTAGTGATCCCTGACATGGATGGACAATGACACAAAAATCACAGACTAGATGGTCCACATCATTCAATGGAAGGTCCACAAATGGGAGATAAAAGGACAAATAAAATAAATGAGTAATAGCACATTCAACATGAAAACGTTTAGTTAGAATGTCGAATTGGTGCAATTTTTTAGCTACATAACATATATTCTTGGGCCTGCTGATGAAAGGTTCAGTGCTTATACACATGGAAATTTTTTTTAAAGTCAGACAGGAGTTTCTGTCCATAACAGAACAATCTTTTCTCTTTTAATAATAGGCATAGAATAGTGACTCTCAAGCTTAACATATGCCCTGCAATGACCCCAGTTGTTTAAAAGGATGCTTGTGTTATCTTAGGGCAGTGGTTGTCAAGTGGCTTTGTTGTATCAGACATCTCTTCTGCAATTTCATGCAATTTTACATACTTCTTTTCTTGGACATTGTTACATTTTTGTTCTGATTTCCTTCTGCTGTTTCTGTCTACAACAGCGAGCAAACGCGTGTGTTACTGACAAGTGCAGCATATGTTCATTTGAAGCAAGCTGACTTTTTTAAGCATACCCGAAATCTCTCTCCTGCTAGTCGGACCATTTTGCTCTCAGGACCTGCTGGTAGGTTTTCTGGAATATGTTCTCCTTTAGATTTAGTTAGGAAATACTTTTTTGTTTGTGTTTATTTTTATAATAAAGTTGATTTTGAAAGTTCATATTTTGAAGAGCTTTACCAGCAAATGTTAGCCAAGGCTTTATCACGTTACTTTGAAGCCAAGTTGTTGTTGCTTGATGTAACTGATTTTTCACTAAAGGTGAGAAGCTACCATTGCAGTTTTGCTTGGTTTTTACTTGCTTATCATACTAATGTTGTCCACTGGTGTTTTGCCACAGATACAGAGCAAATATGGTACATCCAGAAAAGAACCTGTAAGATTTCTATATTAGTTCTAAGCATTTGGTATCTTGTGCTGTGTATAAAATTGTCTCTTGTCTATACCCACTGTTAATAGAACCATACATTCCTATGAAATTGGCTACCTAATGCATGTCCAAGGCCCATCATTGGGTCCAACATCTTCTGATTTGCTTTTTGCTGTTAATTACGAGGGCTAAGTTTTTTGGTTTATAGTCATTGTTTCTAGAAGTGCTGATTTTGTCAATAGCCTGGATCTACTAATGCGGGGACATTTTCACACCGGGCTTGAGTGGGGTGGCATGTGAGATGCAGGGGCAAACTCGGGGTGGGCAGCCTGCGGAACCCACAGATTTGGGCCCCATGTGAGGCGGGTGGCTCGTGTGAGGCAGAACCCATGGATTTGGGGCCACGAGGAGGGTTCGGCCAAGGATCTAACCCATGGATTTGGGGCCTCGACTATGAGATAGAGGGATTATTTCGCCGTGCTCTATCAATTCGAGCTTTTAGAGCAAGTGGTTAATTGTCCTGCATCATCTACACATGTTGTTTTTTGTTTAGCGATTATAATTTGGCTAAAACCTTGCTGATATAAACTATCCTACTTTGGGTTGATTAGATTGATTGGAATCAAGATATCTTGGTTAAAGATTCAATAGGATTCTAAGATGTGTCTATAAGGTTTAAAAAATTGGTTATTCCTAGGAGGTAGAGGCATTATAATTTTTCTGAGTTTTGCAAAGTTGTTATTCAGGTACTTGTAACTAGTGGTATGCATGTCCAATGCATGTGGAGTCTTCAAAATGGCCCGGCAGGCCCCATTTGGAACTTGTCTCCCATCCACAAAGAAAGTTATGCTGATGCGAGTGGTCATCTCCATATCTGGTACACCTGAGTAGGTCCTCTGATGTCCCCATCAATAATATAAACGGGTGAGGGGACAAACCCCTTCACCATGATCATCCAGCCGTACGGCCTAGCCATGTGTGACACATGTGACATGGGCAATCATATATGTCTAACACTCTACACTTTTTCGAAGTTTTGTGAAGTTGTTATTACATGTAACCATTGTAAGATTTTGATATTAATAAGTTGTTTATCCCTCTCTAATTGAATAGTCCTGTGTGTTGTGTTTGTTTCATCTATCTTAGCAATTCGAGTATCGGATTCACATTGATTTGATATCAAATCATCATCTATTTGGTAATTGGATTGCATCACTCCCTCTAGTATGGATAGAGTTCTTAGAGAATGAAGTAGAAATTGATTTCCAGCAATTTGGGACATTGGTATCTTCATACCCATACATGCATGTGTGCTTCTTCGTGTGGTGATTTTGCATAAAACAATATATCATTTATTTCCTTCACTGCTTGTCGAAGAGATGATTTAACCTGCAAACTTGAAGCAGAACGTATATTCACACTCATCTTCTTTCAATTCCTTCTATTGTAGACTTTCAAAAGGTCCATCTCTGAGACTACTTTGGAGCGGATGTCCAGTTTATTTGGATCATTTTCAATCCTTCCACCAAAAGAGGAATCTAGAGGTATTAAAGGAAGCCCTATCTTCTTCATTGGTAGCACATTTAGGTTAGAAGTCCCCAATTTGAACTATATTCCTGCGGCTGATGAATGTTGTTTGTTACTTGTCCCTTGCTCATTAGTAATTTGATCCACCTACCATGGTTCTAATGTCATCTCAATATCACTACTGATATATGCTTACCACAAAGTCTTGATGGGATCATGAGCTTACAATAGTATTTGGAGAATCAACCTATATCTCAGCTCCAGCAAAAATATGTCATGAAAAAAGCGGGGCCAAGCCCTAGGGGCCTAGAGGTCCTAGACAATCAACCTTCTATTTTGCAGTGTCTATTATTTGCATTTCATTTTGAATAGAATGTGCTAAAATATCATATCTCACCTTCAGTATATTTTCTTCTGGAATAATTTTGTCTTTCTAAGATTGTCAAGGGAAATTCTTTCCTGATTGTGGAGTGCTATATTCATGTATTTAAAAAAAATAAAAAAATCATTTTGTTCCACATCAGACATCTCTAAAGTCATTTCTTGTTGCTTTCATTTTCATAATGATCTAATATATTCTTTTTCAATTATATAGATTTTGGAAAATGAGAAACACCTTTGACCACTGACCACAAATCAGCAGTCATCATGAGTTTTTATTTGGTGATGATTAAATTCCTAGTTTTCTTGTTGCACATACTTAACAAACTGCATACCAGATTATCAACCTTCTTAATCTTATCCATCTTTCTGCCTAATCACTTAAATGTTGCTTAATCTGCACAATTAAAGGTCCATAAAATCAAATTGGTAAGCGGAGGAAATATTGGTCCTACCGTTGTCATCATTAGGCATCCTATTTTGGTAGTACTTTATGTTACCAATCATTAATTTCTATGTATGCTTTAAACCTGTATAGTATTCATGTCTCTTTTTTTCATATCAAATTCTATCTTCTTCCTTCCAAGTTATAGACTCTGACTAAGAGGTTTGTTGCAGGCACATTAAGGAGGCAAAGCAGTGGTATGGATTTAAGGTCAAGGTATAGCAGACTTGAGGTTACTCTTAGGGGATGCGCAGCTTATAAGAATCAAGCTTAAGTTACTTTCAGCATATTAGTTCCAACTTGTGTTATCTCCCTGTATTTGTAGGGGATCTGAATTTGAGCATGGTGCTCAAAAGCTTCGTAGAAATGCTTCTGCTGCTGCTGATATCAGTAGCCTTGCTTCAAACTCTGTTCCTGTTAATCCAGGTTCTTATCCCAAGAATTTTTTTGCCAGCGGACCTTATGTTTATACCTGGAAAACTGTCCATTATCAACCCTGACCAACTAACTTCTCCTTACATTGCACATGCGGGTTGAAGATGTCTGGAATTCTTTATCTAAAAGCTTGTTGGTGATTTGATTCTGTTTCAGCTCCTCTCAGGCACACTAGCATCTGGTGTTTTGATGAGAAACTTCTTATACAGTCACTTTACAAGGTAAACTGCCTCTATTTTGTTGTCTAGACTACAGTATAACCTGTTTCATCCTAGTTGTCTCTGGTTTGTTATGGAACAATGGCTGTGTTTGGTTCATGCCATGAGAAAAATGATTCTAATACAATTTTCTGTTCTTCGTAAAATTTCCAAAATTCATGAAATTATACTTGCGGATACTAAAGAGATTTTTCTTCATATTTCACAATTTACAGAAACGTACTAAGAGCCTAAGAGTAGAAATTCCAAAGTCATAAATTTGTTTTTCTATGCCTGTGAAATGCTCATGAGCCAAATGCAGCCTGAATGACTTTCTGATGTAAGATGTTAGAAACTATTCATGAAATGTAGGTTCCAGGATGTGTTTAGCAGTTCAAAGAGTGGTTTATGGGTGCATATAAATGTTGATTTCACTGTACAGGTTCTGATTTCAGTATCGAAGACCAATCCCATTCTCCTCTACATCAGGAATGTTGAAGAGCTTCTATTTAGATCGCAAAGGATATACACTTTATTCCGGAAAATGCTGAGCAAACTATCAGGACCAATATTGATCCTTGGTTCAAGGATGTTGGATCCAGGTAATGATTATAGAGATGTGGATGAGAGGCTCACTCTTCTATTCCCTTACAACATTGAGATTAAGCCACCTGAAGATGAGACCCACCTTCTCAACTGGAAATCCCAACTGGAAGAAGACATGAAAGTGATCCAGTTTCGGGACAACAGAAACCACATCATGGAGGTACTCACAGCAAATGATCTTGACTGTGATGATCTGGGTTCAATCTGCCTCGCGGATACGATGATTCTCAGTAATTACATAGAAGAAATTGTTGTTTCAGCAATTTCACACCACCTGATGAATAACAAGAACCCTGAGTACAGAAATGGGAAACTGGTTATTTCATCCAAGAGGTTAGAATAGTATATAATTCTGCTGTTATGACTAGTAGTTTTCCTTGTATCATTCAATTTCTCACTAACTCTTCCATGGAACAGTTTGTCCCATGGATTGAGCATATTCCAGGAAAGTAAGCTCAGTGTCAAAGAACCTGCTCTAAAGCTCGAAACAAACGCTGAAACTGGCAAGGTTGGTTTTATTTCTCACTGGAAAGGGAATGTAATGCAGGGGCATTTTCACACCGGGCTCGAGTGGGTTTGCCTGTGGGATGCAGGGGCACACTTGGGGTCCGTGTGACGTGGGTGGCTCGTGTGAGGCGGTACCCATGTGGTTTGGGCCCACGAGGGGGGTTCGGCCAAGATCCTAACCCATGAGATGTGGGGCCTGGGCTATGAGATAAAGGGATTGATTCGTCATGCTCTAACAGTTTGAGCTTTTAGAACAAGTGGTTAATTGTCCTGCATCAGAATGGCGTCAAGGCTTGAGAGTACTAATATGAGATTCTTCCTATTTCTTTTCATTCATTTTAGGAGGGTGAAGGGGGAAATGCTACTGCTGGTGTGACGCCTGAAACAAAAACTGAAGCTCTGGGACCTGAGAACAAGAGTGAGGCAGAGAAATCTGTTGCATTAGTGAAGAAAGATGGTGAGAATCCATCTCTTCCGCCAAAATTACCTGTAAGTTCAATTTGTTCTAATTTTGTGCATGATATTTCTAAAATTTGGTTTCATGCTGTCCTTAGCTTCCAGATGTTGGCCATTCATAGTGACTCAAATCCATTAGAAATGCTCTTGCAGAACAAAACAAAAAAGAGAAGGGAGAAAAGTTCCTTCCACACAAGCAATTAGCTATTAAATGTAGTTTTGCATTTCATATTTTGGTAGAATTGAATAGTCTATTAAAAACAAAATCAAATGAAACTGAATGAAATCTCAACTTAGCTAGATTCCTTTCCCAATGGTTGATTCTTTTGCTAAAGCTATCAATGAATCCTGCACCTGAGCATGCCTCCAGTGCCTATGTTCTTCTGCTAAAGCTATCAATGAATCCTGCACCTGAGCATGCCTCCAGCCCCTCCCATAGGCGTCGAATCACAGTCAGATCCATTGAAGTTTAATTTCACCCATCCTGCTGCCTTTTTTCTCAGGGGCAAGCATTTCCTCTATAGATTCACTGGTTTCAAACCCCACAACCAGCAGAATTCCGTGACTGTTGTGTAAACACACGGATTTGGAGAATGGTTTTCTTTATTTGAGACAACCCAAAGGGGTTGAATATATAGAGATTACAGTTATCTATACAAGGAAAATAATGAAAACAGAATCCTGTACATATGGAAACTAGCTATACAAGGTATACTAGCTATACAAGGTGAGCATGTCTAACATCCCCCCTCAAACTAATGCTGGTCATCGACAAGTAATAGTTTGCCAACTAGAAATGAGTGACGTGCAAAAGTGAGGGACTTGGTGCGAATGTCTGCAATCTGATCGTGGGATGCAACATGTGGAAGAGAAATGAGCCCAAACTGAAATTTCTCACGGATAAAGTGACAGTCAACTTCAATATGCTTCGTCCGTTCATGAAAAACTGGGTTGGAGGCAATCTGAATGGCACTGAGATTATCGACATGGAGTGGAGTAGGATTCTGTAGAGGAATGCCCAAGTCTGAAAGAAGTCCACGTAACCAGACGAGCTCACTACACGCAGCGGACATCGCCCGATACTCGGCCTCTGTACTCGATTTGGAAACAGTGGCCTGCTTCTTCCACTTCTAAGTGATGAGAGAAGTGCCAAGAAAAACACAGTAGCCAGTAGTAGATCTTCGTGTGAGAGCGCATCCGGCCCAATCAGCATCCGAATAAGCACGAAGATCCAGAGTCGCCGTGGAGGAGAAGAATAGGGATCGATCTAGAGTTCCACGAAGGTACCGTAGGATGCGTAACACCGCAGTCATATGAAGAGTCCGAGGAGCAGAGACAAACTGACTAACAACTTGGACAGTGTAGGCAATATCAGGATGAGTCATAGTTAAGTAAACGAGACTCCCAACCAAACGGCGGTATAAATCGGGCTGTGGAAGTAGATCACCATCGTCACGGCCATAGTGAACGTTAAGTTCCAAGGGAGTCTGAACTGTCTTCTGATCTGTTAATGATGCCAAGGCGAGAAGATCCTTGGTATATTTACGCTGGCTGACCAGGATCCCACGGTTGGATCGTGAAATTTCAAGCCCAAGAAAGTATATCAGATGGCCGAGGTCTTTCATCTTGAAGGAAGATTGCAGAACTTCCTTTAAAGCCGAAATGCCAATAGCATCGCTACCAGTCAATAGGAGGTCATCAACATATATCAGAACAATGACAATGCCCTGATCAGTGGTGTGCAAAAATAAGGATGGATCATGAGCACTTTGAGTAAAACCAGCACCCGTAACAACATCGTGAAAGCGTTGGAACCATGCCCGAGGTGCCTGTTTAAGGCCGTACAGAGCTTTCTTTAGGCGACATACCTTATTGTTAGGAATCAAAGAGCCAGGAGGAGGTTTCAAATACACAGTTTCTCGGAGGTCTCCATAAAGAAAGGCATTTTTCACATCCATCTGAGCGAGTGGCCATGAGCGAATAGAAGATATAGCTAGAAGAGTACGAACAGTTTTCATTTTGGCCACAGGAGCGAAAGTCTCATCGTAATCAATTTCATATTCCTGTTTATATCCCTGAGCAACAAGTCGAGCCTTGTATCGATCCAATGATCCATCAGACTTGAGCTTGACAGAATAAATCCATTTGCTACCAATTAGTTGTTGGTCAGCGGGTCGAGTAACAATGTCCCATGTATGATTATCATCCAATGCCGCAAGTTCTTCTGCCGTAGCCTTCTTTCAACAATCATGAGTGGCTGCCTGAGAGTATGAAGTAGGAATAGAAACAGTATCCAGAGTAGCATTCATGGCAGACATAGAGCATATCAAGCGATCAGGCGCTCGATGTTCACGAACGGAACGACGTATCGAGGCAGGTTCGGGATCCGCAACAGGTACAGTAGGTTCGGGGTGAGTAATAGGTGATGGATCTGTACGTGGTCGACGTGAGTAAACCTGCAATGGACGAGGGAGAGTACTTGAGGCAACCGGAATTTCAGGGAAGGTGGTTAGACCAGGAGAGTTTGGAATTTGCGGAGGAGGAAGAGATGAATGAAAGGCAATGTGTTCCAGAAAAATAACATGTCGTGAAACCCGAACACGACGAGAAACAGGATCATAACATCGAAAACCCTTCTGAGTTTACCCAAATCCTAAGTACATACATTTGACCAATTTTGGAGATAGTTTGTTATGTTCACGTGAAGCCAGGTGAACATAACAGACACAACCAAAAACACGAAATGTGGAATATGCAGGAGGTAAGCCGGTGAGAACAAAGTGGGGAGATTTGTTGTTCAAAACTTTTGTTGGCATCCGGTTAATCAAGTAGACTGAATGTAATATTGTTTCCGCCCAGAAAGAACGAGGAACACTCATAGTTATCATCAGGGTGTTGGCAGTTTGTACAATATGACGATTTTTCTGTTCAGCCACCCCGTTCTGTTGTGGAGTATCAGAACAGGTGGTCTGATGAATAATCCCATGACCTTGAAGAAATGTACGAAATTCGGTTGAGAGATATTCCCCCCCTGAGTCAGAGCGAAGAGTTCGAACTGGAATCCGAAATTGAGTCTCCACCATAGAGTGAAATAACTTGAATTTTTCAAAAACCTGTGACTTTGATTTCAGAAAGTAAATCCAAGTGTAACGTGTGAAATCATCAATGAATATAACATAATATCGTAACCCAGAGAGAGACATAATTGGTGATGGACCCCAGACATCCGTATGCACAAGTTCAAATATAGAAGATGATTTTGTAGTACTTGGAGAAAATGGAATACACTTACTTTTTGAAAGACAACAGGAAGAACAAGAATAATCCAAATCATTTTTATTAAAAGAAATATTCCCCAACATGCCGGAAGAAATTAACTGAAGTAACCGATCAGAATGTGGATGACCCAGATGAAAGTGCCACAGTTTCCACAATTTATTTGCTGAAGTGATATCTGATGAAGATGGAGAAAAGAAACAACGAGCCGGAGTGACAGATGGATCAAAGTCCAGCACGTACAGACGACCATGCCGCCTACCCATCCCAAGTACCTTCCCCATTGCCAGATCCTGCACAAAACAACAGTTGGGAAGAAATATAACTAAGCAGTTATTGGATGTGAGTTGACCAACTGAAATTAAATTTGAGGAGAGGTTAGGGACATGAAACACATCACGAAGGGTGAATTGGCGATGAGCAGAAGGAGAGAAAGTCAATGATCCAACAGACTGAATAGGTAGTCTAGTGCCATCCGCAGTAGAAATAGCCTGATTGCCGGTGTAGGGACGAATGTCACGAAGATGGGATACAGCACCGGTCATATGATTGGAAACACCCGAATCGAAGAACCATGTAGAAGATGGGGATATACCTGACATACCAGCCGCTGAAAGGGCCTGAACGATTTGCTGGAGCATCGCAGGAGTCAACGAAGATGAAAGACCTTCAGTAGCAACAGTATATGCAGAATCACTAACAGGTGGCTCAGAAGAAATAGTGGCAGTAGTAGCAGAAAGAGCACGACCACGGCCACGGCCACGACCACCACGTCCACGGTTAAAGGAAGATGCATGGGCACGTGCACGACAATCCTGAATACCATGACCAGTCCGACGATAATATGCACACCATTCTTTGCATTGAGCAACAACATGACCTACCTTATTACAGCCGCGACAAGTCAAAGGGGTGGAACCACGTGTTGGTGTAGTGGTGGACACAGCAAGCACTATATCAGATGATCCAGGAGTTGAGGAAGGAAGAGAGAGAACTTTCAGTCGTTGTTCCTCAGCCAATAAATCATTAATAACCGAATTCAATGAAGGAGTAGGGCTACGGTTCAACAGAGCAGCCGTATAATGCTCAAATTCCGGACGCAGCTTCATTAGAAACTGTCGAACTTGCGCACTCTCGCGCATAGTTTGGAATATCTTAAAGTCATGAGAAAATGTTGGATCCATCATAGCCATCTCAGTCCAAATTGTGACAATTTTGGAGTAAAATAATTGAATATTATCGTCACCCTGAGTAAGGTTAACGAGATCCTGTTCCAGGTGGTATAACCGGGCCGCATTACTCTGTTGATAAATCATCTGGAGATGTTCCCACATCACCTTAGCAATGCGATGAGGTGTGAGACCAACAGCAATGGAGCGATCGACTGAATCAAGAATCCAGGTAATAATCCGTCCATTGTTCATTTCCCAATCAGCTAATTTGTTAGCATCGGTGGAAGTGGGGATAGGAACCGATCCATCAATTAGTCCCCACAAACCACGACCTTGAAGGAAGTGCTGAAAATGGATGACCCATAGAGAATAGTTGGTACCATCAAAACTACAACGTGGGGCTTCTTGACGTGATGAGTTCTTGTCCATCGAGCTGAAGTATTATAAAGCACCCAAGGAGTTGTAACAGAAGAAAGCTTTAGATGGTACCGTATAGCAACAGCAACAGGAACAAAATCGGATCTGGATCTGGTGCAAAATCGGATCTGGATCTGAATCAGGACCAACAGGAACAAAATCGGATCTGGATCTGGTGCGGATTGGGACCAACAGCAACAGTAACAAGTTCAGATCTGAATCTGGCAAAATCGGATCGTATAGCAACAGCAAGAGGTTCTGGATCTGGATCTGGCAGATGCAGAGGCAGATGGACAGACGAACAGAGGTGATGCAGATGATCTGGATCAGATGGTGATGCAGATGAACAGAGGGCAGAGGGGCCGGACGAGCAGAGGTGCAGATGCCCTCAAAGATAGGTGCGTTCAGAGATAGGGCCGGACGCAGATGCAGATGGCGCCGGATCTGGACGTCGTGGATGGGGCTGGACGACGTAGACGGGGTCGGATCTGGATGACGTGGATGGGGCCGGACGCAGATGCAGATGCAGAGGTAGATGCAGATGCAGATGCAGACGCAGATGCAGAGGGGCGGTCGGACGCAGATGGGGCCGGATGTGATAGGTGGTGCCGGATTTGAATCAGTGAAGCTCTGATACCATATAAACACACGGATTTGGAGAATGGTTTTCTGTATTTGAGACAACCCAAAGGGGTTGAATATATAGAGACTACAGTTATCTATACAAGGAAAATAATGAAAACAGAATCCTGTACATATGGAAACTAGCTATACAAGGTATACTAGCTATACAAGGTGAGCATGTCTAACATGTTGTAGCTAGTCTTGTGAGCATTTCCTCTTTTCCCAAACGGATTGTCATTGAAAATCTTTGCATTACTGGCCTTCCATATGTGAAATATTGTGAAGGGAAATATGGCTGACCAAAGGAATTGGAGTGGGCCCTCTCCCTTGGAATTTGCTAGCCATGCATCCATTGAGTTAAAAAATGGAAGTTATTAAACATGTCCATGATTTCCCAATGCAATGTTTAGGGTCTGGTTGGTGGATGCTTAAACACAAGTTCATCTCATTTTAGTTAATTGTAATTATATGTTAGAATCATAATCTCAATAACCAACGATCATGATCTCTAGTACATTATTATGATTAACTAAAATGAGATAAACTCATTTTTAGTCATCTACCAAAAACGCCCTTGGAACTTCTTTTGGCTCAAAGCACTGCATTTTTAGTTCCCAATGGATATTTCTTCAATTTCAGGCATGGTAGTGACTGGCATTACTGGTACAATTTATAATTGTATATTTGAGTTTAAATGCAATGGTACATGGAATAGTTTGCTTTTTACTTCAAACATCCCGTCCTGTTGCAACTTTTATTTCTTCGACATCCAGAATATAGTGGCGATATGCCACGGTTTTCAATTCCCTTCCGAAAGAAGTAAACAGGCTTTCTTTCCATAACTCTCTTACCTTAGCTCGGCACTTGTGATCATATCCTGCAGTTCTGTTCTGCCAATACATATAACAGATCCAGGTCCCGTGCACTAAGATATCAAAGGAAAACAGGCAATGATTCTGAATAAATTTCCATATTAAAATTGGACTTGGTTAGCAGTTGGCAACTCATGGACACATCCATATCTGATACAAATTAGATTTTCTTACCTTTTTTCTTAATTTAAGTTCTTTGGATATTATTTACCAAGACCATTATATATTAATCACTATATGAAGCTGGTTTTTTCTTGAGTCTTCTCCAGTTGGTTATTTCCTTTTGTTTGAATTGCGATAATGTATTCCTGCCAAACTACTAGATCAAGTTAATTGGTTTTGACCACAGGAAGTTGCTCCCGACAATGAGTTCGAGAAGCGCATTAGACCAGAGGTCATCCCTGCCAGTGAAATTGGGGTGACATTTGCAGATATAGGTGCCTTAGATGAACTTAAAGAATCACTTCAGGAGTTGGTCATGCTTCCCCTTCGAAGACCTGATCTCTTTGAAGGAGGTCTCCTAAAGCCTTGCAGAGGAATATTGTTGTTCGGGCCACCTGGTACTGGAAAGACGATGATGGCTAAGGCTATTGCCAAAGAAGCTGGAGCGAGTTTCATCAACGTCTCAATGTCCACCATCACTTCAAAATGGTTCGGAGAAGATGAGAAAAATGTCAGGGCATTGTTTACTCTAGCAGCAAAGGTCTCTCCTACGATTATTTTTGTGGATGAGGTTGACAGCATGTTGGGGCAACGGACTAGAGCAGGGGAGCATGAGGCCATGCGGAAGATCAAGAATGAGTTCATGACACATTGGGATGGGCTCCTGACAAAACCTGGCGAGCGGATCCTTGTTCTTGCAGCGACAAACAGGCCGTTTGACCTCGACGAAGCAATCATCAGACGTTTTGAGCGCAGGTATTTGTGCATGCTCATGTAATAACTAAAGTAACGTTTAAATATTCTAATCCTTAATCGTTACTGCGATGAACAGAATCATGGTTGGTCTGCCATCCGTTGAGAATAGGGAATTGATACTGAAAACACTCTTGTCAAAAGAGAAGGTCAAAGAAGGACTTGACTATAAGGAGCTTGCGACCCTGACAGAAGGATATAGTGGAAGTGACCTTAAGGTCTGTATGTTTCTTAAAGCCATTTGACAATTAACTTGTTGTTTTGATTCTTCTTTTCTAAAAGAATACTTTGAACAACTGTTGAGAGCAGAATTTGTGTATGACGGCGGCATATCGGCCTGTCAGAGAGTTAATACAACAAGAAAGGCTAAAGGATTTGGTGAGAACTCATACTGAGATAATTCTGTTTCACACTTTCAAGACAATTCCTTGACTCACTGTCGTCTCACCAAGATACCTTTTCACAGGAAAGGAAGCGGAAAGCAGAAGAAAGACAAAAGGCAGCAGAGGGTTCAAACAGTAAAGAAGAAGAAATGGAGGAAAGAGTAATTGCCCTCAGGCCGTTAAACATGGAAGACATGAGGCTCGCAAAGAATCAAGTCTCTCTCTCCCTCCCTCCCTCCCTCCCTCGATCTACGCATACATGTGGCATAGTTATAGCTGATCTGTTCCACATTGTTGACTCTAATGTGGGTTGGGCATCACCCAAAACCAGATTGTTCCTACCTCTAATTAACAGAGTTTTGTTGACTTTGGAACACTGACCTCTTTTTCTGTTTTAGCCAAGCATTTGATGGCTTCCAATCAGGCAGTTGGGGTCACCATTTGGTGTGATTATCTGGTTATGACCCATCATCAGAGCCTGAGTAGCCTTCTGTTTCAGCAAGCTAATTAGCACTTTTTGCCTGTCGTTTAGTTTATTCAGTATGTTGGGGAATTGCAAACCATGTAACTGAGTTGAAGATGGTAGTTATTCTCTACTTGTTTCCCTGAACGTAGATTTCACAATGCAGGTTGCAGCCAGTTTTGTGTCCGAGGGTTCTATCATGAGTGAGCTGAAGCAATGGAACGAATCGTATGGGGAAGGAGGTTCAAGGAAGAAACAACAGTTAACGTACTTCCTTTAAGTTGGGAGTGAATAGCTATCGCACTCTTGAATCCACAGGTCCAGTGTCCACAATAGATAGCTAAAGTCTAAGGGTCTGTTTGGATCCTTGTATTGCTCAATCCAGGATTGGCCAATACAAAGATCTAAACAGGCTTAATTGGGAGCGCAAGGAGTGTCGTCTGGAACTTTCAGGCAGTTATGTGCTTGGGAGATGCCTGAAGCATGGACTGAATGCTCCTACAGATGCCTGGAGGATTCTTTGCAATCTCAGCATCCTTGAAATCCAGTGTAATATTGGTCAGCTAATAACATATTAGGTACATGTGTATCATTATTCTTTAGTTAATGGCTTTGTTTGATCATGCCTCGAAAAGGAACTTGCAACTGCTTTTGGCCTTGTTTGTATGTTCTTGAGGCTGTTGGGTCAATTAGTTTTCTTTCTTTCTAGTTGTGCTTGTCATATGATTAGTCTTGAGGAAAGATTCTAAATTTTTATTTTGTTTATTTTTCTTGGTGCAGAGATGGACCCAAAATTTACAACCTGTTGATGGACAGAATGGGTCCAGTCTTTGGCCCAATCTTCAGTCCCTGATCCATTGACAGATAACAGTCGAGGCTCGACCTGACCTGATCTGGCTTAAATTCAGTCCAACAACAGCCTATCTGTTGGGATCTTTACACTGGCTTAGGTTTGGCCTGCCCTAAATTATCAACAGGCTCTACAAGAACATTGAAAATTCATCGGAGAGTAGCTCCAGTGACTGGAACACTTACCATCTATTGCCGACAACCAATTACTTAGTGGTGAAAACGCAACACCTTGTCGCATACGCTCCCATCTTTTCGGCCAACATGCCACTTGTGCAGGACATTCATACAATGCAAATGGTAGTCCCCACAATGAAGATCCACTGGCATAAAAATCATGCCTCATCAAATGGGCTGACTCAACATATACGTGTAGTCCATCTAACAGGTGGATTAACCTGACTTTGAGATGAGAGATCTTTATCATGGTGCGGCCTACTGTTTGCATGGTGTGGATGTGTGTAAACAAGTGGCAGGTTGGCAGAAAAGTTGGGCCTGCATGACAAGTTAGCATGCCATTCCCGGTAGGTGATCAGTTATCTGCAATTCTTTATTACAAGGGTATGTAAATCATGTGTGGAGCAGGCACTTGAAGGTCTTCTGACCAAATTGGTATCAGTATCATGGCTCTAACCTGCTCTTCCACCTTCCATTTCAAACTCCTCCTGAATGACCTAAGAATTTAAAAAGTCATATCAATCCGATGATCCAGACTGCTTGATAAACGTGGCACTTGTGGATGTTGACCATAATTAGGAGTATTGATTTGGTGCTCCACCAAGGGCTAGGATTGCATGGTGACCCAACATACCGCTGTAGAGATGAGCCCAGGCAAAGCATATTTAGAGAAGTGGTCAATTGTCTACATTCAACGTGTAAGACTCAAAACGAGAGTGGTCCTTTAAAAAAAAAAAAAAGTAGATGTTGAACCGTCCATTCTGTAACAGTTGGTCTGAATTACTGAAAATGCATTTCTATTGTGCAAATACGCCAGCCATGCATCATGTTATTCTTCTCCTTCATTGTTTGATAACCCCCTCCAACCCAGGTTCTGAACGGTATACTCTGATTTCGAGTTCTAGTAAGTGGGGCCAGAGGTTTAGTGATCCATGACATTGGTTCGCTGCGTCCCACTCTCGATGGATCATCACCAGAAAGATCTAGCCTCCTATGATGGTTTTTTTTTTTTTCAAGTAGAATGTGGACCTTTGTTATATTTCTCGCACAACCGTCTATGTTTAAGCCAGATATCAAAAGTTTAGAATTGTTCTACCGAGGAGATTTTAGAGGCATAGTCTATCCACTGTTGAGGCTGATGTATGAATGATCTGGATCGTTGAACCAAGGACCCCACTTATCAGAATTTAATATATTGTGCAAAAGGAGAGGATATATATATATCATCATGAGTCTGTCTCAACCAACAGCTGAAGAATCAGCTTAACATGATAAGCTCTCTGTTTTCTTTATTTTAATCTAAATCTAGGAAAGTCTACATAAATAAAAGGATTGGCTCAGTGTTATTACGGAACACTCAAATTGCATCAGATGATCCAGACTGTCCATCTAGCCCATAACTGACGGTTCATAATGCGTAGAGCATTTTTGTTTCAATTATCTGTTTGCTGGACATAGATGAGATGGTTTGGCGTTTCACTCTTGGTTGACGCAATTTTGCTCTATGGTCATCATATAAACAGTTTGGATGATGGGAAGATGACCCCATATCAAATACCTGATCTCTCTTTCCATTCTTTGCATAGACTTCTTAAATTCTAAACTAAAAACTGTTTTTTGTCTACAACACCGGATTAGTGACTCATATTTGCCACAAGGACTGATGGGAACAATGTAGTGTTTTTCACACGGTGTAGCTCACTTTGAGTTTTGTATCATGCTGATTTTTTATATTCTTTTCATCATAGTGATTTAAACCTCATTAACAGGTTTGATTAAAGAAACAAACCATGGTAGTCCCATCTACAAACATATAATTGGCAGCCTATCCCCATAGTTCCATGTGATCATATGGCCCATCTAAGCTGTTGATCTAGCTAATTTTTGGAAGGGTCTAATATGGAGGATAGAAACTTTATAGGACTGGATTTTACATGTACCACATGTAGGCCCCGCAGAATTTGGGTATTTTACGCACCGGTAATACAACCGTTGCAGAGGATTCAGTCCCATCTTTTTGGGAGAGTCGTTGAATTCTAGAACCAAAAACAGCTTCTTCTTTTTTCTTTATCCTTTTTTTCTTTTTTCTGTTTTAAAGATGATGTGACGCCCTTCCCCTCGGTCACGAAATAGTCCATGGTTGGAATTCAACCCACCGCGTTTCTCTTCTCCCTATTGGGCTTGTTAGGATTTTTAATTAAGTGGTAAATATCCTCGAAATGAGTAATAACTATTTCATCTTGGTATTTACAGCATTATTACCCGTGCTTGATTTGACGTGCGACATTTTAGCCGCAAAAACCAAGAAGGCCACAAAATATTTTTAGGTCTCACCGTGATGCGTATTGCTTATCTACTCCGTTCATCTATTATGTTAGCTGAATGTATAGCATGAGCCAAAAAAAGAGGCATATCTAAATCTCAAGTGGACCACACCATAAGAAAAAGGAAATCGAATACTTATAGTTAAAAACCTCTTGGGGCCGCTGTTTCTTTTGGTGTGGGCCGCTTGAGTGTTTGATCTGCCTCATTTTTTGGATTATGCATCAAAATATTGTGATAAAACGGATGGACGAAATGGATATATAATACACATCACAATGGGGTCTACAAATTTAAACTAACTCTTTTGAACCGACTTCCAAAGTAGAAATTCGTTTGATTTTCAAACGAAGTGAAATGGTAATAATTACTCATTTACAAGAGTAATTACATAAGCTTTCACGCAAAAAAAAAAAAAAAAAAAAAAAAGCCCTTTACAAGTAACTTATTTACTCTATCTTTTATCATATTTTTTAATTTTTTTTTAGCAAAATTGTCCTTATTTTATATGAGGAGGAAGCTATGTAATACTCATCCCAAAGGAAAAATGTGAATAGGAATTGTCGTTGGGCCACTGAAAAGTAGATAAAATCCGTTCATTTTCTTTGCGGCCATCCATTTATGTTGAAAGATGATGACCTCACGCTGATATGATCTCTATGTGGCTCGCAAAACCTGATAACCCATAATGGTATTCATTCACTGCCAATTACAATTATTTTCTCGTGATGTGGTCTATAGAATCGGACAGATGTTGGTCATTCTCCCAACCATGGCTTTCCATGAAATTTTGAAAATAATGGATGCAGTGGATTCCACACATAGGTAATGGTAGGCCCCACGGATGGTGTATGATCTCCCTTGGATAGCATCAAACATTGCATTTTTAGTTTTTGCAAGGGGTCCTTATTTCTTGGAAAACTTCTGGTCATGGGACGCACTACCGGACGCACTACCATCCTCTCTCGAGCATTTCTCCTCGAGGTTTTTCTCCGGTATCTCTCTAGTATTTCTCTTTGGTGTTCAATTCTCCGGCGTTCGTCCTAAAACTTATTTTCTTTGAAGCTTCGTTAACCACTTCAACCATAACGTTCATACATTATATTTTTCGGCAAAGTGGCCTCTTTGTTCCATTCTCTAGTGTCCCTATCATCCTAGTGAACTACAGTTTTAATTGTTATTGAAGGTAAAATCTTAAACCTTGGGTTGAGTTTGTCATGTGTTTAGTGTCTAGGTTAGTATGTATTAAGGGTGTAGGTTATCATGCACGGTAAATAAAAATATGTGCAAGGGTCGAGGTTGTCATCCAATGTAAATAACAGTATTTGTAAGGTCAAGGTTATCATCCATTATGGGTTGAGGTTGTTAACCTGCATAATAACATTGACCCTTGCTAAAAAAGTTAACAACCTGGACCCACCCTTAACAAATGCTAACAAAGACCCTTAACACATGTCAATCTTGCCCTTAATACATCACAACCTAGACCTTTTATGTTATAAGCATAATAATACACTGTCAACTTTTTATTGCAGGCTAACCCATATTAGAATATTATGGCTCTTTCGCCCATTATATGCTATTACAAAGGGGAGTGTGTATACGAAAATGGGAGTTTCTCGTACGTGGGTGGGGACTTAATGTCTTGTTATGAGGAATGAATTTACGTACCCGAGATTGTAAATAAAATGCATGAAATTACAAACATGACACTAGATGACTTTGATTTGAGAATGAAGGTTGTATATGCTGAGGAAGTACGTGAATTACTCCCTCCACATACAACCAAAGACGACGAAGATGTCCTTGCATTTATACTTTTTTACAACAAAAGTTCATCTTCACAAATACCACTGTATGTAAAGAAAGTGAAGCATACGCCTGTCGTGAGGCATACACCATTAGTCCAAGAAAGAAGCACACACCCTCCAATACATTCGCACATACTATGTCTTGATATTCAGTATGTTGTTTAGAGTGTTCTTGATCCTACTTACATTCGTGAATTCGTGATAATAGAGTTAAATGAACAATGCCCAATAGTTAGGGGTGTCAACGGGCAAGGCTTGCAAAATCAGAATTTTAAATAGGGCCGGCCCAATGGCCCCGCCTGAAACAGTTCAAAATCTAGGCCAAGACCAACACAAGCTTGGGCTGGTGCTAGCCCTACCAACAGTGGATCCTAAATTTGTCGTGAGAATAAATAGTGAAGAAGATATAGATATTCTCGACCCTTCAAGCAATGATTTATGCCATGATCAAAGACTCAATGATTGTAAGATACTGTCATTTCGATTGATGGGTAGTGAGGATGCGATAAATATTCTCAGCACTTTAAACAATGATCCGTGCCATGATTGAAGACTCGACGATTACAACATACTATCATTTTGATTTTTGGGTTGTGAGGATGCGACAGATATTATCAGCATTTCAAGTAATGATCTGCGCCATGATTGAAGATTTGATGATTGTGAGATACTGTCATTTCGATTGTTGGGTAGTGAGGATGCAATAGATATTTTCAACACTTCAAGCAATGATCCGTTCCATGATCAAAGACTCGACGATTGCGAGATATCATCGTTTCAATTACTTGATAGTGAGGATGCAATAGATATTCCTGTCTCGGCTATTCAAGTAATGATCATGTCATTATTGAAGAGTCAATGATTATGATATCCCCATCCCTTCAACCAATGCTCTATGTCTTGATTCTTCGGTTCAATTCACTTCATCATTTATCAACTTGAATATAGGCTTACTGGTCAATGAAGAATATGAAGAATATTAAGATATTCCTGGATTATTAACTTAATCGATACATACTCCTGCATATTCAATGTGATGTTCCCAGTTCTATTGTCAAACATCTTTAGAGTGAATTTAGTGTTTCAATTCTGATTAAATACTTTTCTCATCGATTCATCAAGTAAGGCACCTAAACTATTTCTAGTTTTGTGGTTTCACTTCTTTTCCCCCTCACTTCCTCTCTTACTTCTTTCTTACCGAACTTCGTCTTCCCCTTTTTCTCCAACTCATTTCTCTATTCTTGTATCGCTTCTTAATTTCCTCTTCAACTTCTTCCTAGCCACGTACTTCTTTACAAACTCTTCCACTAACTCTTCTTTATTATTGCCTCCCTTCATCAAGATATAATTTTTGACATCTTTATTGGCGTTTGTCTCTTCCTCTTCCTTAGTGGGTGTAAGCTCCCCGACAATCTTCACATGCATGATCAATAATGATCTATCAATTATAAGATATAAACATAATGCATTATTATAAAGTAATAATAAAGAATCATCCTTACTGACACATGTGTGAAGACCCTCTATGTGGTTATATATCAGCTTACTTTGTACGACCTTTAGTTAAGGAATTGTGGGATTTAGGTTGGAGTTGTTCTCACAACCCATCTTTTATCGCCTGAAATCTTGGGGAATCGCTCGAATGCCCATACATATTTATCTTAAAAAATGATGTATTACACATTAACGAACAAACATAAGAAACAAACATCCTTAATTAATTAGGACATCAATAACTTACTTGTAGCACATGCTCCTTTTGTTCACATCCCAAGTATAGGGTTTTGATGTAGTAATAATCTCGATAAGACCGATGTCGAATCCATAGGGACTGAACTTTGTACGTAATCTGAAAATAACCAGAACTAGAATTAAAATAAGATAAAATCTAAATTAAGTGAATGTGAGAGAATAATTGTGAAATATTACTCTACAACTTGTAGAATTCAAAGTGGGAAACTAGGGTGTCAAAGATCCACTCGTAGAGATCAGGGATGTCTATGCTTGATTTAAGAACTTAACTGGACTTAGAGTCTCATCTTCATCCAATTGGAAGATATAACCATGAAATCAAATTTGAACTTCCTTTGATCTAGTTTTTAAGAGATAAAAAGGATGTAAATTAGAATGGATTACATCACAAAATCATGCCCATGAGATAAAGTAAAGAATAAAATTAAGCCAATCCACAACCAATCTGAGAGATATATGAATGTTAGGAAGGATTCCATCATCCAACCATGTCCAAGGGGCGATGATGAACGACACGGTTTTCTAACATCATAATTATAATAATAAAAAGGAAATATTCAAAGCTATCGCAGATTTATTATAATTTAAGTCACAACAAACCATTAAAAACTAAAGGCATTCCTTATAATCAAACTAGAATCAAAATCTGTTCATAAACATGAATCAAAGCCTTAGAAATTACCCCATCACACTACAAGCTTTACCTCTTAGCCCCAGCTAAAAGGTTTAGCCAATCAGGACCATGATTAAACTAGATCTCTTAAAAAGTAAACAAAAAACTAATAAGGGAATGAAAGAAACTCTAAACACTGGCCGATCTCCATGTGATCTCTCTCTCTCTCTCTCTCTCTCTCTCTCTCTCTCTCTCTCTCTTGCCCGTCTTGCCTCCACAGCTGCCCCACACATCCAAGCTTGGCTCCTTTCACGTTCTCTCTCCTCTCTTCTTTTATAGACTCAACGAAAGTCGGTGGAGAAGCTCCTACGGAAGCCTTTACGCAGCACAGTAACGTGCGTATGAAGAAAGGCAAAGCGTCTTGCATTTTGATCCTGTTTTTGGCATACATGAGATCTAATTGGGAGATCTGTCCCATTCAAGCTCCTTGGTGATGGTCAGCCGCCCCATAGGAATATTTTGAACGGATGGGATCATCGGTCCGATCCCAGCCAAGATTTCCGAACAGTCCGCACCGTTCGGACGTCCGGACATGCTAATTTCACAAAGAAACTGCGCTGGATGCTCGGTGGGCCCCACAGTAATATTTTCGGTGAAATTCACCCCGTTTATTGGATTCCTAGAGAAAAACAAGTCAAGAAAGAGTGGTTTCTATCAAGTTTTTATGCGATCCACTGTATCAAATCAACTCACCGTTCATCTTGCGTTTTCTGATAATCCACGTGTATCTGTGTGAATTGGGCCAAACAAATATAAAAGCAAGGGCCTATCCCCCCTATGGATTGAATGGACGGTTAGGATCATCGAGATGCATGATGGGTGGGCCCCACCATAGAGACGATATGCGTCTTTGGAATTTTTGTTGGTCAGCGCCTATTGACCGACCTTGGGACTTCTCGTGCACAGCCTGTGCACGTGCACATTGTGCATGCACAGTGTACACGTGGGGTCCACTGTGATGTTTCTCGGAATCCTTGCCAACCATCCGTTTCATCACTCTGTTTAAGGGGTTAAGTCCAAAATTGACGCATATTCAGATATCAGGTGGGCCCCAAATCAAGATTTTATGGGATGATCTGTCCATTGGGCCACTTTCACAAGGATCTATTAGCTGAAATTTGCTGTTTACGATTAATTTATGGTCTTCAGGCCATATATAAAGTCTTAAGCCGAATGGATGGTGGGAACCCTATGATTTTACATTCTGGATGACTTTCAGGCTTATTTAATATGAGTGGCTTGATTTTCTCAGATCTCTGGTATGTAAGTTCTTCGATCTCGGTTCCTTGGGGTCCGTCCCTTGCCTTGGTGACTTCAGAGCATTAAATCCATACTTTTAGTATCATTTTTCAGTCCATGCTTCTAAATACACCTTGCATAACAAACACGATTAAAATAGGCCGTTAAACAGTTTCATGTTTATAAAATCAGGTAATAACTAAGGTCTAATATGCAATATTTGACCCTCAACATTTTTCACATATGTTGTATGAAGTGGGGTACTCCTTGTTTATTACTATATTGGCCCATTCTTTAAAATATTTGTACCCCGCAACGGCCCATAGGTATCTATTGAACTCACATAAGTTACTCACAAACTTTATGTACTTATTTACACAACTATTCTTACTTAGAGATGCAATTATTAAATGTTCGACACACAACAATAGAGCCAACTTTATTGCATACTTGTTTGTTCTTCCTACAAAGTGATAGAAAAGCTTCCATCAAATGTTCATTCTTCTCACTTGCTTTTTACAAATAAGTTTCCCTAATTCCCTTGTTCTTTGTTTTTCTCTCATTCTTCCTTCACCCACCTCGAACTCCTTAGATTGATAAGGTCCACAATTTAGGCACATAATCAAGGTAAAGTCCAACTCTATTAGTCAAAATGGTGTCATGAACATCAAAAGTCAAGTCACCATATATGCATTTGCGTTAGGCAATGGCTTATTTGACCGTGGGCCTTCCACGCTCCCACTGAGAAGTAAAAAAGATAACCAAAATGTGTCTTCCTAAACATCTCTTCTCGAATCAGACATGTAGTAAAATTATCTTTCAATTCCTTTAAAAAATTGAACAGAATATTTTGGCGATATTGGTGCATTATCGTAATTTGTAAGTGCATCGGTTTGTCAATAATGTGTGTTGGTGTGTCTTTAGTCAATTGAGCTCCTATTGGAAGACAAAGACAATTGAAGACTTGAAGACTTGCAGCATCAAGGCTTGAAGAAACAGGTAAATTTAGGTGCATTGGTGAACCTAGACCCCTTTAGTTCCAAAACAACCTACCTCCATATGATACAATTCGATAGGAAAACCTTGTTTTATCATTTCAAGCCTTAAGAATTAACTTGAATAAGATCAGCTAGGCTTTAGAGGTATTCCAGGGATTTTCGGTTCGACCACAAAGGACCAAAATAGTCAAACAAGCAATTAGAAAATTTAGCACATTTTTGGTCTAACTGGTTAAGTCTTCAACTCATTTTGGTCAGATCGAAATATACATTTGGTTCGACTGAAAGTGTCAAATTCTGTTGAACAACCTTCTGGACTCAGCCTGACTATTTTCGGTCAAACTGAACCTTCTTAGGTTTGACTGAACAACAAGTCGTTAAAGATCTGTTATGGCCTTTCTCTTATAAACTCGGCACTCGGATTTTGGCAAGAGAGATGGTTTTTAGTGGTTTTTGAGGCTCTATGCATATATCTCCTATCCTATACATTTAAACTCTAAATCAAAGAGTTCATGTCATCTTTCTTATAATTCATCATTCTAATGAGCATTTTAAGCTCATTCTAAAGATATACATGTTCTCCTACATTTTTTAGTAGTTAGACATCAATCATATAGGTAAATTATTTGTCTATCATCCTCTATAATGCCCATATAAGTGAATCTCCATTTGGAACCAACTATCCCATTAATTATAGGAGATTCAACCACTACTCTCTCTTTACCTTAGAGAACTCATAGGTACATCATTGAAAGGTAGTTAGTTTTAGGAGCTGAAGAAGATTCACTTCAAATATCGGGGAGCTGAAGAGAAGCTGATTCAAGTGTAAAGAAGCATCTCAAGAAAGACGCTATCTAACGGGCTCATACAACTATTAAGAGTTTATTTTGAATCTATTGTTTATTCAAGTATTGTACAGATTTAAGTATAGAGTTTGAAACACAAACTCAACTAAGTGTCTATGTTAGACACCGATGGGTGTATACATAAAGGTTATTGGTGAGCCTATAGAAAACATTTGTTAGTCTTTGTATAAGCCTTCAATAGGGGTGTATGTAGTCTCTGTGCAAACTCTAACAAGAGTGTATGTAGATCTTTACGTAGGATCGCAAAGGTTAGTGATGAACTTATAGAAAATCATTATAAAGATTAATCGTGAATCAATAAAAAAATCATTGTAAAGATTAATTGTGAACCTATAAAAAACCATTGAGATAGTGAAATTTGAAAAACTCGAGTTTAAGTTCGTCATCCTAGAGTGGAGTAGGGATTTAGCCGAATCACTATACATCATTGTGTTTGTGATTGTTAATGTGTATGCAATTTTACTTATATCTATGATCTGATTTGTTTATTATATATGGATGTATGAATAGATTATATGTTAGGCGTTGAGTTTAGTGCACACACCTGATATTTACAATTCATATCATAGACTACCTTGAACATATAGTTGTATCTTTATAGTATATGATCTTGAACCTATTTAATTGAATTAATTAGTAAATAATTTTAAGTGGCCCTCATCCCCCCTCTTGGACTTAGCTATAATTCTAAGCTCCTATAGCTTTTGCATTATGGTATCATATTAGATAACTACATAATTTCATAATCAAGGCATGTATTCCTTCTTGGTTCTTCAGGACTTATATTACATTAGTCCAAGGTTAACAATCAATCAGTATGGGTCAACGTTATTATCCTTTACAAGTCAAGATTGGCAATTAGTTAGCATGGGTCGAGGTTATCATCCATTATGGGTCGAGGTTGACAATCAATTAGTATGGGTCGATAGTATCATCTATTACCAATTGAGGTTGACATCAAGGGACAATGCGTGTCAAGATTTTAATCCATTATTGGTTAAGGTTGACACTCGAACAGTATGGGTGGAGATTATCATTTATTACGAGTCGAGATTGTCATCTGAATAGGTCGACAACATTGACCCTTACACCACCAATCTACCTCCTTCATTGTCTTCCACATAGTTTTCCACATAACAATCTAACTCAAAACCCTTCTCGAAATCACTTCTTTCCATGACAACAACCTCAATTGTCATGATAAACTCACAACCATTGATTCTATACAAAAATATATATATATAAGAAAACAATTTCAAATATGCTTCACCTACCAAGGGCCGCCATTTGTACAAAATTTAGTTATGGAATCAAAGTTGATGCTGGAGAAGATGACACAAAAAAATAGTATTGGATGGGGTGACGATGGGTCCTAGAGAAGAGGCTTAAAAAGGAAGAGGACAGTTTGAGGTGGGAATGAAAATATGCCCTCGGTCAGCTTTGGCTCTACATAAATGGCCTCCATTTCCCATATGTAGGTCTCATCTTTCCCTTTCAGTCAAATCCACTTCGTCCATTATTGTTAGAATTTTGAGGAATAAAATTATCTAGAGAATGACCAGCATCTTCCTATAAGGTGGGCCATAACACAATCAGGGGCGGCTCTAAGGGGTAGGCAGGTGAGGCAATCGCCTAAGGCCCCCTAATTATGAAGGCCCTATATTACAACAAAATTAAAATTTCTTAATTATGAAGGTCCTATATTATAGGAAAATTAAAATTAAGAAGAAAAAAAGAAGCCTAAAATTTTTGAAATAAAATTTATTGAAAGGCCTACAAAAATTAGGAACATTAAAAATTAATTTACAAATTTAAAATTTAAAATAAAAAACAAATCCTAGAAATTAGCTAGCACTATTAATAATAACAATCTAACTCTATCGTATCTTTTCAAAATAATAGCATCATCCCCAACAAATTCTTCTCTTAAAACTTAGGACCACAACTACCTACTTTATTGCCAATTAAGTTCTCAAAAAATTTAAATTAAAATTTATTAAAAAAAGTTATTTTTTAAACTAAAAAGCCTCATTTTAATGACTTGCCTAATGCCTCCAAAAATGTTAAGCCACCCCTAACCACAAAGAAATAGTAGGTAGTGTTCCAGCCATCATTGAGAGTTTTTTCCCCTCATGGGACATGGATAGCTTGTAACAACGTACAAATAACATCTTCTCAAAGAAATTCAGGCCATGATATTATCAATGGAGGGGAGAGTTGTGCATGAGGGAGACGTGTTCCAAGCTTCTCGTGAAAGCAATAAAAAATTCATACCAACATGCGATTAACCATCAATCGTGCACACTAGATTTGTAGGGCCATCCATGTATATATGTATCAGATCTATGTCATCCATGTGTTTTTACGAATTATTTCAGGACATGTTCCCGAAATTCATTCATATCCAAAACTTCTGTGGCCCATTAAGAAGTTTTCAATGGTAGCATAAAATTCATATTTTTTTCCTGTGCGATGGTCCACTTGATCTTTAGATACGCTTCAATTTTAGGTTCCTTCATTAACTTGAGCTCATAAAATGGATGGACGTTGTGGATTAAAAACTTAAACCACAGTGGGCCCCATAATATCATTCAGTACAGTGTCAATAGTTACCCAGCATATAGCAATCAAACTCCCTCCTGACAATCGTTACACGCAGGCGTAATAAAAAAATTTGAAAATTGGTAAAAGGGTTAGGAAGGAATTTAAAGGCCTGCTTTTTTGGCGTGTTTGACAATATGCAGATATTCAAATAATCAGGGGTCAGGATCATCCCATCCATCACAGTTTTAAATTATTATGAATAAGGAACCTCTGTTCGCGTCAAGCATGACTTTCCTCCTTCCGATACCGTTTGTTGGTACATGGTAATCAATATTAAATACAGTGTGTAATGATACGGCCACCTAAATAGACTGCAACAACCACGATTTTTAGGACTCATTATGAACAATCCAGACTGGGCGGTTTAGTCAGACATGATATTTATTATGATAGGTGGTGATGGGAGCATTTAAAAACAATAAATAAATAAAATTGAGAACGTTTATACTTACAAGATGTTAAAGCATTGAACATGAATTCGAAACAACATCAATGGAGGAGCTTTCACATACAGTTTGTACGAAGGGATTTCAGTCGTTATGGTTTGGCTTCCTTCTCTTTTCTATCAACATTTCATGGTTAGAATCTGCCACCACTTTAGGAAATGAAACCGATCGACTCGCTTTGCTCGTCTTCAAAAACAGTATAAGCAGTGATCCTCTCCGCGCCTTGGTTTCTTGGAACCATACACTCCACTTCTGTGATTGGCTAGGAATCACACATGACATTCGTCATCAAAGAGTTTAGGTGCTCAATCTACAGTCCAAGGGCTTGGTGGGATCCTTACCTCCCAACATAGCCAACCTCACTTTCCTTGAAGAAATCAACCTCTGAAACAACAGCTTCTATGGCCACCTCCCATAAGAATTGGGCCTCTTGTCTCGCCTGCAACACCTCAATCTTGGGAACAATTCATTTGGTGGGGGAATTCCCGCCAATCTAAGTAGTTGTTCCGATCTCAGAGTAATCACTTTGATTGACAACATATTTGAGGGGAAGATTCCCATACAGTTTGTACGAAGGGATTTCAGTCGTTATGGTTTGGCTTCCTTCTCTTTTCTATCAACATTTCATGGTTAGAATCTGCCACCATTTCAGGAAATGAAACCGATCGACTCGCTTTGCTCGTCTTCAAAGACAGTATAAGCAGTGATCCTCTCCGCGCCTTGGTTTCTTGGAACCATACACTCCACTTCTGTGATTGGCTAGGAATCACATGTGACATTCGTCATCAAAGAGTTCAGGTGCTCAATCTACAGTCCAAGGGCTTGGTGGGATCCTTACCTCCCAACATAGCCAACCTCACTTTCCTTGAAGAAATCAACCTCTAAAACAACAGCTTCTATGGCCACCTCCCATAAGAATTGGGCCGCTTGTCTCGCCTGCAACACCTCAATCTTGGGAACAATTCATTTGGTGGGGGAATTCCCGCCAATCTAAGTAGTTGTTCCGATCTCAGAGTAATCACTTTGATTGATAACATATTTGAGGGGAAGATTCCCGCCAAGTTTAGCTCTTTGTCCAAGCTCATCAGACTGCACCTTCCTGCCAACAATCTTACAGGAATCATCCCACCTTTGTTTGGAAATCTTTCATCTCTAACTCATCTTTCTCTAGCAAGAAACAGGCTAGAGGGAAGAATCCCAGAAGAACTTGGTCGGATCACAAGCTTAAAATTCCTTCAAATCTCTCAAAATGAACTGTCTGGTACAATTCCATCCTCTCTGTATAACTTGTCATCTATCTATTTCTTCTCCGTTGCGAGCAACAAGCTTTATGGAAGATTCCCACCTCACTTGGGACTCTCTCTTCCCAATCTCCAAGTGTTTCCTGTGGGAGCCAACCAGTTCACAGGTCTCATTCCAATCTCATTATCGAATGCATCAGGACTTGTGCTCCTTGATTTTGCTTTTAACAATTTAAGTGGACCAGTGCCTATGAATTTGGGAAGTCTACACAACTATCAGTGCTGAATTTTGTCTTCAATCAACTTAGAGGTAGTGAGGCTAATGACTTGAGTTTTATCACTTCTTTGACAAACTGTAGCCGTCTGGAGGTGTTGGCTCTGAGCTCCAATCAGTTCAAAGGGGTGTTGCCTAACTCCTTTACAAACCTCTCTACCCATCTTAGAATACTAATGATGGGAAGAAACCAGATATCTGGAAGCATACCCCCAGGGATTCAGAACCTTGTGAACTTGACAAGATTTGTAACACAATGGAACGACTTCACTGGTACAATTCCTGATTCTATTGGGAAGCTTTCGAAATTGCAAGTGTTAGGCATGACTAGTAATAGATTTTCTGGGTGGATTCCGCCATCCCTCGGCAACCTGACTCTGTTGAATACACTTTACTTAGATGGAAACAATTTGGGTGGAAGTATTCCTGCGAGTCTTGGAAATTGCCAGAATCTGCAAGCCTTGGACCTTTCTGGAAATAACCTTACTGGTAATATACCTTCTAGTCTTGGGAATTGTCAGAGGCTACAGGAATTGGACCTTAATCATAACTACATTAGTGGCTCTATACCTAAAGAAGTTCTTAGCATTTCCTCCCTATCAATTTCCCTCAACTTAGCTCAGAACTCTTTGACTGGCAGATTACCGTTGGAAGTTGGTAACTTGAAAAATCTTGAGAGATTGGATGTTTCTGAGAACAAATTATCTGGTGAAATTCCTAGCATGCTTAGCAGTTGTATAAGCTTGGAATCCCTTCGTATGGAAGTTAACTTCCTTCAAGGAATCATTCCTCTGTCTTTGAGGACTTTAAGGGGTATCGAAGTCCTTGATCTTTCTCGTAACAATTTGTCTGGGCATATCCCTAGATATCTAGCAGAGTTCTCTTTCCTAAAAAATCTTAATCTGTCTTTCGATAGTCTCGAGGGTGAAATACCAATAGAAGGGATATTTAGAAATGCAAGTGTGGTTTCTATCCGTGGAAATAGTAAGCTTTGTGGAGGTACTCCAGAGCTATATTTGCCTGCATGCCATGTCCAAGCCTCCAAAAGACGAAGATGGTCACTTGCTCTCAAAATAACAAGCCCAATAATTACTGTGTTCATATGTCTGGTATTGTGCATCGGCACCAGATGTTGGTTAAGAAAGATACGAAAGAAACCATCTTCCATGTCTTCGATGGGGAATCGACATATAAAACTTTCTTATGCAGAGCTGTTCAAAGCTACTAATGGGTTCTCTTTGGAAAATTTGATTGGTGAGGGAAGCTATGGCTCTGTATATAAAGGAATTTTGGATGGTGCTAAAGCAACAACTGTTGCGGTGAAGGTACTGAACCTTGCACATCGAGGAGCTTCCGAGAGCTTTGTGGAATGTGAAGCGCTCAGGAATGTCCGCCATCGGAATATCGTCAAGATCTTAACGTCCTGCTCAAGCTTGGATTTCAAGGGTAATGACTTCAAAGCCCTAGTTTTTGAGTTCATGTCAAATGGAAGTCTAGAGAATTGGTTACATCAAAAAGAAGATAGGCCACATCAGTGGCGGAAATTGAGCCTTATTCAGAGATTAAATGTGGCCATTGACGTGGCTTCCGCATTGGATTATCTTCATCAGGGGTGTCAAATTCCGGTTATTCATGGTGATCTAAAGCCAAGCAACGTTCTTCTCGACGGCAACATGAATGCCCATGTGAGTGATTTTGAGTTAGCAAGGTTCCTTCATCAGACTTTTGATAATTCTTCCTCAATTGGGATAAAGGGATCCGTAGGGTATGTCGCTCCAGGTAAGGATATTTCTTGTTTCTAGTATTCTTTAAATTTATAATTCTTTGTAATGAAATAGTGAATGATCTTGAATGGCTTGATTATTGCTAAATCATTATAGACTAATATATATCCACTCATGAACCCATTAATGCATTGGACACCAATTCAAGCCGAAAATGGCCTCAAGGAGCTAAACTATGAACCATTAAAGCAAATTCTATTTTCTAACTTATTATTATATTTTGCTTTAGAAAACATATGGCTTAAAAATTGAGAGAACCCACCCATCCACATGCATGATGGATAAGAAACTAGAACTTGTTCTTTCATTGAGCTATTTGTATTCCCACCAAGGTTTAAAATATCGTCCAAAAAAGGTACATATCAGGCGATATGTATGGGCATTGCTACTAGCCGATACGGTAGGTCCTAGCTTTAGAAATTACCCTGAACCGGTTATACACATTTAGTTCAAGTCAGGACATACATCTCATCCCAAATTAAACTCGGGTATGGCATACAAGTTAATCCAAATTAAACTCTCCAAATTATGCATCCCGGTTCACATATATGATGAACCAAAAATCTCGGGTATTTGAATTGTCTGTCTGTTGGTAAACATATATTGGATGGTTAGAAGTGAAAAATATCCAAAGGCCTTATGTCAATGAGCAAACGTCCATGACGTAGAGACACTGAATTCCACATATTTTCCGATTTAACTTAAATGAATGTATACAATATCTGCAATTTAAGTGCCAACATATTCAATGTTATGCTCTGCTAGAGTATGAATAAGTGGCCTACTGAGTATTGTTAGCATATAAACAACGCTTATGAACCAGATGGTTAATATGGCAACTATGTAAATTCACTACCACCTGGGTAATGGTGGTGAGTTATGCAAACATACTCAGATGTGCCATTCACTTACCACCGCCCAGGCCATTCAAATTTCAGGACACTGTTGATGAAGCAAGTCTCTGAGATCATAGTGATCGAGATATCTTACCCATCTGATAAAAGATTGGGCATATCAGCCTGTATCCACTGACCACCAATATGTATTGGTTTTGATGGCAGCTGATATGGTACACTAAAACTGTTATGAAAAATTCGAGCTCATGGTACAACGCTGGTCCGATCGCTAGTCAGAGCTGAAGCATGACTCCTTCGACCTGTTTCGAAACGCAACCCGTCCGAGCAGCCGACAAGGCCGAGATGCCGCTCGGGACAGTCCTCATATTCTGACCAGATTACCTATCCTCTGCTCGACATGACCAGCCAGGCCGACTACGATGGGACCGGCTTAACAGGACGGATCAGACAGTACTAGATACTGGTCTTCACTCCGAGGTCAGATGGTCCGAGCTGAGTCGGTATTCAGAGTCACATACCTCGTTCGCCAAACATGGAAACTGCCACAACCGAACGTGGCCGGTAACTTCACTCGCAGATGCGCACGATCCATGTCACGTCCCAAACCCAAAAATTGGATTCACATGAATCCCGATTGCCGAATCCGGTGCCGACAGCCTCCGTAGTGCCCCATTCTCGGCTCCTGACAATCCAATACCAGATTTCGATCCTAAGATCCTATAAGGAGGATTTTCAGAATGAAATTTTTTTTTTTGTAATGAAGCATAACCACAAGCATAACCAGGTCACAAAACAACATCACCACATATCCACTATATCAAAAACTTTAAGTACAATGCGGAAAGAGAAATACAAGGTGATCAAAAGCTCCAAAAGGTCCTGATATGCACTCTTGTCTCAGCGCTACTGCCGTCCAACGCTACCTGCACGCAACTATCGTGCGTAAGCTTACAAAAGCTTAGAGGGTGGTGTAAGTGTGTGCGTAAGGCAAACGCCAAGTGTGCAGTATCAGAACAATGCGGAAGTATTTAGTAAGTCCATAGAATCAACCATGCCAAAGCTATGCGATGAGATATGAATGTCATCGGCCACACCGATACAATGCAAGGCCTATATAGCCGAATGTCATATGCGAAATACAATCCAAGCAAGTCGGTACTCCTCAAGTATGTATATCAGTATAGTTTCTCTCTGGATATCACCGGGGTCTAATACACTTCGCAGAGACTGTCACCTCCCTAGCTGCACAGTCAAGCAAGCAGAAAAGACCTTGCTATCCGCCTGACCAGTAGTATGCCAATACCTATCTGGCTCGTCGATAGCGGACTCATTTGCGAGCTGGTCAAACTCAGCCTAGCTTATAGCCCCCTCACCCAGGCGGATAAGGCCACACCTCTTTCCAACAGACCACGACACAATGGGAGACGCGGCCTACTGGTATTCGGCACTCGGGCGCTCATGTATCCACTCGGTCTAGACGTTGGAGCATCTTCTGGTACCAAAAAGGTTCTGAGACTTTCACCCAAGGACATCCTAAGTGCCCACAGTGCTAGAACTAAGTATTTTTGGTATCCGATACGGCATCCACGATGTACCTGTGGAGCCATGGCCCTGATGTCACTGGGGCATGCTGTAATGCCCGTGAAAAATCCGTACTTGGGTCCGAGCACTAATTCGACCCGAAATCGCGTAGAATTAAATTCCATGAAAATTAAGCGTAAGTTAGCTAGCGCAACGCTAGAGTAGCTGGAAAATAGTCCCTGATCACTTTAAATATATTCTACAAGACCGAAATCGAGAAGAACAAACAACTCTACAATACTCTATAACCTCGGATCAAACTCTAAGCGGGTTTGTCCTCTGGACCACTTTGAATTTTTGTATTGGATCTAGACCGCGCGTCGAAGGTCCGATACCTCCTATCTTAGACCGTTAGAACCGCCCAGCTGGACTTGACAATCATCTCAAAAATCAAGTCAAACCGATAATCACAGACTATTTCGTTGAACCCGGACTGAAGAGACCGTGAATAGGGACAGAATTGAAATTTCAAATTCAAATCTGACACACGACTTGACGCGTCAGTATTAAGCGTACTGACCATCGGAATTCATCCAGATTACACCCTCGGATCAGGAAAAATTTCTATTTATTATCATGAGACTTTCAGCCCTGATCTACGTGCGGTGACCGCTGAAGTGAAACTGGTCCGCCACGTGCGATCTGCGAACCCTGCCGGACTGAAAACTTAATACGTGCTACATCTGGTACGCATGAGCTTAAGTCCGATCGCAATCGACCAGAGGACCACCAGAAAGCAACTTTTGGACCGAAACAGCCCCGAAATGGATAGACACCAAGTAAACTTCGTTCCGGAGCCTGTTTCCGGCATTTTTAAGCTTATAAAAGGGGTTGAAACCCTCATTTCTCTCTCCCATCCGAAAATTGCAAACCCTAGAGAAAAGGAGAGAGAGTTTGAGAGAGAGAGTGGAAGGGAATTTTTCCGCTTCCGAGCCACCGATTGCTGCTGCTTCAGCAACTCTTCCCAATCACCTGGCTGGTGATTTCTCCTCTTTTCCAGGTATAAAACAACCCTAGAACTTGCTGATTTAGAGTTTATCTAGATTTAGGGCGTGTTAGCTAACGTACTTCATAAATCAGGTCCTCCTACTGCCGTAGACGAAGCATACACGCTCCGTTCAAAATCACGCTTTCGTAAGACCCAAGGTGAGGATTTTAGATGCTTTGATTGACGGTTTACAACGCTTTCAATGTCATTTAATAGTAGATTATCGACGGCATCGCCGTTTGACATGTACAACATGCTCTCCGTTTTCTGTTTCGTAAATTAACGAAGAATATGAGATTTAGGGCATTTTAGTCATTTGTAGGAAGTACGGTCTACGTTCATATTTTGCTGACGTAATTGACATGGTTTGTTGTCGCATTAGGGAGTTAGGAATGCTTGCATAATTAGTTTGGCGAAGAGATTCGCCTAGTTGCGCACTTTGGGTCAACATGCTATATGTAGACTTAAGGGCGTAGTGTATGTGTTTGTATAAATGTTTGTATTAGTATGTATTGAATTAAATGATGTTATGTAGTAGTTTGAGATTGATTTCTTAGTTAATATGCTGACCTAAATGATTTCCTACATGTTGACCTTATGCATGATTCCATTACATGCATGGAAAGTATGTCTTGAAGATTTGCTTAAGTTGAATGTTATAACATGTGTTAACATGCTCATATGATTATATTTCAATTCCAATAACTTTACATATATTGCTAATGTGATTCCATAAATGTTTGGGACTAGACTTAGTCCAGGCAGTCGGTAACCGAGCAAATTCGTGGCTGACTGGTCATAGCCACGAACGACGCGTCGATGAACGTGATTCGTGTTTAGAGTTGGCAGCAGTGGTTAGGCCACGCGAAGTGTTTTACGCACTTCATGTCGTTCGACTTGAGATGCGATCGCGCTAGTCGAGCCCGTCAAGTAACCCGACTGGCCGATGTATGTTCACCTTGTATGAGTCATAACTGCTTGAACCTAGGGTACTGAACTTACCATTGTAAACCCTGTTAACCATGGTACCTTGATCCACGAAGACTCATGAGCCGGACATGGTGGTATGGGACACCGTGGTCGAGCTGTCGGCCTACGCTGGGGCCACAAACCTCCCCGTAGTGACCAGTGAGCACCTAGACTCGTGAGCAGATTATGGTGGTATGGGACATTATATTCTAGCTGTCGGCCTACACTGATCAGGCGACGAGCCCTTTGTAGTGACCGCGAGCGTATTCTGAGTCCACGGGAGGCGACGACCCTTCCGTTGCAGTAGAGTACGGTAGGCCTGTATGGATAAGGTGATGGGGGAGCGGTGCAACGAGTGCGAGCAACAGCCCTGGCAGCCCTTGCAGTGACCTACGAAATATACATCATATGAGATTTCTAGGAGTGACGACCCTAGACAGGATCTGTGTTGGGATTGATACAAGGGAAGTACCTTAGTTTCCCAATCCTGCTGTTTGAATGGACTAATAACAACTTGGAAATCATATCACTATAGCATTGCATGTGCCTGGAAGATGTGGAGCACTCTGGGGAGTGTGGCATGCTGCGGTCGTAAGATATTGCCGTATGAGGGAGATCGTCGGTGAGGGCATACATCACGTCATGTCATCTTGCATTAACAACAGTATTAGGACTGTCTGATTTACTGCTTTACTATTACCGCATGATTGAATTGTGAACATGCTAATCCTTGCTCTATGATTCCACTGAGTTGATCACTCACTCCCACGTTACGGGATGGTGTTTGCAACACCCACCAGACCCTGTTATAGATGCAGGAGAGGCGGAGATCCAGGAGGTGGAGCCAGACATTGACGAGGACCAGGACGAGTTCTCGTATATGCAGTATCACGACGGCTTCCCGTAGGCGACCTGGATCGATGGGGTTTCAGTGGGACTATTTTGAACATTTTATTTTTGTTCATGTGTATGTATATGAGGCTCAGAGATGTAGTCATACTTTGGAGACAGATGAGATTTACTTTGTTTTTCTATACAGTGATATATATATTGTTTAGTCTTCCGCTTACTTTTATCACTGGATCTGAAGTATGAATTGCAGTTTTGGTATACTTTTACTCATGTGAATGCTTTAAATCAGACAACATTGAATCATAATCATTTTTGTTGCATAAGTGACGGTCTGGAACTCGGGAGTTGAGTTTATACACGACCCCCGATTTTCAGGGTGTTACACGTGCAGTGAATCAAGTCACACATGCGAGATGCATGAATCACACCGTCAAATCATGCAGCAATCCAGCGCGTACTGCGCGATCATGTGGGGCACTCCGTCTCATAAGGAGTCCTGTAAGTGTCTCAGCCCAACGGCTTATGCTATGAGCAAACATACCTCATATCAAGCATACATATGATGCGTATGAGCATGAATCATGGGATTATACTAAGCATGTTATAAAGCGATGAATATTAACAAGTATGGGCCAATCAATGGGTCCTAAGGAGAGTTATAATGCGGACATTTAACCAACATTATACATACAATGTGGACGTCAAACCAAGATTGTTCCTTAGGCACGACCCGCCATAAATGTCATTACATGAACCATGAGAGATCACTCATTGCAATGGACCCTAAGGTCATCTCGTTGGGCCTCGACCCATGGGCCTTAGATACATCAAATGGGCCGTATTACATGGGCCTTACATTTATCAAATGGGCTACATTAATGGGCCTCACCAATGAGCCTTATGTACATTGCAATGATCCACGATCCATGGGCCTTGAAATACATCAAATGGGCCTACACATGGGAGCTTTAAATATATCAAATGGGCCACTCCATTTGCACCCCATGCATATCAAGTGGGCTTGAATCCCGTGGGCCCTATATAGAATAAATGGGCTGGATCCCATGGGCATTGCATATGTTAAATGGGCCTTATATATGCCAAATGGGCTTAATCTCATAGGCCTTATATGTGTCAAATGGGCTTAATCATTTGGGCCTTAGATATATACTAAGGTAGGCCTCAATGAATGGCCAAAGTTATATCAATAAAGGGCCCTATACACATGACATGGTGGGGCCATTTGAACCATAGATCTGACTCATTTTTAGCTCAAGCCATAAAAATAAATTTACAAAAATAAATGGACGGTTTAAATGTAACACATGCATCATGGTGGGGGTCCGCTTTGAACCATGGACACTTATTTTTAGTCTCAAGCCTTAAGACGAACTTTCAAAATGGTTGAACGGCTTGGATACCACACATGCATCATGGTGGCCCCACCATCCAAATGATGGACAGCCTAGATTAAACATATACATCATTGTGGGGCCAGCCAATCCGTTCCCACTGCCCTGCTGACGTTAGTACAGCAGCTATGGAACTGCTATACGATGCAGCATCAGCTGCTTCAAACGGTAAGGGTGGGTCCCACGTGGGGCCCACCATAACATTTATTTGTCATCCAACGGTTGATAAGGTCACTCAGACCTGAATGAATAGGAAAAAAAATAAATTTCAGCGTGATCCAAAACTTGTGTGGACCCCAAAAGGGTTTCAACGGTAGAATTCAATTCACACTATTTCTTGTGGCGTGGGCCACCTGAGCGTTAGATCACACTAACTTTTGGAGGGGGGCCACGTCAGTGGGTGGGCCACCAGATGAACGGTGTGGATACAAAATATACGTCATGGTGGGGCTCGCCCGTGGAGCCGTGGGCTGCTTGGCGTCCGCCCGACAGCAGGCCGCAGGCACTGCCTGCACCGTCTGCAGCAGCAGACGCTGCCCTCCTTCTTTCCTTTCTTGTTTGTTTTTTTTTTTTTTGAAAACTCGATTTTTCTGAGGATTTTCAGGTGTGCGGCCCACCCCAAGTAAATCCACTCCGTCCATCGCATTCCCAAGACTAAAACAGATCTATCAAGACCAATAATGGACATTTTCCAGCGCGTAACAAAATCTGAGTAGATTTCAACTGTACCGATATTATTTTCAACACTATGGCCCACTGGATACCCTGATCAACCTCATTTTTCGGCTCAACGCCTAAAATGGGATAGGAAAAAAGATAGACGGCTTGGATTGAATACATACCTTAAGGTGGGTCCTATACAAATGGCCCACCTCCAATGCCTTGAAAAGGCTAAAAATTGGTGTTTTGCTTAAACGTCTAGAGAGTCCCCGGACACTCTCTCTCTTCTTTTCTTTTTTTTTTTTGTGCTTGGACGTGCAAGGCGTTTAAGGTGGGCCCTTCATAGGTGGGCCACCACATGGTGAGGTGGTGTGGCTACGATACATATGTAAAGTGGGCCCCACCCTTAGATGGTTTGGATTTCATTACATACTCCATTGTGGAGTCCATCCAAGTGGGCCATAGGGCCATATCATCCCACCAAAAACATAACAAAAGGAGAAGGGAGAGAGATTGAGTGACACACACGCATGGAGGGCTCTGCCACTATGAGCCCTCTCTTCCATACATCCATTCATACATCAAGCGAGTCCCATTGCATGTGGGCCCGCCAAATCAAGAATTAACGGTAGAGATCCCCTCTCCACCAAAAATGAAAGGTCTAGATGACCTCATTCAACTAAGAAAGTAAACATCATGATGGGATCCATGGAGATTGGCCCCATCATGGAATGATTTTGATGATCAAGATGGGCCATCGGCCACATCTTAGGGTCCCAGGTGAGATTCGAACCATTGATTGGTTGGCCTCACTTGGCCCATCTTAAAAACATAAAAAGTAGTCTAAAGAAACACCCACCACTTGATCTTCTTGGTCTGTTGAGATGCCGGTCTCCTTACGCTTCACTTTGATGGTGGAAGATGAAGAATGAATGGTTAGGATGAGAGATTTGGGATGGGAAAGGTGGGCCACACAAGGTCATTTTCTCTCCATGGGAAGGCTTGGACGTTGAATGCTCTCCCTTGCTTGGAAGTGGTGTTGGGAAATGAGGGAGAGAGAGAGGGTTGTAGGGAGATGTGAGAGTGATGGTGTGATGTGAAGTGAGTGATGGGTGAGGTGAGTGATTGGTTGACTTTGGGGTTGCTTGGCTTGTGGAGAAAGAAAACATGGTTGCTTTGTACTTGACATGAGAGGTGATTGATGGAATTGATTGATGTGATTGATTTGACACTTTATAGAGATTCTCTTGGGAATGTAAACGCGCGACGTTTTCGCAAAATAAATGCCGACCCACATCTCTTAGTCAGTGTATCGGAACGGTGCGTGAGTCGCGGCGTTGGAACCGCGGCGACGGTGCGGTCACAACGATACAAGTCTCGGATTAAGCCGGCTCAAATGAATATGATACGACTTACGGTCATGCGCAACGTCAACTACAGGTCGCAGATTGTCAGAATTTGACGAGAAGGATCTCGAAAAGTGATGGAACAGTACGGATTATGATACGGGTCTTACAGCTCTCCCCACCTAATAAAAATTTCATCCTCAAAATTTACACTACCATCGCAACTAACCATAACTCAAAAAAAAAATAGGGAACATAGCATCATATATAATCAAGCACCATAATACATCATACAATCAATCATCGAAAAGATGGTGTAAGACCCGTATCTTGATCCGTACCTTTTCGTAGACTTCCGCGGTCTTACTGGTTAAATTTCGGCAACCTTCGACCCTTAACCGATATCGACGCGCGACCCTGATTTATATGCCGACAACCTGAGTCGACTCAGCCAGAGACCAATACTATAGCGACCACGCCGTCGTTGCGGTTCCGATGCCGCGACTCGCGCGCCGAAACGATACCCTGGTCAAGAGTTATAGACTGACGTTCAGTGCGAGAAAACACAGCGCGTTGTGAAAACCAAGGGAGTCTCTACAATGTGTCACATCAATCACATCAATCCCATCAATCAATCAACCCATCAAGCCATCACATGTCAAGTACACATCACTTTATTTCCTTTTCCCAAGCAACCATAAAAGTCTTCACCACCCATACCTCTCTTACACAAAAAGCTACAAAAGTCTTCATCTCCCATACCTCTCTTACACAAAAGCCTCAAAAGTCAAGCTTTTCTTACACAACCATCACTCACCACATCCATCCATCACTCTCTCTCTCTTCCTTTACATCACTCTCTCTCTCTTTCTCTCTTTCTCATTTCAAAATTTCCAAGCAACAAAAAAATTCCAAGAGCCCATACGTATGGAATTCTCTCTCTCTTCCTAAACTCCAAGTGGCCCACCTCTTCATCCCAAAATCTCCTATCTCAACCCTCCATTCTTCATCTTAACCATTGAAGTTGAAGCTAAGGTGCCAAGGAACCCCTAGGAGCGAGAAGAACGGACGGTGGGTGCCTCTATAGGGTAGTTTTTCTTATTTTTATGATGGGCCAAGTGAGGCCCACCGATCAATGGTGTGGATCTCACTTGGAACCCTAATATGTGGCTGATGGACCACATGGATCATCATGATCGTTCCATGATGTGGCCATTCTCCATGGACCCCATCACGATGTTTATTTCATTGCAAAAGGTCATCTAGACTGTCCATATCGGTGAGGAATGGATCTCCACCGTTGATTTACATTTTTGATGGTCCCATGTTCAACAGGATCCATACATTGTATGATTTATTGCAAGGGAGGGCCCATAATGTTGGGGTCCCTCCATCACAAGGCGTGTCCCACTCTCCATGTCTCTCTCTCTCTCTTTTATTTCTTTTATTTTATTTTATTTTATTTTATTTCATTTTTATGCTAAGGGGTTGTGTGGCCCACTTGAATGGACCTCACCTTGAGGTATTTATTCTGTGCAAGGGTTCTTCAAGTGAAGCCCACCTTGCATGTCGTACTCCCACCATCCATCAGTGGTGGCCCACTTCAAAAGGCCCACCACAATGCATTTTTTTTTTTTTTAAAAAAAAGAGGGGCCCATCGTCCAGCATCTGGGACGTTGGACGTTCCTATACAAAAAAAAGAAGAAGAAAGAAGTAAGGCTTTTTGGGTGGTCCCCTTGCATAGGCCCCACCATGATGTATTTAAGCAATCCAAGCCGTCCATCCTCTTACCTACGGTGTTTTAGCCGTTGGGTAGAAGTTTGGGGCTGATTGGAAGACCTGGTGGGCCATAACATCAAAGAATACATCACTACCATTCAAGATCATTATTTTGTTTTATTTCACTTTCTAAGCATCAAAAAAATTCAAACTCTGGACTCATTTGGACGGCCTCGAGCCGCTGAACGCAATGGTCGGGACAGATTTTGGTGCAGCGGGCCCCACGTGCGAAAAACCCCGGGAAAATAATTTTTTTCCCAAAATGTGAAGAGGCAGGGCCTCTGCATCTTTGTGTCAGCGAGTGGCAGCGCTGCACGTTGCTGCTTGCAGCCGTGTAGCGGGCGGGCGGCGTCCAGCTTGGGACCCACGGCTCCAGCCGTGGGCCCCACCGTAATGTTTATTCGTCATCCAACCGGTTCACGAGGTGGGTCCCCTCCTCAGGTGGGCCCCCTCCAAAAATGAGATTGATCCAAAACTTAGGTGGCCCACACCACGTGAAACAGTGGACTTGAATGTCTACCATTGGAATCCTCTTTGGGGCCCACAGAAGTATTGGATCAAGCTGAAATTTATGTTTTCCCTTCATGCAGGTCCAAGGGACCTTGTGAACGGGTTGGATTTCGAATGGACATTTTTGGTAGGCCCCACATGGGAGCCACAATGATGTATTTATATAAAAAAAAAAAAACAGAAGACCACCGTCCAGTGGACGGTGGCGCCCACCTTGATGTAGTATTTTCCTCCACCGTCCAGCGGATGGTGGGGCCCTCCTTGATGCGTGTGCCACCCCCCCCCCCCCCCCCTGTCCAGCGATAGTGGAGCCCGCTTTGATGCTTGTGATGCATCCAGACCGTCCATTCGCTTGGTGGAGCCATTTTAAGGCATGAGTGGCTGATTGGGTGGGCCACTCATGTATGGGCTAGGCCCATTTAAATTGTAAAAGGTTAGCCCATTTGCTTTATTTAAGGCCTATGGGTTAGGCCCATTTGGATTGAAAAAGGCCTATGGGTTAGGCCCACTTGAAACACATAAAGCCTATGGGCTTAGGCCCACTTGATATGTTTCAAGTACATGGGACTAGGCCCATTTGATGTACTTCAAGGCCATGAAATTGGACCCATTGTTGCATTCTTAAAGCCCATGGAAGTGGACCCATTTGATATATTGTAAGGCCCATGGGACTAAACCCATTGATTATAAAAAGGGTCCATGGGATTAGGCCCATTGGACTTATTTGAGACCCATGAGTTAGGCCCAGTTTATTTGATTAAGGCCTAGGGGTTTAGACCCATTTGACTCATGTTAGTTCTATGGGTTGAGGCCCACTTGATCTACATGTGGGGCCTAATTGGTGTGACCTATTTGATACATATTAGACTCATGTGACTAGGTCCAATTGATGCAATCCAAGGCCCACCGGTTTTGACCCATTGCAATGTACATAAGACCCATTGGTGTGGCCCATTTATGTGGCCCATCTGATGATTAAAAGGTCCATAGGATATGGCCCATTTGACATTTATATGAAAAGCCCAATGGGATGAACCTAAGGTACATTGCAATGTGTAATCCCAATACCGATTATGTAGCGATATTTAAGAAGATCGTACCTGTGATGCAATGTTGGTTTGACGTCCACATTGCGAGTGTAATGTTGGTTAGATGTCCACATTACGACTCTCCATAAGGCCCATTACTGGGCCATACTTGCTGTGTTTCGGCCGTCTAGGCCCATCTGCGTTGTAAGAATGGTTCATCACTCATTTACATGTTAGTATAGTTTCATGACTCATGATCATACGCATCATATGTATGCTTGATATGGGGATTGACTGATCATAGCATATGCCTTCGGGCAGGTTGTTTATGGGCTCCTGGTTAGGCAGTATTGCCCTACATGAGCGCACGATATGCCCAGGATTTGTTGCATGACTGGATAGCGTGAATCATGCATTTCGCATTTGTGTGACATGGATATTATACGCCCTAGCTACATCAGGGCCGTAGCCTCCACAGACGCATCGTGGTTGGCAGGATTGGATACCGAAAATCATGTTCTATATGGGGTACTATAGATATCCCTGGGTGAAAGTCCCTAAACCCTTATGGTACCAAGAGGTTACTCCAATGTCTAGACCAAGTGGGTAGATGAGCGCTGAGTGCCGAATACCAGTTGGTTGTGCTCTCTACTGTATCGTGGTTGGTTGGAAGGGGGTACGGCCTTACCCGCCCGAGAGTAGGGGGCAATGCTAGGCTGAGTTTGACCAGCTCGAGGAATGGGTCCGCTATCGACGAGTCGCGCCCGATATTGGCAGACGGATAGTGACGTCTTTTCCACTTACCTTATTGCGCGCGATGTGGTGGCAATCTGGTTTATAGTGTACTAGACCCCGGTGATATCCCCTATTTTGAGCTGTATTGATGTATGGACATTGATGAGGATCTGTATGCTTGAGTTGTATTGTACATCGCATGGCCTTAGGATGACCGATACCATTCATGTCTTACATCGCATAAGCCTTGGTATAGCTCATGGTATTATGGTTCTATCTGCATATTCCGCATTACTCTGTCATTGCATGTTCATATTACTACCTTGCGCACACACTTTCACCACCCTCTAAGCTTTCTATAAGCTTATGCACGACCGTTGCGTGCAGGTGACGTTGGATCGCAGCAGCGCTGAGACAGGAGCACGTTGCTGAGCATTTTTTGGAGTTTTTGTTCTTTACCATTGTATTTTTCTTTATGCTCATTGTACTTGTAAAGTTTTTGATCATAGTGGAAATGTAATGGAGTTCTTGGTTGTTGTTTGTGGGTTATGCCTTTGGTTATGCTTATTACGAATCAGACTGACATTGGAAATCCTCCTCGTAGCATCCCAGGATCGGAACCTGGCGAATGGGAGCTAGAAGCCGAGAATGGAGTTCTACGGAGGCTGTCGGCGCCGGATTCGGCGATAGGGAATTTTGTGAGCCCGGTTTCCGAGTTTGGGGGGTGACAGATGGGGATAACGCTCGCGGATCTCAGCCTCGCGCTCCCAAGACGCCTCATCCACACTATGATGGCCCCACTGCACCTTCACCAAGGGAATGACCTTGGTCCTGAGGACCTGCTCCTTCCGATCGAGGATACGAACTGGCTGCTCAATATAAGAAGCGTCCTCACGAACCTCCAACGGCTGCCAATCAATAACAGGAACGACGTCTGACCCACACTTCCTCAACATAGAGACATGAAAGACGTTGTGGACGCCAAATAACTATGATGGCAAGGCAAGCCGGTAGGCCACAACGCTAATGCGCCCAGTGATCTCGAAAGGTCCTATGAATCTCGGGGCAAGCTTGCCCTTCGTCCCAAAACGAACTACACCCTTCATGGGTGAGACCTTGAGATATACATAGTCCCCAACTGCAAACTCCAAGGGACGACGCCGACGATCAGCAAAACTCTTCTACCGGCTCTGAGTTGTGCGCATCCTCTGTCTGATGATGTTGATAGCCTCTGACGTCTGCAGCACAAGCTCGGGACCTAGGAGACGTCGCTCTCCAACCTCGGTCCAACAACTCGGAGATCTGCACGGTCTGTCATATAATGCCTCAAAAGGGGCCATGTCAATGGTCGCCTGATAGCTGTTATTGTACGCAAACTTAGACCCTGATTCCCTTATCCTGACTTAGGCATCAGAGGGTCCCCCAGCTTATCCAGGGTCACCTTTGCCTTTTCTCTTGGTGCAGGCTTCAGGGACGATACGCAGAGGGGGACGTGGAGAGAGGGCCAACCAGATTTTTGCATCAACATTTTTTAGCACCGTCTGTGGGAACCTGAAACTAGAAGTCAAGTTCTCATTCACCTAAGCACGATTTGCGGAGTTGAAGGACAAGTTCCTGACATTGGAAGCACGATTTGCGGAGTTGAAGGGAGGCTTGGTCTCTTCCATTGGAAGGTCGAGGATGAAAAATAGAGACCCATGGGAAGCACGATTTACGGAGTTGAAGGACAAGTTCCTGACATTGGAGAAGAAGCACCAACAATCGATAGTTCCAGCCATGATCCAGGTGATGATGGAAGAGACCGAGCCTCCCTTCACCTCAGCCATCATGGCTGAAGTGATGCCGCAGAGGTTTCGGATGCCTCCCATCATCTAGTATTAAAGATCTGGGGATCCATCCAAACATCTGGAGTCCTACCGATCATGGATGTAGATCTAGACTGCAATGGATGCAATGATGTGTAAGGGGTTTCTCATTACCCTCACAGGATTCGCTCGGATTTGGTATCGCCAGCTCAAGCCAAACTCCGTGGGCTCCTTCGCAGAACTGAGCCGACTATTCCTTACATAATTTATAAGTGGTAAGAGAAGTCGGAAACCTAACACCCACCTGCTTACCATCAAGCAGGCTTCGAAGGAGTCGTTAAAAGACTACATCACCCTTTTCAATGAAGAGGCATTGCATGTTGAAGACTATAATGATAAGATGGCTCTTGCTGCCATCCTGAGCGGACTGAAGGAAGGAAAGTTTGCCTTCTCCATCGGCAAAAATCTCCCGAAAATGCTAGCGAACTTCATGGAGAAGGCTCAAAAGTACACTAACGCCGAGGAGTTCACTAACGCCCGTAAAAGAATACAAGTCGCTGACTCGGTAAACAAAGGGAAGATGCCGAGGAACGAAGACTCTCAGCTGAACGGCAAAGGGACCGATGAGCACGCTCCCCGCGATCGTCGACCGAGCCGTAGGCCAGAGGGGAAATTTCGTTCCTATACTCCTCTCAACACATCTGCCGAACAGATTCTGCTAAATATCCGAGGAGACAGACTACTTAATTCGCCGGTCTGCATGAGGGCTGACCCCGAGCAACGAGACAAGTGGAAATTCTGCCGCTTCCATCGAGATCATGGCCATAACACGGATGACTGCGTGGACCTGAAAGACGAGATCGAGTCCCTCATCCATAAGGGACATCTGCGTCGTTACACCAAAAGAGAAAGATCCGCTCGGAGAGAGGAACAGCTGCGAGATAAGCCAAATAACCCCCCAGAAGAACCAGCCGAAATTCGTACCATCTTCGGGGGTTCAGCTGGGGGAGGGGATTCAAACAGGACTCGAAAAGTCCATTCCCGGATATCCGAGTCGGAACATCACGTTCACCTGATGGAACGTCCCAGCAATGAACTCCGAGTCGCCCCGTGCAGCCTGACCTTCAAAGAAGACGATGCACGTGGGATTCAGCATCCACACGATGACGTGTTAGTGGTTACCATGACCATAGTGAATCACAAGGTGTTTCGCATCCTGGTCGACACCGGGAGTTCGGCTGATGTCATGTATTCCGAGGCGTTCGAAAAGATGAAAATTCCACGGTCTCGGCTCCGACCCGTGAAGACTCCCTTACATGGCTTTACCAGAAAGAGGGTAATCTCCGAATGAGCTATCTCCCTCCCAGTAACAGCGGGAGAAGGGCAACATCAAGTCACACTTCTGGTGGACTTTTTAGTTGTCAATGTTCCATCTGTCCACAATGTAATTCTGGGCCGACCCTCCCTCAATGCAATAAGAGCGGTCGTCTCAACTTACCATCTGATGATGAAGTTCCCAGCCGAAGAAGGGATCGGCTATCTCCGAGGCGATCAACGCGAGGCCCGAAGATGTTATGTTATAGCGGTTAGGAAAGACGCCGTTAAATAGGCTCTCGTCGTGGACGCCTTGGACCCCCGAGGACCAGTAGAAAGTTCATCAGTCGAGGATCTGGAAAAAGTCCCCCTCGATGAATCAGACCCGGGCAAGACTGTCCAGCTCAGGTCATCATTGAATTTCGAGCGGAGGAACGAAGTACTAGCCTTCTTGAGGCAGCATCGAGATGTCTTCGCATGGTCGCATGCGGATATGCCAGGGATCTCTCCTGACGTGTTGGTTCACAGGTTGAATGTGGACCCAGATCATAAGCCGGTCAAGCAAAAGAGAAGGTCATTTGACCCCGAACGATATGAAGTCATTGCCGAGGAGGTCTCTGTCCTGCTCAATGCGAGCTTCATAGAAGAGGTATATTATCCTGACTGAATAACGAATGTGGTTCTCGTCAGAAAATCCAACGAAAAGTGGCGGGTCTGTGTAGACTTTTTCGATCTGAATAAAGCGTGTCCTAAAGATAGCTTCTTGTTGCCTCGGATCGACCAACTGGTGGACAGCACAGCCGGGCATGAGCTGTTATCGTTCCTGGACGCTTATTCCGGGTATAATCAGATTGCTATGTATCCCTCAGACAGGTAGAAGACGACCTTTGTCACGGACAGAGGACTCTACTGTTACCGGGTCATGCCATTCGGCCTGAAAAATGCTGGGGCAACGTACCAGAGGCTGGTGAATCAGATGTTCGCCAAACAGATCAGGCGCACCATGGAGGTGTACATGGACGACATGTTAGTAAAAAGTATCAAAGCCTCTGACCACCTTGCTGATCTCAAAGAAATGTTCAACGTCCTCCGAGAGTATCAGATGAAGCTTAACTCTGCCAAGTATGCGTTCGAAGTTGAGTCAGGGAAGTTCCTTGACTTTCAAGTCAGCCAGCGAGGGATCGAGGCCAACCCGGATAAAATCAAGGCCCTCCTCGACATGAACTCGCCTCGCACTCTTAAGGAGATATAGTGTCTCACGGGAAGAGTTGCCGCCCTCGGACGCTTCATATCCAGGGTTACAGATAAATGTCTTCCCTTCTTCTAGCAGTTGAAGGGCCATAAGAAGGCAGAGTGGACTCCAAAGTGTGAGCATGCCTTCCAGCGGCTAAAACAATACTTGGGTTCACCACCTCTATTGTCCAAGTCTGAAGAAGGGGAGCCTCTGTTCCTCTACCTCGCAATCTCGACTTCGGCTGTCAGTTCGGCTCTGATCAGAAAGGTCGGAAGCAGGCAGTACCCCGTATACTACGTAAGCAAAGCCATGGTACCAGCTGAAACAAGGTACCAGTCCTTGGAAAAACTGGCGCTCTACCTCGTCGTATCGGCTAAAAGACTGCGGCCATATTTTCAGGCCACACTATAGTTGTGCTAACGGACTCTCCTCTGAGTCAGGTCCTCTAGAGACCTGAAGTGTCGGGTCAGATCACCAAGTGGACCGTGGAGCTCGGAGAGTTTGACATTCAGTTCCGGCCTAGAGTGACAATCAAGGGTCAAGCGGTAGCCGATTTCATCGCCGAATTCACCGCTCCAAGTGAGGAACAGATCAGTAAGGAAGTTGAGATGATGCCACCCATCCCGTTGAGCGACCAAGAGGCTGCGTCGTATCCAAGATGGGTCCTTTATGTTAATGGGTCTTCCAACATTAAAGGGGCAGGAGCCGGGATTGTCCTGGTCGCCCTTGATTCAACGATAATCTAATATGCAGTCAGACTCAGATTCAAAGCTTCAAACAATGAGGCCGAGTATGAAGCGTTGTTAACTGGGCTCAGGCTGGCAGTGAGTCTAGGTGTTCAGACTCTGCAAGTCCGGTGCGACTCGCAGCTGGTGGTAAACCGCATCTCCTCAGAATATGAAGCTAAAGAGGTAAGAATGATGACTTACCTCGAAGAAACGAGGAAGTTATTCGAGAAGTTTTGGAGTTGTACTATCCGATAGATCCCCAGAGCCGAGAACTCCTAGGCTGACGCCCTAGTAAGACTCACCTCGGCTTCCGAGGGAAAAGTACCGCGCTTTGTTCCCGTCGAGTTTTTTGATCATCCGAGTATTGGTCAGACAGAGAAGGTCAACCCCGTCCAGTCTATTCCTAGTTAGATGGACCCGATCTTCAATTATTTGTCATTCGACGAAATCCTCTCGGATAAGTTAAAGGCAAGACGAGTCAGAGTCAGGGCAGCTTGGTACGTCGTATTGGACGGAGTGCTGTACAAGAAGGGACATTCTCAGCCTTACCTTAGATGCCTCCGACCGAACGAGGCCGACTACGTGATTCGAGAGATTCACGAGGAAATTTGAGGGAACCATTCTAGCAGCCGAGCCCTCGCCATGAAAATACTTCGCTAAGGGTATTTCTGGCCCACTCTTAAGCAAGATTCGAAGGACTTCGTTCGAAAGTGCGACAAATGTCAGCGCTTCGCGGCTGTGCCAAAGCAACCGGCAGAAGAAATGACTCCCATGAGCGGGCCCTAGCCGTTCGCCCAATGGGGGATCGACATCATCGGTCCTTTGCCTACAGGGAAGGGACAGGTCAAGTTCGTCATAGTTGTGGTCGACTATTTCACTAAGTGGGCTGAGGCCGAGCCAGTCGCCAAGATCACCGAGTAGAAAGTGATCGACTTTGTGTGGAAAAATATCATCTGTCGGTTCGAAATCCCACGTACCATTGTCTCTGACAACGGTCGCCAGTTAGATAATGACAAGTTCCGCGGTATGTGCAGAAGATTTGGCATCGTGAACGCCTATTCATTGCCTCGGCACCCACAATCAAACGGGCAGATTGAAGCCGTCAACAAAATCATCAAGCATCACCTCAAGACAAAGCTCAAAAAAGTAAAGGGAAGCTGGGCCGAGGAGCTCCCCTTCGTCCTCTGGGCCTACAGGACCACATCACAAACTTCAATGGGTGAGACCCCTTTTTCGTTATCCTATGGCTCGGAGGTAATGGTGCCAGTGGAAATCGGGCTCCCAACGGCGCGGGTAAGGAGCTTTGAAGAAAATCAAAATTTCGAGCAGATCGCCGCTAATCTGGATTTGTTCGAAGAACTCAGAGATGTTTCTAAGATCCGAACAGCGGCTCGGCATCAGCAGGTGGCACATTTTTATAATTCTAAGGTCAAAGTCAGGCGCTTCCGCCCAGGGGACTTGGTCCTCCAACGGTCTTCCAGAATACGACTGAGCCAGAAGTAGGAGCACTTGGACCCAACTGGGAAGGACCATATTGTGTGGTCAGATCTGCCAAACTGGGCTCGTACCACCTGAAAGACTTCGAAGGCCGCCAGCTCCCTCATCCATGGAATGCTGAACACCTGAAGATCTACTACCCGTGAGGAACTAGCCTTCAAGGCTCATAATAAAGTGTATGCTTCCGAGCGACTAGCCTTTAAGGCTCTTAATAAAAATTCCATTTCAGCCTTGGATGTTTACTTAACTGTCTTGGTTACTACGACTATGACCTAATGGTCCCACCCCCAAGGGGTTTGAGCCTAATCTTACAAAGATCGACAAGGCATCCCTTTTGAGGAAAAAAGTCTAATCATAATCCAACTCTCCAGTGGAGTATTCGGCTCGACATATGACAATGAAAAGCTCTCACCCGATGAGCGACGAACCGAGCACTCTAAAAGATCGGACCCAACTGAGACTTGTGCCGAAAATGGATTAAGCAACAAACAAAGGGCTAGACCCACAAAGAAGTCAACTCAGTCACAAAACGACATTGCGAGTAAAAAATAGACAAGTCCAAAAGAATATTTCTCATTAAATTCCCTCGGAGGGGTAAAAAGTACATCAACACAAATTAATGTCAACAGTCCAAAGATAAAAATAAAAATGATAGAATGTCTTCATGCTGGAGGAGCTTGGGCGCCGGGGGCTTGGTCCGATTGGACGACTTCAGCAGGGGCGTCCTCGGGGTCCTCTGGCAGGAGAGAGTCAAGATCGAGGTCTGGGTATAAACCTAAGACTGCCTCGAGACAAGCATCGAAGCCGCGGTTGTAAAATGTCGTAGCTTTAGTGTCCCTCTCCTTGGAGGTCCTGAAATCATCTACTGCAGCAGCAACCGCTACGGCCAGGGAGGCCTCGTCCTTGCACCGCTAAGCTTCCACAGCCTGATTCACGGCTAGGGTCCGCTCTTCAACCGTCTCGGCTTTGCCGCGTTTCAGGGCTTCACCGAGACGAGTGGTCTCCATGGCTAAAGAGTCCGCGTGAGCCCTGACGCGGGTCAGCTCGGCGGTCGCTACGTCACCACTTGCTTTAAAATTATCTGCCTTATCCTGCAGATGCAGCTCCCTGGCTTTCAAGTCGATGTCGACTCCTTGTAGCCGCCTCGCCCTGGCCCTCTCACCAGAAAGTTGTTAGCGCAGATTGGTCTGCTCAGACCTCAAGGCCGCTGCCTCGGCCTGGAGAGCCTCCAACTCTACCCCTCCCCTCCTGTACTCCCGCACTCTCTCCCGAATCGAGAGCAGCACTGGGACGGCCTGAACAGGAAGCAAAGATCAGAATCTACAAAATATACACATAACGATATGAAAGAAAGGGAGTCCTCTCGGAAGTATACCATGTAGCACACGGAGGCGAAGTCATTCAGAAAGTCACTTTCCGACCGCTCAAGGGTCTGAGCGATATCCTCCTCCTTGGCATGCTTAGCGGCCCATGGAGCCAAGCACGCCATATGATAGCCCGGCTCGAACCTCCGGCCGCTCGTGCCCGCCTGGGGTGAGGCCTCAGCTCCCTCGGCCCCCACCCTACTGTCGGCCGAGTTTTGACCCTCGGCACGGATATCTCTCCTGACCTCCGGGGGGAAAGTCATATTATCGGCCATTCTCATGGCCTCCTCCCGCTCGGAGGAAGAGGGGAGAACGATGAGGGGCTCGGGAGCTGCAGTAGGAGCCTCCGCGGTGGGAGGAACGGCGAAGGAGGGGACACGAGGAGCAACGGAGCTCAGAACGACTACGGTGCCGGCCACAGTCGTTCGGACGAGCCCTGGAGGAGGACGTATCACCGAGCGTAAGACTGTCGAGGAAGTCACGATAGTGCTAGGTTGCGCCGGAGTCGGCTGTACTGAGGAAGAGCCGATCGGTCTCGGCGCTGGGGCTACTAGGGTCAGCGCAGCGGAAGATTCCCCCACGTGAGGGGGAACTGACTTCTTTCGAGTGATCTTCACTCGGGGGGCTTCCTTCAGCAACTCCGCTGCTGTCGAAGCTGCTTTCCTCTTCCGAGCCCCGGATGCCTCGGTCATGCTTGCGAAAGAAAAGATTGTGTCAGTTACTAAATAATCGAAGAAAAGTCCATCGGAGAGATTAGGACAGCTTACTGAGGGATGTGAGCAAAGGCTGAGATTTGCAGAGCCCGTACCAGTGGAGGTTGGCCGTGATGATCAGATCAGCCCAGGAACGGAGCGTCTCCGATAGCGCTCTGGCCTTCGCTATGCGGTTTTTCTAGTCCAAGTCGAGGAGCGGCAGCCCCTTTTGGAAAGCTACAAAAGAAAAAAGAAATTTTACTTCGACTGAAATAGGAAAAAACTAAAATAGCAACCCAGATGTAAAATGAAGTCCGACCTGATTTTGTAAAATGGGTTGGAACCCAAGCCGTTGAGGTTCTAAACTCAGCCGTTGGTGCCTCTCATTCACTTGCCGCCCAGAACCACTTATTTTTTCAGTCCTTGTTAGAGGACGGCAGGTGCATCACCAACCCCGACCCCTTGCTCCCCCGAGTCACGAAATAGTACCAAGGATCGTTGTTGTCATGCTTGACCATGTACAGACTTAGCAGCTCCTCTAGAGTCAGCTCGGAGTTTTCAACTTGTTGCCAGATGATGTAGGCGGAGATCATCACTCTCCAGGCATTCGGAACAAACTGTCCGGGAGCCAACCCAAGGTAGGCCGCAATCTTCCTGACGAAGGGGTGTAGGGGGAGCCGAACCCCGCACTGCAGCACGCAAAGGAAGATGGCTACTTCTCCCTTGGCAGGAGCGCCAGCAACGTCCAATGGACCGGGAGCCCTTATCTAAACGGAGTCAGGAATTTGAAACTCTGAACGAATCCACTCCATCTGAGATTCTGACATGACAGAACCTCCTGGAACTACCTCAGTAGTGCACAAACTCGCGGGCATTTCGGTAGTGGTAGTGGTCTCGACTTGGCGAGCTCGGGTGGCTGTTTTCTTGCTGAGCTGCTTGGTCTTAGAATCCAAAGTTTTTTGCCTCCGAGGCGAAGGGTAAAGGGGAATGGTTTCAAAAGGACCTTCGGAAGACCCACTCCCACTTTCAGTACTCCCCGGCTCTGAGTCATCGGCATATTCAAGGACCATCTCGAGGTCGGAAGACATGTCAGAAAGAAGAGTGAAGATCAGCGAGACTCACCGGGTGACTGCCGGAAATCGCCTTCTACCGAAAACTTCGAATTCGGTCGGAATCGCCCCGTTGGAAATCGCCTCCTCCGGTGTGCTCTTCTAATTTAGAATGTAAAGTAGCAAATGAAAATCCGGAGCGCCTTATATAGGCAACGAAGAGATTCTGCATTAATAGCAAGCCTTAATGGCAGCAGCCGAATCAGCACGAACCGATCTCGGAGGACACATGACAGCGTTGCATTGAAGGGATACCGAACCGATCGCATGGCTCTGACATCGGGCAACGTACCTCGATACGCGAAGCGACGCCCAAGCACTCGGAGCCGTCAGGTACACGCCTCCTCTAGCCTGCGTGGCAGCCTCTCATAGGTTGGAGGAGATTCGGGATCGTAACCGTCGCCACGCATCAGCCAAGACGATCAGTGCGCTCGCAATCCGAGACTTGTCATCATGGCAATAAGGGCGGGAGATTTTCTACGTAATTACTCTCCGAGCCTGCGAGCAAACTCGAAGAGTAGGGGGCTTCTATTATGAAAAATTCGAGCTCATGATACAACGCTGGTCCGATCGCCAGTCAGAGCTAAAGCGTGACTCCTCCGACCTGTTTCGAAACGTAACCCGTCCGAGCAGCCGACAGGGCCGAGATGCCGCTCGGGACAGTCTTCATATTCCGATCGGATTACCTGTCATCTGCTCGACTTGACCAGCCAGGCCGACTACGATGGGACTGGCTTAACAAGACGGATCAGGCAGTACTAAATACTGGTCTTCACTCCGAGGTCGGATGGTCCGAGCCGAGTCGGTATTCAAAGGCACATACTTTGAAACTGCCACAACCGAACATGGCCAGTAACTTCGCTCGCAGATGCGCAATTAGGGACTTAATACTTGCGAGTCCAAGCCACTAATAGAGAACAAGAAGAGAACTACTACATTGTTTGGTGCATCTTAACAATGTAATTTGATCAGATCTCTATTGTAGAATCCTTATGCCAATGCAGTGCCTCCCTCAGTTTTGTTGTGGAAAAAAAGAAAAAACAATCTCTGTGTATGAAAAAAAGAGTGCTATCTTTCTTTATACTACAGAGATTGGAGTTGTTAATAGTTAAACAATTAAGGGTACTAGTGTACTTTGTGCATCCAAACACAGTTAACCAGGGTTACAACTCTTGATGTAACTCAATGAAAAAATATCATGTGCGCTTGCCATATATGGGCCCCACATTAAAAAGGGTAAAATCTTCTTTTAAAGCATGGAATCTCCACTTTTTTTCTTTTTATTGCTAGCCCTATATCTGATAAGCACATGTGGCCTTTTTCATTGGTTTACATCAAGGGCCCAGGACAAGCAATTTGCATCCAACTATAGGAACCAGATTCAAGTACACTAATGGGTTTGCTTTTGAGCATGAACTAGAATTTGGAATGGGGTTTGGATCTGAAATAAGCTTTAGAATTGGGTTGTGACTTAACATTTTGGTTTGGACCCAGATTCATGCCCATGCACTCAGAATAACTAGTGAATTACATTTCTATTGTACCGCAATTGGTGCATTGGTCATCAAAATGTCAGGACCAGTTATCACAAATGTTTATTGATTGTTAGTGTGAAAGTCCTTTGATATACATTGATACGCCATCCTCTGATGGCTCGAGGTCTTTGAGAAAGTGGTGATCTAACATGGTTTCATGGTGTGACTACACCCTTGCCTCCTCTGACAACTCGAGCTTTTAGAGAAGCTGGTTGTTTGACATTGATCATTAATCAATTCCATCATCGATGTGCTACACAAGAAGGATGATTCAGAGGCCTTAAGCCAAAACCCTGGTGAGTCCTTCTCTACGTATGTTGGTAGGTGAACTATGGCTTCACAAGTAAGAAAACAAGCATAGCCTTCTATGAAGCCATAGCCTGTGGTTTGAGCATCTTGCATCATTAATCATGGATGTGCTACCCAGGAAGGATGATTCAGAAACTTTAACCCAAAACCCTGGCGAGTCCTCCTCTACCTATGTTGGGTGGACTATGGCTTCCCAATTAAAAAAAAAAAAAAGGCCGCCAGAGGATGAGCAGCCTTCTATAAAGCCATAGCTTGTAGTTTGAGCATCTTGCATCCACTTGCACTTGTAAGTGATTCATAGGATAGCTTTCTACCTAGTCTAGGACACTTGCTGTACCGCCTAACATTCTGTATGGTTTTAAGTAGTGATGCAATTGAATAAAAAGATCATAACCCAAGTACTTGATTTAGTCCACCTGATTTTCAGTCAGGTCGGAACCCATGGACACAAACCCAACTCAATTAATCAGGCCTGAAAAGTGTGGATCCATGTCTGAGTATGTCAGTCAAATACCTGGAGTAACAAAGGAGCTGAATACTAATTGATAGCCCAGCAATATCAGATTCATTTTCTTGTTTTTTTTTTTTTAAAAAAAAAAATGTTTTGATGGAAAGTTTCCTGAGTTATTTCACTATCTCCATTTCTACGGTTTTTGTCATTGATCAGGAATTGCTTCTTCGCCTTCCATGCTTATAGGAAGAATTAACAGGATGTTTCTGAATTTTTTGCAATGCCATTCATCGTGTGACAGGTGACTCATGCAAGGTAGTTAAGATCCTTCAACTCTGGCAGCAAGCTATCACCTTTATTTCCAGGCACCAAATTCTGCATGTTAAATGTGACTGCCACCAACTCAATTTGGACAGCTCCACTAGAAGCAGCACGTGTAAAGGAGCAGCAGGAGCCATTATTTGTGCATCTTGGCCTATTTAATGAAGGTAGTTGACTGATCATCTAATGCAGCAGAGTGCTATGCTCTTCTTCTCAGTCTTAAATTGGCTATCAAACTTCCTATCCATGACTTGGAGATTGTAGATGGCTCCACTCCGATTATCAAATCTCTGCTCAAACCAGTTAACGTGCAGCGACTGATCGTAAAGTGTTGCATATTGTTGCAGCTAATGCATAGAAGGTCCATGTTCCATGTGTACAGAGAAGCATATGCCATGGGAGACGTTTTGTCCAATCTGCCGGTGAGAATTATACTGTAAATATTCTTCTTCTGGACAAATTGCTTTTATATTTACTCTCATTTTTTCCTTCTAATATATATTTCCTTTACTTGTTAAGAAGAGGAGAAGGAAAAAAAAAACTCTCGTGAGTCATTATTTTCAAACCCATTTAATCACTAGTTTATAACACTTGTTATATAGTTGACTAAGGAGATTGACATTGGTAGTTATAATAAAATAGGTGTTACTCTTCCTATTTTTCATATTCGTAATTATGCATAGATATTTTTAAATGAATAAATGGACTTTAAAAAATGACCATATGGTCTATATCTTTGCCGAGCATGGTGTTGAAAGATTAAGAGAGAGAAATGGAATGCCTAGGAGGCATGGAGTTATTGTCCCTCCATAAATTGAAGTAGCGGCATGGTTATGGTGATCCAAACCATGCACTACACATGATAAATGGATGATACATGGGATCCATCATCAATTGTCCACAAACAGAATTGCCTTGAGTAGATTACCACAACCATATGATAAATGAATGAGTTATTATTTCGATGAAGGGGTAAGAATCTTTTAATGAATGTAATTTTTGGTCCATGGCCCACTGACAAGGATGGAGGAACAGTCATGCCTGCAAAGGCACTTGATAAGATGTAATGTGCCGCATCCAGGATAGAAAGTTGGTAGGGATGCTACTTTTTTCATGCCTCAAGAATTTATTTATTTTCATTTTGACCTTGAAACATAGAATTAGGGTATTGCCTTTTTCATGCCTAAAGGTATATATATTTTTCATTTTGACCTTGAAAATATATCCCGAGGGAGGATACTTGCAAAAAATGGATTGCAGGTGAAGTTAACCTATAAGCCCATTGTTGCACATGATCAGTCCTTGTGTAAATGGGAACTCCATGAATGCCACTGATGTGCCACTCATTGTCAGATATCTGGACTGTCACGCCCCAAACTCAGAAATCGGACTCACATGAATCCCGATCGCTAAATTCGGTGCCGACAGCCTTCGTAGTACCCCATTCTCGGCTCTCATCGCCCATACATTAGATTCCGATCCTAGAATCCTACAAGAAAAATTTCCCAACGTACATTTATCTCGTAAGAAGCATAACTACAATTTTATCCAAATCACAAAGGCAACATCATCATCACATATCCGCTAATATAATTATTTGAATACAATGCTGAAAGAAAAATACATATATCAAAAATCAAAGCTCTAGAAGTCCACTGCATGCTCCAAGCTCAACGCTGTTGAACCTAACGCTACCTGCACGCATCTATCGCACATAAGCTTATAGAAAGCTTAGAGGGTGGTGAAAGTGTGTGCTGAAGGCAAGTGCCAAGTAAGCAATATCAAAGTAATCAAAGTAAGCGGAAATACTGATAAGCCCATAAATCATACAATATCAGAAAAATGCGAAAACATGTTGATAGGCCCATAAATACCATCTACCTTATCCAAGATATGCAACGCAAAAATATAATAAAAAAATATCATATACTGATGAAGCAATGTAGATCAGTTATGCAATGTGGAGACAGTAAGCCAAATATCAGATGCTAATGATGCAATGTAATATGCGGTGCGAATGAAATGAACAAGCTGGAGTGAAGTCGGGATGATAGTACGTAGTATCGCAGGCTATGGGATCCATTACAAGGAACTTCTATCCAAACCAGTCTCATACCTAAATTTGGATAGCCAGACTCAATGTAGTAGACTCTTGATCTTAGGTTAGTCACGCGCCTAACCTAAATCCTTACCATTACGAAGGTACATAACAATTAGTTGCGCACCACCAGCCCGAATGGATAGTGAATGAATGAGTATGCAACTCCTACTCAATAAGTCCACATATCAGTACAGTTCCTCTCTGAGAAATCATCGGGGTCTAGTATACTCCGAACCAGATTGTCGCCCCATAGCGCGCAACAAGGTGAGTGGAAGAGACCTCACTATCCGCTTGTCAATATCGGGCTCGGCTCATCGATAACAGACCCATTCCTCGAGCTGGTCAAACTCAGCTTAACTTTGTCCCCTCTTCTAGGGCAGGTAAGGTCACACCCCCTTTCAACCGACCACGACACAGTGGGAGACGCGGCCTAACGATATACGGCCGTCATGTGCTCATACATCCACTCGGTCTAGACGTTGGAGCAAGCTCTGGAACCAAGAGTGTTCTGGGACTTTCACCCAAGGATATTTATAGCACCCCATGTAAAACAGATTTTCAGTGTCCCATCTGGTCATCCACTATATGTCTGTGGAGGCTACGACCCTGATGTCATTAGGGCGTACGATAATCATAATCACACAATGCGAGTTGCATGAGTCACACAGTCCAATCATTCATCAATCTTGTGCATACCGTGCGCTCATGTGGGGCAACCCCTCCTATCAGGGAGTCTCATAAACAACTTACCCTATGACATATACAATGGTCAACCACATCTCATATCAAATATGTAGATGATGCGTATGGGCATGTAACATGATGCTATACATGATTATCGAATATAATAATGATTGATCTTACACAATCACCATGGGCCTCTCACATCGCAATGGGCCTCATCTAGTCACGACAGGTCTCATACAATCATAATGGGCCTCTCTTATCGCAATGGACCTCATAGATTCACAATAGGCCTCATATTATCACAACACAATGGTCCTCACACATCATAATGTGCCTCATATATACACAATAGGCCTCATACCATCATAATGGGCCTTACATGGTCACGATGGGCTTTGTACAATCACAATGGGCCCCACATGGTTACAATGGGCTTCAAGTAATCACAATGGGCCTCACATGGTCACGATGGGCCTCACATGGTCACAGTGGGCCACATCACATGGGCCTCATATACATTAAGTGGGTCGTATCACATGGGCCTCAATAATGGGCCTCAACAATCGACCTTCGACCTCGATAATCGAAATTGACCTCGATAATCGACTTCGACAATCGGAATCAGCCTCGACAATTAGAATCGACAAATCAGAATTGGCCTCGACAAATCGAAATCGGTCTCGACAATCGAAATCAGCCACAACAATCGGAATCGGCCTCGACAATCGGAATTAGCCTCGATAATCGGAATCGGCCTCGACAATCAGAATCGACAAATCGAAATTGGCATCGACAAATCGAAATCGGCCTCGACAATCGGAATCGACCACAACAATCGGAATCGGCCTCGACAATCGAAATCGGCCACAACAATCGGAATCGGCCTCGACAATCGGAATCAGCCTCGACAATCGGAATCGGCCTCGACAAACAGAATTGAGCTCGATAATCAGAATTGGCCTCGACAATTAGAATCAGCCTCAACAATCGGAATCGACGTCGACAAACACAATCGACCTCAACAATCGGAATCGGCCTCGACAATCGGAATCAGTGAGAATGGGCCTAACAAGGCTTAAGGAAAGGTCACAATGTGGACATTCAACCATTATTGCTCATAAATGTGGACATTTAACCAACATTGCTCCCAAGGAGTGGCTCACATAGAGCCAAACATATAGTGGGCCCATGGCCTCACACAAGAGCCTAATATACATCACCACATGCCTCGCTCAAGGGCCTAATACCCATCATATCGGGCCTCATACCTGGGTCTCAAATACGTCACAATGGGCCACGTCCCATAGGCTTTAAATACATCACAATGGGCCTCGCCCATGGGCCTTGAATACATCACATTGGGCCTCGCCCATGGGTCTCGAATAAATCATGTTGGGCCTCGTCCATAGGCCTCAAATACATTACAATGAGCCTCGCCCATGGGCCTTGAATACATCATATGGGCCTCATACATATCAAGTGGGCCATATCACATGGGCTGCACCAGTGGGCCTCATATACATCAAGTGGACCGCGTCCACGAGTGGCACCAATGGACCTCGAATACATTAAGTCGAGCCCACCCTTATGTATTTTGAGATTCGACCTATTTATAAGTTAACATAGAGGTGAATGAAGTTAAAACCAATTTTCAGCTTGATTGGAAACTACTGTGGCTCCTAAGAAGTTTGAATGGAGGATGTCACTGTCCCCATTAATTTTTAATGGTGGGGTCCGCTTGAATTTTAGATCTGACTCATTCTTTTCCCCAAGCCGTACAATGATATTTTAAAATGGTTGGACGGTTTGGATACAACACTTGCATCATGGTGGGTCCCATAGATAGACGGCGTGGATGAAACAGATGGGACCCACGGAACTTGCTGCAGTCTGCACAGCTACGTACGATGCAGCAACTGTTGCTTCACGTGGCATAGGTGGGTCCCACGTAGGGCCCACCGCAACATTATATGTAAATATAATATATATATATATATATATATATATAATATTATATTTAATATGATAATAACGTCTAGGCCCCGAATGGCCTAGACAGATGCATATGCCAAGGTGTAGCCCCACACATGGGGTGGGTCCCACCGTCCAAGGACGGTGGATGCAACACATGCATTATGGTGTGGCCCATCTAAATGGATGGACGACGAGGATGGGGTACCACAGACCCTGCTGACGTCAATACAGCAGCTATATAGCTGCTTGCTTCAAATAAGGCAGGCAGGTCCCACATAAGGCCCACCACCATTTACTATAATATATATATATATATATATATATATATATATATATATATATATATAATATTAATTATTTTAATGAGCTGGTTAGTACACTCCATGGTCAGTTCACACTACACTGGTAGGCACACCCCACTGTCAGTTCACTTCATTGCTGGCAACGTCTAGCGTCTAAGGACGCTGGACAGACGGTGTGGATGTATATGCATCAAGGTGGGTCCCACCGTCCAAGGACATTGGATGTACCACATCATCACGGTGGGTCCACATCAGTGTGGCCCACCCGTTTGGGATCAAGCTCATATTTATATTTTCCCACCATCCATCAAGGTAGGGCCCACATGGCACCGTCCACATGGACAGATCTCTCGAAATGGTTGGACGGTGTAGATCCAACACGTCCATCAAGTGGGTCCCACGAAGGTGGATGACATGAATAAAATACATTTATGGTGGGCCACACACACATATCATCACCACAAGAAAATGAAAGAGAGAGAAAGAGAGAGAGAGATCGGTGAGAAGGGGAGGGACCCTGCTACTATGGGCCCTCCCTATACAATGCATACAACGAGATGGGTCCCACCATAAGTGGGCCCTTAAATCACAAAATCAACACATAAAATCACCCACTGTTAGATCTCCTCTTCCTTCTTTCGCCAATGCATGCTAGAGCTCCAATGGATGTACTTCAACGGTTGAAATCAATCATGGAGGGTGGGATTGGATGGTAGGAAGGTGGGCCACACCTAACTCTTTCTCATGGAGAGCTTGGACGTCCACCTCCCATGGTTGCTTGGGAGAATGAGTTTGAAATGAGAGAGAGAGAGAGAGAGAGAGAGAGAGAGAGAGAGAGAGAGAGAGAGAGAGAGAGAGAGGGATGGGTAAGTGAGTGATGGGTGATGGAGAGAGTTGACTTTAGAGTACTTGTGTAAGAGAGAGGTAAGGGTTGCTTGTACTTGAGGATGAGATGTAATACTTGACATTTAATGTGATGTGATTTATGAGATTAATTTGACATGTTCTCTTGGGTTTAGCAATTGTACGACGTTTTCTCGAACTAAATGCGGGCCCACATCTTCTAGACTGGGTATTGCCTCGGTGCGCGAGACGTAGCAATGGAACTGTGGTGACGATGCGGTATAAGTCTCGGGTCAAATTAACTTTGGAATACGGGATGCGACTCATGGTCGCACGCAAACGTCGATAACAAATCGCGGGTCGTCGAAATTCGACCGGGAGGACCGCGGAAGCTTATAAAACAATACGATCTAGGATATGAGTCTTACATGAACCATGCAGATGGTAGGACTCACTATGAAGATCGTCTCACACATATATCAGGTGAGTTGACTCATTGGGTGGGCCAAACTATTGGAATGGATGGACAACTGATGGTGCAACTCGACATGCATGCGTGCATAACTCAACGAGTGGATAGGCATGGGCACCAAATGTTCTACACAAGTGGCATGTTAGTGGCATGGATCTGTATGCATAACAAGTTTGAATATCTCTACCGTGGATGATTATTTCTCTGAATGAATATGGTCTTTACATTGTTTGAGGTATGGCATAATGCTTATGCAAATGCAGATGGGCCCATCGGCCACTGATACAAACCGTTTATATAGCAGGCTGAATTGAAAGATACTGGTTATATACTATTTAATCATTTAAAAAAAGAAGTTGAACCATTGTTTATTATTGGACACTTATTGAAGGGTTGGGATTTTTTCAAGCACAGGAATTTTCTGGTGGCCAGCAACAGCAGAGGCAATGATCTCAACAGTTCCAATCACTAAAACTGGTCCCCACTTTTTCTGAGCAGAAAACAAAACGTTGCCATATAAGGCTTTTGCTAGGGCGGGTGATTGCCTCCACGATAGAGGAGACTTGCCTAGCAGAAGGAACCCTACGAGAGAAGTGTAATGGATGATATGCAAGCACTTGTACAGATTACTTAGAAATTGCATCCCAGTAATTCAAATGATACTGTCTAAATTATGCCCATTTGATTATCTGACACGGTGTATTGTTAGTTAAAAATGAAAACTATCCAAATGACCTATTTCCACAAACATATATATGCTTCCTAATCAGAGGTTAGGATGGTTTAACCAATCTGATTTTGGGTCTGCTTGTTAGCAACAGTGGGTTACACAATTTAGATGGTTTAATTCAAGTTAAATAGATTCCACAATTTAGATAATCTCCCTTACACTGAGATTTGGTTGCTCTAGTGGTTTGAGTTAGGAGTCGTTTGGTTTATGTCCTATGGAATCAAGTGGATTTTGCAACTTGTGGAATCGAGTAGAATTTGTAAATCTGCTTTGATATGGGAATGCTAGAAGGGCTATTATTGTAATCACCGGGTCCTAATTAAGGAAGGCTGTCCATGGTTTCCATCAGGGGTTGGATAGGATACAATGTCTATCGCACCATATCTATTTTGGGGGTGGGTTTTGGCCCAGGATTGCATCTTAGATGATGATTTGAGCTGTTCATGTTATGAATTTATGCTAAAAGGGCCATCCTAAGAAATATTTGTTGAACAGTTAATTGTGGTTGGAGATGACCTTGGAACATTGAAAAGTTTGGAATGCTTGTGTCCAAATCTAAAAGGCAAAGGTTAGGATCATCAATGGACCATGATTACGAGATCAATGAAAACATGATGGCTTTTAGATCATCATCAGTAATGTGGCACAGCGTACACTTGTGGGCTGTCGGGTGAATGGGTGGCCTTGACTTATGGCCAGCGCATGGTCCGGCAGGAGAGGAAATCTACTCTATTAGGGGAAAGCTCTTTGGGGCGACCATGCTGTACATGCGAAATCTACTCTATTAGGTGAAGATCACCGTACATACAAAATATTAGCCAAAGGAAAAATTGAGATGGACCACACCAATGCTAACAGTGTAAGATTATGCCTAAAACCTCCGAGTTCACCCCTTGTGTCTTCTAATGAACAGGTTGGATGAAAGGTAGACGGTGGTGTCCATACACAAACCTATGGCTGTGGAGTGGCTCACATGAATTGTGCGTCTATCTGATTTTTTGCCCAGGGCCAAGCATAAAGAGCACACCTGATGGACGCTGGATTTCCCATACGCAACGCGTAGCGGCCTATAGAGCTTGGGTGATGATTCGGGTTTCCAGCGATATGGTAAGCTGCGGAATGTTGGTACCTGTCTCTCCTCGCGTCGCCCGCTTTACCTTCAAGCTTCTAGGAAAAGATAAAAATAAAATAAAATATAAGAAATAGTTCTTTGAAAGATAAGCGATCCAATGCGACGGGCTTTTGGTTTTTTTTTTTTTTTTTTGTTTTCATGTAAAATTGAAAAAGAGTAAAATCAGAACGAAACATAAAGAATAGGCAAGTCTAAATGTAAAATTGTAGGATAACCAGGTCTAAATTGTGGACTGTAACATGCTGATCACCCGATATAAAAATCTGGCCAATCTACGTGTTGTTAAGAAGAAAACATCAAAATTAATGGAAAGCCAATGTCACGATTCATTGTATTGGTGTGGCCCATCCAATGAGTGGATGGGCCTTTTCTACAGCTTAAGTTATAATCGTGGTGCGAAACAGCTTTTGCCCGGATTGGATATTCCAAAAATATGGTAAGTTGGGGTAAAAGAGAAAACTATATCCTAACCTATATAATAATATATTAGCACCGCACAATAGCCATGTTCATGCGCCCAGAAATTGTACATGCAGCAAAGAGGCAACTCACTCAAAACGAACCATCCAAACGTGTGGGGCACACATAGATTACTCGATTGTTGAAACTAGATTACTAAAAATACTTTTCAACTTAACCGTCCGTTAGATGCCCACAAATCCTCATTAAAAATTAAATTTGTATAAATTTGAGTTTATAAAGTTAAAAATTGAAAAAGAGTAAAACAGAAGGAAACAAAAAAGAATAGGCAGTATACGGGACATGCGTCCGTTACATGAGTTTTTCCAATTATTTTTTGAAAATATTAAGAAATATATATAAAGCTCGGCACCGTCGTCCCTTCCGTTGCAGATCTACCAGACGAGTTTTCCAGACGCTGCTACCCTCATTCGTTTCCATCTTCCAGATTCGCATGTCTCCCTAAATACCAACGCCTATTTGGCGGATCCAATTTATATGTATATATTTTCACAAGATTCCTTTTATTTTAGGGTTTGAGAAATTTCAAGAACGGAGGTCGAGATCCTTTAGATGCTGCTGCTGTTTTGATTGAATGATGCGGAGTACGATCGCTACCTACAAAGAGAACCTCTCTCAGATCGCTCTCGACGTCCAAGATGCCGCCGAAGAGCTTGAGATCTACAGATCTGCTGCTGGCGAAGACGCTTCTGTTGCTGATCGCCGGATGTCTCACCGATTCGCCCAATCCAAGTCGCCGCAGCGCTCTCCCATTCCCAATGGAGTCGATTCGGGCTTCAAAGCCGAGGTATGCCCAATCTGGAACATTGTCTATGAATTCTCCCGTTTAGCCTGTCATGAGTATTTGGTTTCACCGTGGAATATTAGCCTATTTCACTTGTTCTTGATTCGAACCTCTGCTGAATGAGGTGTCTAAAATTTCGTGCAATTTGAGCTTTTGGGGATATTTGTTGAATTCTCTGATTGTGGCTGTTACAATTGCACAATTCGGCTATGAGTTCATCACACAGTTGCAAATATAAGTCCATCCACCATTTTTTTAATTTCTTTTGTGTGTGTGTGTGTGTGCACGCCCGCACATGCGTGCTTGGGGAATTACAGGCTATCATATTCCTTATTCATCAGATTGGAATCCATTGAGATGCTTTACACTTAGTTTTGGATGTAGCCCAGATTGCCATTATGGTCGTTATTCGGCAAAAATGATAGCCATTGATTATGATCTGCATTTGCGGAGCGGGGATTTCAGCAAGCATATTATGTCGAAATCTGTTCTTCTACCTATTTCAATAAAAAAACAGTTTATGGATATTAATTTTGACAGAACTGCATTCCTCCAATTGCTTTAGTGTGCAAGTAGTTTGATGGTGTCTGCTGTGATGACCTCAGAAGTCCTTGTTGGAGCTCACTGGGGATGATAGAGGACCTACAGCGATTCACTTCGTCTGGCTCCTCTGTCAAGTGGGATGTGGACAATTCAATTTTGATGGTACTTCTGGGGGGACTGGAGGGATCATTCAGGTGATTTTTTTTTTTTCCTTTGTTAGTGCTGCGGTTGGACATCAAGCCCAATTAGGAACAATGGCTCCAATGAGGCAGAGGTGACAGCAATGTGCACTAGAATGAAGTATCGTGCAAGTACAACTGGCGGGGTCTACTGCATGTGCTAGGTTGCTGTTAGGTCATGTTTTGATTCTCCTTGGCAGTATTGTCAATATCCTACAATTCGAGATTTATGATTTGAGTCGAATCTTAAGCAAAATGATTTGAATCTCACCTTTGAATCACTTTTTATATGAATCTTGCAATTTCATGATTTGAATCCTACAATTTACGATTCAAAGTATACTTTTTTCTTCTCTTTTAGGCTTCATTCGGCTTTTATTTTATGTTTTTAAATTGGTGGGGGCTTTAAGAATCATTTCGAAAAACCTTGCAAAAAAAAGAATTGTATAGAAAAGGTAAATTATTTTATTTTGTTTTTTATAAGAGATTAAATGATGTATATTCTCTTTAATATTAAATCATAGAGCTTTTTTTTTTTTAAAAAAAACGATTTCTTACTTCTTAACTAATTGAAACACCAAATTGATGTAGGACTTATTTGGAATTTTTTATTATTTTTTTAAAATTTTTAATGGATGGTTATGATCATGTTGACTTATATGTATTGTGGAATGATGGTTGGAAATCAAAAATTATTTTTTCGTCAGTCTACGAAATCAAATGCTGCTTTTCCAATGCGATTCTACATTTAACAAAGGTAGAAAGAACATAAATGATTAAAGGATCCTTGTATGTTTTTTTAAGGAAAAATTGTTGAAAGACCAAAAAAAGAAAAGAAAGGAAAGATAAGAATCATTTAATTTTTAAGTAATACCATGTCATGATAGTGTTAAGTTTTTAAAATTTTTGATTTGTTTGTATATTTCAAATGTTTAAGAAAATCATAAAAAATCTTACGATTTGCAATTCAATACGATTCAATCCCTATTACAATTTGCGATACAATAATGATTTTGACAACACTGCTCCTTGGGAATGGTACCTGAGTAGAACACTTCCATTAGCTGACCATTTTAAGGAACTTGTGTAGATGCACTTGCCTTTGACTGTTATTGAGGGTGACTCCCAAGAACTATGTGGGTCCCATATGAGTGGTTGATCAATTTGTGGGTGACACATGAGTGGTTTGGTAACTTTGTGTCTACAAGTCCTTATGGTGGAGACTACCGTTTGTGGTAGTAGCTAGCTAGTTATTGACTTGTTGAGCAAGTTTATCTTAGCAGTAACAAGTTAGCATTTCCAGGAATTATTTTGTGACCTATGTTTGCATGTTAAATAATGTTTGAATGACATGAAACTATTCCATTTGAAAGCTTATTGAGTTAGCTTTCAAAAGAGCCAAGATCATCTGATTCTAACATCAATTGAGCATGTTACGATCTATTTATGGGATTTAGGAATGTTTCCTCATTAATAATATTTTATTAAAGTGGAAGGTTGCCTTTATAAATAATGGGTGATTTTGGTTGGAAATATCGCCCCACTGAAATAGTTTCAATGAAGTCTCACTAGTAAAGATCATCTGATTCTAACATCAATTGAGCATGTTACGATCTATTTATGGGATTTAGGAATGTTTCCTCATTAATAATATTTTATTAAAGTGGAAGGTTGCCTTTATAAATAATGGGTGATTTTGGTTGGAAATATCGCCCCACTGAAATAGTTTCAATGAAGTCTCACTAGTAAAGATTTAAGAATCTCTCTTCATCAAAACATCCCATTGTAGGGACAAAACCTGCAAAAGCTTTAATTTTAATTTGTTTATTTTCTTCTACCAAAATTTCCCCTGTTGGGATCTTTAAAACCCTAATCTTCCAAATCCCCAATCGTCATGTTCAAATATGTATTAAAAATTTCCCAATTTCTTACACTTAGAACCCTAATTATAAAGCCTCAAAATTTGCCAACCCTTTTATCATCCAATTTCACAAACTACCTTAATTCCCTAAATCTTAAAACCTTGATTTGGTAAAATCCTCAAATCTTCTACCTGTAAAAACCCAATTTAACAAAACACTCAATTTTTGGGCATGTTTGGATACGTGGAATCCAGGGAATGGAAAGGAAAATAATTATCCATTGATGGTTTCCATGAGAACTATTAAAACATGGATTCCAATTTTGAGTTTTTGTTTGGGTAGCAACTGGAAATCTCATTCCCTCTACAATACTCACCTAGTTTTTTGTGCCAAGAATTCAAATAATAGAAAAGTGTATTGATTGATGGCTAGAATCCACCCCCTTTCTTAGTTTTTTTTTTTTTTTTTGAAAGTTGAGAAACACACTGTACACCCCACACACGCATGCATGGGTTCTCGAATCCATGACCTCAGTGTTGAGACGCACAGTATCTACCACTGAGCTTTGTTGTCCAATCAACACATTGCCACATCAAAGGAAAGAAAAACCTTTTCCTTTTCCACTGTTTGGCATGGAATTCCATGGTTCCCAAACACAACTCAATTTCTCCAATTTCCTCAAATGCCAACCCTAAATGTCCCAATTTCTTCAAGATCCCAAGCTCCCAAAATTCCAAACTTTACTGAGATTCCAGAATCCATACTTTTCAAATAATCTAGAATTCTAGATTTCTCAAGGACTCCAAAATTCCATATATTCTAGAATATCAAGATTTTAGAATTTCTAGGCTCCAAAATTTCTTAGAACTCCAAACTTCCAGAATTTCAAAATCTTTATAATTCTAAAATTCCAAGTTTCCGCCTATCGCCTATGGATTGGGTAGTAGCTTTTGAGTGCGATGGACTAGGGGACCAAAATTGATAGGACTCGTTTGCTATGCCAATTTGTATTGATTATTTTCAGTCTTGTATAGGTATGGTGACTCGTTTCATTTTGGATGACTTGGTCGATTCTGAGTCGTATTGGGCAATATTTAAAACCTTTCTATCTTCTGTTCTAAGCGAACACTTCTTCACTGTTGAAATGTCATTCATAGGTGGATATTTGCATGCTTTTTGGATTTGAGATTTCCATACGTATTATGATTATTCACACTCCCATACCGTGTTCAAAGTATTGGTATCCTTAAATGCATCGATGACCGATGATACGAAAACATGCATCGACATTGCGAATAAAAAAGAGTATCCTTGTCTAAGGAAAACATTGGGAAATAGGTGGAATTTTTTAGTGAAACTTTAGGAGATGTTAAAAGACACAAGTAAGAATAAAAATATTGCAAAAAACAACTATACCTAATAAGTTTCCATTTTATAGGGGCCTAATCATGTGTTGTTGAAAAAATTAATATAAAATAAATAAATAAAATTGTAGCCAATCAATAGATCAGCCAACACTCGTTAAGATATAAATTTCCATATTTATGAACATTGGAAAACACATATTTTCCAATATAATAATGGAAAAATTAGGATTTCACCAATTCCCCCCATTTTTCACTTAAATGTTAATTTTTTTGCCATAAATTCACGTCGATGCATGGAATCATGCATAAAATGGATTTCTATTGCAAATAATGCTAACATTTGGAAAAAAATGGGAAGTTTCTATTGATTTTTTTTTTTTTTAATCACCTTTGAGTTTTGACCCTGTCTTCGTTTCAGGTCGAGATTTCTCCCTAAATCCATACTTTGATTTAATTTAAACTAAGAGTTATCATCACCTAACAAATTTCCAAAAGAAAAAAAAATCCCAAAAGAAATGGAGATTCTTTTGGATTTTTAGAAAATTTCTCAATTTTTGTCTATTTACAGATGTTTCCCTAGTATTGGGAATTTTATCACCGATAACGCTGATACCAGGAAATTTTATTAGGGGTTCTTCCCAAAATATTTCTGATATCAATAATATTTTCAAATATCACTGATATTATCGAAAACATTGATGACATTTGGAAAACTTCAAACCGGCAGCAATAGTTTTGGTATTTGACCAGATGATACTAATAATCTTGCCAACATTATCAATAATTTCGCCGACATTTAGAACACTGCTCCCACATACAATCCCATGCCCATGGATTTGAATATCAATATTGTATTGGCTGATAGGGTTGTATCATGTCTGTACTTGTTGGATATGATATGTAATACAAGGTTGAATTGGGTGACCACAAAAAATTTGGGTTGTATCGGCCGATACAAGGCGCATCGGGCATGATATGACTAATATGGGCTAGTACAAACATAAAGGCCCAAATTTGAATTTTTAAAATCTGATTTTCTATTATTTTTCCTCTAGTTTTCTCATTTCTACCATGGAGGAAGCCTAGAAAGTCATTTTTAGACTAGATTTGGGCCTATTTTGGAGTTTTTTTTTTTTGAGAGATGACAATTTTAATAAAAGCACACAATGTGTGAATAGAAAACAACCCAACAAAAAGCGGAAACACTCAAGAGAAAAGGACAGCTAGGGCTGCCTTAACACACACTGCCCAATTCGAAACGAGATTTTTTTACTTTAAAGATGACCTTATTAACCCCTCCCTCTCATTCCGAAGACAATGACCATTTCTGGATCTCCAAATAACCCAAAGGACTACCATAATCAACAACCCTCGAATCGCTTTCCCAACCTTGCTCACTTTCCCAACCGGGCTTAACAAGCTTGAGCGTATTTAGCAAGGCCAAAAACTCTACATACTCATCCGATAAGTTCCTACAAACGACCTGCTTACCAACCACTAAGAAGCCCTCTGCCACCTTGACAAAATGATTGGGGGCAAGCTGAGTGATCAAGGGAAACCTATCGGAAGTGTGCTTTCCCCACACCAAATATCTAACCAAAACTGAATCTGCGATTGTTTCCCACTCTTAAAAGAGATGCTCCTACTTACAATATGTTGCATATTTGCCATCGCTTTATAGGTAACAGAAGCCCTATAAATCAAAGGTTGTTTCACAAACCAACCACCCTTTTACATCCCATACTTGCAAGCGACCAAATTCTTCCAAAGCCTGCCCTCTTCTACATTGAATCTCCACATCCATTTCTCTAAAAGAGCCCTATCCATTGCTTCTTTGAAGGTGGCTTGCACACCTCCTCCCATCTAAGCAAATGGAACTCTCCTTTCCGAATCTCCTTTCCACAAAAGATCTCTCCTGAGCTTTTCCAGCTTGTCCAATACCGATTTGGGGCATCTGCAAAGCAACATAAAGTGCATCGACATATTGGGAAAAGCCGTCCTAATCAAAGTGAGGTGACCACCCAGTGAAAGATATCTGCCCTTCAAGGATATCAATTTCCTCTTGATCCTTTCGATAGCCTTACCCCACATGTTTTGCCAGCTTCCCAATAAAAAGAGGCAACCCGAGGTACGAAGACAGAAAGGTGTGGACCCGACAACCAAATATGCTAGCAAATCGGGAATGGGTCCTCCTCCAACATGCACTCCAAGCATCTCGGACTTCACCACATTAATTTGCAAGCTCGAAACCGCCTTAACATACCACTATCTTCCTCAAATTTTGAACTGAATTCGCATTCGCCTCACAAAAAAGAAGCTTATCATTTGCGTACTGAAGATGACTAACACCGTCTTGGAAGCCCACAATCCCGCACCCGGTAAATAGTCTGTTTTCCTCTCCTTTATGCAGCATTCTACTTGAGGCCTCAACTATCACTACAAGCAAGTATGACGAAAAAGGATCTCCCCGCTTAATACCCCAGGAAGCATTGAGAAAACCTCTAGGAGAACTATTAACTATAATGGAAAATGAAGCGGGATTGGATATGAGATTTTATGCATCCCCTCAACTTTATACCGCACCCCAACCTCTCAAGCATCAGTCAAGAAAATCCCAATCTACATGTAATGCAGGGGCATTTTCACACCGGGCTCGAGCGGGGTGGCCTGTCAGATGCAGGGGCACACTCGAGGTGGGTGGCCTGTGTGAGGCTGGTGGCTCGTGAGATGCGGGCCCCACCCGTGTGACTCAGGTGGCTCGTGTGAGGCGGTACCCATGTGATTTGGGGTCCACAAGGGGGGTTCGACCGAGGGCCTAACCCATGAGACGTAGGGCTTGGGCAATGAGATAAAGGGATTAATTCGCCATACTCTAACAGTTCGAGCTTTTAGAGCAAGTGGTTAATTGTCCTGCATCAACATAGTCATAGGTTTTCTCTAAATCTAACTTGCCAACCAGCCCGCTTTTCTTCTCTTTGTATTTTAAATCAATGCACTTGTGGGCAATAAGAGCACTGCCCAGAATCTACGTATCTAGCACAAATGCCCCTGGTTTTTGGAGATAACTTTAGAGATAACCTCCTTCAATCGCGAAGCTAAGATCTTTGTCAAAATTTTGTATGCTCCCCCCTGGACTAATTGGCAAGATGTTCCATATCCATTACAATACAATCGTAAAGGCTGATACGTATAGGACTCTTACGTGGATAAGTTTCAGAATTGTAGTCTTTTCTTTTTGGGGCCCTAGCTTTTCTGCTACCTCAGCGGTCAAGTGGATCCGTTTCGAGTCTGTATGTTTTTTCTTTTTTCTAATATAATTAAACTCAAGGTGTCCCGTATCGGTATCGGTTGGCGTAACGGTGACCTCCAAAACCGATACGGATACGGGGGCGTAACGGCCCATAACGGCGCAAATTTTTTTTAAGTGTGTGCATAATTGCATGGCTTCTTGCAATAATACTTGTGAGCTATCTGCTGTAAAATGCAAATACTTTTAATACAAATATATACTCACAATCACAAGTCACCACCAAAATGAAAATCTGCTTTTTTGTGGTTGCTCGACCTCCACATCATCGTCATCGTCACCATCAGGCTGAGGCTATCCAATAAGTGTAGGTTCTGCATATCCATAATATCTAGTGCCAGAAGGAAATACTAGATCAACGAAACCAGATGATGACTGATCCCGACTAGGTAACGACTCTGACCCTGAGTAAGGATATCCACCAGTGCCCGTCGAATAGCCATACTGGTAACCATACGCAGGCTGTTGAGAATCTTGAGATCGAGAGTGCGTCTGCTGTGATGAGTAACTTGGATTTGGATCTGGATATCTATAATCATATGGATATTGATCGGGAGGGCTACTTCAACATGAATGTGATGGAACGGGCTCAGTATAACCATCATAATTATAATCCAATTGACCATAAGAATATCCATCATAATAACCAAGACCATGAGCCTGCTGATGTTCCGGACCTCCCGGACGCTGTGCACCACTAGATGTACCCTCCTGCTGGCTGTATCGTGACTCGGTACACTCGTAGGTTCGACCTCGTGTACCACCTCGTCGATGTTTATCGACATCGCGATCTGTAGACGGCTGAATAGGGCGTTGAGTAACACCAGAAGTGCCAGCACCAGAGGCAGGGGGGTCATCGTCACCATCATCCGACACGGACACGCTACCACTACTCGTACTCTTTTGTTGATCTCGAGCCGTTTCCGTACGTGACATAAACGCTGCCCCTCTTACTGGGTCCAACACATCTGCACGACTCTCTTGTTGTGCTTTGCTTATTTCTGGGTCATCAATTTTCAATTATTCACCATCCTCTTCAATTTTCTTTTCCCTTGTTTCCAACCAAGGTAGAAGTGGGTCATCCTCATCATAAATATTGTCCAAGTTTATTGGACAGTAGTCTCCGTCATCGGCAGCTGTAATGCTCCTATGATGTCGTCGCATTCTTAGTTTTATATTTCAGTGCATGAAAACAAGTCTATCTAATGTTCTAGTCTGCAATCTATTCCTATTCTTTGAATGAATGAGCGCAAAACAACTCCAATTCCTTTCGCAGCTAGAGGAAGATGTTGTCTGGCTGAAAACTTTTACTGTAATTTTTTGGAGAGCCTTCGTACTCTCTCCGAAATTAATCCACCATTCGGCCGGTTGCAACCTAGATACTGTATGTTGTGCAAGAGCATCTCCAAAACTACCAAGACGATTTCCAAATGTATCTACTTCATTCAACGCCTTGCAGATCTAAGTCAGGTTCTAATCTCTTTATCACATTTTTTATCCCGACACGAACTTCATCATCCGCAACAAATGATTGGGCATATCTATACCTAGGATTTAAGTAATAACCTGCTGCATGAAGATCGTGATGGAGTTGTTTTGTCCATCTCCTGTCGATCATCTTCCAATAAGTCTCCCAGCTTCTACAATCACGTTGAATTGCAAGCTTTGCCTTATCCATGACATCATATAGGAAGCCCATGGTAGGTGCTTCATCGGTTTCAACAAGACGGAGTACCCTCATTAGTGGCTCTATCACCTTTAGGATCGCCTTAACTTTCTTCCAATATTTGTTGTCCCGTATGGTGTTCACAACGTCGACTGGTGTCCCTGATGTCTTCTTCCCATGTTTTGTGTTGAGCCATTGTCGGGAAGCGAACATTTCACTCAACTCTCCCCTATGTTGGAATAAACTCTCTAATGCTATAAAGTTTGTTGCGAATCTAGTCGCCGTAGGCCTCAACAATTCTCGTCCTTTCGTGAACTTTCTTATTATTGCGACTACTTGATTATGGTTGTAAATAAACGTCGTTACTTCTCTTGCCCTTTCGACTATTTCCTTAACATTCTTCTTCTTCCCAATATCTTCCAATATAAGATCAATACAATGGGCAGCACATGGTGACCAAAAAAGATGTTTTCTCTTATTCATCAACATATGTCCTGCAAACTTATATGATGCTTCATTATCTGTCACAATCTGCACTACGTTCTCCTCTCCAATCTCATCCACAACTTTATCCATTAGTCCAGTAATTTAATCAGAATTTTTCGTTACTTCTGAGGCATCAATTAACTTGTGATGTATAGTTCCCAAGTGGCAGTACACTATGAAGTTGATCATGCTACGTCTGGTTGGGCCAGTCCAACCATCGCACATGATCGTGCATCCTCTGGCTTGCCATACAGGTTTAAAGGTAGCCACGTATGTTTTCACATCCACATACTCTGCATCTGTCCATTTCTCTCTAATCTCCTTAGCCGTGGGAGCTTTTATTCCTTCACCTGCTTCTGCTGCTGCATCAATTACCACCTGCCAATATGGAGAATTGGCCGCGTTAGGAGGTATGTTGGCATGTATAAATAACTTTGCTGCTGCTCTACCTAATTTCTCAATGGAAGTTATACTCCACATTTGTTTTATCTTCTTTTGTTTAGTTGATTCTTTCCTAAAAAAGATTGGATCAATAGAGGGTCTCCTAGGCTCATTTACTTTTTCATCCAAATGTATAGGGGCATCACGTGAAGATGTCTGTCGTCGGCTCCCAAATACACGTCGTAACCCACCAAACCTACCCCCCCTACCCTCAGTCCCAGCTGCAGAAGCAGTTGCACTTCCAGTTGCGCACTCTCTGTCCCACTCCCACTCCCACTGCCCCCTCCTGTATCACGCACTGACCCATGCGTGCCAAACATGCGGTGACGTTCTTCCTTTTCACGAGCTAGACGCACGCTCTCTCTCCTAGCTATGGTTAATTCCCGATCTGAATCTTCGTCAAAATCAATAATATCTTCATCACGAACGCCCATATATTTAGGACCAAACACCTCCTGTCGAGCTACTTCTAAAATATCATCTCTCTTCTTTTGTACAGCAGTACGTTTACCCTTCGACTCATCCAGACTAGCTTGCATTAATAGCATTATCTCTCTCGGTACTCTGACACATGGCGCAACTTGACCCTTTCGATGTGCCAAATGTTGTTTGAGACGGGCAATTCCACCAGACACTATCCTATCACAATACTTGCACTTTATTTGGTGCCTAGTACCACCAACCCTCTCACAATGTTGCCATCCAATATCCTCACTTGTTGTTGGCCAGACCCAGACATTTCTTTAGCTTTAGGATATGAGTATGAGTGTATGATCTATGTTAATAAAGATAATTTTATGTTCTAACTAAACCCTAAGAAGCTCCAAAACCTGTCCAATATAAGCAAATAAAAATATAAAGTCACTAATTCGAAAATACAAAGAAAAATTTATAAAATGACACCCCAAATATGTAAAATGCACATTAACATATTCTACTATGATTAAAACATCATATGACATGATTAAAACAGCAAAACAACCATTAAAAATTGATTTTTCAAAATTTAAAAAAAGGGACCAAAATTCATACGTAAATAGAAAAAAAATATAAAAAAATATAAAATGACACCCAAAATATGTAAAATGAACATTAACATGTTCTACTGTGATTAACACATCATATGGCATCATCAAAACAGCAAAACAACCATTAAAAATTGATTTTTCGAATTTAAAAAAAAGAGGCCAAAATTCATGCGTAAATAGAAAAAAATAAAATAAAAATATAAAATGGCACCCCAAATATGTAAAATGCACGTTAAAATGTTCTACTATGATTAACACATCATATGGCATGATTAAAACAGCAAAACAACCATTAAAAATTGTTTTTTCGAATTTTAAAAAAAGGGGCCAAAATTCATGCGTAAATAGAAAAAAATATAAAAAAAATATAAAATGGCACCTCAAATATGTAAAATGCACATTAAAATGTTCTACTATGATTAACACATCATATGGCATGATTAAAACAGCAAAACAACCATTAAAAATTGATTTTTTGAATTTTAAAAAAAGGGGCCAAAATTCATGCGTAAATAGAAAAAATTATAAAAAAATTATAAAATGGCACCCCAAATATGTAAAATGCACATTAAAATGTTCTACTATGATTAACACATCATATGACATGATTAAAACAGCAAAACAACCATTAAAAATTATTTTTTCGAATTTTAAAAAAAGGGGCTAAAATTCATGCGTAAATAGAAAAAAATATAAAAAAAAATATAAAATGGCACCCCAAATATGTAACATGCACATTAACATGTTCTACTATGATTAACACATCATATGCAATCATTAAAACAGCAAAACAACCATTAAAAATTGATTTTTCGAATTTTCAAAAAAAAGGCCACAATAAATGCGTAAATAAAAAAAATATAAAAAAAATATAAAATGGCACCCCAAATCTGTAAAATGCACATTAAGCTGTTGTACTATGATTAACACATCATATGACATCATTAAAACAGCAAAACAACTATTAAAAATTGATTTTTCGAATTTTAAAAAAAGTCCCAAAAATCATGCGTAAATAGAAAAAATATAAAAAAAATATTAAATGGCACCCCAAATCTGTAAAATGCTCATTAACATGTTCTAATATGATTAACATATCATATGGCATCATTAAAACAGCAAAACAACCATTAAAAATTGATTTTTTGAATTTTAAAAAAAGGGCCTAAAATTCATGCGTAAATAGAAAAAAATATAAAAAAAATATTAAATGGCACCCCAAATCTGTAAAATGCACATTATCATGTTCTACTATGATTAACACATCATATGACATGATTAAAACAGCAAAACATATTAAAGAAAGTAAATACCTATTTTTGAAGAATTTCTGAAAAATGGCCCACCGAGCTTTGATTCAACCAAATCCGTAATATAATGTGTTTTTGTTCCAAATAACCAGCCAAGGTTGGTCGAAATTACTATTAGAAGGAGTGAAAAACAGTTTGGAAGCAAGAAGTTTGGAAAAAACAGCAAAAAAAGTGCTTAAAAAGAAAAAAAAAATAGCCGTTATCTGACCGTTACGGCCCCGTATCGGCTGATACGGCTACAAAAATCGGTAACGGCCGATACGGAGACGATACGCGTATCGGCCCTTACCGATTCCGATACGTAACCGATACGGGACACCATGATCAAAGTTGCCGTTTCAAAAAAAAAAGAGGCAGATATGTATAGGTAACGGCTATGATCATTACGCAATACGGGGGTGAAACTGGGTAGTTGGTTTTTTGGGACTGTATTAGCTGTTAGGGCTTCACAGATAAGATTCTTATCCATGGTTCATAGTTCACTCCCACGTAACCATCAAACTAGAAATTTTGTTCCCAGGAGCATGTATACTAGCAATGTTGTGAAAAAAAAGGGCATTCTTATCACCTTCTTTCAAACCATAGTGCTCTCGATCTTAGATGCCCTTTGATCTCTTCTTCCCTAACCTGCTCTTGTACTTACAGGAAAGATTTGCCTTTTTCAATCTGCCTGCTTCTGACAAGTTGTTGTCCTCTTCTAGCAAGTCCAACTCATGAATTTTGTTGGCCATCTTATCGAATTCTTGCTCCCTCATACCCAGAAACTCCTCCTTCCATAATCTTATCTTCTTCTTTAAATTCTTTAGTTTTCTGTGTAACCTGAAACCAACATAACTTTCTACTGTGAAGGATGACCACCAATCAACAATCAACCAGTCAAAGCCATCCACTTCCAACCAAGCTTTTTCAAATCTGAAGAGTTTGGGGCCCTAGTTCCCACAGTGATTGACCAAGGAGAATTTTTCAACCTAGTTTGTAGATACAAGAAATCTGTCTAGCCGAGCCAATATAGGATCCTCCTAACCACTAGACCAGGTGAATTTGGCCCCTCCCAAAGGCAAATCCAGTAACTCGTGCCACCCGACCCAATCAGAAAAACTAGCCATGCTTCTAAGATATTTTTTCCGAATATATGTGATATGTGCAAGAGGGAGGAGGAGACAGTTGTTGCACTGCGTTGTGGGCGGTGGTATTTGGAACTGTTTGAGGTTGGGGACTTGAGGCCCGGGCAGTAAGATATTGTGGACATTAATCCTCAAGGCTTCCTTTTAGGCATTGTGGCAGGAAAGAATAGCCGCAATTTTTGAAGGAAGAGACGAGCTCATCATTGTCATTCTAAAGCTGGCAATAGAGTGGGGTAATGTGCAAATCAGTCGTTGATATGGTTTGCAACCTGGGCTGACGTTGGCTAGATGGGAGGGGCTATAGCAAGTGGCTGGCCCCTATCAAGGCTAATTAGTGATTTAAAGGGATCCGTTGAGGTGGATCATGTTCTTTGATTTGCAAATGACAAGGCTGATTCATTGGCCAAGGAGGGAGTCAGCCACAGCGATTTGCAAATCATGGATGGCCAGGTGAGTGGTCAGTGGCTGTGCCATTTAGGCCTGGAATCTGGATCAACTTCATTTCCTCGCAGAGATCTAGGGTCATTTGGATTTTTTTTTTTTTTTTGGCTGTACATTGTCTCTGAAGTTGTGTATGTAATTGCATCTGTATTGTGAGTAGGGTGTTTTTTTGCTTGAGGGGGGCGTCAGTCGTTTTTGAGAGCCACCACTTTTTGTCTGTTCTGTTTACTAAAGAGCCATTCATTATAAAAAGAAAAAAAAAATCATTATGGGAAAAATCAGAAAAAGGGTAAACCATCACTTTCTTTTTAATGTTTTCTTTTTCTTTTTGTTGTATTTCAATGCGATGAGCCTTAATTCACCAGATCGTGCTTGATTTTTGTTCAATTAGGGCCTATTTGGTTGACTTTCAACAAGTCAAGATGACAAACAGCATTCTTATCAAAGGTGGTATGACACACCACTATATACATGTTCAAAATGCAAAAAAAAAATGATAGTCTCTCTCTCTCTCCCTCTCTCCCTCTCCCTTTCCCTCTCTCCTTCCCTCCCTTCCGTTGAATTTTTTCCTTATTTGCAGTGAACAAATACTTTGACTGATGATACAGGCATCAACCAATACATGATTCCTATAATGTATTGTTTTTTGGCTGGGCTGATACACCCTTCGATACCAATATTCAGAACCATGCCATGCCTATTATAATTGTTCTTGTACATCTTTCGATTCCCTTTATCTGCATATATCTATGATTATTACGTGAGCCATATCAGTGTTTCACCCCTTATAACTTTTCACGCAACCATGGCGGTTACTCAAGAGGCAAGGACTTGTAGTAGCAAGTCAGATGCGAAATGGAAGAAGATTGATAAGATACGGGAGGAGATGAAAGAAATCAGGTAAAATTTCAATAGACTACAGGAAGGGATGATAAAAGTTGATGAGTCAATCAAATTAATGGATGGATCCATCGTTGGATCAGGAAATCGGTGGAGAGTATTGCGATACAAGATGTGTCCACTGTTGAATTGACTTATGGACCTGTGGTCGTGGATGGATTAATGGTCAGATCAGATGAAGGATCTGTTGAACAGAAGAAACATTGATGGGTTGATGGACCAGTCCGCAACATTTACTAGTGGATGGACAATTGAGGTAACCGAAGAAGTGACGAACAAATTAATTGTCAGAATGGTAAGTCCTGACAAGGAGCGTTGAGATTGTTGTCCTGGTCATACCCCTACCATGATTGGCTTGGCCATATCAAATATTCATGGTGAAGCAGAACGCATGTCATGACAACGATCTGGACCCCAAGGAAGATTGAATCAGTTTGATGGCTGGGCCTCTATCATCAATTGCTGCCAGAGCCAAAGAGAAGCGCGCTATAAAGACAGAATGCTGCTATGGATTGCTACTGCCTATCAACTCGAGGATGAGTTTCTTTAAGCAGAGGGAATTGATGCATTGAGGCCGTACATCAGGCCTTTCGTGAGCAGGTTCCATGATTGATGGAATCCAATTGGATATACGAGTGCCTATAGTCCATTCATATTAGGGTATTTCATAGTGCATATTAAGTATTTAATGTGAATGTATAGTCACACAGCTGTATATACAGTCATATGATTGTGTTTTAGTATCTTACAGATGATATATAAGGAAATCTAGTTGATTTGGACTTTTTATCCTGTGTATGCAGTACTTGTACAGCTGGATACTATTTTGGGAACGTATATATACAACTGGATACTATTTTGGGCATGTATACTCACAGTTATACAAGTATCAACATTATACAACTAGATACTATTCTGGGCATGTATACTCACAGCTATACAACTATGAACATATTCAGTATTTACAACTGGCTACTATGTTTGTCATCTATATTTGCAGCTTGCAACTATTTGCATTTACGCTTGTAGCCACACAGCCTATGCATGTGCACCCTCAATTCTACAGCTATATGCATCCATATAAGAGGAAATATAAGTATATGCATTAATATAAGAAGAAATATATTCTGAGCACCTCTCTTCCCTTCTTTCACCTTCTCTCTTCTACTTGCCATGCTAAGCATTCGTGAAGTTTTCAAGGATTTTGGAGCATTTTGTGAGTCTGTAGGGAGGTTTTCGGAGTGTATTTGTTGCTGGATTGTCCAATTCAGTTCTAAATGATAACTGATAAGTGGTTTAAGTTTCTAATTTTGTGACATTGGGGAAGGATGATGTCTCAGGTTGACTTTCCAGACAATAGTAATGTGGTCTTTTGTTCTTTTTAGATGCATATTGTCTTGCTTAAAATCTGTTTTAGCTATCATTTGACCATTTATGGTCAAAGACATGCCTTTTTCGAGTGTGTGATCCATGCTTGTCGTTGTAGATTGAGCAATACAAAGCAGAAATTCAGAGGCTTCAAACATCCGAGGCTGAAATCAAGGCATTGTCAGTCAATTATGCAGCTATACTTAGGGAGAAAGAGGTACAGTAGCAGCTTCCAGGCTTTGTTTTCTTTCGTGTTTAAAATATAGGATGTCATTATTCCATTTGAATTGACATGTCTTGAACTCATGGGTTTAAGCAATGTTTGAAATATCGGTATCGTGCTACGTATCGCATCCTATGGATACGTATATGTATCGGTTATTGAATGGGATATATTGGTTGTATCGCATCATGTATCGCAGTTGTTGGAAACTTGTGGAAACATTGAGAAATTGGTCGAATTTTTCAATGAAACTTTAGTGATTGTTAAAAAAGATATCAATTCACACTTATAAATCAAAACATTGCAAAAAACAAGTGCACATAATAGGTTTTCTTTGTATGAGGTCATAATCTATGCATTGTCTAATTGAATCGATGCAACTATATTCAAAGTCTAATCATATTAATTTATAAATGTAAGAAGATGTGTGGAAACACAAGCAATACATTCAAAAGCAAAAGAAGAATCACCAGATCAGGTTCCATACATGTTTGATTTTATGTTTGGACACAAAGATTGCAACCGATTTGTGAGAAATTGGGAAATTTTGATTTTTTTTTTTTTTTTTCAATTTTCCAAAACTTGGCCCATCTCCTCCAAATCTTGAAATTGAAGCTCCCAGTCCATGGTTTTTTATGCAAAACATGAAAAATCATAGATTTGTAACAATTCGACATTGATTTAACATGATTTACAGAAAAAAGGATCGAAAATTGAAAATGCTCACTGGATCGAACATGTGGGATATATCCCACTACTTATGCGTTTCGTATCGCACGGGTGAAATACAAGATATAATGTGGGATATATCGTCCGATATCATCAATACTTAAAATACTGGGTGTATCATGTATGCATACATTCTTTCTAACTCAGATTCCTTGTGAGACAAAATAATAATAAACATGGAAGTGGTAGCTTAAGATTACCAAGGTGGTGTTTTACAGGTCATGGTTAACTTGGACAAACTCGGATGATTGTAGCAGAGTTGTCCACTAACATTTGAGAGTTATATATGCTACCTTTGATTCCATGGATCTGAATTTGTGTCCACAAGTCAGGCTCTAAGTTCCTTCAAAACATGCCTTATTGAACCCATGGAGGCATATTCTTTATGAGGGTTGCTTTCAAGTTTCAACTATATAATTTTACCTATTGGCCTGGCTGTGCCTTCACAGAGCTCTAGAACAACCGCAGACTCAAGTTGTAAAATTGGCTTTAGAAAGAAAATACAGAAAATACCAGCAGGTTTTATTCTTATAGCATGTTCAACTAGTAAAATTAATCGGTCATTGATACTAACTAACAAGATTGGGACATACATGATTATGACGAACAAATTTCAAATAGTATTTATTTTAAAGAATTAATTTCTACTAAACAATGTTTGCATTAGTAACTACTGATTTCCCCTAGACATTTTCTTGCAGAAGTCATTTTTGCCCACTTTCCTGTTGTGTTATAATTTGACGGATTCCAACCATTAAACATACTTCAAGAATGATTTTTTTATTTTTTATTTTTATTTATTATTATTTTTTTATTATTTTTTCTGTCAAAAATTTCTATTCACGAGTTTTTACTTGCTGTATTACTGCTATACCTCATAATCAATTTAGCACCTCGCCAATTCCCATTGCAATATGATCGGTTTTGTTGCTTAGTCAATATGTTCATCATTTGTTGATTTAAGTAGCTCTTAACATCTTATTTATTTTGCTTATCCTTGGCAGGAAGAACTTTCTAGATTGAATGAAGAAAATGGCTTGTTGAGGAAAAATTTGGCAGCTACAAATGCTGTTGGTTATGCATCAAGAAATGAAAGCCTCAGGACATCGATAAATAACTCAAGTGTGCACAAGGTGATTTCTGAATGGTATATTTATCCTTCATTGCTTGATAAGTTTTTTCAATTGGCTCAATAATTTATTCTCACATGCTTGTGTGAGACACTTGGTGTCCATGGGTGGCACTAGCAGTTGTGTTTTCAATGTCAAAGGAGTTCACTTGGAGTTTCTTCTGGCTATGCCACATATGAATTCATGTTTCTTTGCACGTGCTTCATATTTTTCAGTTTGAATTGCTACAATATATAATATTAATTTCTTTGCAAGTTCATCTCATAAAAATGTGTTTATATTTTTTTTTTTATGATTCTACATGCCTGCAACCCTTCCCTCGTCCCTTAATTTCAACTTTGTGTAGCACCTGGCACCTATTCTTCTCCTCACAGTAACTTTCATCAATGTTATGACATGCTGATGTAGGACAATTAACCACTTGCTCTAAAAGCTTGAACTGTTAGAGCATGGCGAATTAATCTCTTTATCTCATAGCCTAGACCCCACATCTCGGCCGAACCCCCCTCGTGGGCCCCAAGTCACATGGGTACCGCCTCACATGGGCCACCCACCCCGAGTATGTCCCCGCATCCCATAGGCTATCCCACTCGAGCCCGATGTGAAATGCGCATTAATCACCCCCGGTGAGGATTCTCGAACACAAGACCTCCGTGGGCCCCGCCCACCCTGAGTGTACCCCTGCATCTCACAGGCAACCTCACTCGAGCCCGGTGTGAAAATGCCCTTGCATTACATGCACAATATTGTTGGCTCACAGTTCAAATGAATTGAATTGATCATTTGGACGAGTTAGAATTAGAGTCAATCCTATAGGTCATGTTCTTATGAGATTCATGGGGGATGCTAATTCATATCATAGAAAATGAGGACCTTGTATAATTTTCCATATATGAAGGAGATAGCCGAAAGACCTCTAGATAATCAACATTTGTAGAACCCGGCACAAACCCATCCATCTATAACTTTTTCCAGAAAACTGGGAATTTTTTCACGAGTCACTTTAAGAGCTGAAGTTATCAAACGGATGAAACCTGTAATTTCTGAAAATACCCTAATTTAAACCTACATATTTCAAGTGAATATTGATGCTTGTCCATCAGGCACAAAGTTGCAGTCCAAATTAATGAAGTTTTTCTGGTAAGAAAAACATGTTCATGGAACAAGTTTGAATGTGACCTTTGTGACCCCTATGAAATCAAAAACCTAATCAGTCTTATTTGACCAAGTTGACAAATATAACTTGATCTATCCCTTTTGGACTTGAAAATGTCATTCCCTTTGCAACATCCCCCACTTAGTTCCTCATGAAATTACAGCCTACCTGTTCAAACCATCTAAGATTGTGGCATTTTTCACAACCAAATTTACTCCAGTGGCAACCCTACAAAAACCCTTTACAACATGAAACAGACTTGAATTACCCTTCAAAGTTCAAACAGCTCAATTCCCAATCCACGCCCTTAAATCAAGTCCTAGGATACTTAATCGAGGGCCTTTGCCCTTTTAATAAGAAACCTTCCATAACTAAAGACTGCCCAATTACCACTAAATCTCAAACCATCCAACCTATAATATGTCATAAATCCAAACTTCTTTAGGGTAGGGCAACCTTAGAGAGGCAAATTAGTAAAATTGTCCAATGGTCTCCTTGTACATTTAAGTCACATTTTACCAATCTAGTAAACATATGTTAATTAACTCTCTCTCTAGCTACATCGTCCACACCTAAACCCATCACTTGCCCTGGTTTAATGCTGAAGAGTTTAGTTGGCAGCTTACCACCATGCATTAAGATACTTTAGACCTTAATGATACTCGGAAAAAAAGGAAAGAAAGAAAGACGTGTGATACTATGAATTTGAGTTCTCTCCTACATCCACATTGATGGAGTCCACCCTGATGTGATATTTGGGGAATCCATGAAGCATGTTGCACATGTGGTTTCAATCGATTATGGGTTGAATTTCGCTAACTTCTAGCTGTCCAGATATTCCTCAAGTGCTAGCCCTTGGGCCATTATGTTGATCATCTCTAAGATTGACTCGCTCCAGTCTTTAAAGATTATGGAAGAAGGCAATGCGTTAGCTTTCTCTCCAAAATAAATCGTAACATTGCCGGAACCAAATTTCTTTGAACTTGTAATCTTCTCTCTCAGCTTCTTGTGTCCGTTTCTAATATACTTATCATGAGGGTCCTAGTGCCGCCTCGTGAAAAAAAATTACTCTCTATTTTTACTTCATTTCTCCCCTCCTAATCCTGATGTAGGATGATGGAAACTATGCTTGGATGCAAGATAAGAGATCAATTACATATTAATTTAAGCAATTAATATGTAAAATCAAACATATTCTCATAATAGTTTCGAAAATTCAGATTTATAACATGAACATCGTAAGTTTTCACATACACGGTGCAGAAAAATATAAAATAGTTCAAGATTGGCCCACTTGGAAGTAGGGACTTCCAATCTAGCGTGAGTAGTGCAACAAACATGTGGATAGATAATGATGCAAGCAAAATTCTGGTTTGGGGAAAGTTTCACAAAAATAAAAATAAAAATAAAAATCAGATTTTCTTTAGGGTTTTGGATTCATTTAGGAATGAAGTTTTTAGGGATTCAAAAGATCTAGGATTTAGAAGGTTGTAATGGAAGGGAAAAAAGGAAGACAAGAAAAGAAGAAGAATACCTTTCGAAGAAGAGAAAGAGGAAGGATGTACTTTGGGGAATTCGTTACTAAACAAGTTTCTACCCTTTCACAATTTAATTGGAAGAGGGAGGGTTTCTTACAAACCATAAAACACAGGGATGTAAATTCATTCACACGAGAGTTTCTTTCTTTTTTTCTCTCTTCTCAATAACACCACTGAGGTTGGAACTCCACCCCCTTCTGTGCTTTTATAATTAAAAATTCGGAATTAAAAAATTAAAATAATTACAAATATGCCACTCACTTAAGTGAAATAGCCCATCATCCAAAATAAGAAAACTAAAACATTCATTATCATCTAAATCATCAAATAAATCCTTAAAAAAAAGCATAAAGAAAGCAAGATCAGAGTCCAAGGGGTCCATATCTAAAAGATCTGGTGGCCCGATGGCCTGATCGACAAGATCTAATGGTCGGATTGACACGAAATAGAAATCCTATGACTAAAATGGTCTCCTAAGCAGCCCATATGCATCATCCCAAAATGAGGTCTTCCTAATGCACGTCCAATGCATGTGAGGTCTTTAAAATGGCTTGGCAGGCCTCATCTAGAACTCATCTCCCATCAACAAAGAAAGTTGTGCTGATGTGGGTGGTTGTCTCTGTTTCTGGTATACCTGAGTAGGTCCTCTGATGTCCCCATCAAATCCTCCCTTGTGAGTCATTTCTTTTTCTTTAAAATTCTTTAAGGTTTGTGAAACTCTCATGATATTTATTGTTATGCTGCCTTCATATTACACCTTTGGCTAATCTTTGCGTGAAATCAGGGTACTGGTGACAAATCGCCTAGCCGGCAGCAAAGGCATACTACTCAAGCAAGCAGTCACCATATTGGAAACCACACACAAAAGGGCATTCTTCCCAAACAAGATGCGTTCAGCAATGGTAGTGTGGAGGCTACTCAGTCCGATGGAGTTCAAAGAAAGATGGAGCTGAAACTTGTGAATTTGCAAGGGGGTGAGAAGGTACTTGTAAAATGGGTTCTTTCTCATTCTTGTTGATGAATGCATGTTATGATGGATTTCTTTTGTAACCGTTCTTCAGCTACTTTTTATTTATTTATTTGTTGGGTAGTCTCCCCTGTTGCTTAAGATGGTTTCTGAAATTGTCATATTTAAACTTGTTGTCACTTATTTTTTGTTATCGGTTGAAGGTTGGCATTTTGAGTTTTTGCATGAAATATTCCTAAAATGTTTTCTGCTGCTCCATTGTCCTATAGTTCCTTCTATTATGCTTATCTTTGATGATAGGCTTGATGAGATATATATGAATGTGTTGTAGGAGTTTGCAGATATTCTAGAGGAGAACAGAGCTTTGGCAGCAATTCGGGCTGATCATGAGTTGGAGATAAAACAACTAAGGGCACAACTTGAAAAGGAACGTGAGAATTTAGTGAACACAAGGCTAAAGTTGCAAGGTACTGTTTGAGCGATATGAAAGTTTTGAGTGCACTGCCTTATATATATATATATGGGAAAAGGTTCTATGCGGTCGAGCTCATGGGAACTTCCCATGAGGTCGAGCCGTGTGGGTGTCACCGTGATGTGTGTCGTACATCAACACCGTGCATTTGATGGGTCTCCTTTAAATTATGGGATATTCCAAAAATCAGCCATATACGGAACTCAGGTGGGCCATACCATCTAAAATCATGTGAAGACATGACTAAAACATATAAAGCACTTGGTGGGGCCCACCTGAAATTTGGATGTGTCTGAAACTTGGTCCAACCCCTCATCCAAGTGGGACACGCATAATGGATAGGCTGGACTTGTGAACCAGTTCTCAGTGGGCTGAACAAATTATTATGAATGTTTTAATAGAGGGTAACCCCTCTCAACTTTTGTATGTGGAGTGGGCCACAAAAGTCACGGATCGACTTGATTTTTAAGCCCTAGGCCCACCATGGAATGGTGCATCTGACTGATGGGGTAGATGTTCGACATGCATCACAGTGGGGCTCACACAGCTCGACCTCATAGGAAATTCCCATGAACTTGACCGCATAGAACCTTTTCCCTATATATATATATATAAAATTTAATAAACATGGGAATTTAGCAATGAAAATGCTAAAGTTACAAGGTATTGTTTGCGCAATATGGAAGTTTTGAGTGTGCTGCCTTTTAAAATAAAATAAAATAAAAATAAACGTTCTGATGTTTGATTGTCTGCCTTTTATAGGGGAAAACAAGTTGAATGAATCGTCTCAAAAGGAGCTCCATATGTTAAAGATGGACAAGGACAAAGTAAGTTGTACTTTCTTATACAGTAATTGTGAGTTGGTCCCTGGGTGCATATTCTCAATCCGTTCTGGCACTTGCAATTGGTTAGTGGTTGACTAACACAAATTCATCCATTATTTTACTATTCCAGGGATCCTAGTGTGTGTTCAATTTTCAGTTTGACTTGTTAAGACTTTTCAAAGTTTCATCCTTTTATTTGTTCTACTTTTAGCATGAAAAATGCATCCTTTGGATTTTGTCCCCAATGGGTGCAAACTGTTCATCATTATTAGTTTGTTGGTAAGTTGGCATGGAACCAATCTTGACTTATTTTAACTGCTTGCTTGTTTCTTATTAACTTTAGACCTTAAATATGTGAGCTCCTTGTTTTGCATTTTATCAGTCCTCTAATTCGTGTAGGAAATCATCCAACACGACGCCAGAATGTTACCATGTTCCATCTGCAATTTGAGTCATGAAATTTCTTACCCTTTTTAGTGTTTTGATATCTGCTATGAGATTTCTGAACTGGCAGACATCCATGGAGATGAAGGAACTACGCATCGAACTGAATGATAAAGTATCAGAGATGGAAAGACTGCAATCTGAGTTGAACAGAAGAGAATTGGAAGAAGAAACAGAGGAACCTGCTAAGAGTAGTTTGAAAACTGTTATTGTGACCTTAGAGAAGGAGAATGCCAATCTTAAGGTTGATACTTCTGCACATTCCAGAATGAAGTATGCTTTTGTTTTGTCTGTAGCAGTTGTTATCGGTATTTCTCATGCAACTTCTATTTTACCTCAGCCACATTCTGAATGCTTCCAGTTATTTTTATTCCGTCAATATTTTTTAAATTAGTTTGGGATCCTGCATATGGTGTGACAAGCTCTCATTTAATGTAGAGAGAGAAAGTTGATCTTGAGGCTGCTTTGGAACGGTCTATGAAGCACAAACCAAATGGTGGAAATTATTTAGATGATTCACATAAGCATTCAAGTAAATTAAATGAGGTATTTTTATTTATTTTTTTCTTTTTTACTTTATGGTGGATTATCTACAGTGTACAAACAGCTAGTTTAATTGTTATTACATATATTGGCTGTGAAGTTCCAGTCTTTCATTTGTTAGTATTTACAACCTTACAGTCCCATTAAAAAAAAGTCTTATAACCTTACGGTTTGGTACCAATGTTGTCAAAATCCTACAATTTGTGATTTACAATATACTATTTGAGTCGAATCTTAAGCAAAACGATTTGAATCCCTTTTAATATGGATCCAATGATTCTATGATTTGAATCCTACGATTTACGATTCAAATCATACTCATTCTCTTCTATTTTAAGCTTCACCAGGCTTTCATTTCATGTTTTTAAATTGGTGGGAAGAATTGTTTAGAAAAGGTAATTTTTTTTGTTCTTTATAAGAGACTAAATGATGTATATTCTCTTTAACATATAATCATGGAGCTTATTATTATTATTATTATTATTGTTATTATTATTATTATTATTATTATGATTTCTTACTTAATTGGTTGAAACATCAAATTGATGTATGACTTATCTGGAATGTTTTTATGGATGGTTACGGTTATGTTGACTTGTACGTATTGTGGAATGATGTTTAGAAATCAAAATATGCCCCCCCCCCCCCCCCCCCCCCCCCCCCTTTTTTTTGTCAGTCTACAATATCAAATGCCGGTTTTCCAATGCGATTCTACATTCAAGAAAGGTAAGAAGAAAATAAGTTATTAAAAGATCCTTGTATGTGTTTTAAGGGAAATTTCTTGAAAGACAAAAATATAAAGGGTAGATAATAATCTTTTAACACTATCATAACAAGGTATTACTTGGTGCATATTAATAGGAAAAGGAGGATTGATGGTTTTTTTTTTTTTTTTTCTGATTTATTTGTATTTTTCATATATTTTTCAAAATTTTAAGAAAATCTTAAAAAATCTTATGATTTATGATACGATTTGCAATTCGATACGATTCAACCTCTATTATGATTTGTGATATGATAACGATTTTGACAACATTGTTTGGTACATGTATGTGCAATTTGTTTCTTTTCGAATGTGATGTTTGTTTTACCATTTTGCTGGAAGATTGCTTTATGTGGAACATGTTAAGAGATATCGTACAATGTTTGGGCTGAAAGGTTGTAGAATGTGTTCAACCTTTCAGTTTGTATAACTGGGGCCCAAGATTTGCGGCTCTAAAATGTTGATGTTGTGAAACTCACCATGGTGGCTAAAATAATCCAATCGAGAAGAATGGGCAACCAAAGGTGGGACCCACCTTTGATGTGCGTCGTCCATCATGGGCCTACCTTAGGTGTCCACCATCCATCGGCCCAGGTTTGATGTGGACCATCCATCATGTGGCCCCCACCCTTGACGTGGGTCATCCATCATGTGTGGTCCACTTTTGACGTCCATCGTCCTTCATGTGGGGTGCACCTTTGATGTGGATCATCTATCATGTTCGGCCACCTTGGATATGGGCTGTCCACCGTGCGAGACCCTGGATGTGGACCGTTCATTAGGTGGGTCCACTTGATGTGGTCGATCTATCATGCGGGGCCACACTTTGATGTGGCCCATCCATCATCTAGGGCCAACCATTGATGTGAACCGTCCATTATTGGGTCACCTTTGATTTTCCATTGTGTGGGGCCTCACCTTCAATATGGGTTGTTCATCATGTGGGCCCACCTTTGATGTCAACCATCCATGTGGGCTAATGTGGGCCCACCTTCAATGTCCACCATCCATCATGTGAGTCCCACCTTTGATGTGGACCATCTATCCTGTGGGCCTACCTTCGATGTGACGGAAGAGATTATAAAGAGGAGGACAATATGGGAATTTTTAAAAAAGTTATGGAACAAACTTGTTCCGAAAAAAGCCCTAAAATGTCTACCTAAGCTCTGCTCTTTTTTTTTTTTTTTTTTTTTTTTTTTTTTTTTTTTTTTTTTTTTTTTTTTTTTTTTTTTTTTTTAAAAAAAAACTCCATACCTAAGGAATTAAGAGGTAAAACCTCTTATGTCTTAGTTGATGTAAAATTAGACTATTACCAAACAATCCATTTTTGAAAAAAAAAAAAAAATTTTTTTAAGGAAAAAACAAATAAGCTCTTATTTGTTGAAATGCCAAACGGCCTCTCTCAAAATTGACATGAGGGAAGACATCCCTTCGCTATCAGGTTCTCGGAAGCAAGAACTTGTGTGTGTCATGATTCGGCCTCCAGCAGGAGTGGAACTTGAGGATCCATCTTTCTGATCTGCAATGTTATAATGTTCGTGTACTTATATACTGCCCCTTGTTATACCTTGAAGGCACATGCATCTGAAAATTTGCTTGGGAAAGAAGACATGTCACAGTCAGTGCTATCATTGACAAAAGCTTTGAAGGATGCCTGCCGAGAAAGGGACAAGGCATTGCAGGAATTGGCCCGACTCAAGCAGCACCTGTTGGATAAGGTAGGATTTCTTTGATGTAGGCAGCTTTTGTTTTGATTCCATTTTCTAATGTTTTCAGTCAATTAGTAAGATGTGATGTTCACTGGTGCCTGTTCAATACTCATAAAAATTTGGGATTATTTTGATGGAAAATGTGAATCTTGTATCTGTCTGTAAATGCAATGCTTGTATATGATGTACATATAAATTATTGGAGCATTCCTATAATGTGGAGGCTCTGTATGGATTATGTTCTGAACTCTTTGAAACCTGTTAGATCGTAAACACCACCATATCATGGTTAAGGCATTGGCGAGGGCTGTGAATCTTTAACTTGCCTCTGGTAGACATGGGAATGAAAGCTTTTTCCTTTCGGTGACGTTAATTAACAGGAACAAGAATCCACATCAACTTCTCATAATATTGGTGATGATGATTGTATTGCCAGCTTCACACATGATCTGATTACGTGCTATAAGAAATGTAAGCGGTTTTGAATCAGAAAAGAAAGTGAAGAGTTGGAGCCCTCCAAGCCATGCTGGAGATGTAAGCTTTCTCCCATATTCACACACTGATGTTTGTTGTTAATTGTTAGTAGTTATTGCCTGTTCTCTCTTCTGCTGCTGTTAGCTCCAATAGTGATCGTTGCTGTTTCTGTCTAATTTGATTAGGGGCAAAAAACTTGATGGAGAACTAAACCTGAAAATCAATTCGAGGCTCAATTTTCATTCTGAGATTGGTTTAGATACTTAACTGGAATCCAAGAGTAGAATCTGGAAGTGATCAGCGGGTACAAAGCTCCAATACTTAACACACAGGAAATATAACTGAAATCTCTCCATTCCTACACCTTCAAACTGGAGTTCCACCACTGCAGGAGAATCGCTCATGAAGATAACCCAGTTGCAGGGTTAAAAACTAAGCAAATAACTTTTCTTTTCTTTTTCCTTTTTTTTTTTTAAAATAATTTTTAATTTTTATTTTTTAAAAAATAATATTCCTCCTGGTTCTAGTGTAAGATCTCCAAAAAAAACCTAAAAGTCCAATTAGGACTTTCAGCAAGTAAAGGGAAATTTATCTGAATATATTTTAGGAAACCTATATAATCCAACTACTTGCTATCCAATGCAAATAAATAAACAATTAAATAAAGAAACAACTACAATGGGTCACTGATTCAACTCTACGGCCTTTAGAAGGCTATTGTTTAGCCTAGAACGTATTAGAAATGTATGGGTCACATGTTTGCCCCCCAGGTGAAGGTAAATGCTGTTTGGGTCATTCAAATTCAGATATGGGGCCCATAAGGTGATCAAAACCATCAGCCAGGCCTCTGGATAGATTTGATGGCCTGACCTGTCCATCACACAGGATGCAGCTTCACGTGGGCCCTACTTCAGTGGCAGTATGTATTCCTGCATCAAAACTGAGCATCTAACAGCTCGACCTCACAACATCTGTGATGTTTAGTTGTTACTTCTACCACTTGCCTGCCTTGTTTATCGAGAAAATGGGCCACTCAACAAGTAGAAACTATATTCTTCCTCTTGTTGAGTGTTGCTAGTAATTTAATATAAAGAGTAAAGATGACTAATTTGGTGAAGAGGGAAACTGAATCAATGAAAAATCACTTCTCAAAGGAGAAGCTAGAATAGCGAGTCGCCGTCTTTGTCATGCCACAGACACCCATTTTACTTCCATGTCTGCACCTGCTTCTTCCACACGTATAAGCAAAATAAGTAGAGGAAGAACCATGCCACTTGATGCATATTTTTACCAAGATTCAATCATTTTGAATTCATGTCATGGATTACCCAGGAATTCTACACTTGTCTTTTTTCTTCTTTTTTTTTTTTAACTTTTTTTAAAATAATTTTTATAACAAAGAAAATTCTAGTTAGGAGGGAGAAAACAGGAAATTTACTCGCATTTTCCCAAAGGTATGGTTTTGGTTTCATATTAAGCTAAAAATGTATCACAGAAAGATCAACTTTTTTCCTGGATTGTGCAATTTTGAACTTCTCTGTTTTCCATACATCTCACTCTGATAAAGCATATTCAGATGCTTTGTGGAACTGGCATGTACACTTAAGTGAATTTTATTTATTTTTTCTTTCAAATATTCTGCAGTCAATTGAAGATGGTTTCTTCTATACTACGGTATTGTCTAGGAACTTGAAGAATCAGATAAGATGGATGAGGACAGCAAAATCATTGAGGAACTTCGAGCAAATTCTGAACATCAAAAGGCTCAGATATTACGTTTGGAGAAATCTCTGAAGCAGGCAATATCAAGCCAGGAGGAGATTAAGAGGGTCAACAGTGATGAAATTCAGAAGTTGAATGAAATAATCAATGACCTAAAGAACAAACTTGCAAGCTGTACTAGCATAATTGATTCGAAAAATATTGAACTGTTGAATCTTCAGACTGCTCTAGGCCAGTATTATGCTGAAAGTGAAGCAAAGGTAAACCTTACATTACTATCATCTTTCGTTTTGGACTGGTTGGGATCTCTAAACCATGTACGGGGTTTAAATTATGATTCTTGATATTAATCTTTACATGGATGTCCAACAATAGGAACGCTTGGGAAGAGATTTGGCTGTGGCAAGAGAAGAATCAGCTAAACTTTCTGAGCTATTAAAGGTATGTTCATAGAGTCTCATGTTTCAATATGATTTGGACTAGGCATTTTGTAAGTTAATAGGTTAATACTATACTTCATGCATTTGCTTTGTTAGGCATTGTGGTAGGTTCCTTCTCATATTTTTTTCCTTCTTCCGGTATCCTCTGTTAGTTGAATGTGGCTACAAGCAACATAAATATTTTTACACCCATTGCCTAAAATTGACAAATCACAATTGGCATGTGATAATTTATTATTTCCATTATTATTTCATGATTATAGCTTATGTAGATTAGTACAATGAAGCATTGCAAATGTTCATGCCGGTCCCATGGTGGGTCGGAAGTGAGTGCAATGTGATATTTGCCCTATTGGTCAGCACACAGACGGGGGGCAGAAGATAGAAAAGCACTAACTTCATTTTAAAACAAACACTTTGCATGACGGAATGAGATCTAACTATTTCCTCCAACCAGCTTGTCGGCTGCAGGGGAGGAGGCTCTTTATGGCTAGATTGGAAGTTATATTGAGGAAAAAAAGGACTGTTGCCGAGAGTTAGCAGGCTTGACCAAACACAAAGTCGCCGAATAAAGAAGTTAGTCAGCTGGTAGGAGAGGGACTCAAAATTGAACCAGCCAGACCGGTAGACTAGAACAGAGAATGGTAGAAAACAGTCAGCCTGCTGTAGAGTGCCTTTGCCCTGTCACTCATCTATCTCAACATCCTCATTTCAGCTAAACTCATTCCATGAACATGCTGTTCCTTCACTGCAACTGCCCAACATTCTGTCCTGTAAAGCATGGCTGGTCTTATAGCTATGCTATAAAATCTCTTTTAGTTAGATGGGTACACGATGATCACATTAAACTCCAGAGGCACATCTCCATTTCTTCCACGCATCTTAAATTCTATGGGCAATATCCTTCTCAATCTCTCAACTTTCATGAATTACTGACCCAAGGTATTTCATTTGGTCATTTTGGGAAACTACTTGGTCAACAATCTTAACTAATTCCTTGTTTTCACTCCTCTTGTTATTAAAATTGCACTTCATGTGCTCTGTTTAAGTCTTAACTAATTTTAAATCCTCTAGATTCTAAAGCACCCCTCTATAAATATGACTTTGTGTTTACACCGTCCCTTGTCTTGTTAATCAAAACTATGCCATCTACAAACAACATACATCATGGAATCTTTTCCTGCAAATGTCTCATTAACTCATCCACAACCAATGCAGAAAGGTACATGCTCAATGCCAACCCTTGGCGCAAGCTTTCAGTAATTGGGAACTCACTTAGTGGTCCTCACATTTGTTAATATATTTAATCATGTCAATATATCCTCTTGTAACTCCTTTCTTTCCCAACACCCACTAAATTAACTCTTTAGCAAGGTATCCAAAAATGGTTATGTTACGACCATTTTGTAACGGTAACGGTGGGGAGCATTACTCATTATGGACCATAATGTCTGTTATGGAAAGTTGGCCTGTAATTGTCCATTATTGGGCTGTTACATTTTAAAAAAAAAATATTTTGAGAGGAACTCAACATCGTTCGACAGAGGCGGAAAAGTCCAGGGGTAGTAGAGTGACTTCTAGTATGAGAAAATTTTCAAACTGGGTGGCTGCCTGGGCACGAGTTGGTTGATCTGCCCCTTGGGGGTGCCAAATACACGTGGTGTAATGGGCAAACGGAGGTGATATTGTCAAAGTTGGACATGTTTCTGATTTCCTCAAATTGGGTAGATTGTTTCCCTTTAGCTAGCTAGCGGGGTCTGCCAAGGATTGCATCCGATCATTGCTTTATATTCCTCGGAAGTGCCAGAAGACAATTGGGGTCCCAAACCTTTTAGGTTTGAGGTTGCATGGCTTTCAGATCGACGATGTCTGTGATGCTATTGTTCAGTTTTATTCCGGCCTTCTTTCACGGGAGAATTGGAAGCGGCCGAGATTGAAGAGTATTGATTTCTTGCAGCTTCCCTCTGCCGATGCTTCTTGCTTAGAAGTGCCTTTTTTGGAGGAAGAGGCTTATGCGGCCTTGGGTTCTATGTGTGGAGATGCCCCGACAGATTCCCTATGTTATTTTATCAGAAGTTGTGGCATATTTAAAGATCGATGTTACGTATTACCTAGAGGAATTCTATTGTCTCAGCCGTTAATCTAAAGAGCTTGGGGCTTCATTTGTCATTCTCATTCCTAAAGTTGAAGGGGCAGCTCAACTCAAAGATTTTAGGCCAATTAGCCTTATAGGTGGTCCTTACAAACTGTTGGCCAAGATTCTTGCTATTCAGTTCAAAAGTGTTCTTGCTAAAGTTATTTCAGACGCTCAGGGACCAGGGTGCTTTTGTAGCAGGCAGACAGATCTTGGACAATGCACTCATAGCCCATGAATGTATTGATTCAAGATTCAAGGAGAAGAAAAGCGGCACAGTGTTTAAGTTGGATATGGAAAAGGCATACGATCACGTAGATTGGGATTTCCTAGACTTATGCTTGGAAGATTGGGATGTGGCCCCAAATGGAGAAGCTGGATGAAGGCTTGTGTTCAATCCGTGTCTTTTCCTGTTTTGGTCAATGGCTTGCCCAAGGTTTTTTTCAAGGCAACTAGAGTTACTAGATAGGGAGATCCTTTATCCCCTTATTTGTTCGTGGTTATTGAGGAGGCTTTCAGTAGAATGCTTCGGAAAGGAGAGGAAAATGTGCTTTTCAGTGGGTTCAAGACCTCGGCGAATGGTTGTCAGATCAGTCATCTTCATTATGCTGATGACAGGCTTCTTTTCTATGATGCAGAGATTCCCTTAGTGGATAATCTTCATAAATTAATTGTTTGCTTCGAAGCTGTGTGGTGTTTGAAGATTAATGTGACTAAATTTGAGCTTTGGGGGATAAACGTTTGTGATGGCGAGCTTCACCGCTTGGCATGTATTTTTGGTTGCAAATCCAGGTCTTTCCCGTCGACTTATTTAGGGCTCCCCTTATCTATCAGAAAGACGGCTAAGCATCTTTGGGACCAGGTTCTAGAAAGGAAGCTTGCTTCTTGGCAATATCAGTATCTTTCTATGGGGCGCCGTCTGACCCTAATATTATATATATATATATATATATATATATATATATATATATATATATATATATATATATATATATATATATCTGTGTGTGTGTGTGTGTATGTGGCTTTTTTATATATAAAATTGTCTGTAACAGCAATTATGGCGTGTATCATAACGGTAATGACGACCACTATGGTTAACATTACCATTATTGAATACCTTGTTTTCCTGGGACCCTATCGTATGCTTATCTAAGTTAATAAAGATCATGTAGAGATCCTTCCTCTCCTTATATTTTTCATCAATTTTTGAAGGTGCCATTTGGTAAACTGAAAAATAAGCTTTGGAAATCAATTGAAGTATTGAATTGTAATTTTGAAATAATTTTAGGAATATTTTCGTCAAAAGTGAAAAGAAATTTTAATGCACCACTTCTTTCAGTATGCAGCCTTCAGCCTTAAGTGAAGGGAGGGAGCTGAAAAAACAGACCCATATTTTCAGTGAAAATTAATTTAAGCTCTTAATAAGTTGGATTTGCTGAATGATTTGAATCAGTTAAAATCATTGAAAATATCAAATTTCAGTGCTAAGTGCTGAAAATAAGTTTTTATCATATGGCCTAGGAAAATAGTTTCTCAGTGGTAGACCTCCCAGCTATGAAACCAAATTGATTTTCTGATACACTTGTCTCCTGCCACCGTCTTTGCTCAATCACTCTCCCAAAGTTTCATAGTATGGTTCATAAGTTTAATCCTACAATAGTTAGTGCAGCTCTGTATGTCTCCTTTATTCTTAGGTACCATGGTACTTTTCCTCCATTCACCTGGCATTTTCTTCGGTCTTACAGTCTTGTTGAACAACTTAGTTGGATGTGGCATACAAGTAACACAGTTTAAACCATCGAATTGTTATCCCCAATCTAGATGGATCATAAGCCAAAACATACAATGACTTGATAATCTGTTCAGTTGATTGGTGGACATGTGAGACATCTAGTGGACATCTGAAAAATGAAATATCCCACTGTCCGAATTCAGGAAAGAAAATTTCCATGATTGTCAGTTGGGATTATTCAACCAATTTTATTTTGGGATGATGACCTATCTACAGTGTGTCCTGCAGTTTTCATGGTTAAATATTTTTAGCATACGGAAACAGTTCTGACCTCTGAGTTCACCAACTATCACACTACCAGAGCATGAAATAACACCCCATAAATGAGCTCATGCTGAAACAATGGCAGATTGAACTTTTCTATGACCTAGGCAGTTTGGACGGATCTAGCTTAGGTTATACAAAAACTGCATGTTTCAAATTTTCATTTATTGAAAGGAAAAATATGTTCTGGAATATTGCTAGTTCTTCCTAAACATACTTCTGTAAAATGCTGTTCATCTTGGTTAGTGCATTCTGATTTCATATTGCAATTTCTTACTTAGGATGCAAACCAAAGGATGGAGATATCAAAGCGGGAAAAAGAAGAATTATTGGCTAAGCTTTCGCATGCTGAAAGGTTGTTATTAGAGGGAAAACATACAGTACAAAAGGTCGAGGAAGACAATTTAAAACTGCGTCGTGGCCTGGAGCAGAGCATGACAAGACTTAGTAGGATGTCAATAGATTCTGACTACTTTGTTGACAGGTAAAACCCTTGTGACCGAGGAAGTAATGTCTTGTTCCTTGCTGCACCTGTTTCTGTTTCTCATCTTTATTTCTTTGCAGTGTTAAATCTGCAGATAGTCTTGCATGTCAACCATGAAAGTAATGCGTTCCATATTTTATACCTTCTGTTGTGGTATCCTTTATTAAATAAATTAAGATTCGGCTGTTCATGGACTGGATTACGAATCATGGGTTGTATATTAGTATTAAATGCACTGGAGAAATTCTAGCAATGCTTTCATCATTGTTGTACGCATATCTAGGTTGGTCAACCTAAAAACGAGTATCGTGTTTATTCTAAAATCAACTGGGGAAATGAATGCTTGTCAGTTTTGGTTCATGTGCACAAGTTTGACTTTTGCCATTTAGACGGATCTGGACGATCACCTGTGCCTCAATAGTGCAGACTTGATTAAAATGCAATTCTCCCTGTTTTTTCAGTTATGGAAACCACAATTATGATGTTCAATTAATTTTGTTGGCAGGCGGATCGTGATCAAACTACTGGTGACCTATTTTCAGAGAAATCACAGCAAAGAGGTAACTTTGTTCTAGGTGGATGACTTTGTTTTATCAGGGTTTCCTGTTTTAAATGGACATGGACTTCTAGCTGAACTTAGAGATCGCCAGGTTCTGGATCTGATGGTCCGCATGCTGGGTTTCTCTGAGGAAGACAAGAAAAGAATAGGCTTTGCTCAGCAAGTTGCAGGCAAAGGTGTTGTTCGTGGTGTCTTGGGTCTACCTGGACGCCTTGTTGGTGGCGTCCTTGGAGGAGGCTCATCCGATGTATCAGCAGCTCATGGGCCATCTGAAAACCAGGTTACTTTTCATATAAATGTATCTTTTTGATGATTCTGTGACTCTTTAGTTTCTACAGGTGTATTTCCCCTTGTGACAAAGTCTGGGTCTGTTCTCAAGAAATCTTTCAGCCTCTTTCTTGGCATTGCAATTTCAATCAGCAGTTGCTCATTAGCCCCTTGTTCTCTCAGTCATTTGCAGACCTGTGGGTTGATTTCCTTCTCAAAGAAACTGAAGAAAGAGAGAGAAGGGTAACCGCCGAAGCAGGTGGGGCACCAGAGAGAACTCCCGAGCAGAGGACAAGCAATCCTAGTTCTGGCTCCAGTTACCTAAGAGTAAGTTCTCCTGTGAACCAGATTCCTAGCCCCCTGTCCATGAGAGGGAATCAGCTCTCCGAACAGTTGGATACTGAGTTCTCAACGGTTCCTCTTACATCGTCAGCTTCTCCGTTGCCAGAAAACAGTTCAAGAGCCTCCAGACTGCTTCCCAGATACTAAGGATTTGTGGATGTGTGTAATTAAGGTACAGATTATTACTGTTGGGTGGTATACAGTTAATAGAAATTTTCAGGCGATTCATTCATTTTGGTTAGATGAGGGATTGATGGGGGGCTGTTGTATTGCCTTATAGTATAGCAATAAGCTTTTTAAGTTCGAGGACTTCGCCTGATTTCTCTGGCCTTTACAGCTGCTGATGGAACATAGATCCCAGATTTTTGGATTGTTCGTGCTGTCATTCTCAGGTGTCCCGTTTTTCTTGTTTTAAAAAACATGAAATGGCTTCGAAATAAATTTCAAAATGGAAATGATAGTTTAGTTTATGAAGTTCCATACAAGATTTATCACTCTGTATTGGGTTGTTTCAGGCTGATACAGTCATCATTCATGGACAATATTGGTATCTGGCAATACTGGATAGCAATATGTAGTGGTCATACCCGTTGTGGATGATACTTAAAAACTTGGTTCCAGGAGCAGCTTCCTGCTATTGAAAAAAAACAAAAACAAAAAAACAACAGAAGAAGAAGAAGAAATGCATTTGAAGGCTGTTGTGAAGCTTATACTGAAGTGCTGCTGCTTTCATGAGACACCATGAAAAAATATTAAAATAAAATAAAATCTTAACATGAACAGGTAAAAAATAAAATCTTAACATGAACTGGTAAAAAAAGGAAGAAAAAGAAGCTTGTGGGAGTTTGGGCTGTTCATTAGGCTGGAACAATGTGGTGACAACTGTTATACTAGGATTGATAACATACAGGGACCCACCCTGCAGTCAATTTCACGCTGTAACGATGATTGTGCTGAGAGATGGTACACTTGGATGGGATCTTGTTTCAAATGTCTGTTAAAGAAACCGTTTGAGGAGATTGGAGCCACATATTGACTTCATCCATTAGCATATCACTTGATTTTGATGGGATTGTGATAAAATGTTGGGCCCGCCTTGAATTTTAGCTTTTGGGGATTAGGTCCTAGTAATGATTTAGTAGGCCAATGGCATCAAAGTGGGAGGCATTGATCTTGATTCTTACTGCGTTTGCGTTTTTATTAACTTATCATTTGAGTCGGTTATTTTCTGGTGTAAGGCCTACATTGAAGTAATATGAACTGTATTTTTGCCACTCACATTGTTGAATATGCTATTGAAGTTATTACCAATCACTTAACGACTGGTGGCTAGTCTGGAAAGCAAAATCTGAGTGGGCAGGTCATTTACTTCTCTGGCATCAATTTTCGAGTGTGCTTGGCATCAATTTGCACAAAAACTTTCAATCCTGTAGCCGTTAAGTGATTTGAGATGGATGAAAAGTCAAAAGTGGGCCTCGCATTATGGGCGGACAAGATCAAGATTGACCGTTTCCTAGTATAATCATTATGAATTATCCATTCTCCTAGCCATTGATCACGTGATTATGATCATTTGATTGTAGTGGCTTTTCCTGGGACGGACATTGAAAGGTAAGCCAGGCATGATAGAAAATCTACATCAATGATCTATCAAAATTTTGCTAATAATCAATATCAACCATTCATTTAAACTATTACAATCATTCAATCAAAGTAGTTTCTCAAACGAAGATACAACCAAAAGTCTGACCCCATTGACGGTTGTGAGTGACATTCGATCAACATAGTTACTCAACGGAATAGTTACCCAAAGATCTGTTCCCAGTGGAGGACTCCTGGACCTTTTATAATCTATCTATATATATACTGTGCGGAGTATCTTTTGGACATTTTTGCCTCCACAATCTCACATAGGGTGGAAAACCTCGAATATTCAGACATGAAAAGACACTTAAATAACCTTAAGATATACTTAGGAACTAAAAATTGTGACTGTTTCAGATTTCATGTGCAAAGAGACTCTAATCACTAGAAATTTTAAGCATCTTTTCAGTTCTTTGATGCGAATAGCCTGTTGAAACTTCTTTTTTTGCATGTGGCCCGCATGGAGCGTAGTAATGAGGAGACCATGCAAAGTTAAAGACCATGCAACGAAGACTTTGCACTGTGATATATGTTATGTATGTGTCGCACCAGCTTATGTCAGGACATCAGCCCAAAGTTAAGGCAGATTTAAAACACTGATGGGTAGTAGCGCAGGAAAAAACGAATGCTCGTGGAACCATGAGCACCTACTCCCCCTTTCTTCTTCGGTTTTCCAATTTATCATATTCTCCTCCCATTCTTTGTGTGCGCATCACACATGCCACTTACCCTACCCTAGTATGATTACCAGAACCATCTATTTTCTAAGCCATTTATAAGATGCTTGTGGGGGCCAACGTTGAGCCCACATGCACAGTCCAGTCAATGATCAGACCTTTCTGGTATGGTCAATATGGACCATCCATTGTCCTAGACACATTCCATAATAGTCACTGGCTTCCATTGTAATACATACGGGCCATCCATCTTCCAAGCTATCACTAGATGGTTGTGGGACAATTTAAGGATGACAGCACATGCATCAAGCAGCCTTTTTAGTATGATGAATATGGACCATCCATTCTCCCAGCTACTGATTGGACGATCCAGATGATCTGCTCAAAGTTTTTTTTTTTTTTTTTTTTTTTGTTCTTTTTTTTTCAAGGAAAATGGACAGCGAAAAGTGGGGTCCATAGGTGGACTGCAAATCAATGATCTGACCTTTTCTGGTACCAACAATATGGAACATCATTTTCCAAGCCATTAATAGGAGATAGTTGGGATCATCCGTTCAAAGTGGTGATTGAGAGACAAGGAATCAAAGGTGGACCCAGATAATGGACCGTTCAGATAATGATCGGTCCCAAGTAAAATCAACATCCATTTTTATGGCCATTGATCAAACCGTATCAAAGAGATGCAAAAAAAATTGGACCCATGATCAACAGCCCACAAAAAAAATGATGCGTGGACCAGCATTGCTTCAGAACAAGGCACGCGCACATCAGGCGCAACCTATGTACATGATTCCGACTTCACACAAGGTCTGTAAGCCCTGAACTCGCTTAAGTTTTGGCCAAGATTCAGCTTCCCAGCCTTGCGTAATAAGAACTCGTGAAAAACAATAGAGCTGCCACAAGGTTTTTCATTCCACACATCAAAATGAGGTGGGAATTATCTGCCCTGTAACATTATTTAGCTACTTTCATTTTGGAAGGAAAAATATGCAGTAAGGTGTAAATAGGTATATGCGGTGAAGTACAAGTATGATGGTACTATGAATCGTTTAAAGACCCAGTTGTTGGCAAAATGGTATACTCAAGACTTTTGGAGTAGACTACTCTAAAACCTTCTCCTCAGTGGTCAAGCTTCATTCAATTCACATGGTGATCTCTATTGCTGCAAATTTAGACTGACCCCTATATTACCTGGATGTGAAGAATTCATTTCTTCACGGTGATTTGCTTAAAGAAGTGTACATGAAGCAACTGCTTTGCTTTGTTGCTCAGGGAGAGTTTGATAAAGTCTGCGAGCTAAGAAAATCCATTTATGTTTTAAAGTAGGCTCCACGTGCGTGGTTTGACAAATTTAATAACATGGTAATTTAGTTTAGGATGAAACACAATCAGGCTGATCACCGTCTTTGTTAGGTAGAGTGAGACTACTATTCTGATTCTTGTTATTTACGTGGACACACAATCATTATTGAAAGTGATAGCAAATGCATATACAAGTTTAAGAAATTCTTGCATCAACATTTTTGTATGAAGGATTTAGGATACTTTCTAGGTATTGAGGTAGCTCAGTCAAAATTAGGAATTAATTTATCGTAACAAAAAAAATAAAATGTTATTGGCTTGTTAGAAGAGATGGTTTACGAGGGGCTGAGCCAGTTACAACTCCCATGAACATAAACTCTAAAGTGCAGATGAAGGAGACATGTTTGATGATTCGGGCAGATATCCCTAGTTGGTAAATTGATTTATTTAACTATTACACGATCGGATATTACTTATCATTAGTGTATTTAGTTAATTATGCAAGCTCCCAGTGTATCTCATATGGAAGTTGTGTTCTATATACTTAAATATTTGAAGGACGCCCCATGGAATTCTCTATAAGTGAAATGGACACCTTAAAATAGAAGGATTTTCTAACGCAGACTAGGCTGGATCTCCTTCAGATAGGCAATCCCCAAGTCGTGGAATTCTCTATAAGTGAAATGGACACCTTAAAATAGAAGGATTCTCTAACACAGACTAGGTTGGATCTCCTTCAGATAGGCGATCCACCATAGGTTATTGTACCTTTGTAGGAGGTAATCTTGTTATCCGGAGAAGTAAGAAGCAACAAGTTATTGCTCATTCTAGTGCACAAGTAGAATATAGAGCCATGGCCTATACCACATGTGAACTTGTGCAGCTAAAGACATTAATGCATGAGTGTGGTTTTGTGATTGATACTCCCATGAATATATATTGTGATAATCAAGCTGCATCACATTTCGCTAATAATCTAGTTTATTATAAAAAGACAAAGCATATTAAAGTGGGTTGTCACTTTATCTGAGAACAGGTCGCGAATAAAGAAATATCAACCCATTTCGTTAAATCTAAGGATCTAGTTGCTGACATGTTCACAAAAGAGCTTTAAGTCAAGCTCATTTAGACAATTTTTGACAAGCAGGGCATTTATGATATGCATGCTTTAGCTTGAGGGAGAGTGTTAGAATGATCACGTGTGACGTGATCACGTGTGACGTGATCACGTCTGAACACATGTGATGTGCCCACATATGTGACATGATCACACATGTGATCTTTTTTACAAGCAGGACATTTATGATATTTATGCTCTAGCTTGAGGGGGAGTATTAGAATGATCACACGTGTGACGTGATCACATGTGTGGACACATGTGATGTGCCCACACATGTGACATGATCACACGTGATTTTGTTTGGGTTCAATCTTTGTGCACTAGGGTTGTGTGTACATGAGTCTCTTAGGCCCTGTTTGGGCAAACTGCTTACGGGGTATTAAAGCGGGTTAGGTGGGATAGAATTGTCAAATCCTTCCTACCCTACCCCTATGCATGTTTGGGCAGCGGGTTCTACAGGAATTCGCCAATCCTGCGCTGTCTTCACGGAGATATGGAGGGATTGCGAAATCCCTCCTTGGATTCGCAACCGGCTCTCTCACCTATTCCTCTGTGATTTCAAAATACACTGTACGGATGGGGGCTAGGAAGTCTCAATCCCTCGCGCTGGCGAGAGAGATGATGGAACGCAGTTTTTAGTGCGAATCTAGTGTTATATAGACGGATGCATGTTCCTCGCCAAGCTTGTTGGGTAGGGAAGTTTTTCAAGGGCATGCTGCCGGAGAAGTTTTTGTGAAGTAAGTTTTCCCAAAATCCCTTTTCAGATTTCCTCTGTTCTTACGGAATGAAAGGGTGAGATAGAACGTAAATTCTAGAGCACCATCATCCCCGAATATTCACCGGCTGGAATGGCCTCTGAGATCATTGTCTCAGGGTTTTCTCCCATCTATTTCGTAGTTGAACAGTGAGGCCCCAATAAGTGCATGTGGTGGGTGATCAGGTATTGAGGATGCACGTTCTATATTGCCCTCTGTGCATACGATCTTATGCACCTCTTTTATGTGTCTCTATTGCAGAGTTTTGGCCGGCGGTGTCTCGACGCTGTGGTGTTCTCCTACTTCTCAAACCAGGTACCTCATACCAATTTTCTTTATTGATTAAAGTGTTGTGGTGTATTTATATTCTCGTCATCCTATTTATCTATTTCCTCAGGTTTTGAAAAAATGGTTTTTTAGAGCTTCCATTTTCATAAAATGGATGGTATTATCCTCTTTCATAATAACATGGAAGACATGCTGTACAGTATTCTCAATCGCATTGGGGCTTTTTCTGAAGGCAAATCTGGGTATATAAATCCCCTTGGGTTTCAATTAGTTTGCATATGCTGAACAGTGTAAATCCTCAATTTCATGTTTACGAAAATCGATCTGGTTGTATTTAAAATTTGCCATGCATTTTACATGTTAACGGTCTAGGATACCTGTACATTAGCTTCTGTAGTTGGTGTATGTTATTCGTAGAAATTTATTTTATTATGCACGGGGTTAACCAATGCCCCGTGTCTGTTTGGATGTGTTTATATTTATATGCTGCATAAGGCATTCCAAACTACTTTATTCCAATTCTTTTGTTGCTTGGAAGTAACAGTTATTCAACATTCATGATTGTTTCTGCATACTTATCAAATTGACCAGAAATGACAGGTGCTTATTCTACAATAATTTTGTGTGGGGCCACAACAAAAACTATTGTTAATGGCAAAAGGGCCTTATGCCCATGTGATCATATGAAATTTGTTCCATAAAATGCTCACTTCATTCACGCAAATGTCTTCAATGGCATGTATGAAAGACCATGAATTTCTTTTTGGTGATTATTGGGGCACAAATGCTGCTGGAGCATTGTGTGTGCATGATTTTAGGACATGTGTGGACCTAAATTCTCATGGATTACTAAATCATATGACTGATTGTGATAAAATGAAAAACTACCTGTCAGTGTATAGATTTTTTAGTGAGAGTATCTGTGATCTCAACCACACCCACCTCATCGAAAGATGGGTAACTGATCTTTTCTGCCACAATGGCATGTGAGATGGGCCTAGATGGACTGTGCATTGTAGAGGCAAGTAATATTAGTTAACATGACAAAATATTATTTTTGAATGTTAGTAGATAGGTAGATGATGAGTGATAACCATTACTTTCTTGGAAAGTGACTCATTGAATTTTTTGAACTTGCATATGGTTTGTAACCACGACTTTCTTGACAAATGAGTAGTTGAATGGTTTTTTTAATTCTGTTTTTTTGGCAACAAAATAGACAACACAAATATTCATGATCATTTGTCATCTACACCACACATCATGCATCCAAAAACAAACAAAATACACAATGAAAATTCATGCTCCCAATAAAAATCCAAAGTGCACCAGTGTTGGGGATTGTAGCCAAGTGCACCAGGAACATTGTACAAGCCAATTGGATGAGGTGCAAGGATAGGCACATGAGAATCTTAGTCATTTCTCGTACCATCAGTACCAGAGAAGACAGTGTGGTGCAAGCACAAAAGTGCCTGTAACCTCTGCACATCAACCATCTGCCTTGGTGTATCCATGGTTCACAAGATTCTCCCCCACCCAAACAACTGGTAACGGTTCTTTAGTGATCTACCAGTTTCTTGATGTTTCTGCTTTGAATGGTTTGCAGTTTGTTGCAGAAGTATATTTGTTAGTACATGATCTTGCATGCATTTTGAGGTTTATGTATCTTGTTGGTGGAATCGATTTCTTTACTTTGTGTGTGTGTGTGTGTGTTCTTTCAATGTGAAACGGTAAGTCATTTTTATGCTGAATTTTCTTGTGGGGAATGCGATGATTCAAAATATTGAGTACTCTAAGTCATTTTATTTGAAATATTTTGTTCTTGGATGTTCCATGGATGTTCATGGAGGATTATGCATGTTGATAAGAAGTCTTGTTTTGTCAAGCTATTTTACTACTCCTTTAATGATAGATTTTTTATGTTCCTTTTTACTTTCTTGCATCAGTGATCATTTTAATTTGCTCTGATTTTGTAATTCTTAGGATTTTGTGTGTGCATGATTTTAGTATTTTAATCATGCCTGCGATGCAGAATTCTGATTATCTTGGATTTGCTGGAAAATGATTTTCTTTTGAACTTTCCTTGATGGGTTCAGCAGCTGCTATTGCATGCTTAATTTCTTTAAGCATTATTGATTGTATGTTCTGTTTCTTTACATTTAGCATCTCTTTTAGGGGTCTTTTGTTTCTGTGGATAACTCACTAAAAGCATGAATCCCTATGTCTAATCGCATTCTAATACAGCATTTGCATAAGTCAAGACTTATCCATTTGGGTTTTGGACATGGCTATCCAAAATATTGCATAGGTTGGTGTCAAAGGGGGAAGCTGGAATGAAGGTGTCCAAGGCTAAGGCTTGAATAAAAAATGCTCTCTTGCCATTTTCAGAACCAGCCCTCTTGCCATTCAGTTGAACTTTTTATTCTCTGGATATTTGTTGTTTGCGTGTATTGTATCAATCTACTGAGGTACTTGTTGAATTGGTGCTTCACCCAACTCAATTTCTTTTGTTAAATTGGTTTTAATTTTGGTTTTTGGGAACAAAATAGACAGCACAAATATTCTTGATTTACACACATAATCATCATTCGTGATCTACACCACACATCATGCATCCAAAAATAAAGAAAATACACAATGAAAATTCATGCTCCCAATGAAAATTCAAAGTGCACCAGTGTTGGGGATTGTAGCCAAGTGCACCAGGAACATTGTACAAGCCAATTGGAAGTGGTGCAAGGATAGACACATGAGAATCTTTGGCTTTTCTCCTACCATCAACACTAGAGAAGACAGTGTAAACAAGCACAAAGGTGCCTGTAACCTCTGCACATCAACCATCTGCCTTGGTGTGTGCAGTTTCCATGTTTTGTCAAGCTATTTTACTGCTCCTTTAATGATGGCTTTTTATGTTCCTTTTTACTTTTTTGCATAAGTGATCATTTTCATTTGCTCTGATTTTGTAATTCTTAGTATTTTGTTGGTGTGTTTTAGTATTTTAATCATGCCTGCGATGCAAAATTCTGACTATCTTGAAGACAGCTGGAAAATGATTTTCTTTTGAACTTTCCTTGATGTATTCAGCAGCTGCTATTGCATGCTTAATTTCTTTAAGCATTATTGAGTGTATGTTCTGTTTCTTTACATTTAGCATCTCTTTTAGGGGTCTTTTGTTTCTGTGGATAACTCACTAAGAGCATGAATCCCTGTGTCCAATCGCATTCTAATACAGCATTTGCATAAGTCAATACTTATCCATTTGGGTTTTGGACATGGCTATCCAAAATATTGCATAGGTTGGTGTCAAAGGGGGAAGCTGGAATGAAGCTGTCCAAGGCTAAGGCTTGAATAAAAAATGCTCTCTTGCCATTTCCAGAAGCAGCCCTCTTGTCATTCAGTTGAACTTTTTATTTTCTGGATATTTGTTGTTTGCATGTATTGTATCAATTTACTGAGGTACTACTGAACCATGGCTATAAATCTAGTGAAGTACTACAAAGAAGAATGATGAATTGTATCAATATCCAGACTATTTTATATATATAGATAGTTCTGATTCATTCATTGGCTAATGAGTCCTTTGGCCGATCGACTGTTTAGTTGCAAACCCAGTTATGTCAGAATGGGTGGAACTTCTAGGACTTCTAGGGGGTTAAGAAAAGAAATAGCTTGGCATTAAGGTCCACATTTAGCTAAGAACTGGTTGCTTTGGTAAACTGCACGAGCACTAGTTGAATTGGTGCTTCACCCAACTCAGTTTCTTTTGTTAAATTGGTTTTAATTTTGTTTTTTTGGCAACAAAATAGACAACACATATTCTTGATTTACACACATAATCATCATTCGTCATTTACACCACAAATCATGCATCCAAGATGAAAGAAAATACCCAATGAAAATTCATGCTCAGAATGAAAATCCAAAGTGCACTAGTGTTGGGGATTGTAGCCAAGTGCACCAGGAACATTGTACAAGCCAACTGGAAGTGGTGTCGGGGAGGATATGATTTCCTTTTGAACTTTTCTTGATGGGTTCAGCAGCTGCTATTACCTGCTTAATTTCTTTAACCATTATTGATTGTATGTTCTGTTTCTTTACATTTGACATCTCTTTTAGGGATCTTTTTTTTCTTTATTTTGAGAAAGCTAATATATTTGATAGTGACAAGTGGTATTGTATAGGGAATAAGATGTAGATAAAGAAATTTCAAAGATTTGGTGCGTATTTCTATAGTTTATAGTTGGTGTAAATCTAGTTTATCATGTTCGTGATGGCCACGATTATGGTTGACATATACGAAATACAATCAATTGTTTAAGATCAAAGACTTGTTGCTTGACAATTGAATTTTTAAAAATTCAGTATTTAAAAGTGTGATAAATTACTAGCTAGACATTTTTTTATCAGGTGTAGGTGAGATTTAGGAGATGGATAGCGACGATGAAGAAGAAGTAGCCGAGACCATGGTCATGCAAGCTATGGCCGCATGCGTATCTGCTGTTGGTGAATATTGCCGTCACTATATGTTAAGAGAACCCAGCCGTCAAGGTGATGACGAGCGGGCAAGGTTTACAAATTCAATCGTGCATGCAAGTGACAAGGATTGTTTTACGCAGTTGATGATGAAACGGCACAGTTTCTTCTCATTATGTGACGTATTGCGTGACAGAACGCACCTACGCGATACTCGACATGTTAGTCTTGATGAGCAAGTTGTTATCTTCCTTCATACCATAGGACATAACGTGCGTAATCGTGTGATAGGACACAGATTCATACGTTCAGGTGAAACTGTAAGTCGTCACTTTCATCGTGTCCTTAATGCGATAGTGTCCTTGTACCCTAATTTTGTTAAGCAGGCGGGTACTGAGACCCCCTTGGAGATTCAATCGAATCGTTACTGGCAAACTTATTTTCAGGTAATAATTTCATCATGGGATGCGATTTTGCATATTAATTTTGTCATATGCTAATATTTGTCATATTATCTTATAAGTGAATTTCAATCTCAACGACGATAGGATTGTGTTGGTGCAATAGACGGGATGCATATTCCCGCTTTTGTGGAATCATCACAGCATCCAAGCTTTCGCAACTGGAAGGGTATCGTGTCTCAGAATGTACTTGCTGCTTGTACCTTTAGCATGACATTCCTATACGTGTTAGCTGGATGGGAGGGTTCCGCTTCGGATGCACGAGTCCTACATAATGCGTTGACCCGCAGTGATGATCCACTAATTGTACCAAACGGTAATTGTTTCTTCATAAATAACATACAAATTTTCATATCACCCTAAACATCATTCTCAATATAGTAAGCCCCATCACCCTAACTTTTACACAATGTAGGAAAATATTTCGTCGTCAACGTAGAATATGCTCACTCACCTGGCTTTATGGCGCCTTATCGCGGTGTTCGATACCACTTGCACGAATATCGAACCGGAAGAGCACCCATGAACAAGAAAGAGTTGTTCAATTACAAACACGCGCAATTGCGAAATGCAGTTGAACGTTGTTTTGGGGTAATAAAGGGACGGTTTCCTATCTTGAAGATAGCTGCACAATATCCATTTGAAGCCCAGGTAAAGATTGTAATATCTTGTTGTATACTACATAATTTCATTCGGCAAGATGATGAAAATGGACAAGATTTGGAGGATGCTGGTATAACTGTGGGGGATGCAGAGAGAAATCCTACACCTAACGAGGTATCAACAATGGATGAGCGTCAGTGGCTAGTGCAAGCGACAGAACAAGAGAAATCTGCGTGGATCAATGTTCGAGATCAGATTGCGGAGCGAATGTGGACCGATGCGCAAACAAATAGTAGGACTATATAGGGTCATTTTATTTTAAAGAGTTGTTAACTGATGTCATTGGCGCGCGCACACACACACACACACACACACACACACACACACATATATATATATATATATATATATATATATATATATATATATGAGTACGAGAAGACAGTCGAGATGAAGTCTGTCCATTTTTTACATACATGTTTGCTCGATATGATTAATTGCTCTTTCAGTAATACATAGTTGCTAGTATAATATTGAACTTCATTTCTCTGGAAGTTGGTTTTTAACTGTTTATTAATCCTTCACTAGGCGACATGACTGACTATTCTATAAGAGATACACAAACTCTGACACAATCCCCAATAAGAACTCCAGTTCTACCGACAAGAAGCTCTCCACGTGAGAAGACTATTAAATCGCTTGCTGAGCCGCTATCATGCGCAGCTAAAATCAAATGGACCCGGACCATGGATCAAATATTATTCGACGCTTTGCTTGAACAGATATCTCTAGGACGGAAAGCAGATAACGGTTTTAAGAAGGAGGCATATAATGAGGCCGCTGCGGAGGTGTCGAGGAAGACGCAGATTATGGTGAACTGGCAGAACGTTCAAAACCGAATGCGGTATCACAAGCGTGAGTACAACGATCTGAAGGACATGCTGGCCGCAAGTGGTTTCGGTTGGGACAGCGAGCGTATGGTAGTAACCGCACCCGACGAGGTCTGGGATGAGTACCTGAAGGTAATCATTGCGTACAATACTTTATATTGCAAATCAGCATTGTATCAAATTTATTTACTAAATAAATATATTTCTTGATTGTAGTCGCATCCAAGAGTAGAAAGGTTACGCGGGAAGCGGATTGAGCGAATGGACGATTTAGTGGTGATTGTTGGTTCGGACCACGCAACTGGCCGCTACGCTCAGGGAAGCAGAAGCATAGCTGCGTCTTCCTCTCGTATTCAGCGAGATTTGAATGACACTTGGACTAAGTTGAACGATGAGACACATGTACCAATCGATCTTTCCGAGGATCATCTCGGAGATTCGACTGGGAATTATGATTTTTTAACTGATCCAATCCGAACAACAGAAAATCGTTCATTCTGCAGCACTCCCACCCGAGCGACTGATTTGAGAGTAGTCGTGGTGAGAGTGCATCTACGAAACGGATGCGTGCTGCTCGTCCCTGTGACGTCCTTGACAGATCCCTGAATGGTGTGGCGGAGCCAATGCGAAACTTTGGACTTGAAAAAGAGGTAAACCGCACTAGTAAAGTGCTGGATGTCCTCGAGGAGGTTCAGGGGTTGAACAACACGGAGTTTATAGAAGTTGATCGGATGCTGACTCGGGATAAGCAACTAGCATCCTTTTTCGTAAGTCTTCGTCCGGATCGGAGGACCGATTGGTTGAAAAAAACCTTGTCTGATATGAATGGAGGGATTGGTGGGGGTTCTTCTTGATGGATTAAAATACTTATATCTCGCATCAAAACAGGAATTTCTTTTTGGTGGTTTTGTAATAACTATGTACTGATTTGTAGGGGAACATTATTTTTCTGACTATTTTTGTGTATGTTTCTCTGTTTTAAATGTTGGTTGGATACTTATAAACTATACCATTTTGCTTGCGTTTACATGTTTATCATGTTGATTAAATGCAATTTTATCAATCTATTATATTTATATGCTTTCATTATATGATTAATATAACATACATTTTTTTCTATCATCGTCGTATTTATGTGAATGCAGATGGCTAACAGTAAATACTATGTTGTAATCAATGGACGACGCCCGGAGATATATATGTCCTGGGATGAGGTACGATTGCATGTGGAGGGATTCAGCGGTGCTAGACATCGAACATTCCAAGATGCGACCACATGGTGGAATGAAAACTATGCAAGTTCAAGTAGTGGATTAATTAGCCGGCGATGTGGTGAGGTACATTCCCCTACAAATGCTTGGAATTCTATCCGAGAAATTCCGAGATCCATGGTGTGCAAGAGTACACAAACAGATGATGCCACCCTGAAATTCGGGGAAGCGGTGACAGCAGCAGTAGTTGCAATCTTAGTGTTATTCTTTATATTATATATAATAATTAAGCTGTAGTTTTGGATGGTATTAATCCTATATGCTATTTTAATTTTAGTAAACAATAGATAAGTAATTCTCGAACACTTTGATATGGCATGTATAACTGCATCTTAACTACAAATATCATTATATATAGATTTGAATGTAAAATGTGATAGAAATGTATGCATTCATCATTTCTTTCATCGATATCTCCCTTATTCTCCATTAGTATGAAGTTCACTACAAATGAAGTCCAGCATTTTGAACCTAGTTTTCCAAGGGCCAGGTATGACCACTTGAAACCCGGATTGGATTAAAGTACACACACTCCTAAGAAATGTATTTTTCTGTGTAGGCGACAGTTGTTTGCTTGGGTAACATTACACAACAATTTTGAAACAGCTGAACTTAACAGTGAGTAGTAATGCCCTTTGCATATAGGCTATATTGTCTTCAAGTGTGTAGTCATAATGCACTTACATCACTTAGGTTTTGAATAGGTAAATCTCAAGATTTTGGGAGAAGTATGTGAAAGAACATTTGACTGAGAGTATGGTGTTCTCTTCCTTACATTTGCATTACGTACAGGTACAAAGTCTGTACATTGGCATTATAAGTTTTGGTTTAGTACATATTTATATTATACTCATTTTTGGAATAAACTCTTTACAGGTTCACCCGAGGGTTTGGAGGGAAGCATTATGCATGCCTACAATATGCAATGGTTTAGAAGACAATACAGTTGCAGCTGAGACTGCCCCTTCCTTACTATGATATTAGACATGAGAATTTGTTGTTGTTTTGGTGCTAACGAGCGGGTTACTTTTGCATGTTCCCGATTTTATTTGATTTTATGCATAGTATTTTACTTTGTTTCTGCCTTTATTTATTTAAGAAAATTTTGAGGGCCGATCACATTCATCATAGGCCACCTAATTCCTTGGCTTTTGTTTGTATAATTGACATTTTTTTTCTAATTCTTGCATACATATTGTATTGATATTTTTCTTCTTAACCACATAGGGTCATTTGACGTGTGGTGGTGTAACGAAGAGATCTAAGGTTGGCACTAGATCTCTTGTATTATACAAACCACGCGTGGTGGTGAACCCGACCGCATGCATATCTACTATAGGTGAAAATTTCTCGTATTATGCAAGGGCACTAATGTTTACATTTTTGGTTTGTATGAGTGGGCCTATGGATCATGCATCCAAAGCGTTGAAACTATGGGATCCACCATGGTTAGATGACGCACCAAAGATCTGAGCCATAAAATTTTTATCATGTAGTGCATGGGCCACTCAAAGATTACGGTGATATCTACAATGGCTCCATTTGTACGAAATGAAATTTGACAAATAGTGTACAAACTCCCAAACAGGATTCCCATGGTTGTGGTGTTTTCGGCAAGCAATCCCTCAATTTTCCAAACAACATTGGTTCACGGGATGGTTGCAATACCACACCACCCAAACACAACCGATGCTGGTCATGGAATTGGGTCTACACGCAGACCACCCGACCATCCACTGATAGCAGCATTAAATGCTGCTGTCTATCTAATTCTATACACCTCAATACGCGGTAAGCGGTTTGGCCAAACAGGGCCTTAACTCTTTCAAGAATTGAAGGTATTTTTGTAATTTCTCATTTTAAGTGAAAACCCAGTACATGGTGAATTTCATGAAAGATAGGAGCTTGCACAATCCAAGATGACCTTCCTAGATCCAATTTATAATATCCATTGAGTTAGCTTCGCCAAAGACTAGTCCACATAGCTTCATAGCAAATAAGTGCATTCCTCTACTCAAGGTCTAAGGCTTGGGCTTTAATCGCATCTACAACCACAGCAATTATATGTTCATCATCTCTAACCATACCCCGGATCCCACTAGGGACAGGGTTCCCTATGAAGAAGAGATGCCAGCAAGGTAAGCTTCCACCAAACTGATTGGGGGCAAAACCAATGAGGCACAATATTATTTCCAGGGTCTTCACAGTTTGTACGAGTGAAAGGAGGGGATCCTCCAACTTAGGGTTAGAAAGGAGCTAAAGATGCAAGAAGCTATAGGCATCCATCTCCTAATGTGTTTCTCCTAACTAAGAGGGAGCTGAGCCAAAGATGCAAGAAGCTGTAGGTATCCATCCCCACTGTCAATGAACACCGTTGAAATAACCAAACAAGAGAGTGAAAGCCCCCACTTATTCATTCTCTTTAAGTATATGTTTTAAAAGTGAAGTTACAACATTAGTTTGCCTCCCAAGAGTTTGCGGCAATCCTCAACCAATGACCCCTTTTAAGGACAACACTCTACAAAGACTACGGACTAAGACTAAGACCATGGAACTTGTCTCTCTCCTCTTCATTCCCAGATAAAGGTCGCTCTGCAATTTTTCAAGCTTCCTCACCCAATGAGCCTTTTATGGAGCCGCTCCATGCGAGTGCTTCATTACTCACATCTTCCAAAATCTCACCTTGTCTCTGTTTTCACTTTTAAAAGATCATTCCTCGACGATCTCCCAAAATTTTCTCCATGTAAACCCCACCAATTTGAATGCTTTTCCTCTACACTCCCAAGCAGTTTCCCCCCTTTCATCCCACCCACCATTCTCCTTCCCATTGTTGCCAACCACACTGCAGAAATCACTTTCCTTTTCACCAAATCTTGCTGAGAAGGCTCCAGTTCGTTCCCCCTAATCTTCCCCACCCCATGCCAGCCTTCTTACTTCTTTGCACCTCACTGCATTTGATCATGCGGTACCTGCCTCTCCTATTCCTCACCAATCTCTCTGTAATTTTTCAAGCCTTAGGGTCATGGAGGCTGCAACCACAACATGAAAAAAAAAAAAAAGAAAGATAAGGAATAGGTGGCAAAATAAGACCCAGCAACAGTTATTTTCCTCTCCACTAGCCCAGTCTTTTATACAAAAAAATATAAATCCACAACCAGGTATTGTATCAGTATTGAAGGCCAATATATTATTGGGAAAATGTTCTTCTCCCACTTTAGTCTCTCCACAAAGAACATGGATCTTCCATCTTCATAAAGATTATTGGCTAACTAACCTTGATGCAGCGTAAGGTCATCAACTTGGGACAAGTTTTGCATTGATCCATGGGGCATCCGTGAAATGAGATGGGAGTGCACTTTCTTACATAGCTTCTCTTTAGAAAATGGGGAGTCCTCTGTTACATGGTTTCTCTGTGTGTTTCACATTGTGCAGAGCACAAAAAATGTGTCATTGCCTAAAAAAATTGTCAATTAGGGTAACCATGCAAAATGTCAATTGAGTGTATTGAGGTAAATCACATCTCTAAGGATGAGAACCTTGGCATGTCCTCGAGACTTACATATGTAGCCATTAATATGTACCCTTCTACTAATCTCCTCAGTGAGAAGAGTCAGATCCAATGGTATATTCTACAAGTCCCACACTCTTGACATGGTAAATTTATCTTCAACCTCCACTTTCATTCCCATCCTATGATGTGTTATGAATGTCAATCCTAAGACAAGTTTATACTCCTTTCCGTTCCTATGCTCCCTCCGCAAATGCAAGTGACATGTTTTATACCAACCTTCATCTAACTCAATTTTTTTGAACCAAAATCTTATGACCCAAGTTCATACATGATGACAACTATTGGCTACCAGGACAACAAAAAAAAAAAGCAAGAAAAAAGAAGAAAAAAGGAAATGCCAAGACGCATTGCGAATCATGTAAAAAAAGAGGAAGGTATTATTGCATACCAAGACAGTATGTATCACAAATAATGCTCTCCCAAAATTTAGTTAATATCCAGAGAAAGAAAGTATAGAAGGCTGGATTCCCAACACTGACATGTTGGGACATACTTAAGAAAGGCAAACACACCACCATTTTTTAGAAGCACTATGTATCACAAGTCATATTTAGGCTTTAAGGCTTTAACAAAAACATAGGAAGCTTAAAAAAAACCAGCCTCTAGCACATGAACAAGTTGACATGCTGTTTCAATATGGATGCCTAGATATACCTCTGGCAACATTCAGTAAGAAGAGAGTCCAGTTCTCTTGAATGAAGATTGGGGTAATATATTGCTAGAAAATAGAAGACATGTAGAGTGCAGACAGAAGGATGATACCCCATCATCATCGCAGCAAGATCACCCCTTGCAGAAGAAAGACACCCATGAACTTTGATGCATGTACAAAATGGTGTAAACATTAAATATGATTCACATAGCTAGAACTTGGATTGGTCCTACAAGATACCAAATTCATGATATTCATCCAAACTGAGAACCCCTGACACTCACTTCAAAAACGGCGAAAGAAAATAGTAAAGGGTTCTAGCCAACAATGGATAGATAGTCACAACAACACGGAAAAAAGCAAAGCTAGCTAGTCCATCAGAACCTACTATTGTCTCAAGATACTTTATCGCCCATCTAAACCACCTTCTTATGTTTCAACGGCCCTCTTGGAATCTTACTAAGAACCTTGGCATCAAAAACTGCCCACTGCTTCTTGAATTCGGCCATCGCCTTCTCTGCAAAAGAGTCAACCTGGTCCTCGTATTTCTCATATAGAACAGGCACCGTGTGGAGCAAAACAAACACTGTTTCAAAGAAGATAAGACAGCATAGGTTAAAATCACATCAATCCTTAAATAGTCTACCAATTGACATAAAAATCAAGTAAGCAATGAGACAATTTCCTCGCAATGAGACAATTTCCTCACCTATGTAGAACAAGGTCAAGAAATTGCACCAACTCCCAACAATCGACAGGACCCACAAGCCAGCAATTACCTGAACAACCGAAGCACATCTTCTCATGTAAAAACACAAATTACAAAATTACCCGATTGGCAAATGCATCAGAGAGATCTTAAGAGAACATACAGCAAGAAATTTCCGCAGATCCCGTCCAGATGCAATTTCCCTTAAAGCAGCCAGACCCTGGTTGATATCATAACACAGGTTGATGGCAGTGTCACGGACAATGTCTTGTGGGATCCTTACTTCAGGAATGCGTGGTGGAGACCTAATGACGGAACATGTTAGGAACCAAAATTGAATCAGGTGACGACATTTCTAACCCAGTAAAAAGTGGGAAGACGGATTACTTGTTGATGAGAGTGGAGGCATTGGACCACAGGAACAGTATACCAAGGGTGAATATGAGGCAGTGGCAGATGAGCGTAAGCAGATTATACTCGATCAACTCAAACAGAACCCACAGAATGGTGGCCCCACCCAAAACGCCTGCAGAGATCTTCTTGTTCCTCCATAGAAAAATATTTGCAGCTGCAGATCCAAATTCAAACGACTAAGAGCCGCACATGCACACACACAAGAAAAATAGCAACAGGAAAAACAAAATTTTCCAAAAATTAATGATTATCAAGAAAATAATTAAGATGAGGCAGTAGGAGAGGACTGTGAAAAAAAAAAAATCCATTTCAGAAAACAGCAGTAAAAGAAGATCTCAAGTTAATAACGAGTTTGTAAAATAATCCACCCAACAAGGGATGGAAAAATTAACCAGATATTAAAACGTAAAAAATAAGAAATAAAATAATATAAATTTTCAATCAATCAATCAATATATATATATATATATATATATATATATATATATATATATATATATATATATAGAAATCATTCAGACAGCGAAAAAAAAGAAAAGAAAAGAAAAAAACAAAATAAACAAAATAAAATCAAGATCTACTTTACCGACTGCCCGATCTGAGAAATAAACAAACGATATCGCCTATAATATTAAAGACCTTAGAAAACAGAAGCTTATAATCCATTTCCTTGAATCGAACTAGGGTTTTCAATTATTTCATGAACTGGAATTCTCTAATTTATTGTTAGAAAAATGGGAACTGTAAAAGAAAATTAAAAAGGAAATAGATGAACTGGAATTCTCCATACGCGTTCCTCCGCCTAAGACCTTGTGCACGGGCTTCTGTCTCCCAAAAAGCCGATAAATCGACGATTTGACGGCCGAGGGGGACGATTTAACGGCCGACGGGGACGATTTCTCGTTGTCCGAATCGGACGATGACGATGAGGACGAATCCTGGTGGTGAAGCTTCTCCGTTATCTTCTCCGTAATAGAATCAACGCCGGAAGGCGAATCTACACTGTGCTCAGACATCGATCACACCCTAACGTCCGTTAAAAGAAAAAGCAGCAAACTCTTTGAAAGAACCAAAGACTCCAATACGCTCTCCGAACTCGGCAACTTTTTGTGATTGCATTACAAGCCCTAAGCGATCGGCCTAAATAGCGGCATAGAATACCGAACCTAGGGGACGCGATCTCAGCCGTGGGATCAAAAGAGTCCGAGCCTCTACTTAAATGAACCGAGCCTGTTGGTTCGGAAGTATTTCGAAAACCAAAGAGGTGCAGGCAGCTGTCCGAAAAGAGATATTTACGAGGCTACAATAGACGCCGTCAGTCATTGTTAACGGTCGTTAGTGGGAATTACTGGGGATGGAGGACGCCGTCAATATGCCGTTACTTTACAAGAGGTGACGGCTACCGCCGCTGGACGTCCGCGATATCACCGCCCTACACGTGTCATCCTTTACGACTTCTGACACCGACTACCAGCCAGCGTGCTAGTGGACCAGGATAGAGGAGGCGTGGCGCACCCCGGAGCGGATTAAGTGAGACCCCGGACCTATCTAAGACGGTGCGGCCCCTACCGTGAGGCCCACCTTGATGTATGTATTTTGTATCCACTCCGTCCATTTGTTTTTACATATTATTTTATGATATTATCCAAAAACTGTAACAGATTCAATTATCAGGTGGACCATATTATAAGAAACAGTGGTGATTGGACGCCCTACCATTAAGAACTTCTTAGGGCGTAACTTAATGTTTCCGTAGTGTTCATTTTCTATCCGATCTGTCGATAAGGGAAAAAACAAATATCAGCTTGATCCAAAACTTTTGTGACCCATTAATAGTCAATCACCACATTTTTCTGCTGTATGGTCCACCTGATAATTGAATCAGCTTCATTTCAGGCACAGTGCCCTAAAATGATATGGAAAAACGGATGAACGGCGTGGATGCAGAATACATACATCAAGGTGGGCCCCACCAGCATGGGTGAGTCCTGCGTCGAGAGGGTACAACGTGGCTGCTTCTGGAAAACGCGTTTCAATTCATTAATTTAAAAATGGAATTTGAGGAGCTCTTGGGCGTTAAGGAATGGAAGCGTTGAGGAGAGCACGTAAACTGAGGTCAGCAAAACTTGTTGCAATCAGCCCTGGGCTCCTCATTCGCCACATTTTCTGCAGCTTATTTTCCGTACGGATTCAATTGCAGTAATCAAGTGGGCCCCCCATGACGTTTGTACGCCCATTGGATACATTAACGATTGTAAATTACCCTAATAAACAGATACATCAGCTGTATCATGATACAATAAATATATATATATATATATATATATACTTCTGCCAAAATGTGCAAAATAATAAAGAGTGTACAAAACGTAGGGCGCACTACGCTATGAGCTAAGGTTAAAATAAAGTGGATCCACTCATCGGGTGGGCTGCACACTATACTTTCACCGAGTCATACCATTTAGCTCACCTTTCTCACGGATGGTGATTCTCCACGTGATATGTTGGCCCGAAAATAATAATAATAAAATTGGATGCACCGTAACTTATGAACAGCCGCTGGATGATCAAAGACATCCAAATTAAGGGCTTAAAAATGGATAGACCTTTTTCATGAAAATGAAGGAAAAAAAATAAATAAAAATACGTCCCAACGCATGATGGGGCCCACAGTGAGAAGAGCAAAATCATCATTTTAGGAAAGCTTTTAGTTTTTATGGTGGACTCAAAAAAATCCATATCTAATAATGGCACGTGATAAGTTTTTCACTGAAAACACATCAACTAAAGAGGACACATACTTTCCTTTTTTTTTTTTTTTTTTTTTTTTCACTCTTGCCTTGTATTTTACGTGCCTTGATTGGAGGGCTATGATCATTTGGTCATGGTGATTTTACGTGCCCGTAAGTGATTCCGTGGTGAGGATGGAGAAAATTCTCGGATTGGGAGATCCCAGCAAGCAATCAACCATATCATTGGGCTTTTCACCTCTGAACAATTAACTCAGTTTGTTTATATTTGGCGGGCACCGTAAGCGTGAGAATTTAAAACGTGACAAGTACGGAGCATCTCCCATCCCAAATGGCGCCCATCAGATCAATAGGCCCAGTCACAAGCCATGGACCCCTCCTGTACGGAGTTGAGGGCTTACAGATATTTTGAGGTTGTCAATGGCTGGGCTCAAGTCAGCCCAACATAGGCCCGTTTAAATTTCAAGCTAGGTATAGGCTGATTGATGACCATGGGGCTTGGAAGTAAGGTCCGTGCTTGATCATGATCATGATTGATATAAAAAGGCCGAGGACCATGCTCAGGCTGTGTCTTTGAATACAAAATATTGTTAAATTTAAGCCCAGGCCTTGCTTCTTTTTTCCTTTCTTTTCTTTTCTTTAATCCTTTTTTTTTTAAAAAAAAAAATAAAAATAAAAATAAAAATTTTAAATTTTGGGTTGAAAATTAGGGACCAAGCACCATCCATGGGCTAAAATTGAACCTACGCCTGGCTTGCAGTGGACCTGCCCGATTACAGACCTAGACCATCGTGGGAGGTTGGGTACCCTGTGTTCTAGTACAACTAATAACTAGTCATATGACCAATGTGTAGATCAGTCCAGATCAATTGATACACCACCTCAAACTGGTCAATGAGGATAGCTTTCTTGAATCATTGCTCTAAAATTTTATTGACTGTCCAATAATGTGTAATAGATGGAATAGCTATCAACTCAAACCATCCGATTTTTGGGCCATAGCTCCCCATGAGATCTACTAATAGGGCAGTACAGATCGAATAGCCACAGTGCACCAATCAAGGTTTGCAGGGTTGATACCTTTTTTCTTTTTTCTGGTGGGTATGGTCAGATTGAATGACATAATTGACAAAATAGAATTGGACTACACTAGATCCTAACCATTCCTTGAGATATTTGCAATTCTGCAAAGACTAAAGAGAGAGTATCAATAATACATAACAAATGCTTAGGCTGTGTTTGGGTGCCGCTTAAAATTAGTTCATTTCATTTTTAATTTTTTAACATTAATTATATGTCAGTCATTTTGGTAAGAAGAAAAAAGCAAATAATAATTATATGTCAATCATTTTGGTAAGAAGAAAAAGGCAAATACAAACTCTACCCGCACAAGACCTAAATTTCCTCCCAAGTTTAGATGAATTTTATTTCGCCCCTTTATCCTGTTTTCAAATGCATAGCTGTTTTGTTTTTTTGTTTTTTTTTTTTTAAATCTTTTGGGAAAGCATAGAAAATATCTAGATTTATTGAAGAAATAAAACCAATTAAACACTCTTATCACCACATTGTTTTTCCCAAAAATCTTTTTCTTTCCAAAATTAAGAATTCTAACATGGATCATTCATAAAAGTAAGGGCCTGTTTGTTTTGCAAATTTACCATGATAATGCAAAGGAAATGCATCATTATTACGATTTTACCACCACCAAAGCAAACACAAAATCTTTGATCAAATGCATATATAATCATTGCACTTTTTCGTGAAAACCTCAAATCCAAACAGCGACACCTGTGTATTTTGGCATTAATTTGACATTAAGTAATGAAAAAAATGTCACTGTTATGATTTTGCTACTGATAAACCAAACATAGGAATCAACAGTCAAATGTCAGGTAAAGAAATTTGTAATCATTGCAGTAATTGGTGAAACAAACAGGCCCTAATTTCAAATCAAGCAATTCATCAAGTGACATCGCCATAAATAACCTCTCATCCGAAATCTGGTCCTTGGGACAATACTAAAATGTTGGATTTGAGGTGAAAATGGACAGGTAAGTGTCTGCATTCAATCCTCAAGTCTGCTAGCCTTACTTTATGATCACCTCAATCATTGTGACCATGCCCGATGAACGGCTAAAACCTCAAAACATGCTCACATATACAGCATTAAGAATGGGCTACCTTTGCAGTGTAAGATTAATATCTACGAAGCAGCAAGGAGTGTCTATCCTTTGGCTAGTTTTGTGGGGTTGATGCCAATGCTTAGTAGGCCTAGTTTGGTATAGCAAAAGGCACTACGTTAAGTGTTGCCTTACTCAAATCTTCACATATCTTGCGGGGTGAACCAACCAGTCATCTGGTGGGACTCACCATAGGTTCTCTACGATGTAAACCGCATCCTTAGAATGCTGCTTACCATGTGGTCAGTATGTATTTGTGGGAGGGTTGGTTACTAGTTGAGTTTGGTTAGGAATTAGGATTAGAGTTGTGAATGAACAAGTATTGAATTAAGCATGGTATGAGTTTTAAAATAAATTGTAGATGCTGTGTGAACTACTAATTAAAATAAAAATAAAAATCCAAGTTTTGGATGTTCATCCTGTCAAATAGATCAAAACAACCAATACATCCCAGGCCATCTTAGATTTACTGACTGATGTGGCGATTGTTTTACTGCAGAAAATGAGACATTTAGAAGGTTCATATTGCAAGCTCTCCAAGGGCACCATTTGTTAAGCAATTTCCAAATTGTTGTGTAACTTTAAATTTCAAATAACAAAAATGGAAAAAGATGGTGTCTATTTAGTGTATGAGGGGAGGCTGGTGGTGCCATATCTCCCATCATTCAACAATTGTAGGTGTAGATTCCCACCATCTTTAAATGGTGGGAGAGATACTGTGAGTGCCCTCTCTCTGTACTCCTCCAGTGCATTGAAGTCATACTAAAAAGCTACACATCTAATTAAAAAAACCAATGAAATAAAACCTGCACCAGATTTCTGGCACAACGGCTGGTCCAACTGGTCAGGCTCCTCTGCCCGTTTCAGCCCAAAACTCTGCTTAAATGATAAAAAATAGAAATATTTTAGTAGTCTACCACCAGATTAGTGGTCAGGGTATTTGACTTTGTAAGTCATGGGTTCAAGCTTTGATTGATGTAGTGGCATCACTAGTGATCCAGCCGATTTGGTGGCCAGTTCCGGTCTGAGATATCTGATTCTGTTCAGATTTCAAAACACTGCTACTTGGCTTGAAAACTAGGTGTAAGATATAATGGTTAAGCTAGGCTTGAACCCAAGACCTCAATGTAGAAACAAGCTATCTACTTTTGATGCTATGAGATTCTCTTGAAATCCCAATTAGTTGGGATAAGGCGTAGATGATGGCGAAGATGATGAGATTCTCTTGGAACAGTCAACACTATCTACCATTGGGAAGCTTTCAGTGAGAGTACCAACGAAATTGCTTCCTTTTTTTTTTTGGGGGGGGGGGGGGGTGGTGAAATCTTCCATGAATTATTGAATGGGAGATGGATCTAAGGGCCACTTGAATGTACTGAACAGTGGGGATGCTATCATCAGCAAAATTGCATGTCAGGTTGACGTTGTGCTGAGATGAAATCAGGATTGAAGCCGCTTGATTGGGTGCTCAGTTCTTTGCTGACAAGTTGATTCAGTGAGTTTTCACTGAGTCCAGGGTAATTGGAGAGCCGATTTTGGTGTATTTTTCTAGCAGTATCAGTTGCTGATTTGGTAGGTTCGGGTCTTCTAGCTAAGTCGCAGACAAATCCGATATTGAGTCAAGTCGCCTCGAGTAGTCTAGGTATTTTATCTTTTAGAGGTTTCACTCAAATTCATAATTCAATTTATTTGATTAAATGTGTGAGGTTAAGAATCCCATAATCTCAGGTCTAGACTTTCTCGGGTTGGACTGTGGGGGAATCAAGTGAGTTGAATTGAGTTACTCAACAAGGTGGGTATTTACCTTCTAGATCCAATTAATTTTAAGTTATTGGATTTTAATCCCTATTTAGATGTGTTTATTTGAATTTGTCACAAAAGTGTCACATCTAGTTCCTCAATTGAGTTGGATTCGTGCAAATTCGTTGCGATTCGAGTTGAATTCATTCAATCTGATTTGAGAGGTAAGTTCTCATCATCCTTTACTTAGAAATGTCATTTAATATTAATCCTTATACAAGTGTTAGATCCAACTAAGCCTAGGATGTAGTGCACACCTAAATTTCATTTATAATGAAAGTTAATATACAACATTGCAATCTAATGAGGGAATTGGTACAACATAGGATTGGATTTAGTTCTCAAGCAAGAACACACTCTCTAGTCCACATTTGTGTGGAATCCGGTTGAAAGGAGAGGATTCACCCTTCAAGCTTTCCTCCATTATAATAGTTAAGTTTAGTTCCTTTGATTTGTTAATTTACTTGATCTAGTACGTATGCTTAGTTTACATGTATCATCTTCTAGAAGATTTAGTTATAAATGTTAATTTTAGTTTGCGAAATTCTTTCCTTGAACTTATTGATTATTCTGAATGCTTTACACATTCTAGATATCCGATTGAGTATTCTTATATGTATAGACTATGACATACTTTAAGCTATTTGATTGTCGAATTTGTTAATCTGATCTAAATGCGAGTAGAGTAATTTACATGTGATTGGTATTGATGATGTATGTGAAGTGAAAGTGATGGTTTATATGTATTTTGGAGATTGGATTTGTTGTGTGGCCTGTTTTGCCACATGGAGATTATTGGACGGTATTATTTGGAGGTTCCTTTAACTAGTGGTCGTTTGTGAATGGATTAAATGTACTTGGCTGTAGACTTCCATCTCGTGGATTATTTGTGCCTTATGGCTTGTGGTTTGTAATTTTTTATTCTATTCTTAGATGGACTTGGTGCCAATGTGGCTAGTTGGGAATTTTTATTTTTTTTTTATTTTTGAAACTATATATGGATTTGTGATTGTAATATCTAAGTGTTAAATCATGAGTGGTCACTAGTTGTAAAGGTTTATATAAATGGAATACTGTGAATCAATTGTATTACAGTCACTACTTGTAACCTTTCGAGTGTATTTTAATTATACTTGCTAAAGTCTCGTGAGCCGGGGATAGTGGTATGGGACACTATGTCCGAGTTGTCAGCCTATGCTGGGTGATGACCTCCCATAGTGACTTTAGAACTTCTCTAATGTGATGTTTATAAATTGGACTAATAACGGTTGGATTAATCATGCATATATAGCACATGGGCGCTATCGGGTGCTTGGTTGACTGTTTGAAGGACTAGTTTATAGTTCGAACGACCCTTATTTATTTAGAATCGGTCGACTATTTGAAAAACTTATTCTCTTACATGAATGAACCGATTGTTTGAAAGGCTTATTCAATTGTTCAGCTGGATGTGCATCCTCAGGCTGATTGCATGTCATGAATCCATGCATTAATCAAGATTAAATTGACGACTGAATGTTGTAGTCATTAGTGATAAATGGATTGTATCTCCTTATCTTATACTTTGAATTGTGGTTTGGATGTATAATTGGTGTTGTACTTGTGAATTATGAATTGTAATTTAGATATTATAATTTTTTGAATTATAATTGTAAAGTGTGGATTGTGTCTTCTAGTGATGTTCAGGTAGTATCCTCTCATATTCCACTTATGAAGTGTAAATTATACATTCTTGTAATTTACTTGTGAAGTGTAGATTGAATATTGTACTTTCCTGAGTTTATTTGAATATTATTCTTAACTATTGTAATGCCTTGGTAATCTTGGGGGGTATACCTCACTAGGATAGCCATTAATGCAATCAAAACATATTCAGTTGGTATAAGATACATAGATAATGTGCAGGTTGGCACTTACATGGAGTACGAGGAGTTGTTTGATATTGTGGCTTAGATTTATTTCATATTTGCTTTAATATATTCTTTGGAATTTGTGTATTTAAGTCATTGGTTTGTATCAGCCTTTTGGGCCGCCATTTGTATATCTTGGGTATTGAATGTATATTTAGACTTTCCCTTTATGCGTGCTTTGTTTTTCTTCCGTTGCAATGCTTACTTTAAAAAAGAAAAAACTATATATGGAAATGTGGGCTATTTTTTAAGGTTAACACTTGGGATTTCGGAAAACGAGAACTAAACTCGGACTATGAAATCCAGGGTGTTACACCAACCATGCCATAAATGTAACTTTCTTGATCATGGAAGAGAATACAAGTATCTTGCAAATAGATACTAGTTCTTGTTGCACAACACAAACCTAGAGAAGCCACCCTTTGCTAACACATGCTAGTCGTTGGTGTCTCTTGATACTTGCCTAAACCAGATTGGCAAAGAAGAAACTCTACCATTAATCTTGTTCATTAAGAATGCTCACTTTCAACGCGCAATGCATTGCCATGAGCATACTCAATACCATTCTCAATGTCACTTTCCACTAGGATTGGACCCCCAAGTCAAAATAAAGTTGAACTTTCTTTGATTGTTGACAATTCTGCATAGCTGGAATTGTAATTCCCTGCCAGCATGAAAACATTAGGCAATCGAGCCTTTGTCAACCCTCACATCCCCACCTGCACTGAAGGAAGTAATTGCCATTAGAAAAAAGGCTTTAGCACCTGAACTTATATTCATAAGCTTTTCAGTTAGCCAGGCTATGCTATGGGGGAAGGGACGTGAGATCTACCAAGCGATTTGATATTAGATTGGTGGCTGCTCTGTGATCATTCAGGAGCACACTTTCGAGCCCCATGTGCTACACACAAGAAAAATTATACTTCAACCAATCCAGACAAGCCAGTTACCACATTTCAATCTTTTCTACCAGGTTTTGATTCATTATGGATGACTGAGAACCGAGCCATCACTACCTTGAACTCCGTCCACAACTCATCAAACATTCACTTGTGATAATGAAGTGGTGAAGTCATTGAAGATTCTTCTGCTACATTCATTGCAATTGCCCTGCATTATCATGTGCGGAAGCATAGTCCCTAACACCTTGCTTCTCAGATTAAATGGATAGGTCGTCAACCTTCAATAAGTTCCATTACTAAGCTTGAAGTACCCACAAGATACCAATTAAGTGTTACAACCCTAATTGGATGGACGCCTGGTTTTGTGGGATTTAAGAGATAGTTGCTTATGAAAATTGATAGCCAAAAATTAGTAGTTGGGATAGATAAGATTGCAATATTGTGCTTAGAATTGGGTTAGAAGGATAAGTAGAATTTGGAGTCCTTGCACGAGTAGAATTATTATTATTATTTTTTTTTTGTTCCTCTTTGATCTTCTTTATATTGAGCTTGATCTCCCACAATCGGAAGCATAGACTTCTTATGTCTTCTCTACTGCTCTCTGAATGAGTTTGGTGCTATGTCACAAACTTGTTTTAAATGATGATCAAAGGATAGAAGTAAAATAAAAATGGGAAGATATGGAACCATCATTAGGGAAACACAAGAAATGTCAAACCAGATTGTAGAACTTGGCCTATACAGGAATGCTGATTAAGATATGTTAATCTGTTTACTGTTGATTTGCAATCTCCTCAACCAAATATCTTGTAATCCCGATGGAAAATGTCTTATCCTTAATAATCCATAGCAATCTCAATTAGAATCAGCAATCCAAAAGGTGTGCTAAAGAGATGGAGAGACTAACAAAGAAAGGATCAAGATCTGATACTAATAAAGAATGCCTAGACTACATACACAGAAGGGAAAGAAAATGCACCCAATCTTGAAAAAAAAAAAAAAAAAAACTCCAAATAAGTTGAGAAATGAGCAAACAGATGGAAAAATTCATCTTCATGTCCTGGAAGACTAAAATCAGCTTCACATCAAATTCTTTCTGCTTGACATGATTGGCCTTTGGCTTGAGTCAGGTTGGTTAGGATTTCAATGTGGCTAGGGTTGGAGATTGTCTCCTGATGGCAGCTTTTGTCAGTTCTGCATTCTTAGGGATCAAATGCATGGATTGCCCAATCCAAGACTGACTAAGAGAAGGATCCAAAATTGGCCCTTATGAATTAGGGTATGGTTCCAAGTTCTCTAAATTGAATGCTAGTTGTTCCTTGGACATCAAAGGATGTCTTTCTATTTTCTTTTCGTTCCTTGGACATGAGAGGATGTCTTACTATTGTTCTTTTTGTTCGGAAGTTGAGTAGCATCCAATAAATAGGAGGTGGTCGTCTAAGCCTAGAATGGTTCTTGCAAATTCTATTCCTAAACCACTTGAAGCTCGGCTCACATTTAGCTGGTTCAGAGGATTCCAATCTATGTGCGGGCACTGTAAAGAAATAACAATTCTTCCACAGACTCTCTGTCTTTGTTACCATTATCAATTTGATACTCCTGACTCAGGCGAGTCACGACTCAAGACCGAGCGAATAGATCTGAGTTACCGAGTCTAAAAAACATGGATGGGGCTGATTTTTGCACAAGGTGTGGCAGGGCATGGGCAAGCCAGGCCAACTTTCACCCCATCTTTAACCAGTCAGTATCTGCAAACAGCTTGTGTGGGTGTAACAAATTCCTCTAGAAAACCAATTGAAAGTTTTAAAGAGTCGGTCACATACACAAATAATGGTTTTGATCTGTATCAGTGTACATATTTGAACTTCCCAATTGTTTGATTTTGTATTAATCTCTCCTGTTTACTCGCTTTTTCGGAGTTATTGTTGTATATGCTTATATCAAAGGCCGGATTTTGAGTCACAAAACCGTTTACTGGAATTGATATTTCTAAAGATGGAACGTTCCTAACGAGATATCCGTAGATTTTATAGGCAGACAAGATAAAATCAGAAAACGAGAGAGAGAGAGAGAGAGAGAGAGAGAGAGAGAGAGAGAGAGAGAGAGAGAGAGAGAGAGAGAGAGAGAGTTACCTCGTTCAAACTCCACTCGTCCATTTTAGAGAAGATGATGAAAATGGCTCTGGACCAAACCCACTGTTTCTCCCTTCCATTACTTGTTCCATCATAACCCAACGCACCTCCTTAACCAAACAGCTGCCCTGAAACTATGCTGCACCATCATCTTGTTCGCACTTCACAGACAATAGGAGAGTTCACCACCATTTTCGTTATGATGGTGACAAATCCACCGTACACGTGGCATACACGTGCTGACCGCCCAAATGTTAGGAATCGTTAGGAGTAGTAGATATACACGGAAACGAGACTAATCGAAACTTTCCATAGAGCGAATGAGTCATTACCATTTTGAAATGCTTCTTTTCAAGTATAACTCTAGTTTTTAGATCATATCCAGGGGTGTTTTTGGCAATTAGGAAATATTGGTGGTGGTTTACGTCAATATGGTGTGGGGGTGGGCAGAATATCCATTTCACCGAATGAGAATATGTAGATTGGGCAGGGAATATGCTGGTGGGCATATGCTCGTGAGTCCTGACAAATAGTTGGGTCTATCAATGGGCTTCCGTATTCGAATTACTCGTTATGCTGGGCCCATCAAGATGCCTAGGTACAGAAATGGAGAAGGTCCAATCAGCCCAACCGCGCATGTAGCTCGAATATCGACTGTTGTTCAACCTTTCTTTTAAGCTCCACCTTTCTCGGGCGCTTCTGGCCAAACTGATGAGCCAGCCCATCTACGTTTTTGGTCAGGGCATGTTCACTGGACCCCCCTGATGAATGATATGAATTTCTAGGAGAACATTGGTCTCTTGGGCCTCCTCCCCTCTTTGAGGAGAGCGGATTAGGTGCTGCCCTGGCCTCACCCAAGACGGTGCAGCACTGACTATGGGGCCCCACCTTGATGTATGTATTTTATATCCATGTTGTCCATTCATTTTTCCTTACCAATTTAGGTCATGAGCCCAAAAATGAAGTAGATCCAATTCTCAGGTGGATAATACAGGAGGAAACAATGGTTATTGATCATTAATGGGTCAAATGAGTTTAGAAACAAGCCTTTTTTTTAAAAAAAATAAAATAAAATAAAAGTTTTAACCTTCATCAAGGTTTATGTGACCTTATCAACAGGTTGGATGGCAAATAAACAAACATTACAGTGGACCTTAGAAAGTTTTTAATAGTAAGGTGTTCAATTTTCCTCTAGGTACACCCGAGATTTCCATCTTCATTTTTTGAGTTCATGCCCTAAAATGATCTGGAAAAACAGATGGACAACATGGATATAGAATACATACATCAAGGTGGGACCCACAGTGAGGAACTAGCCTCAAGCTAAAGTTAGGTTTGAGTTCAAAAATTAGCCATGTTGCCTAGTATTTAGAGCAAGGAAGTAGCATCACCATCAAATGGGTTCTACTTTCCGTCCACAAAATGAACCCCAGAGTAGGAATTGTTCTTATTCGACTTCTTCATCAGTTGACCAAAGATCCCAATTAGTTAGGATAAGGCCTAGATGATGATGTTTTGTAAAATCCAACAAACATTCAGAATTCAATGGTTTATGGATAACAGGTCTGAACTCTCGACAACCAATTAGACTTACCTTGGAGATGATTATGAATTTGGATCCATGACTTGGATCCACATTGAAGTGGATGACTTTCTAGTATCTGGATTGTAACTTGGAAAAATTTTAAGCAGTTTTTGTTAGACCATAGCAGTGGTTCGCTTGTGAAGAACTCTGCGATGGATGATTTTCCAACAGTGTATTTCTCATCCAAAGACTCTTTTTATTTATTTTATTTAATTATTTTCTCGTGCTGATATTTCAGTTTCTCCAAGTTGCCTTAGTTCTTGGTTGCTCATTTTCTGTTGAAAGTGCATTTAGAATGGCTCCTGACATGCTTGCATGTTCTATTATTTTGCTTAAAGAAATATGAATGTTTGGGGTCAGTAGTTCTTGTATGAAATGAATCGGAATTTGGTGCTTCCTAATTATCCAATCGCTCAAACTGTTGAAAGCTCCACTTCCTAGAGGACTGGTTTCAGATGTGGGTGCACAATATACCTAGCACATTCCTGAAATTTCAGCAATATCACCCATGAGCTAGGACTCCTAACATGGTATAGGTTACCTGTTATGGTATAGATTGGAAGTGAAGGAATAAATTTTAGGTTTTGATCATTAGACTGGCATTATGTTACTGGGAGTTGTTGCAGTTGTAGCTTTGAAGCGTGATGGTCATGCTGGCTTCAGAACCATTGTAGTAATTGAAAATCATTGGATTGGTGAATGACACAAAAGGAATTGGTAATAGCTGCATATCATAACCCCATGATTTAGGGTCTGCATTGTAAAGAAGAGATGTCGCATAGGAAGCTGGAAGCATAAGGAGTCATGTTATCAAGTTATTATGATGCTCGAAGCAGTAATTTTCTTTTTCCAAAAGAAAATACACATTAGTATGGATGTTTTCATAATGATGCAACTCAATGCAATGTGCTACAATGGTCAGAAACTAGCAACTTCATAATGCTCTAAATTTGCCCAAACTACAAACTCAGAAAGAAGCAGGCAACACCCTTTTTCTCACATTCAATCAGGCATCTCATGTTCTAAAAGAATCTAACACTAAAACTCGGATTTTCAGAATGAAAATTTTGAGAAACGACATGAAGATTCAATAGAGAACCTCAAAACTCTCTGATATTTTGAGATCAGAATGGCCTCGGTTGCTTCTCAAGGACTGCAGAAAAGAACATTTCTTGACCGACTTTATCCAGCTTGGGCACAACAATCCATTTATGCTTTTTGTACCTGAGCATCTTAAATGCATCTAGGTAATCAGCCAAATCCTTCTCCAAACAGAAGAAGCTGTCAATCCATAGCAGACCACCTGGCCTTAGAACCCTGTCCCAGTCATACAAGACAAAGTCCAAGAGCTGAAAATCAATCCAACCATCGAGAAATCTCGTCGTATGGATGATGTCCAGTGTATTGTCAAAGAAAGGAAGCCTTTGGTTTATGGTTAAGTAGAGAGGAACAACCCCTCGGAGCGCAATCATCTCGTTGAACGGAGCACCCATGTTGATGGTAGCAGAGATGATCGTGACATTAAACTCCCTCATCCTTGCAGCAAAAGTCCCAGTCCCAATACTGAAATCCAACCCGATCCTTATCTCCCCAGGCTTTATTTTCAGAACTTCTGCTATAAGGAAATCGGCAGTCAAATTCATATTCGGGTCATAACTCACGAGTTTCATCCATCTGGGCATTTCATGAATGGTGAGATTGAAGCAATCTGCACATTTGAAGAATCCTTTGCCAGTCTTGTTGTTAGCCAGACAAGTGAAGCTCTTGCATCTGTACTGACTCCAACGTACATTTCGGTCATCTGGGAGTTTCCACATGGACTCATTAATAGGGAATGGCTTATTATAGAGCTGTGGGGCTCTTGAGAAACATCTCCTTCTTGGCAAAGGATCACAGCCATGAACCATTAGCTTCTGACCCAATTTCCAGTCATCCTTACAGAAGTCCCCCACATCATAGTCCATGTACTCTTCTAGCTCCTGCTTCATGGAGAAACAAGCATGGCCAATGCTTGTGAACGTCCCATTCGCTCCCATAAAGTTCTGTTTCCCCAGTCTGTTAGGCTTTATTTTAACATACTTTCGGATTTCTTCAATCAGAAAGAAATCGACAACTTCATCGTCCTGTTCAGTGCTCTTCGACAGCGGATGAACAACCCCAATTCCACGCCCTTGCTGATTGGTTTCATCTATTTGTGGGAGAAAAACTTGCATCGATTCCAAGTGACCCAGAACATCTGCCAGAAAAGTCATGTATCTCAGCCGCTCATGCTTCAATGCGGAGTCGTCATTTCTTCTATCGATTGGCAATTCCTTCATATCTTTGATCTCTTTTTTGATCTTTGAAATGATGGCATCCATGGCTTTACCCATCTCACCGTCAGTTCCACCCTGGACGATATTTATGTGGTTACAGAAGGAATCAGTCCTGAGAAGAGAACTGAGAGAGTAGAATTTGGACAACATCAAAATACTGAGGATGAGTGCGAGTGCACCCAAAAGAAACACAAACCCATGTATGCTCCTCCATGCACCAAGCTTTGGAAAAAAGACCGGGTTCCGCATATCTACCTTTATCACCGACAGAGCACTCTCTAATTATCACTAAGAAGATGAGTAGCAGCAGTTTCACTACAATACTTGGAATTACTCAAACAAGCCATGAACCCAATCCTGTCCAAACGTTCTCATCGATAATCAACAGACACGAGAGAAAATTAAATGAACTCATCACAAAAAAGGAATACTGGCTTCAAGCATTCAAAAGAAGCTCTAAATAACAATCCACCATAACCCAATACTCTTACGGAAAGGATGAAAAAGGAAAATGCATGATTAGCGAAGACATCAAAAAGAGAGACACATTGGCAGAAGAAAGGGTGTTTAGTAGGGAGCACCTGAAAGCTGAAGGAAGAGAAACCATTTGAGAGGAGGATGATGAATAGGCTGACCCAATTCCCACTACTTTACTGGGAAAGAGAGTTTGGAGAGGACTTCGAGAATGGAGTCTAGGCGTTTACTTTGAAATACCTTTTGCTTCTTGGCTGGATTTCCTATGTATTATTACAGTTTTCTACACATTCATTAAGGTGAGAGAGAGAGAGAGAGAGAGAGAGAGAGAGAGAGAGAGAGAGAGAGAGTCTTCTCCTAGATTTAATGAACAACAACGTGTTGGCAAGGGTTGTTAGGAGTAATTGAAAATATGGATGTAGACAAATTTTCAATTTTATACTCCTCTTCGTGGTTATATTTTCTTATCTTTGTAATCCCAGATTAATCATTTATCTATTCATTGAGGATCCTTTAGGTCACCCACTAACAACCCAAATTGTGACCTGCCTGATCTCCATCGTAGATGGGTGAGTGAGTTGTTCAGGTGGGCCTTGCAGTAGCTGGGCCATGGTGTGATAGGAACCTTTTTTGTCTGTTACCTGTCTAATTGTAGGCCGCTAGTTTAACGGTTGCCGTCCTCTGATTGGTGCAATCAACATGCATTAAACGTCATTAATTCACATGAAGAAATTGAATATAGGTTTGGAATCGGGCTAGGCTAACCCCAACCTGTTTCAACTCCAGACCATTGATATGCGTACTCATGTGGCGGTATAATGCATGTGTTCAAGATCCAAGCTGCTGATAAGACATATCCCACTAGTTAGTTGCCATGTCTCTATATCAGTGGGTAATACATGTCCAAAATAGGGGGATGTTTAACAGAAATGAACAACATGTCAGATTCATGTCCATGAGTTTATACTCGTGTGATGATCAGAACAGCCCAATTTCTGAGAAAAAGCATGAGAACAGTAGGATCCACCCGATGAGCAGCTTGGATCTTGCATACGTGTGCAACATGTGAGTCGTGAGAGCAGCTTGGATCTTGCATACGTGTGCAACATGTGAGTGGTGAGAGCAGCTTGGATCTTGCATACGTGTGCAACATGTGAGGGGTGAGTGCCTGAAACGGTGTACTTGCTTTAGTTTGCTTAGCCCACGACCACTAAATGCGAGTGGGCCGAAATTAATGTGATTCACATGACCTGTACTTGTTTATACATTATAATAATGTATTCCAGGTGAATAAGTAACATAAACTAGTAGTTAATTACTAGTAGCCTAAATTCATTTGCAGTTTCTACAAGGTTAGAGCCAAATCAATATGGCTACCCTGCATCCCCATGTGTCTAACCATTGCTACAAGCGAGCTTTTGAATACAGAAGAAAATAAAATAAATAAATAAATAAATAAAGGTTGTGTTACATGCACTTACTATAATGGAAGCATTGCATCTAAATTCCTCATCTCTACTATGTGTTTTTAAAAAAAATTTTTTTTTTCCATATTTCCAGTTTATTTGATGGTCCATCTCTCTTAGCAAAATGGTTTCTATTTCTTTATCCCCTATTTTTTAAAGGAAAACCATTATTCCTTTTTCAACCTTTCTTTTCCTTTTATTTTTATTATTATTATTATCCCTTCCTACTTTTTACAGGACCATCATTCAATTTTCAACCACCAGTTATGGTGCCAGTTTTCCTTCTCCAATGCAAACTCAGCATTATACCATTGCTTAAAACCACAGCATACTTGTGCATCGAATGCAGAGTATTTCCTGCATAAAAAACCTATTTGTATTCGCTGAAACAAGAGATGAGGAAACAACATTCAGCAGAAGTAGAACCCATGTTTCCTTCTTTTTTTTTCTGGATAAGAAACGGGATTTCCAAAAGAAAATGGGCAAAAAACAGAAATGACCTCTCATCTCCCAGCTGTCGCTGTAGTCTCCGTTGAACCCACGTCTCCCACCCATTGCTCTCTTTGTTTTTTCCCACCTTGCTTGAATGTCTTGAACGTCCAAGTGCAGAGCTCATCATACCAATGGGAGCCTCCTTAGCATTCCTTAATGAAGCCAAGGCATCAAAGAGAGAATCCACAGAAATGACCTCTCATCTCCCAGCTGTCGCTGTAGTCTCCGTTGAACCCACGTCTCCCACCCATTGCTCTCTTTGTTTTTTCCCACCTTGCTTGAATGTCTTGAACGTCCAAGTGCAGAGCTCATCATACCAATGGGAGCCTCCTTAGCATTCCTTAGATGAAGCCAAGGCATCAAAGAGAGAATCCAGATGTAATTTCATTGCAGGTCACTTTTGAAATCCCAGATTTGATTGATGACGCTCTTGATGTAATTTGGTTGTAGGCCACATTCAAAATCCCAGATTTGATTGATGATGCTCTTGATGTAATTTGGTTGAAGGCCACATTCAAAATCTCAGATTTGATTGATGATGCGCTTGATGATTAAAAGGGATGTGCATTTGGAAGTGCCACGGGGCTGGGTATGTAGGCCAAACCATGTAAAAAAAATTATTAAAGCATGCCAAATCAGCCGCATGCAACATGCATGACAAGTGGCACATGTGAGATGGGCAGAGGATCATGATGAGGGAATATGGCAGCACAAGATGATCAAAATGGGCCATGAATCACGAATGCTATATAGGCAAACATCTATCAACTAATTTAAATTTCTGTGAAAATATGTTCGCCAAACAAGTTAAATGGAAATTAAGACCAACTATCAGGAAATTTTGATTTTGAAAACATCCACCCCATTACCTGGAAATATCATTTCTAAGAACACGAGTCCAAACAGGCCCCTAAAACAATCCCGGAAATATCACCTTCCATGAGTCCAAACAGGCCCTTAAAACAATCCTAGAAATGTCACAAGCCTTCGAGGGAGGAGAGATTGAAGAAGCGAATAGTGTGTCACGTTAGAAGCACATGCATGCAAGATCTGGTTCAATAATTGTGCTGGGTTCAATGTGAACATGCGCTGTTCATAAGTCAGGCAAATCCTCTCTAATAGGGTGGAAGACACCTGTATGGGAGACAGATGGAAATTTTATTTTATTTTTTTTAAAAAAAAACCCATAAAAATCACCTATCCAATGTATCCAGTGTAAATGCGTAGACCGCCTGATGAGTGGGCCAGCCTGGCTTTTGGAATAGGGCATGTTCAAAATGTACATGTGTAGACTACCTGATGACTGGGCCAGCCAGACTGGCTTTTGGAACAGAGCATGTTCACAGTGTACATGTTTAGACCACCTGATAAGTCAGGCTAGCCTGCCTTTACATGGAATGTTAACAGAGTCCCACCGATGCAAGGCCAAGATCTCACAACCGTGTGCCCCGGATATCTTCTACATCTTCCACAGGAACCACCTTACCATTTCCCAACTAATTTTTGCAAGATGTTTACCATCATTGGCTTCTTTCATGACCTGTCATGGTGTTGGTGCCGGAAGGCCCCGCATGTTGCACCCCAAGGCAACACCAAAAAAATGGTCATAGCCAATACTTCATGCCTATGGGCATGGAAGGGAAGTTGTAATAACTTCCCTCCATCAGTAACTAATCTTTGTACCCATGGTTAGAAGGTTCTAACACCTTCCCCCTCTGTTCTGAAGGTGGCTAAAGATGAATGCCCTATGAGTGGAAAAGGACCTGCATGATCCTTTTAGGGGGTTTTATTGAGGCATCCACAGCCAAATGAATTTGCAAGCCACCATCTGGAATCATTGGATCACTGCAATTTTTAGTCCATGATGCATCAATTGTTGGGGCCCACTGGATGGAGAAAAAATGGCTTTTTTATGGCCTGTAAGTCTGTAACAAAAGAAAAAACTACAAATAGTACAAAGAGATGGAATCAAGTGCACGCGTTGTATAGTATTACAAGCCTCAACTCGCCATAAAGATGTTTTGAATGACTAACACATATATTGCAGTTTACATGTTTTCTTCCTAATTACAAGTTTGACTCTAGCCATACACAGTTTTATGGTCTGCAAATCTGAGATGTCCATCTAGTTGGCCCTTCTGTGTACATAAGTCGAACCGAGCTGAGCTTGGCCCAGCTCGACTCAGTTCGGCCAGTAGCTAACCCCAGCTTGAACTCAGCTCGGCTCGGTCCTCGAGCCTGACTGGCCAACTCGGCTCTGTTTGGTCAGCAGCTCGGGCCAGTTCGAGCCGAGTTCGGTTTTCTCAAACATGTAGAGGGTATCTTCAAATTTTCACAGAATGCAAAACAGTAACAGCAGCTCACAGGTATATCATCAAACATTGGGCGGGCAACATCGAAATCATGATTTGAGTATAGTTTTATAATGTGAAATTCTTGTTTTGTAGTTATTTGCTTCGTAACCATTCCTTCTTCGCCACTCCGATCCCACTGAGAATGTATGCACCCGAAACAGCACTTCATTGAGTCATTTCATCAAACACTTGGCGAGCAGCATCAACATCAACATCAACATCAACATCAACATAACCAAGTCACCGAGCCGATTCAATCCGAGTCAATTCGAGTTGAGTTGAGCTCGGGCAAGCTCGAACTCGGCTCGAACTCAGTTTCGAACCGAGTTGAATCTAGCTTTTTCGAGTGGAGTCGAGCGAGTTAACCGAGCTAACTCAGTTCGTGCACAGCTCCATATACAACCATAGTCTCGCCAGCATCCTTGAAGGATGTAATCCTTGTGCATCTCTCAAGCATCCTGAAGGTTATGACTTTGCTGCATTTACAGTAATCCTCATGCTCAATCAAGTACTTTGTGTAGTTCCCTTATTCTGAGTAGAATGCAAGTGTCATACCTAATCGTTTGATTTTGATCCCATGTGTGTCCAAGAACACATACAGTGCTCCCTTCAAGATGCACGCTGCTTGGAGATGTTTGTGCTAGATTAGAGACTGACAATAGGTAACAAATATGAAAGCCTTGGCAAACTGAATATGTACTGCACGTCCATCCTTACAGTCAAATGACAAGTGTTGAAAGGCATTCATCATCATCTCATCATCTAAGCCTTATCCCAGATTCCCAATCAATTGGGGTTAGCAAATATTAAAAGACATTATCATATAAACATCAGTTCTTATGATTGTAACATATGGAAGAGATAAAATCATAGTCCAAAAAACTGCTATGCATGCCTTCATTGTGTAATGCAGAGAATTCTGTGAGAAATGGGTTCTCCTTGTTATGTCATTGAAGGCCCATTTCTTCCCCCATTGAAATCTTGCAACTCAAAAAACTATTACTTGAATAAAACAAAAAGACTCTCAGGAGTTTCAACAGCCCGTCAAGGGTTCGAGTATCCATAGGTGGTGAAATTCCACTAGCGTGAGTGCGTGGGTTGTGTGTGTGTGAGTTAAATTTTTTTATTTTTTATTTTTTTAAAAAAACGAAACAGCAAAGAGAGAGAAGGTTTGAAATTGAATTTCATAAAATTATATTGAGGCACAAATTGACAATACGATACATTCTAATGATATGCATTTGGATTGGAATGTATCAATGATACATACCCATACAAATGACACTTGTCAATACAAATACTCATATAAAATTTCCCAAAAAATTTATCAAGATAAGTTCTGGATCATGATAAAAAATATTCGTTGAAATTGGACATTACCAATCAAATGTAGAGTGCATCATTACGAACCACTTCAAAGTGTGAATGTATTAGAAAGTCATTTCCATGTGAGTATCAATTTAAGCATTGGTTTCCATTCAAGGTTTCTACTATAAACCAGAAAATTTACACTCATTTTCAGCACAGACACAGCCTCTTCTTTTTATCCCGACTTTTCTTTTGCTTTTTTTTTTTTTCCTCTCTCTCTCTCTCTCTTAACATTTGACAACTGTAGAACCAAAAAACCCACGACGCCTGTCCCTATTCTCAGATCATATATAAAAAAACGGAAAAGAAATTAACAGAATTTAAATAGAAGAAGCTATGGGGTGGGAAGGAGAAGAGAGCAGAAACTAAAAAGGAAGCGACGATCTACAGCATGCAAAAAAAATAAAATAAAATAAAATCACCTCCTGCGATCAGCCGAGAAGTGCGAGAGAGGCACGAGTTCTGACAGAGGAGTCGACATGGGTGTCGGGAGCGGTGACGTGCGGCAGACAGGGCACGAAGTGTTGAGCCGAAGCCAGGCGTCGATGCAGGAGAGGTGGAAGAGGTGGCGGCAATCTGGCAACATGCGCAGCATCTCCCCATCCCTGTAATCGCAGAGGCAGATGGAGCAGACAGAATCGCCCCCAACGCCGCAGCTGCGATCCTTGGACGAGTAAGGGAATTTAGGATATGAGCTGATGACAGAGGCATCGAGGCCGGTGATGGCGTTGTCATCATCGTCTTCAGCGACGAAGATGATGCGAGGGAGGATGACTCCGTTAGGGTTGGTATTAGGGTTAGGGTTAGGGGGTGGAGCACTGTTTCGGGTGGCACGGCGGCAGACGTAAAAGGCGAGGAAGATGATTAAAAGAAGGAGTAGGAAAGAGAAAGCGATGGCGATGGCGTATCCGAGGCTGAGATTGCTGAGATTGTGAAAGAGGTGGACTGAGCTCTCGCTGCCAGCAGCGCTGCTGCTGCTCGACATTTTGAGGTAAGAAGAGGTTTTTCATCTCCTCTTCAATTCCAAGAGAAGCTTTGATTTTTATTTTTATTTTTATTTTATTTTTCTTTTTCTGGGGTGGGGTTGGGTGGATTTCCCGGCCACTGCATTCAATACGAGGAATCCATCTAGCTGCTGCCGCATTGAGGGAAATAACGGTAACAGTGACGGCTTTCTAATTTCCGTTACGTTTCGAGTAGGCCCAGCCTTCGGAAATATGTTCCGTCCAATTCCGTTTAGTTAGCCCCGAGGATTTGTTGGATGAACGGGTCTTGACTTTTGATTTCTAACAAGTGGACCCCCATCCCTCACTAATTAATCTATACCATTGTTCTATCTTAGCCCACCGTAGATGGACCATTCCTCAAGCATTGACAGATCAGAAGATCTTAATCCCCAACAGCGTTCATTGATCTAGATCATCAACCATGTGGGCCCAATCCTTGGTTGCCTTTGCCTCTTTGAAATGGCTTTTGATGAATGATCCTCAATGAGTAAGATAATGCACGTCTCATATAGCTCCTGCTGCAAAGGGTTTGATTCTTGGACTAGACCATCCATCATGTGGTCCTCCCACCCTCGTTCCCACAACTTTGTAAAAAAATCACTTTTTCCCGGTCATTCTAACTGCCCATTCAATAGTTACTGGAATAGACAGCTCACATTGATCTAACTACGAAGGGTCCAATCATTAATCCAAGACCGTGCAACATGTGGTCCCAACTATGTTGATGCAAAAATCTGTACCTGCACAAATAAATAGATAAAGAAGACCTGGCTAACAGGAACCCTTCAATGCATGAGCCAGGCTAAGGAACTGGGTTTAAGTAGAGTATGGGTGAGGGTGCGAAAGGTTGCGTACCTTCTTCGTAGAAATAACCTATATTTATGCTTGAAGGTCATAGTGAACATGTCCGACAATCTCGACATAATCATATCCATCACGCGAGGATTATGTGGGTACAACCGTTGACAATTACCTAGAGATCGTGCATTGGACATAACTACAATCTTGCATTACTTGCGTAATGCATTAATGTCATCGTTAATTAGATTCTAACCTGAGCAGATCTTATGGCTCATATCTTACCCACCAACTCGAGTTCAGGGCTTGGCACCTAGCATTATCAGAGTTAGTCTATTTCATATTCTTCAAATCTTGTCAACATTATCTTTCATACGTTGAGTAGGACAGATCAGCTCAGACATATGATGTTGCTTCGAGGCGCTTGCGAGATCATGCTTTCCGAATTAGGGTCACAGCTCTATAAGCACTCTCGAGTTGGAAGCTTACTTCGTTTTGGGTTCTAATTGGTCTGTGGCATAGCTCATTAAGGCTACAATTAGCCTCAATACAGCTCAACTCGATTTTAAGGTTGCAATTAGCCTCAATAAAGCTTAGCTCAATTTTACTCATGTATATATATATATATATATATATATATATATATATATATATATATATATATATATATATATATATATATATATGAAATGCTCACACACAGCTAGTTGGATTGTGAGTTTTGGTCCAACTATCTGGGCATTTAACGCTCAAGAGAGTGGGGCGTTTGTTTCATGTGAGCCTTTTAAGAGGTCTTTTGAAAATGATCTTTAACTTGGGTGGGCTCTATTGTGCTGTTAATATATAATTTACCTGGACCATCACATGTGTCACATCATGTTGAACTTATAGACTGAAAATAAACCCCATTGTTAGCTCGGATGGAACACACAATTGGAAACTGTATGCTAAAAAAGTTCACCCTCCAAAATGATTGTTTGATGAGGCCCACTTGAATCACTTATGGATATGATTTTCAAGTCCCGCATCTAGTCTTTACTTTTGCATCTAATGGTTGGAGCTGATTTCACATGCTCATGATTGGGGTCCAATAAAAATCAAAGGTGGATGTGTTCCCTTCAAATATTCCATTGGTGTGGCTCACCTGAATTACAAATCTACCTTATATTTTCTCTTTAGACTTATAATGAGATTACACATCTAATGGTCGGAGTGGATCTTACCTGCATGATAAGGTGGGCCATATAAAAAATCAAGGTAAGCTTTCTCTCCTGCCGTTAAACTTCTTTGTATTCCCCGAGAGAAAAGGTGCCTGTTCCCCAAAAAGTGAGAGCACATTGGGTGTAGCCTGTACATATGCGGTTCTGTGCATCCCTCATCCTAGGCCTACCTTGATAAAGTCATTGTATATCCATTCTCTACATCTATATTTTTAGCTAATGATAAGAAAGGATTCCAAAAACAAAATAGATACGTATTTCAGGTGGACCACACCATAGAAATAGTGGTGATTGGCCATTAAAAACTTTTTGTGGGCCAAAGTTTTGGATTAAGCTGAAATTTATTTTTAATTTTCTTTTCCTTCATCAAGGTCTTTGTAACATTATCAATAAGTTGGGTAGCATGTAAAAAATTATGGTGAGCCCTAGGAAATTTTAATGATAAAAGTTCAATTTTCACTATTTTATATTTAGTGTGGACCACTCGAGATTTCTAATTGGTTCGTTTTTTGATCAATGTTCTAAAATGAGCCTAAAAAATCAACGAACCGCATGGATATACAATACATACATGAAAGTGGGTGACATGGTCAGGGATAAACTGTGTTGCACAAGCAATAGACTGCACTTAATCCACTATTGATATTTTTCCTAACGTGTCTTTTTTTTTTTTTTTTTAAAGGAAGCTGGAAAAGGTTAACGGTGGAAGAGGAATGTCTAACCTTATTTTTATTAGGCCCACCATGATGTATTGACGTGCATGTTAGATCCACTACGACCATCAAATGTGTGATCTTATTATACATGTAGAGACAAAATATTAGGATGACTTTTGATTTAGGTAGGACACACCAATAGAAAAGGTAGAGGGAGAGACATCTACCTTTAATTTTTACAGTACCCACGATCATGAGTAAGTGAAATCCATTCCAACCATTAAATGTCACATCAAAAGTTAGGCTTGGAACTCAAAAATCAGGCCCATGCTGCATTTAAGTGTGCCTCATGGAAAGAATTATTTTAAAAGGTAAGCTTTTTTTGAACACTATTTTCAATCGTGTAGTCCACTTAAACCATGGATGGAGTTAATTTTCTTTTCTTAGATCTAACATGGGGTGACACACGTGATAGCCAAGGTGAATTTTACATTAACAGCATAGTGGGGCCCATCCAACTAATCATTTACAAAAGACTTCTTAAAAGGCTAACGTGAAGTAAATGCCCCTCTCTCAATACATTAATTAGCATTAAATGCCCAACTAGTTGGACCAAAACTCACAGTCCAACTAGTTGTGTGGGAGCATATCTCTCTCTCTCTCTCTCTCTATATATATATATATATATCAAGATAATGTACAATTATTTGTATGCAACTATTTGAGTGAAAAGTAAGTCCTTATAAAATTTAGTTTCTAAAATAATAAGAAAAATCAAGTATATATTGTAAAAATATCAGCTTGTGATTTAAGTAGACCACACAATTGAAAATAGTATACAAGGAAATTTAGACTTTCTAAATTATTTTCTTTTTTATAGCCTACTTGAATCATGGATTGCTTTGATATTTGAAACCCAAGCCTAAAATTTCATGTGGCATGAAATGGTTAGGGTGAATTTCATATAATTAAGGCAATGAGTCTGGTAAAAAAATCAACTGTCAATATTCTCTCTCACTATTTCCTTTGGTGCAGCCTACTTGAAATGCAAATTAACATAAATTTTTTAACTTGGGTGTAATGTTAAATGACGCATCTAATGGTGAGAATGAATTTCAGGTACATATCATTATGACCCTTATGGATTATCTTTTAACCTAGAATGTATTGAACCCATTGTGATGTTTGCACGTTTTTAGGCCTACTTAAGGTTTGGATTTATTCCAATTTTACTCAAAATGTATGTTTGGATGAATTTATTATAATAATTATCTACAATGTTATGCATGTATACTATTTTAGAATATCATAGATAATGTAATTAAATAAATTCAAGCTTTTGCAAATATAACATAGGATTCCAATGATTTTAAAATATACGGTTCCAAACAGAAACCTTAGAATTCTACTTGCATGATACCAAACACAATTGAGGATTTAAAATGTACTGATATATGAGATTTGGAATCCAATGCATTTCAACTATAGTCGACCAAACAACCTTAAACATAATGATGCACTGGCGAAGTAGAAACCAAGGTAAGCTATTTGGCATAAGTAGCTTAGAAATTACTTTTAGTCCTCGACATATGGTCATTAAATGCACAATGCACTCATCTTAGCACTACACCTAATGAGGGGGAAATATAAAGAACGGTTGAACATGAAGGTGCTTGTGTCAACATCTATAGACATTAGAAAATGGGAGAATCATGTGGATTGACTACCGGAACTATACAAAGAAAGGTACAATATATTTCATCCCATTGTAAGATGTTTTGAATTCAATTTTTTATTTTTATTTTTAAAAAAAAAAAAAATTTGTATTGTGTATGTGTCTCTGATCTAGTCTAAAATTTACGAGATCCTACTAAGTTCTGGATGAATGAAATATAAAATGAAAACCCACTTACATTAGAGTTGAGAGTTAAGCTAATACCACCTGTTGGAGTGCAATATGGTAGTGCACTTGTTTCATATTTGGCAAAATGGCACATGCCTAGGAGATCACAACAATGTATGGGGAAATCAAACACTTTCAATGTAATGTCTGAAAATCCATATCCATATTATACTAATATGTGCTATACGTCTACAAAACTAGTAGACAGTTAAGAAAATTTTACCATGGTTTGACAATGAAGGTTAGCCATGGGATTTTTTATCATTATCATGTATGGAAAATGAAGGGGGTTACTTGCGCAAATAAATAAATAAATAAAATGAACAAATTATTCTTGTGACGTAGTTACTGTTGCCTTCTCTCCAAAATGAATGATTTCAAACTCCCAATTCTGCCTTACTAAAATGCACCAACCATTGCCGAGCCAGTCTTCACCCTTTTTGGAGATAAGCTTCATGGTATCACTTCAATGCATTCAAATGAGACTTTTCATCAAAACTACTGTCACCGGAAGTCTGGATTATTCTTGTGATGTAACCATTTTTTTCGTTCACAAAATGAACGGCTCCAAACTCCCAATCCTACTTACTAAAACACACAAATTGTTAGCAAACTAGTCTTAACTTCATTAATATGAGACAAGTTTCATGGTACCACTACAATGTATTCAAATGAGATTATTCATCCCTGTTTCGACTAAAAATGATCTGTCCATTTCAGTTTACTAATGGTGAAGGATCCCTCTTGATAGTTTTTATATGACCGCACATTAAAATACCGATGGGGAAAAATAAAAGACTTTCATATATCTAGTAGAGTGTGAAGGATAGCCCACAGGCACTTAGAAATTGCACAGGTTGCGGAATGTAAATCAAACTAAACTATACAAATCATGAGTCCTTGTTTAGTGTATAATATATAATTAAAAAAATAATGCTTATTTAATAATCAGACTATCAAATTGGCGGGCATTTATTAGATGGATGAAAAGCATCCAATCTGACTTAGGGAATGTGAGCCTGTGACAATGGGTTCCACAATGTAGTGTGTTGGGTAATACATAAAGTGTGCAAATTCTGAGTGCATGTGTGTCACGTGCCGTGCTCTGCCAGAAAATCAAAGGAAATGTGACAAGAAGTGGGAAATTTATTCATGAGTTTCACCTTCTTCGAAGCATCATTCTAAGCTAAAGTAGGTAACTTGATTTATTCTAGTTTTGAGATGCTCCAGTGCTCTTATGTAAGTTATGGTGTTCTTAGTTTCATTGGGTCAAACATGTTAATCGAGTGATCTGGACTGTCCATCAGGTCCAGCACACATTTAATGGGCTACCATGCACATCACACTGATATCACAATATTAACCATCAGGTCCGGCACTGGCCCTTGAAATGTGTTGTAGACTGAAGGAACAATTAATATCAATCCATTGAAATGTCCATTGTTTTTTCACATGTATTGGGTAGGTGGATTGTTAAATTAATAGTCGTTAGAACACCTCCAGACTCCAGTCCATCCTGAAATGGATTATTTCAGGCTCAAAAGTTTCATTGGCCAAATCCGATACTCAAACCTTTGATATTCTGATCCATTCATCTTTTTCGAGTGGCCCATTCGTAGTGCCAAATAGAGAGTTGAGATCAATTATCTAATTGCTGGAATAGCCTTTGAATTGCATGGCAAGCGGGGCCATAAATAGGATGAGCTTGAATTTAGGGCCCCTATTTTGAACTGCTTTCCTCAAGCGGTCCTGTCTTGCTGGGCCGGCTCATGGGCCAACCCACTCGAGGCCCTTAGTGCAACATAAAAGAATTCACTTGTGGAGCTGCATGAGCGGGAAACCTTCTATTCTTGGAGAAAGAAGGTATCAGCCCAGTGATGGGAAGGAAGATGGAATGATTAGAGATCCTCCAATAAGAGGGTTTTTTTTTAAAATTTTTTTTATTTGGGCTAGGTCCGGAAGGCTCCACGATGTGATCCCAATGGAGAAGCCTTACACTTTTCGCCACTTGTGGGCTTGGTCCGGAACGTTAATGGGCTATCCTAGCTCAGTAGAAAGCCTGTGGGCCCATGGTTCTGCAATCCAGAACACTTAGTGACCATCCCCGTTTTGGGAATAGTTGAAAGCCCCGATGGGTACCATCAACAGTCCAGAATTTTGACTTGCTCATCTCCGCTGTGTGGATGAACCCCCAAATGCGTCAACATCCAATCTCCATGTTCCTGCCAGAAGAGAGAGAGAGAGAGAGAGAGAGAGAGAGAGAGAGAGAGAGAGAGAGAGAGAGAGAGAGAGAGAGAGAGAGAGAGAGAGAGAGAGAGAGCCCAAAACACCAAAACCTATGATTGCAGGACAACAAGGGTCCACCAGTCCTCACCACAAAGCCCCTAATGGATTAGGACGTAGAAGCGAGAGAGGAAGATGTAGAGGTTTTCGAAATTGGGTAATCGTTATTTAATTCAAAGATAAAGTAGAAAAGGAGATTTGGAATCGATACTCCCATCATCCTGAGATGACAACAAGAATGCAAGAGAAAAGAAATGATGAGAGGTGGGCCTACTCCCCTTTTACCGGGAAAGGAGTCCTCCCACCACCATTACATTCCAAACTTGTGATTCCACCATCATTTCTAGCAACTTCAAAATTGGACTTCAACAAGATTCACCTAGTTTTTAATCAGTTTTCGCTTCTGACAACTGGGGTCCATTCTTCTCTAATCCTGACACCCAAAAATCACCCAAATTGAAAGATCCTGTACTCCTTTGTTGTTGAATGGGGACCATTGACCACAAACCCAAAGGTTGGAATGGTTCATCCACATTATCTAGGATAATTTCTCATCTCTTGACACCAGTACGAAGATGTATACAGAAAACCAATTTAAGTGAGAGGACCATGAACCCCGGCGTCACCTTTTGGAAACATATATTCCAGCAGATGTCATGGTCGTACACCAGGTGGTCCCAACGTGTGGACCACTTAATCAAAAAGGGAAGGTGGGTCTGTAATATGCTGAATGTGGATGATTGGCAACTTTCAGAAACTGTTCATTGTTTTCATAACTGCCTGACCCACCTAATGAATTGGCCCACTGTCTGCTTGGATGGCACACATGCGTGCTTAGTTGCATTGGCATGAGATAAAAAAGTGATGGAAGAATGTTAAGGCCATGGCCTAAATGGGGAGGTAGTGATCGGAAATGAAGTAGATGTTATCACCCATGCGTGCCCATTTTGAGGCTACCTTACCTTTTTATTATAGTTGTGTGAAGTATATCATATTATTACTTAGGCTTGGGATTTTGGGAGCATTTGTTGTGAGCCTGCGGTTAGTGGGGACCACAAAGTCAGGATAACAGTAACTATGCCGTGGACCTTTTCATTTTGGACCTCAGGATTTTGATATAGAAAGCGGGTCCCTCCACAACAACCATAAAGTGATCTTGTTTCCTGATCACATTGACGGTGCAAGAGTGATTTTTTCCTTCCTCGGATCCTGACTCATTACTTAATAGTAGACTCACAATAGTTTCGACACGAAGGTCATTGGTTGGAGTACCCATTGTAGTGTGTGGTTGTGAGGGTACTTGCCGAAAAAAAATAAAAAAAATATTTCCTTTTTTCTTTTTAACCATCTATTTTTCTTGTACAAGTATGGTCTACCTGATCAAAACACACACACACATAGAGAGAGAGAGTGTAATGCTCACACACAACTGGTTGGACATTACGTTTTCGTCCAACTAGCTATGCATTTAATGAAAACTTTCTTTTTAATTAATGTAAGTAAATGTTTTCACTGCACCCTAAATTTATTTTAGCATGGAAAAGTGGCCACGGCTTGAATAGGTCCCATCATGGTGTTATAAAATCAACCCTGACCATCACTTATGTCACTCAACCTTAGATCAAGGTCTCAAAATTTATCCCCATTAGTAGTCCAAGAGGACTGCACGATTGGAATTAGTATACATGGAAAGGATCATCCTCCGAACAGTTTCCTATAGAGTGACTAATATGAATCATATACGAACCTGATTTTTGGGACCTATGCTTACTTTTAACATGACATCTAATGATTGGAATAGATTCGAGAGTTTAATCATGATGGGCCCAGTAAAATCCAAGGGTGGATGTCTCTCTCCTAATTATTCTCATTGGTGTGGCCCATCTGAATCATGGATTAGCCTGATTTATTGCTTGTAGGCTTATTACTTGATTACGCATCCAATGGTAAAAGTGGATCTCTCGCACATATCAGAGTAGGTCCAAAAAAAAATAAATTAGGAGTATACCTGTCTCCAAAACACCCAAAACACTATTATCGGGCGTAATTTATGTTGTAAGATGTCATAAATCTAAGTCCTTTCCCAACCGAGATGCGAAAGGGTCCTTTCGCAACTGGGATGCGAAAGGAAAGTTTCATAAACTATAAATAAGTGTTCTTAGGGCTTTTGTAGGGTATGAGAAAGGTTTTTAAAGGGGTCCTAGAGAAATTAAAGGGTGTAGCAAGGGTGAGATTTGAGGTTATTCGAATCGGGTAAGTCCTCTCTCTTTGTAATTTCTGTTTTCATAGTGGAGATCTGTCGCTTTGTGCCGTAGTTTTTTTTCCGTAAGGGTTTTCCACATTAAATCTGGGTGTTCTCTGTGTTCTCTTGTGTGCTTGGTGCCATTAAATTGTTATCCTAGATCTAGATCTGTGTGATTCCGCATGTCAAAATTCCCAACAAGTGGTATCAGAGAGAAGTTGGGGCATAGATCTGAATATGAGGGATTAGTAATAATGGTGAGTGCCAGGTATGAGTTTGAGAAGTACTCGAAAAAAAATAATTTTGAGTTATGGAAGGTTAAGATGATTAGCCTGTTAACCAGGCAAGGCGAGGATGATGCTCTTGAGGAGCAGAAGTCTACTATCAATGATGCTGATTGGAATGCTCTTGATAAAAAAGTTTTATCATTGATCCGTTTATGTCTTACAGATGAGGTTCTCTACAATATCATGAGGGAAAAAAACTGCGGCTAAGTTATGGGCGAAGTTAGAGGATGTTTATGCGAAGAAATCCTTGAAAAATCGCTTACACTTGAAGCGGCAGTAGTATAACTTCAAGATGACAGAGGATGGAGATCTGGAGGCTCACATCAGCAACTTTAATAAATTGATTTGTAAATTGTTAAATATGGAGGAAGTGATGAAAGATGAAGAACAAACATGTATGTTGTTGAATTCTCTCCCGGCGTCGTATGAGGCATTCAAGGACACTGTGCTGCATGAATAAAATCCTGAGTGTCGACACAGTTATCTCAGCCCTTTAAGAGAAGGTTATGAGACAATTAAACAGCGACATGGGGACATCTTCTGATGCACTGTTTACAGTGAGTAGGAATTCTGAACAAGGTATAGGTTCTTCTGGTTCTAGATCCAAATCTAAGGGCAAGGGCAAAGGATAGGTAAAGTGCTGAAATTGTGGGAAGGATGGACATGTGAAGAGGGATTGTGAAAATCCTAAATCGAAGAGAAAATATTCTGAGGCTTCATGCAGGAAGGCTAATGTTGCCACGTCAGATGGATCGAGTGGATGTGATGGTGATGTTTTATCTGTGTTTTCGCTCAGACGGTCATACGATGATTGTAAGGATGAGTGGATGCTAGATACAAGGGCATCTTTTCACATGACTCCTCATCGGATTTGGTTCACCAGCTACAGGGAGTGCGATGGTAGATAGGTATTTATGTGCAATGATATTTCCTGTAATGTTGTGGCTGTTGGTTCTATGCGCATCAAGATGTTTGATGGGGTGGAGCGTACCTTGACAGATGTGAGGCACATTCCTGATTTGAAGCAGAATCTGATTTCTCTTGGTGTGCTTGAGGCAAAAGGATGCAAGTACACAGGTATTGATGGTGCTTTTAAAGTATCCAAGGGGGCACGGGTAATCATGAAAGCCCAACGACTCGATAACTTGTACAAGCTGATAGGGATCACTTTAAAAGGTGGAGCTACAGTGGATGTAGCGGATTCCACCTCTGCACATATGTGGTATGTTAGGCATGGCCACATGAGCGGGCAGGGTAGGAAGGATGAGACGCGCGGACAGGGATACAGAGCAGGTGGAGCAACCACCTGTGAGAAGAAACATACGGCATGATCACAGGATATCGCTGAAGTACATGTACGACTCCAATATCGTAGGAGGATTCATCTTCTATTTAGATGGCTCTAGGTGAGCCTGGTGCTGAGAAGTGAAAGGTGACTATGGGCGATATGATGGATTCGTTGTACCAGACTGACATATGGGAGCGGGTGGAGCTTCCAGTGGGCCGAAAAGTGGTTGGATGCAGGTGGATCTTCAAGAGGATACAACATAGATATAGAGCGAGGTTCGTGGCGATGGGTTATGCTCAGGGAGAAGGGATCGGTTTCTCAAAGATATTCGTGCCGACGGTATAGCAGATATTCGTGCCGACGGTATAGCAGGTGTCTATTAGATCAGTGATTGGCGCTGGTCGGCCAATGTGATCTTGAGCTGGAAGGAAGGATGTGGAATCTACACTTCTGCAAGGAAAAGTGAAGAGCAGATTTACATGAAGTAACCAGGGTGGTTCGAAGTTAAAGGAGCTGAGAAAAGACTTTGCAGGAGGTCGTGGTTCGGCCTGTCGCCTAAGCAGTGGTTTGATTCCTTCATGGTGGGTCAGGTATTGTATGTTGATGATGTGTGTATCGCCAATTGTGACAAGTCTGAAATCAATATACTGAAGACTCGGGACATCCAGGATGAAGGATCAAGGGGTTGCAAAGATAGTTCTCGGCGTTGAGACTGAAGAAGGAGTAGGCTTTGGTAATCACAAGAGGAATACCTTGTGTGTAGGTATTAATCCAAGATGTGATGGGCCAAATAAAGCTGGAGAGTGTTTCCTACGTATCTCTCCTCAAGTTTTCCTCAGGATTTGTCCCAAAACAGATGAGGAAAAGCAGGATATCTCATGAGCCTTATTCGAATGCGCCGGGCAGTGTATGCCATGGTCTGCATTAGACCGGTTATTTCACAGGCTATCAGTGTTGTGAACAAGTACCCCGACAAGTAATATTGGATAGCGATGAGATAGTAAGAAGACTACGTCTTTTTTTTTTGAAAGACAGGAGCAAAGGTGGTTGGGCATGTGAATTTAGATCCGGCAGACATGATCAACAAGAATGTTTCTGCATAGAAGTTCAAGTTCTGTGTAACTTCTCTGGGCTTGACGATGACGTAAAAGGAAGACGGAGTGTGTAAGAGAAGCTATGATGTGATGTACAAATAAGAGAAGAGGTCAAGAAGCTACACGGTTGAAGATTGAAGACATGGTGGAGATTGTTGTGAGATGTCTTAAATCTGAGTCCTTTCGCAACCGAGATGTGAAAGAGTTCTTTCGCAACTAGGATGCGAAATGGTCCTTTCACGTCCTTTCGCAACTGGGATGCGAAAGGGAAGTTTCCTAAACTATAAATAGGTGTTCGTAGGGCTTTTCTAGGGTATGGGAAAGCTTTCTAAAGGGGTCCTAGGGAAATTAAAGGGTGTAGCAAGGGTGAGATTCGAGGCTGTTCGAATCGGGTAAGTCCTCTCTTTGTAATTTCTGTTTTCATAGTGGAGATCTGTCACTTTGTGTCGTAGTTTTTTTTTCGCAAGGGTTTTCCACATTAAATCTGGGTATTCTCTGTGTTCTCTTGTGTGCTTGGTGCCATTGAATTGCTATCTTAGATCCAGATCTGTGTGATTTCGCGGGTCAAAATCCCCAACAATTTAAGGTTGTAGTTAATGCTCGTAATGCTAGCAGTCACGGATTAGCTATTGAACCCGACAGTAACTCGCTAATGAAGTGATCTCGCGTTCCATGGGCCCCCCATGATGTATGTATTATATTCATATCATTCATCCATTTGGAGAGGTCCTTTTAGGGTATGAGTCCAAAGCTCGAGTGAACCACACCACAGATAACAGTGGGGGCAATGATGACCACTGTTGAAACCTTCATAGGCACACCGTGATGTCTATTTGAGATCTAACCTATTTATAAGTTAACAAAAATATGGAATAAGGGAAAATAAAAATATGGTGGTCCACTTGAGCTTTGGATTTGAATCATTCTTCGTATGTTGCCATAAAATGATCAAATGGATGGGAGGTGTGGATAAAACACATACATCATGGTTGGGCTCACACAAAGTAGTGACATCACTTTTGTAGCCAACATCCGCGTCCAATGAACCGGGGTAGCATAATTTAAGGTCATGATTAATCCTTGTAATGCTGGCATTATACACATAAAACGTCGTGGACCACATCAGTCTAAATGGTGGTGATTGTTAGGACCGGTGAAAAAAGAAGGTAGATCCACGGCTAATATGGGTTGTGGAAAGAGTGGTCATGGTTGAAACTTCTTCTAAAAACAAAGATATTAGTCTGATATAAAACTTTTGTGGCCTCACTAATGTTTCAACAATGGATATTCAATCTGTAGTTTTTTATATTATGCGGCCACTAGAGTTTTGGATGTCTTATTTTTGAGCCTATGTCCTAACATAATCTAAAAAAACTGATGGACTAGATAGGTTTATCACAAACATTATAGTGGGCCCCACTAGCTTCCTGTGGCAAAAGTTGCCTATGGGTAAGAAGCAATTGACGTCAGTTTTCAAGCGGCAGATAGGGGAGAAGCATTAAAAGTGGAGAGATTGGAAGGATTTTTTTTTTTTTTTTTCTAAAAAAAGTTATATAGGCGGGAAGGTGTACACATGTGATGGGTTTGGATAATGCATCAGATGTATTAGAAATCCAATCCGTTAATCAAATAAAGTTCTTTGTAAGTATATTAAAGGTATAAAATATAATTTTTTATATCAATAGTACATAATATTTTTATACAAGAAAAGTGGGTTGTCACAAACTTATTCCAATAATCTAGTTTCAACTTACATATGTGGATTCAAATATAAAATCCATTTACTAATTTTTGCCTGATAAAATTTAACCATTGAACCATGTTCTGTAAACGAGCAAGATCTTTGACAGGTGTTCCCAACATGCATATTCATGTAATACTTGATGTCACGTGGCCTTTCATAAGTAGGCATTATATGCATTATATGTAAATAAAGAAAACTATTTCAATAATTTAATGCACAGATAGTTGGAGCAATTTGAATGATCCAACTGGTTGGGTGAACATTTCCCACACATATATATATATATATATATATATATATATATATATATATATATATATATATATATATATATATATATATATGGTAAAAGGTACTATGCGCTAGACCTCACGATAAGCTCCCATGAGGTTGAGCTGTGTGGGCCCCACCGTGATGCATATCGACCATCAACACCGTGCATTTGATGGCTCCCCTTTAAATAATGGGATATCCCAAAAATCAACCGTATACGGAACTCAGGTGGGCCATACCATCTAAAATCATATGAAACACCATTAAAACATATAAAATTACTTAGTGGGGCCCACTTGAGTTTTGAATGCTGCTGAAACTTGGTCTGAACCCTCATAAAAGTGAGACACACATAATGGATGGGATGGATTTGCAAACCACATCTTTTGTGGGCCCCAAAAATGGTTATGAAGGTTTTAATGGTGCACGGCCCTCTCCACTTCTGTATTTGGTGTGGCCCACAAAAGTCACGGATTGACTTGATTTTTGAGACGTAGGCCCACGATGGAATGGTGCATCTGACTGATGGGGTAGATGTTCGAAAGGCATATATGCGCTCGACCTCACGAGTCCGTCCCATGAAGTCGAGCTGTGTGGGCCCCACCGTGATGCCTTTCGAACATCTACCCCATCAGTCAGATGCACCATTCCATCGTGGGCCTAGGTCTCAAAAATCAAATCAATCCGTGACTTTTGTGGGCCACACCATATACAGAAGTGGAGAGGGCCGTGCACCATTAAAACCTTCATAACCATTTTTGGGGTCCACAAAAGATGTGGTTTGCAAATCCAGCCCATCCATTATGTGTGTCCCACTTTTATGAGGGTTCAGACCAAGTTTCAGCAGCATTCAAAACTCAGGTGGGCCCCACTAAATGTTTTTATATGTTTTAACGGTGTTTCACATGATTTTAGATGGTATGGCCCACCTGAGATCCATATACGGCTGATTTTTGGGATATCCCATAATTTAAAGGGTACCCATCAAATGCACGGTGTTGATGGTCAACACGCATCACGATGGGGCCCACATAGCTCGACCTCACGGGAGCTTATCGTGAGGTCGAGCGCATAGTACCTTATATATATATATATATATATATATATATATATATATAGGAAAAAGGTACAATGCGCTCGAGCTCACTGCTTCGTCCCATGTGGTCGAGCTGTGTGGGCCCCACCGTGATGCCTTTCGAACATCTACCCCATCAGTCAGATGCGCCATTCCACCGTGGACCTCGGTCTCAAAAATCAAGTCAATCCGTGACTTGTGTGGGCCACACCAAATACAGAAGTGGAGAGGGGCCGTGCAACCTTTAAAACATTCATAATCATTTTTGGGGCCCGCAAAAGATGTGGTTTGCAAATCCAGTCCATCCATTATGTGTCTCCCACTTGTACGAGGGTTCAGACCAAGTTTCAGCAGCATTAAAAACTCAGGTGGGCCCCACCAAGTGCTTTTATATGTTTTAACGGTGTCTTCACATGATTTTAGATGGTATGGCCCACCTGAGTTCCGTATACGGCTGATTTTTGGGATATCCCATTATTTAAAGGGGAACCATCAAATGCACAGTGTTGATGGTCGACATGCATCACGGTGGGGCCCACATAGCACGACCTCACGATAAGCTTATCGTGACCTCGAGCGCATAGTACCTTTTCCATATATATATATATATATATATGTGTGTGTGTGTGTGTGTGTGTGTGTGTGTGTGTGTGTGTGTGTGTTTCATTCCAAGACATGATCACAATGTACTCTATATGACGAATGGTGTGGACTCTAATAAACATGCCATCAATGGTGAGAAATAGGCCCCGCGCAGAAACTGTGATGGGGCCCCTCACCCATTCTATCAAAACTCGTGAACTTGAAGCCGCAAATATTGTTGATCTATGATAAGGATGAATCTAATGATTCTCCATGATATTTGCCATAATCCATTTTGAATTGCTACCTTGTATAGCTGTAGAGATATGTACAAATATTTTTGAATATTTGTATTTGATTCTTTCCTATTATATAGGATTACACAAGTGTAATTATTTTGTATATAATCCAAAGTTATCTCCTCCATACGGCAAGGAGGATTTCAGCCATTTCTCATTGTTTTGTTAAACATCTTTATGGTATCAGAGCTTGTTCTTTTTTTCTTTTGATTCTCACCATGGCTGTTTCAGCCTCTTCATCTCCTGCTCTTCCGCTCAACACAATGGTACATATGCTCACCATTAAACTGACCTCCTCCAATTACCTATTGTGGAGAAATCAGTTTGTTCCTCTGTTAGCTAGTCAAGAGCTTTTTGGCTATTTGGACGGTAGCATCATGGCTCCCTCTATCACGATTACTATCTCTGCTGGCACTACAACGCCAAATCCTGCTTATACCTCTTGGCTGCATACTGATCAGACGCTGCTTAGTTTACTCTATTCTTCTCTTACAGAGGAGTCTATGAGTGAGGTACTGGGTTTATGTCATTCTCATGAGGCTTGGCGCGCTCTTGAAGTTTCCTTCTTGCACCGGTCGAAGTCTCAAGAACTGTAACTCAAGGATGAACTCCAGTTGATGCAACGCGGCTCTTAGTCCATTGCTGAGTTTTCTCACACCTTCAAAGGTCTTTGTGATCAACTGGCTGCTATTGGTCGTCCCATTGACGACACGGATAAAGTCCACTGGTATTTACGGGCATTGGGACCCGACTATAAGATCTTCTCTACCACCATGATGTCACAGCTTCCGCTACCCTCTTTTGCAGAGATTGTTCCGAAAGCTTTGAGCCATGAGATTTTTGAATGGTTGATCTCCCACTCGTCTTCCAACTCTGCCTATTATGTGCAACAGACTTACAAAGCGATAAGAGCTAAGAAAGGGAAGAATCGGTCTTCAACCTCTTCTACAACCTCTGCCACTTCAAAGTCGTCATCCACCTCCTCTATTCACTGTCAATTGTGTGACAAGGAGGGACACTTGGCCAAATGTTACTGGAGCTTCTTGAAACTCAAGAAGAAGTAATCGACTAATCTTACTGAAGCATTTTCTACCTGCTCGGTTCAAGCTTTGAATGACTCAAAATGGTTCCCTGACTCTGGTGCAACGTCCCACATGACAAGCGACACTGAGGGTGTGGATCAACCGGCTATCTACTCTGGTAATGAACGTGTCATGGTTGGAAATGGTCAGTCTTTAGCAATCTCTCATACTGGTTCCATTTCATCTCTTGTTCCGTCCAGTCCCCTTCTTTTATCAAATGTCTTAGTTGTTCCTGGCATTAAGAAAAATCTTATTTCTATTAGTCAGCTTACTAAAGACAATAATTATTTTGTTACCTTTTCTTCCTCTAGTTTTACCATACAGGATCGGGTCACATGAACGGTACTGGGAGTTGGAAGATGTGAAAATGGTCTTTACGTGTTGGATCGTCGTCATCATGCTTCGTGTCCACCACTTCTCGTCCATCGCGAGCCTCTGTTCGCTTATGGCATGATCGCCTTGGTCATCCACACTATCGTACTGTTGCTTCTCTTTCTAGATTAGGATCTATTTCTTATAGTCATAAATTGGTGAACATTGATTCTAAAATTTATGTTGGTTGTAGATTTGGCAAAAGCCACCGTTTACCTTTTTCTCTAAATGATGAACATTGTGTCATACCTTTTGATCGTTTACACTGTGACTTATGGGGTCCATCACCAGTTCTCTCTTTTATTGGATATAGATACTGTGCGGTGTTTATTGATGATTGTACCAGATTTAGTTGGATATTCCCGTTGAAACACAAATCTGATTTTTTTGATACTTTCATCCATTTACAACGTTATATTGAGATGCAATTTTCAGCCAAAATTAAATCGTTTCAGTGCGATGGTGGAACCGAATTTACAAATCATAAATTTCGCTTTCATCTGCACTCTTGTGGCATTGTTCTTCATCTAGCATGTCCTTACACTCCTAGCCAGAATGGCATTGCAGAATGCAAGCATCGCCATGTCACAGAAATGGGTCTTACCTTGATGTTTCATGCGCATGTGTCGCTCTCTTTATGGGTTGAGGCCTTCTCTATTGCCGTCTTTCTTATTAACCGACTCCCGTCACCGTCCCTTGATGGAAAAACTCCTTATGAGCTCTTGTTTGGTAAGCAACCAGATTACTCTATGCTTCGTACTTTTGGGTGTCTTTGCTTCCCTTATTTGAGAGATTACTCACCTAATAAATTATCTCCAAAATCTGCTCCTTGTGTCTTTTTAGGTTACAGTACCCTTCATAAAGGATTCAGGTGCCTAGACCGAAAGACACATCGTGTCTACGTTTCTCGACATGTGCAGTTTTATAAAAATATTTTTCCTTATAATGGTGATTCTGTGCAACATGTGCAGCCCAACATTGACTATACTCTTTTTTCAGATTGTCAGGAGTGTGTTTCTAGTTCTTCTAATGCTGGTTCTTCTGCTTCATTGTCTTCACCATCCTTTTCGAGTTCATCATGTCTGCCGTGCAGTGATTCTCCGTGCCTGTCCTCGAATCCTCCCCTTGATCGGCAGGTTTCTCTTCCTACGGAACCTCTCTCAGATTCTGCTGCTCCAGACTCAACTACTCCTCAACCCGTGTCTTCAGTTCCTCATGTGACCACTTCTAGCCATTTAATGATTACCAGAGGTAAAGCTGGTATATTCAAACCACGATTATATCATGCTATGACTGTTTTATCTTCTTCTCGGTCTTTTCAGGCACTTCTTGCTCTCAAAGAGCCTCGGGGCTTTAAGTCTGCTACAAAATACCCTGAATGGCTCTCGGCTATGGATGATGAAATTCAAGCTTTGAAGAAAAATAATACGTGGGTTCTTTTACCTCGTCCTAAGCGTCATAATGTGGTTGACTGTCGCTGGATTTTCAAAACCAAACTTCACTCTGATGGGTCTATTGAGCGCCATAAGGCACGTCTTGTGGCTCAAGGATTTTCTCAGATTCATGGCCTTGACTTTGGTGACACCTTTAGCCCTGTGGTGCGCCCTGCTACGATGCGAATCATTTTGTCCTTGGCTGTTACTTCTGGATGCCGTTTACATCAGTTAGATGTTCAAAACGCCTTTCTACATGGTTTTCTCAATGAAGAGGTGTACATGGAACAACCGCCTGGTTACACTGATCCACAGTTCCCTCGACATGTTTGTCTCCTGAAGCGTGCTCTTTATGGCTTGAAACAAGCACCTCGAGCTTGGTTTCATCGCTTTAGCTCTTTTCTACTTCGAATTGGGTTTCTCTCCAGTCAGGATGATTCTTCGTTGTTTGTCTATCACTCCTCGCTTGGGACTGTTTACCTACTTCTTTATGTTGATGACATGGTCATCACTAGAAGTAATACTTCTATGGTTCAAACACTTATTACTCAGTTTTTCAAGGAATTCTCCATGAAGGATTTGGGTGATCTTCATTATTTTCTTAGTGTTGAAGTCCAAGCTAATGAGAAGGGTTTGTTTCTCAGTCAAACGAAGTATGCTCTTGATCTCTTGCAATGTGCTTCCATAATTGATGCAAAACCTATTTCTACACCCTTTGTCATCGGTCAGCACCTCTCATCCGAAGGAAAGCTTTTCTCTGACCCTACTATGTTTCGTTCTCTTGCCGGTGCTCTTCAATACTTGACTATCACCAGGCCTGATCTCTCCTTCAGTGTGAAGTCTATATTCCAGTTCATGCATGCTCCCACGGAAGACCACTTTCATACTCTTAAGCGTATTTTGCGTTATGTTAAAGGCACTCCTCATCATGGACTTCAACTTCATAAACAGTCCACTCGTGATCTTCTTGCCTACTCTGATGTGGACTGGGCTGGATGTCCTGATACCCGCCGCTCTACTACCGGTTATGCTATCTTTTTTGGCGCCAATTTAATCTCTTGGTCCTCTAAGAAACAAAGCACTGTCTCTCGTTCAAGTGCAGAAACAGAATATCGCTCCTTAGCTGTTGCCACTGCTGATATTGCCTGGATTATTCAACTGCTTTGGGACCTTCGTGTTACGCCTTCATCGCCACCGAAAATTCTTTACGACAATCAAAGTGCAATTTTTATGGCTGTCAATCCGGTTACTCGTCCTCAGTCAAAACATATTGCGATCAACTACCATTTTGTTCATGAACTTGTTGCTAATGGTGCTTTGAAAGTTGTTTTTGTTCCTTCACATCTACAACTTGCTGATTCGTTAACCAAAGGTGTCACTAATCCTCAGTTCTTTCTCTTTCAACGCAAGCTAAGCGTTATCCCTTCTGCCACGCTCACCTTACAGGGGGGTGATAAGGGAGAATCTAATGATTCTCCATGATATTTTCCATAATCCATTTTGAATTGCTACCTTGTATAGCTGTAGAGATATGTACAAATATTTTTGAATATTTGTATTTGATTCTTTCCTATTATATAGGATCACACAAGTGTAATTATTTTATATATACTCAAAACTTATCTCCTCCATACGACAAGGAGGATTTTAGCCATTGCTCATTGTTTTATTAAACATCTTTAATCTAGATCTTTAGAGTTGCATTTGAAGAGTCAATTATCTATGGATTCAACTAAAGTTATGGGTCGGGCTAAAAAGGCTTGTTTGGGTTGTAAGACCCATATCCTAATCCGTACTATTCCGTCAACTCCCGCGATCCTTCCTGTCGAATTCTGACAATTCTCGACCTGTAATCGATGTTGCGCACGACCGTAAGTCATATCCTATACATTTGAGTTGGCTTAATCTAAGACTTTTACCATTACGACCGCACAGTCGCCGCGATTCTAACGCCGCGACTCATGTACCGATTCGATACCCTGACTAAGAGATGTGAGCCGGTGTTTATTTCGAGAAAAATACCGCACGTTTGCAATTCCAAGAGAATCTCTACAACATGTCTCATTAATCTCATCAATCACCTCTCATGTCAAGTACAAAGCACCCATGCTTTCTTTCTCCACAAGTCAAGTAAACCCAAAAGTCAACCAAGCTCTCACCTCACCCATCACTCACATCACACATCACTCACCTCACCCTTTCACCCATCACCCATCCCTCTTTCCTTACAACTCTCTCTCTCTCTCTCTCTCTCTCTCTCTCTCTCTCTCTCTCTCTCTCTCTCTCTTTCTCATTTCTCATCTCAAAATCTCAAGTAAGAGAGCATCACACGTCCAAGCTCCTCCAAGTGAGAAGATGTGATTTTTGGTGGCCCACTTTCCCATCCCAAAACCTCCATCCTAGCCATCCAAATCTCATCATCCACCATCAAAGTAAAGCATAAGGAGAGTGGTATCCCAACGGACTAAGAAGATCAAGTGGTGGGTGCTTTTATAGGGTAGTTTACTTATTTTTATGATGGGACAAGTGAGGCCCACCGATCAATGGTGTGGATCTCACTTTGGACCCTAAGATGTAGCCGATGGCCCACCTTGATTATCACTTGATGTATGATTGAATGCAAGGAGGGCCCATAGTATCGGGGTCCCTCCATCACACGTGTGTCCCACCTTTCTCTCTCTCTCTTTCTCTCTTTCAATTTTTTTTTAAGTGTGATTATGTGGCCGTGTGGTCCATCCAAATGAACCCCACCTTGGTGTATGTTTTTTCCACACCCTCCATGCATATGGTGGCGCACCTGGATAGCATATTTGAAGGTGGGGCCCACCTTAGTATATATGTTGTATACAAAACCGTCTAGCATCCAGGGACGCTGGACGTCAGTGAAGGGTGAGCCGACAGTAGGTGTACTAACGGCAGGATTGAAGAAAAAAAAAAGAAAAGGGACTTTTGGGAAGGGCTCTTTATACAGGCCCTGTCTTGATGTATGTTTTTAATCCAAGCCATCCATCCTCTTTCCTATATCATTTTAGGCATTGAGCCAAAATATGGGGCTGATTCAATCTTCTGGCGGGCCATACTTCAGGAAACAGTAATTTTCACCGTTGAAATCTTCCCTGATTTCTCTATGCACCAAAAGAATACCCAACATTGGACTTGTTGGATTTCTTACGAGTTGTAGAATCCAATGGCTGGATTGGATTGACTTGAAGTGGGCCCTACATAGGAAAATTCATGAAAAAATTGCTTTAAAAAAAAATAATAACAATAAGGCAGTAGACGCTGCTGCTGCTAGAGAGGCGCAGGCAGCGCCTACGCCAGGACGGGCGGGCGTACGAGCAGGGACCCACGGTTCCAGTCGTGGCCCCCACCATAATGTTAATTTGTCATCCAATCGGTTCATTAGGTGGGCCCTTAGGGCGTGGGCCCCCCCTTCAAATATTAACTCCATCTGAAACTTAGGTGGCCCACACCATAGGAAACAGTGAGGTTGAACGTTTACCCTTGAAACTCTTTTGGGGTCCACAGAAGTTTTGGATCAAGCTGAAATTTGTATTCCCCCATCATCCAGGTCTGTAAAGCCATACTAGTGGCTTGGATGGAAAATAAATATTATGGTGGGCCCCACGTGGAGCCCACAGTGATGTATGTGTTGTATTACCACCGTCCGGAATCCACTGTGATGTATTTGTTTCACTCCACCGTCCACAGCGTGGGATGGTGGAGACCACCATGATTTATGTGTTTTATGCACGCCGTCCAGACGGCGGGGCCCACCATGATGCATGTGTTGCATCCAAATCGTCCACCATGTGGCAAGCTCATTTTAAGGCTTGGGTTCAGAAATAAGACAGATCTAGGATTACATGGACCACACTATAGAAAGATGTTGGATTGAAAGTCCACCATTAAAATAATTATATTACAAGGTTGGACAAACCTAAAATTTGCCTTTCCTTTAAATCCAGGTTTGTGTGACCTTATGGCCAGATTGGATAGAAATAAATAATATAGTGGGCCTTGAGGATTTTAATGGTGAAAATCATTGTTACCACTATTGTTTGGAGTGCGGTCCAGTTGATCCTTTTGAGATGATTCATGTATATATATACAGTAATGTATTGTGGCCCGTTGTTGGGGCCCACTTGAGTATATATATGGTGCGCAATTGGTGTGGCCCATCTGATATACATAAAGCCTATGTTATGAGGCCCATATTAATGTATTTGTGGCCGTTGTAGAGGCCCACCTTGGATATGTTTATGGCCTGTTGTTGAGGCCCACCTTTGATATGTTTATGGCCCAATTGGTGTGGCCCATTTGATACATACAAGGCCCAAGTTATGAGGCCCATTCTGATGTATTTTGGGCCCACGGGTTAAGGCCTATTGCGATGTAATAGGGCCTATGGGTTGAGGCCCATTATGATGTATTCAAGGCCCACAATTGAGGCCCACCTTGGTATGTATATGAGGCCCATCTTGCTTTATTTTGGGCTGTTGTTGAGGCCCACCTTGATATATATATGAGGCCCATGTGATACGGCCCATTCGATGTATTGGGGGCCCATGGGTCGAGGCCCAATGGGATGTACAAAGGCCCCTTGCAATGCGTGATTCCACTATAGTTGTGTAATGATATTTATGGCAGGCCATGCCTTGGGAGCAATGTTGGTTTGACGTCCACATTGTAAGAATAATGTTGGTTAAATGTCCACATTATAACTCTCCTTAGGGCCCATTGATAGGCCCATACTTGTTGTGTGTAGGCCGTCTAGGCCCATCTGCGTTGTAAGAATAGTTCATTACTTTATAACATGCCTAGTATAACTCCATGATTCATGACCATACGCATCATATGTATGCTTGATATGAGTAGTGACTGATCATAGCATATGCCATTGGGCAGACCATTTGCGGGACTCGTTATGAGACGGAGTGCCCCACATCATCGCGCTGTACGCGCTGCATTGCTGCATAATTTAACGGTGTGATTCATGCATCTCGCATTTGTGTATATGATCACTGCACGCCTTAGCAACATCAGGGCTATGACCTCCACAGGCATATCGTGGATGGACAGATGGGACACCGAAAATATTTGGTTCTAGCACTATGGGGCACTTAGGATGTCCTTGGATGAAAATTCCATAACCTCCGAGGCCAGGAGTAGCCCCAACGTCTAGACCGAGTGGAATATGAGCGCCCAAGTGCCGAATACCAGTAGGTCGCGTCTCCTACTGTGTCGTGGTTGGTTGGGAGGGGGTGTGGCCTTATCCGCCCAAGTGAGGCGGCTATAAGATAGGCTGAGTTTGACCAGCTCGCAAATGAGTCCGCTATCGACAAGCCGGGTAGGTATTGGCAGACTACTGGTCAGGCAGATAGTGTGGTCTATTCCACTTACTTGGCTATGCAGCTAGGGAGGAGGCAGTCAGAGTAACGTGTATTAGACCCTAGTGATTTCCCCAGAGAGTAACCGTACTGATATGTGGACTTATTGAGCAGGAATTGCACATCCATTCATACACTATCCACTCGGGCTGGTGGTGCGTAACCTTTTGTTACGTGTACCTTCACATGGTCAAGATTTTGGTTGGACGCGTGATTAACCTGAGATCAGGAGTTTACTACATTGTGTCTGACTATCCAAATTTAGGTATGAGACTGGTTTGGATAGAAGTCCCTTGTGATGGACCCCCTAGCTGTGATACTTCGTACTATCATCCCGACTTCACATTTCAGCATAGTCATTTCATTCGCACTTCATATTATATTGCATCTGTTGTACTTAGTATTTTGGGTTACGATGTTTTGTACTTATATGGCCTAGATGAGATTGATGGTATTTATGGTTCGTCTGGATTTGTATATTGCATTGCATCCTCAGCATCTGTTATTGTCTTATTAAGTTTTGCATTGCATGGCCTTGGTATGGCCAAAAGCATTCATGCCTTGCAACACATTGATTTGGTACAGCTGATTGTATTCATGAACTTACCGCATTTTCCGCATCACTCTGATATCGTATGATTCATGATCTTATCAGTATTTCTGTTTATCCCGTTGATGTATGATTTATGAGCTTTATTGTATACTTGACACTTACCTTACACACACTTACACCACCCTCTAAGCTTTTGTAAGCTTATGCACGATAGATGCGTGCAGGTGACGTTAGGTTACAGCAGCGTTGAGCTTGGAGCATGCAGCGATTTTCAGGAGCTCTGATTTTGATACATATGTATTTTCTTTTCAGCATTGTATTAAACTTTTTATATTAGTGGATATGTGATGATGATGTTGCCTTTATGATTTAGGTAAACTTGTGGTTATGCTCCATTATAAAAAAAAAAATTCATACTGAAAATCCTCCTTGTAGGATCCCAAGATCGGAATCTGGCATACGAGTGCCAGGATCCGAGAATGGGGCACTACGGAGGCTGTCGGCGTCGGATTCGGCGATCGGGATTCCTGTGAATCCAATTTTCGGGTTTAGGGCGTGACATGGGTGAGCCAACAACCGCACTTGTACCGAGTCAAGGCTGGGAGATGACATAATAGAATGGCAAGATGCATGTGTGGATGAGATGTGACGGTATCTGTCCATTAGAGATGGTGGTTGAAGTTTTGGTATATAGCTTGGTTGGGACTTGGGGTGTTCTCTTAAATAATACCCATTTAATTTAAAAGACGGAATCGGTAGAGTAGATAATGCATGGCCATGGTGGCAACATGATTAGGACGTAAGAATCCAGGTCCGGGTTATGGGTCCATCTTACCAACCCAACATTATAAAAGCAGCGGTGTGGCCTACTCTCCTACCCAGAAAGCTTTATAATGCATGGTTTCTTGAAGATGGAATATAAACAAATATTTAAAGTGGAATAATCTAAGTGGGCCAAGTTGCATTTAGACTCCTTGGCATCCACATCACCTATCTGGACCATCAATTAGAATCCTGTTCATTCTTCTTCCTCTACAGTGGAAAAACCACAGCAATTGATTTTTATTTTTTTTTACACACACACTCATGCAGTCATGTATTCACACCCACCCCACACTCTCGTGCACTTGCATCACAAAGGGTGCTGGAACCTGTTTCCTTTTGTGGAAACACCAGATACTTGGCACAACAACAGGTGCCATTGGATGGTCCCAACATCAAGACTGGATGCAGCTTTTATGAATGTTGTTGCGGTCCATTTTTTGCATAACACTTAAATCTTAATGGATGCTTTGCGCAACCCAATGAGCATGAATTATTATTATTTATTTCAAGGAGACCTATGATGATTGGGTCGGACCTATGTGCATGAAAGGGTTCCCGAACACTTGGCTCACTTAGTTGAGTACAATATCCTCTGTTATTTGAGGCCATATCCACTCCAAAACATTGTAGACTTATGTAAACCTACACGGGATTAGTTGGGTCTTTTCACAAAAAGACTAGTAATAAAGACCAAAAAAGAAAAAAGCCTAATCGCAGCCGATTTTTTGAGTCTACATTAACGTAGGTAATTAATATATGCCCCTAACCCTTCGTTAATTACACCTTTACTTCTTAAATTTGACCAGGCCTTTAGATAGTTGAAATGGGGCCCACCTGGTTTATTTTTGCTGATCGACGCCATGCATTAATTTTTTCATCTCTTTTGAAAAAACAAAAACTATTGGACAAAAAACGAAGCATACCTGAGTTGTAAGTGAGCCATAAAAAGTGTCATTGAATTTCTACCACTGAAATTGTTATTACAATTGTTTCCCACCGTGTGTTCCACTTGGGCTTTGGATATGCTTCAATTTTTGTTTACACCCTTAAAACAAGCTGAAAAAATTGGATGTATGGTAGGGATAAATCACATGCATTCACTGTAGGCAGTTGAAGGAGTTTCACGCGCGTTCAAAGGGACTACTGTGCAAATTGGTGTGGATTGGTGTCAGTGGGAGGTTCGATTGGTTCCAGAGTCTCCGTATCGTAAGATAACGTCTTTTCAAGTGAATATGCACTGATTCCTGATTTGGTGAACAACTTCAACGTGCGTTCGAAGGGGGTAACAGTGCAACTCTGTGGATCAATATTGGTTGGTCTGTGTTAATACGGGGTTCAAGTATGTCAGAAGTCTCCGTAGCATGAGATAATGTCTTCTCAAGTCGATAAGCACTCATTCCCGGTTCAGTGAATGAGTTTGACGTGCATTTGAAGAGTCTGCACTACAATTTGGAGTTCATCGGTGTTGTCAGAGGGGTTAGGTATTAGTCAGTCTGTGTCGGTGTGAGGTTCGAGCATGTCCAGAGTCTCCATACCCTAAGATAGTATGTTTTCAAGTGGATACACATCGATTTCTAGTACGACGAAAGAGTTTGATGTGTGTTTGAGGGGGTTGCAGTGTAACTCGAAGTCGATTGGTATTGTCGAAGGAGTTTGATGTTGGTCGGTGTGGGGTTCGAGTATGTCCAAAGTCTTTGTATCATGAGAAAACATCTTTTTAATTGGATACGCACCTATTCTTAGTTCAGTGAAGAAGTTCAACATGCATTCGAAGGGGTTGCAATGCAACTTGGAGTCGATCGATGTTGTTAGAGGGATTCAGTATCGGTTGGTCTATTGGGTTCGAGTGTGTTTGAAGTCTCCGTACTTAAAGATAACGTCTTCTCAAGTAGATGTACATCAATTCCTAATTCGATGAAGGATTTCAACGTATGCTCAAAGGGGTTGCAGTGCAAGTCGAAGTTGATCGATGTGTGTGGTTTGGTTCAGGTGGTGTGGTTCAGTGTGGGTCGATGTGGGGTTTGAGTTGCTCTGGAGTCTTGATATTCTAATGTAACTTATTTTTAAGTGGATACACATCGATTCCTAATTTGGTGAAGGAATTTGATGTGTGTTCAAAGGGGCTGCAATGCAACTTAGATTTGATCAATGCCGTTAAATGGGTTCAGTGTCGGTTGATCTGTGCTGGTGTGGGGTTTCAAGCTGGGTTCAGTGTCCAAAGTCTCCGTATACTGAGATAACATTTTCTCAATTGGATACGCACCCATTCCTAATTCGATGAAGGAGTTAGACGTGCATTCGAAGGTACCACAGTGAAACTCAAAGTCGATCGGTGTTGTCAATGTGGATCCATGTTAGTCAGTTTGTATCAGTGTGGGGTTCGAGTGTGTTTGGAGTTTCCTTACCCTGAGATAACTTCTTCTCAAGTAAATACACATCGATTCTTAGTCCAGCGAAGAAGTTCGACATGTGTTCGATGGGGTTACAATGTAACTTGGAGTTTATTGGTGTAGTTAGAAGGGTTCGGTGTCGATCAGTCTGTGTCTGTGTAGGGTTCAAGTGTGTTTAGAGTCTCCTTACTATGAGATAATGTCTTCTTAAGTGGATACATACCCATTCCAAGTTTGATGAAAAAATTCAACGTGTGTTCGAAGGGGTTGTAGTGCAACTTCGAGTTAATCGGTGTTGTTGGAAGGATTTGGTGTTAGTTGGTATGGGGTTTAAGTGTGGCAGTGTAACACCCCGGATTTTGGCCAATCTGGGATTTGACGTCCTTAGGCAATGGGTCAACTAAAACACCTGGAAAATCGCTCAGAACCCAATTTCATAGCCAAAGAAACCACTTAGGATTAATTCCTATGGAAATTTAGCGTAAGTTAGCTAGCGCAACGCTGAAGTAGCTGGGAAACAGTCCCTGATCACTTTAAATACGTTCTACAAGACCCAAATCGAGTAGAACGTATGACTCCATAATACTCTATAACCTCGGATCAAACTCTAAGCGGGTTTATTCTCTGGACCACTTTGAATTCTTGTATTGGATTTAGACCGCACGTCGAAAGTCCGTTACTTCCTATCTTAGACCGTTAGAACCGCCCAGCTGGACTTGACAATCATTTCGAAAATCAAGTCAAACCGATAATCACAGACTATTTCATTGAGCCCGGACTGAAGAGACCGCGAATAGGGACAGAATTGGAATTTCAAATTCAAATCTGGCACACGACTTGACACGTCAGTATTAAGCGTTCTGACCGTCAGAATTCATCCAGATTACACCCTCGGATCAAGAAAAATTTCTATTTATTATTATGAGACTTCCAGCCCTGATCTACGTGCAGTGACCGCCGAACTGAAACTGGTCTGCCACGTGCGATCTGCGAACCCTGCCGGACTGAAAACTTAATGCGCACTAGATCTGGTACGCATGAGCTTAAGTCCGATCGCATTCGACCAGGGGACCACCAGAAAGCATCTTTTGGACCGAAACAGCCCCGATTTGGTTACCCCTCAAGTGAAACTTGTTCCCGAGTCTATTTCGGGCAAGTTTGGGCTTATAAAAGGGCTTGAAACCCTCACTCCTCTCTCCCATCCGAATTTGTAAAAATCCTAGATTGGGAGAGAGAAAAGGTGAGAGTTTGTGAGAGAAGGTGGGAGAGCTTTTCCTGCTGCTGCTGCACGTGCTTAAGCGGCGTATTCCAATCACTTTGCCGGTGATTTCTTCGCATTTACAGGTAAGAAAATGCCCTAGAAAGTTGTTGATTTGATGCTTCTTTAGTTCCATAGTTCGTTAGTTGATAAATCTCGTAAATCAGGTTCCTTAGTCGCTGTAGACGAAGCATATACGCTCCGTTCGAATCACTTCACCTATAAGGGAAAAGGTGCGGATTTTAGACGCTTTGATTGACTGTTTTCAAAGCTTTCAATGTCGTTTAATAGTAGATTCTTGACGGCAACGCCGTTTGACATGTACAACATGCTGTCCGTTTCCTGTTTCTTAAACTAACGAAGAATATGAAATTTAGGGCATTTTAGTCATTTGTAGGAAGTATAGATTTCATTCATATTTTGCTGATGTGATTGACATGATATGTTGTCGCATTAGGATGTTAGGAATACGTGCATAATTAGTTTGGCGAAGAGATTCGCCTAAATGCGCACTTCGGGTCGACATACTATATGTAGACTTAAGTGTGTAGTGTATGTTTTTATATAAATGCTTGTATTAGTATGTATTGAATTAAATGGTGTTATGAATTCGTTTGAGATTGATTTCTCAATTAATATGCTGGTGTGAATGGTTTCCTACTTGTTAGCCATATGCATGATTTCATGATATGAATGAAATGCATGTGCTTAACGATTCGCTTAAGCTGTATGTTATAACATGTGCTTGATGATTTCCTTATGAGTTACTTTGTGATTGAATTCTCAATTAATATGTTGATGGAGAGGATTTCCTATATGTTGGCGACATGCTTAATTTCATTATATGTGTGAAAGACATGTGTACGATGATTTGCTTAAGTTGTATGTAATAACATGTGTTAACATGCTCTCATGGTTGTATTTCATTTCCATTACCCTTACATAACTGCTGATGTGATTCTATGATTGTTTGGGACTATGCCTAGTCCAGGCAGTCGGTAACCGAGCGAATTCGTGGTTAGCTTATCTTCGCCACGAACGACGCGTCGATGAACGCGAGTCATGTTTGGAGTTGACGGCAGTGGTTAGGCCACGCGAAGTGCTTTACGCACTTCATGTCGTTCGACTTGAGATGCGATCGTGCTAGTCGAGCCCGTCAAGTAACCCGACTGGCCGATGTATGTTCACCTTGTATGAGTCATAACTGCTTGAACCTAGAGTATTGAACTTACCATTGTAAACCCTGTTAACCATGGTACCTTGATCCATAAAGACTCATGAGCCGGGCATGGTGGTATGGGACACCGTGGTCGAGCTGTCGGCCTACGCTGGGGCCATAAACCTCCCCGTAGTGACCAGTGAGTACCTAGTCTCATGAGCAGATTATGGTGGTATGGGACACTATATTCTAGCTGTCGGCCTACACTGATCAGGCGACGAGTCCTTTGTAGTGACCGCGAGCGTATTCTGAGTCTACGGGAGGCGACGACCCTTTAGTAGTAGTAGAGTACAGTAGGCCTGTATTGATAAGGTGATGGGGGAGCGGAGCAACGAGTGCGTGCAACAGCCCTGGCAGCCCTTGCAGCGACCTACGAAATATACATCGTATGAGATTACTAGGAGTGACGACCCTAGACAGGATCTGTGTTGGGATTGATATAAGGGAAGTACCTTAGTTTTCCAATCCTGCTGTTTGAATGGACTAATAATAACTCGAAAAACATATCACCATAGCATTGCATGTGCCTGGAAGATGTGGAGCACTCTAGGGAGTGTGGCATGCCGCGGTCGTAAGATGTTACCGTATGAGGGAGATCGTCGGTGAGGGCATACATCACGTCATGTCATAATTGCATTAACAACAGTATTAGGAATGTTTGATTTATTGCTTTACTATTATCGCATGATTGATTTGAGAAGATGTTAATCCTTGCTCTATTATTCTACTGAGTTAGCTACTCACTCTCACGTTACGGGACGGTGTTCCTGGACACCCACCAGACCCTTTTGTGATTGCAGATGATGGCGCGGCCTGCGAGGCGGAGCTGGACTTGATGATGATGAGGAGGATCCCTCCTTTATGCGTGTTCTGATTGACGGGATTATAGGGAGGTTGATTAGGTACTTTGACACTTGTCATTTTATATTTTTAGCGCACTCATGTATATTCGTTTTGTCTACTTTTGGAGTATACATGTATGTATATAACCTGGTAACATATCCACACTCTGGAGGCATACAACAGTTTATATATGTTATACATACTATCACAGTCTTCCGCTTGTTAATTTAACCGTCTCTGGAGTATGATATGCTGTTCTAGCTTAATCTCACTCATGTTTAATGCGTTATCACAGACAACATTCAATCATACATATCTATGTTGCATAAATAACATTTTGGAACTCGGGAGTTGGATTTTTGCTCGACCCCCCGATTTTCGGGATGTTACAGGCAGGAAATTCCATACCATGAGATAGCGTCTTCTCAAGTGGATATGCATCGATTCCTAGTTCGTTAAAGGAGTTCAAAATGCCTTTGAAGGGACTACAATGCAACTCAGAGTTGATCGATATTGTCGGTGTGGATCAATGTCAGTTGGTCTGTGTCGGTGTGGGGTTTGAAGTCTCCTTACCTTGAGATAATGTCTTCTCAAGTGGATATGCATAGGTTTTGACGCAGGGATGAACATGATGAGGTCGATCACCATCTTCCTCAAGGATAACTACTCCAATCCACGGAGCTTCTCTGGACTCCTCACAGAGACTTCTCGAATCCACGAGGAAAGAAAGCAAGAGAATAGAAAAAAATTCTAATAAAAATTGATTAATGAAAATAAAAATGAGTTCACATCCCTTTCAATAAGGGAACCAAGCAATAAGAAAGAAATCAGACTCAAACTACAACTAAAACTCCTAGAATCCGTGACTTACTATAAATAGTAAACTTACTATTTATAGATGGTCGTGACGTCTACTAGTGCACAAGGTTTTCGGCCAAAAATAGTAAGTGTCCTATTTGTCTTCACCAAACCGTTCTCCTAATTATTCTAAGAACTTTTCATGTTGGACACAACTCCTAAAGCCCAACAGATGAAGAGTTATAATAAAACTAAAACTTACTATTTATAGTAAAAATGAAAATAAAACAGGAGAACGACCGTCGATTAGGGGGTTTTTCGCAAATTCGGGTTGCGCAACCCCGCATAATTGGGTTGGTTGGCTAAAGTAGCTCGTTCTACCCCAAAATCACATATTTTATATCAGATAACTCATTCCGAATTGCGAGATACGCCCGATCTAAGGTCCGACGGTCTGGATCACTTTTGTCGTCGACCGGGCCTTTTCTGATCCATCTTAGTCATGAAACTTTCTGCGACCCGCTCTACATCAGTCCCCTCCACTTTAAAAGAACTCGTCCTCGAGTTCACATCCTTCTCTAGTTCATGATACTCGGTCAGGTCCGCGACGTTGAAAGTCCATGAGATCGTCATGTTATCTGAAGATCAATAACATAAGTGTTGTCATTGATCTTTCGGATGATTGGTATTAATCTAATCTTTTTATTCTTCAACTTGTTGTATGCTCCAATCAGAAATCTTTCTTTGCGCAAATGGACCATTACTTGGTCGTCCACCTCGAACACCTTTTGTCGTGGATGCTTTTCCGCTTACTCCTTATACTTTTCATTCGAGGCATGTAGCTTGGCCTGCACCTCTGCATGAATACCCATGATCCTGTCTTCCATATATTCTGCTGCAATGCTCATGCATGGGATCTTGGGTAAAGAGACCAAGTCTAGTGTGTGGCAAGGTAATTGTCCGTAAATAACATGAAACGGGGATTTTCCAATCGAGCGGTTCACCATGTTGTTAAATGCAAACTCCGCTTGAGACAAAGTCAAATCCCGCTGCTTCGGTTTTTCACCTGAAATACATTGAAGGATATTTTCCAACATGCGATTCACAACCTCAGTTTGACCGTCAGTCTGTGGGTGGTAGGTGCTGCTGAACTAAAGTCGTGTGTCGAATCGAGTCCACAAAGTCCATCAAAAGTGGCTTATGAACTTCGTGTCACGTTCAGAAGTAATAGTCTTGGAAATCTTGTGTAGCCGCATAATTTCTCTGAAGAATAGATTCACCACGTGTGTTGCACCAAGAGTTTTTTTGTATGAAATAAAGTGCGCCATCTTAGAGAAACAATCTACCACCACAAACACAAAATCCATGCCACGTTGTGTTCGTGGGAGACCAAGCACGAAGTCCATAGATAAATCCTCCTAAGGACCATCAGGCACAAGTAACAGAGTGTAGAGGCTCATATTCTGAGAATGCCCCTTGGAGGTATGAAAAATATGACAACATTGTACGGCTCTTCCCACATCATGTACTAATTGTGGCCGGTAATACTGCTCTTCCATAAGAGCTCGCGTCTTGTCTCGCATAAGGTGTCCACCGAGGCCACCTCCATGTAGCTCCTGAATAATCTACTCCCTCAGAGAACTTTGGGGGATACACAATTGATTTCCTTTGAATAGAAAATTGTCCTGTATATGAAGGTCACTGGGGTGACCTTCTTAGCACTTCATCCAGAAATTCTTAAAGTCCTCATCCTCGACATACAACTCCTTGAGACAGTCAAAGCCGACCACCTCGTTGCTTATCGTAACAAGTAGTGATGCACGACGGCTAAGGGCATCAGCCACCTTGTTCTACTGTCCTGACTTGTGCTTCAAAACGAACGTAAATTTCTATAAAAATGTAACCCATATAGCATGCACACGATTCACGTTAGTCTGACTATTAATAAACTTTAATGTTTGATGGTCAGTGTATAGAACAAACTCCCTTTGAATTAGAGAATGCCGCCAATGTCGCAGTTCCTGAACAATTACGTACAACTCAAGCTCATAAGTCGACCACTTCTTTTGGACTTCACTGAGCTTCTCGCTTTAGAAGGCTACCGGCCTGTCTTCCTGTGATAATACTCCTCCGATTCTGACGTATGAAGCGTCACACTCCACCTTAAATAATTTATCAAAATTAGGAAGCACTAAGACTAGTGTTATAGATAAACGATGCTTGATCTCGTGAAAGCTCTTGTCAGCTTTATCGGTCCACTGGAACGACCCTTTTTTCATGCAATCTGTTATAGGTATGACTATAGTGCTAAAACCTCGCACAAATCGACGATAGAAGGTCGTCAACTCGTGAAAACTCCTCACCTCATGAATGTTTGTAGGAACAAGCCATTTCCTAATAGCTCACACTTTTTCATCGTCCACCTGAATGTCTATGGACGTTACAACAGATCCTATAAACAACAGACTGTCAATTAAAAAACTATACTTTTTCAAGTTGAGGTATAACTTGTTATCTTGTAGGACCTGCCTGAGATATTTCCTGTGCTCCGCCTCTTCCTGGTTATATATTAATATGTCATCAAAATATACTACCACAAATCGGTCAGTGAACGGTTTTAGAACTTGATTCATCAAACGTATAAAAGTACTTGGTGCGTTTGATAAGCTAAATGACATGACCAGCCACTCATACAGCCCTTCCTTTGTCTTGAATGTCATTTTTCACTCATCACCGGGTTGGATACGAATCTGATGGTACCCACTCCTTAGATCTAGTTTAGAGAACACTTTAGCCCCTTCTAGCATATCGAGTATGTCGTCCAACCGTGGTATTGGAAATCATTATTTGATGGTAATTTTATTGATTGCTCGACTGTCGACACACATACGTCGGCTTTTATATTTTTTAGACATTAATAATGTTGGTACAACACATGGGCTCATGGTCTCTCTCAATAGACCTTTACGGATCAATTCTTTCACTTGCCTCTGAAGTATCTCACATTCCTTCGGACTCATCCGATAATGAGGGCGGTTGGGTAGGCTAGCACTAGGGACGAGGTCTATGTGATGTTGGATGTCCCTCATGGGGGGCAATCTATCATATAAATCTTTAGGCCAGACTTCTTTGAATTCGTTTAATAATAATCGTAAACTTGGAGGGATGTTTGAGGGTTCCTTTTCCTCGCCCTTCACTACTACGATGTATACCTCGTCGATTTTCTTAGATTCCTCCATGAAATTCTAAATGGTTAAGAGGAAACTCCCCTCCACTTTAGAGGCTTCAGGGTGGTTCTCTGGTGCCATAGGGGCAAGGATTACTTTTCGACTATCCTTTACGAATATGTAGACATTGCCTCGTCTCCGATGGGTTGCATCACGGTCCGACTGCCAGGGTCGACCGAGTAACATATGGCAAGCTTCCATATCGACTACATTACAAAGTATCTGATCCTTATAATGTTTATCAATTGAAAATAAAATAGTGCATTGTTCAGTTACTTTGGTCTCATTCACCTTTTTTATCTAGCCAATTGAGTACGAGAAAGGATGTCTCGTCGTTGGTAGCTGCAACTTGTCCACCATCACCCTTGAGACGATGTTCTCACTGCTACCACTGTCTATGATCACATTACAAACCTTTTCATTGACAGTGCATCGAATACGAAATATATTGTGTCGTTGTGGGTATGATTCTGTTCGTGGGGTATATAGTAGTCGCCTCACAACTAGAGATTCGCCACGATCTTCGCTCGTCAATTCATCGTCACCTGTTATTTCTTCAGTGGTTTGTTCATATTCATCAAAGCCATGATCGCCCTCTTCGTTTATAGTCAAGTGTGTTGCGAGACGTTGAAGACAAGTGTTTGATAAGTGGCCAAGTTGGCCACAGTGATAACAATTGTTCGGCCTTGGCCGAGCATAAGGATTCAGAATCGTACTTGGGCCCACTGTTGTGGGTGCTTCCCGTTGAGGTTTGGATGAGCGCTCCCCGTATTATGGTTTTTGGGTGGAAGAGGTTGAGGACGTTCTCCTACTGGATTTTTTTCTCGAGCCAACACTGAATCCTGTGTGGGACCCATCATGGGGGGTCGATTTGAATAATAGGGACAAGAAGGAGCTCTTGCAAGTTATGTTTCTGCCCTCCCCGCCAATTGAACTGCTTCCTACAGTCCAAACTGGGTACATATGAACTCGGTCCTGAATTACCGGTCACAACCCACCTATAAATCGTGCCACCTTCTGTGACTCAGATTCTGACAAATTGTTTCGTGTCGCCAACCGCTGAAATTCTTTAGTGTAATCTATAACAGTTTAATTTCCTTGTCGGCAACTTTGGTATTGGAGGAATAATATCTGCTCATAATCATTGAAGAGAAATCGTGATCGAAAAAGACGTCTCATTTGAGGCCATTATGCAATGGGCGCCTTGTTCTGGCGGGGTCGTGAGAGTTGTAACTGTTCCCACCATGCAGAAGCGCCAGATTTTAATTTAAACACTACCAATTTTATCTATTTATGATTTGACACGTCCATATAATCGAAATATCTCTTTATTTTGGCTAGCCAATCGAGAAAATCTTCTAGACATAATAAACCGTTAAAACTAGAAAGTTCAGCCTTACCTTGATAGTCTCTTTCAGCACAATCTAGATGATCACCTCCATGGATTGGTCATCATGCAAAACCCTCATTAATGTCCTCATCGCTAGAACTTGAATCATCTAGTGTAGCCCTGCGGTTTACCACTAGTAGTGCTCTGCTATAATCAGGGTTGTGTCGTACAGCAACCACGGGTGGTGGAGCATTCATAGGTGGTGAAGCACCACCTAGGGCTCGGAGCGGAAGTAGCGAATCTGAAAGACGGTCGAGGATTGCCCGCAGCCCTTGCATGGTTAACTGACTCTCCCGATGAAAAGCTTTCATTCTTTTCGAAAGATAACGAATCCCTGGATCACCATCCATAAGATTTTGATTCATGCCTTTATTGTTTGCCATTGGCCCGAGAGAAATCTCGCTCTGATACCAAATTGACGCAGGGATGAACGTGATGAGGTCGATCACTGTCTTCCTCAATGATAACTACACCAAATCCACGGAGCTTCTCTGGACTCCTCACAAAGATTTCTCGAATCCACGAGAAAAGAAAGCAAGAGAATAGAAATAAATTCTAATAAAATTTAAAATTGATTAATAAAAATAAAAATGAATTCACATCCCTTTAAATAAGGGAACCAAGCAATAGGAAAGAAATCAAACTCAAACTACAACTAAAACTCCTAGAATCCGCGACTTACTATAAATAGTAAACTTACTATTTATAGACAGTCGTGATGTCTACTAGTGCGCAAGGTTTTTGGCCAAAAATAGTAAGTGTCCTATTTGGCTTCACTAAACCGTTCTCCTAATTATTCTAAGAACTTTTCATGTTGGACACAACTCCTAAAGCCCAACGGATGAAGAGTTATAATAAAACTAAAACTTACTATTTATGGTAAAAATAAAAATAAAACAAGGAAATGACCGTCGATCAGGGGTTTTTTTTATAAATCTGGGATGTGCAACCCTGCTTAACAGGGTTGGTTGGCTAAATTAGCTCGTTCTACCCCAAAATCATTTATTTTATGTCAGATAACTCATTCCGGATTACGAGATACGCTCGATCTAAGGTCCGACGGTCCGGATCACTTCTGTCATCGACCGGGCCTTTTTTGATCCCTCTTGGCCATGAAACTGTCCGTGACCCGCTCTACATCAGGTTCCTATTTTGGTGAAGGATTTTTCATTTGAATGGACCGTAGTGTATCTTAGAGTCGATTGATGTTGTTAGAGTTTGGTGTCAGTCAACGTGGAGTTCAAGTGTGTCCAAAGTCCATTTACACTGAGGTATCATCTTCTTAAGTGGATACGTACTGATTCTTAGTTTAGTAAAAGAGTTCGACATGCGTTCGAAGGGGATGCAATGCAACTCAAAGTTGATTGGTGTTGCTAGAGGGGTTCGCTCGGTCTATGTTGGTGTAAGGTTCAAGTGGGTTCAAAGTCTTTACACACTGAGATAACATACACACCCATTCCTAGTTCGATGAAGATTTTATTATATGCATGTATTTTCTCATTTTAGCATTGTACTCATATGATTATATTAGTGGATATATGGTGATGATGTTGTTCTTGTTATTTAGGTATACTTGTAGTTATGCTTCTTACGAGACAAATTCATATTGAAAATTCTCTTTGTATGATCCCAGGATCGGAAACTGACGTATAGGCTCTAAGAGCCAAGAATGGGGTACTATGGAGGCTGTCGACACCGAATTCGGTGATCAAAAATTTTGTGAGCTCGATTTCTGAGTTTGGGGCGTGACACATTCGCCTAGGAATGCTTGTGGCACCTTCAACCACAACAAAGTTGGGAGACAATATATATCCTTGATGTCGCTAGGGAGTAGATGCAACACATGTCACACATAATACATAATACATAAATCACACTATTCAAGTCGTGCATCAATTCTTCTCGTATGCACTACCAAAAAAATGACTAAAGGTTATGGACTATTCTGATTTTTGGCTACGGATATAAACCGTAGCTCTTTTACTACGGCTTAAAACTGTAGCTAAAAGTATCTAAACCGTAGCTAAAAGCTAACTCTGCCAAGTGTACATACAACCTTGGATAGCCCCATTAGGGACTCTACGAAGCTTATTAAAATGTGTGTACTCCATCTAATACGTCTATTTATTTTTAAAGAATATGTTAGGGCAAGAACCTAAAAAAGAAAGTAGATCGAAAGTTCAAGTGGACCACACGGTAGGAAAGAGTGGAGATTAATCCATTGTTTGATGGTGTGGTTCAATTAGACCTTCAATTTGCATAGATTTGGGTGCATTACCTATAAAAAAAATTATAAAAATTAACGAACAAAGTGGTTATATCGATTGCATCAAGATGGACCCCACAAAGCCCTTGACAAGGCCGCCCGTCTAGATCCCGTTAAATGTGTACTTGTGGGGGGCTGTTACAGATTGTGTAATGGCTATAGTCATAGTGGCTTTTAGCTACGGTTAAAAACCGTAGTAGGACCGTAGCAGGTGATAATGCGAAAAACCGCACTACCTTTTCTTGTCCCCCTCTCACGAAAATTTCATTTCCCTCCACTCAACCCTATTCCCTCTCACGTCTGTCCCTCTCTCTCTCTCTCTCAATCTTACACGCCCCTCTTCTCTATCTCTCTCAATCTCTCACCCCCCTCTTCTCTATCTCTCTCAATCTAATCCGCCTTGTTGGGCCCAATGTTAAAAACTTCAAGGAATCTGTCGCCACTACAACAAAAGCTAGTAAAACTAGCACTTTGTTGCTTCTTACATCGGCGTCATGTAAAACAGGTTCCGACGGATGGTTTACTGCCGTCATTTCCTTTCCAGCCCGCGCGACTCTCTCCCTCTTCCTACGGCCGTCTCTCTCTCTCTCTCTCTCTCTCTCTCTCTCTCTCTCTCTCTCTCTCTCTCTCTCTCTCTCTCTCTCTCTCTCTCTCTCTCTCTGCTGCTCAGTTTTTTGAAATTTTCATTTGGGCAAACCACCCTAATTTCAGGGCTTAAGATCGAGCCGCCATTAAGTTCAGGGGAGTCGATGTAAACATCAATTTCAACCTTAGTAATTATGATGAAGATATGTAACAGGTAAGAGTCTAGATTTCATCAATTTCAACCTTAGTGATTTCCTAATTAGGGATTTACTATTTTGAAACCCTAATTAGGGATTTTTCTATGTTGTTTAATGTGAATGCATAGAAACGATTTGTTATATGAAATGATTTCACACTCAGTGCTGGTATACTTCCTTGCATTTCTGTTTCTTATGGGAAATGGTTTCGACACAGGGTGACTTCAACTTTGATGAACAGACTTGGAAGACAATCTCTTCATCCATGAAGCAGTTGATTTCTAATATTCTGACCGTCGATCCTCACCAAAGACCACTGCACAAGAGGTATATAACATGACCATTAGTCCATTCATTAGATGTGTAGTGATGTTAGAGGGACTAAAATCTCTATGCAAGTAGAATCAACCAATCTCCTCTACAATTCAGTCAAATAGTAATAACAGTTAGGTAAATTGCAATTTTGCATGATGGCATACCAAATTTTGTGTTGTCTAAGTGATCAATTCTAAAGTGTTAGGACTTTTAGACTACTGGGTCATTAATATGCAGAGATGGGGAAACATGCATCTGTGATGTTTTGGTAGAATCCTTGGAGTGAGTTGCCAAACAGAAATCACAAAGACTGAATTGGTGGACTTTGTGTTGCCAAACTGTTTGAAGGATGATGTCGACAATCGGATGTGCAGAAGGACAATGTCGACAATCGGATTGCTCTCAGAATCTACTATATGATTGCTGATAATTTTCTCATACAGGTATTTTGTTTTTAAATTTCAGAAAAAAAAAATCTCTTTGTTCGTGCTTTTCTTTGGCGATTCTATTTAATATTGGCATTTCACTCTGTTTTCATTTTCTAGTAATTCTGATGCTTTACTGAATTGAAATGGGAAATTTGAATATTCAATTGTTATGGAATGTAAATTGCAGTGAAATTTGTGTTATTGCTATGTGTTAAATTGTCCCTACCTTTGGTTTGGATTGATCAAGGACCTTTCGGCAATTTTGTAAATTTTTTTTTTTGAGTTGATTATACATAATATATTTGAAAACATTATGTGTGCATCAAGTGCAGATGTGCACCGGCATCTCATATTATCCAATAATATTGGGAAGAATCTTAATGCGCATTTCAAAATGGGCATTTGAAAGTTTGCATTTTGAAATGCTTGTTGTATTCTTGTCGTCCATCTTTTAATGATGGGAGATAATTTGCACATTGACTCTCAATGCGATATTGTGTGCACAAGCCTGCTTGCAATATCTATTTGCACACCCTACTTTTGATTTGCCTGTATTATTATTATTATTTAATACATTTGGGAATCAAAATAATACTCCTTTGTACTATTTTTAATTGTGTACTATTTCAATTCCCAAATGGAAAGCGGTTGCATGCAAATAAATCGAGGTGGTTGAAGATCTCGATTCCATTTTTAGAAGGGAAAGTGGATGCTTGATTTTCATTTCTCTAGTTATACGATTAAATGCTATGTGATGCACTTCATCGAACTTAATGAAGTGTGTTCCCCCCGCATAAACAGGACACATTTTAAGTGGTTGAGACCAATGGTTTTTTTGGTCATCACAGATATGTGCCATGGCCTAAAAACTGCAATTATTGGATGAGCTGAACAATTCAGTCTTTGTGATTTCTGTCTGCCAAACTGTTTACTCACTCCAAGGATTCTACCAAAACATGCATCTTAGTAGTACTTTTCTTCTTATTATAAGGAAAAGAGGATTTCATATGTCATAAGGAAATGAATTGAAGAATCTGTTTTAGCTAAAGAAAATTGGTTTCCTAATGCATACTACTGTTTTCTTATCCTGCCTGTGCGTATAGCATACCCTGTGCATCCAGTCATTGGATGGGCCACTGTACATGGGACAAATTAATGGCTAGATAAGCATGTTTTAGCCTCTTTTTTTGTCCATTTTGTTTGTACACTGTGGCCTACCTGATGGATCGACTGCTATACTTGACTAATTACTAAGCCATGTCGTTGACAGAGCAGGGCCAACCTGATGGACAGCTTAGATCTTGCAGTTGTTTTCTATATAGGCACATGTGATGGCATGTAAAGCGGTTGGATTGTGAAGGCTTGAGATTTTCAAATCTCAATACATCCTTGGGCATTCATGTAACAACTCGAAAAATTCCGTACCAAGACCCGAGTATCACCTCGATTAGAAATCACTTAGGATTAATTCTCTTACAAATTGAACCTAAGTTACCTAGCGCTAAGTTAGACTGGCTGTGAAATCTGCACAGTTCGCTTTAAATATGTTCTGCCGGACTTAAAACTTGCAGAATCAATGACGCTATAATACCCTGAAATTTAGGATCCAACTCTAAACTCAGTTGTTCCCGGAAATATTTGGTAACTTCGTATTGGATCTAGACCGCACGTCGAAAGTCCGATATCTATAATCTCAGACCATTACGACCGCTTAGTTGGACTTGACCATCATTTCAAAAATCAAGCCCAAACAATGATCTGAGACCATTCTACAGAGCCCGGAGTAAAGAGGTTAGGAAAATAAAGATTTTTAGAAAATTAATTATATTATTATGAAATCTGTCACGGTTCACTTGCGCGTTATTTTTAAGCGTTCTGACGGTAGAAATTTGACCAAATTTCACCCTCAGATCAGGAAAGTTGGCCCTTTCATGTCATAGAGCTTGTAGCCCTGATTTAGATTCGGTGACCGTTGAATTGAAACTGGTCCACCACAGACAATCTGGATATCTGATCGAACTGAAAATGTAACTTACTAAAGATCCGATGCTAGTGATCTTAAGTCCGACCACATTTGATCAGAGGACCTCCAGAAATGCTCCGTTGGATCATAAAGATCCCGATTTGGGTATAACCTAAGTATACTTTAACTTAAAGTCTGTTTTTGTTATGTTTGGGCTTATAAAAGGGCCTTAAACCCTTAGCTTTCTAACCCATACGAATTTTCCAAACCCTAGAGATTTAAGAGAAAGAAAAGAGAGAGAAAGTGTAGGAGAATCAGGTGAAATTCCGCAGGATTCTTCCTAACCCATCTATACATTGAACCGGCGTATCTGAATCATTCTTCCGGCGATTCTGAATCCGTTTTTGGGTAAGTTGAGCTAACCCTAACCTGTTTTAAAGCTTAGACTAACTGAATTAGAGTTCTAGCTAACATTTTCTTGCCATAGGTAGTATATCCACCGTTGACGAAGACACGTCGTCTGAATCATCTTAAATACATCTTTTCTGGTTTAAGGTGCGGACTATAGACGCTTAGGTTATGGTTTTCAACCCTTTCAATGTTAGATAATGATTTATTCATGTTGTGTTTGCCGTTACACATGCCAAATATGCTATCTATTTTATCTTCCGTATATGTATACTTTGTATTGTAAATACCATATTATATGTATATGTTAGAATACACGTATGCCTATGGAATTTGCTGAATTTCTTGCCAGGATAAATTGTCATTGTGATATGCCTAATATGTATGCGGTGACTCCTTGGTGAGAGGACTTACCCTAATATACAACGGTGTTGACATACGTGATGTATGTTGAATAGTGTAAGCTAAGTGTTTGTTTAAATGTCTAAATGAGGTGGTAATTAGTAGAATATGTTTGCTAAAATGGTTGAGATATGGATTTCAGCCATAATGTTTGTGTGAATGATTTCCTTCATGAATCATGTAATTTAGGTTATTCATGTTAAATGAGTGTATGATTTTCTCCATGGATTATGTACTTAGTTGAATCATGTTAAATGAGTGTATGAATTCCTGCATGTACTGTGTTTACATTCAAGTTGTATTCCATGATTGTTCATATGAATACAGGATATGAATCATATGCTAGTTATTGGCTTTGTATGTGAATGGGGTTGTGATACAGTCCAGGTAATCGGTAAACGTTCTGTAAATAGTGGTTGAGGTTGCTTTCGCCATGCAAGATGAGTTTAGCGAATTTGAGTCGTGCTTGGGGTGTTCGGTAGTGGTTAGGCCACACAGAGTGCTTATGCATTCCATGTCGTTCAACTCAACGTGCGCTTGGCCTAGTTGAACTTATCAACTAACCCGATTGACCAATGCTTATTCACCATGTTTGGTCGCTACTGTTTAAATCTAAGGCACTGAGCTTACCAGTGAAACTCCTGTTAACCATGGTACCAAGATCCCCTAAGACTCATGAGTCGGGTATAGTGATATGGGACACCGTGGTCATGCTGTCGGCCTATGCTGGGGCCACAAACCTGCCCGTAGTGACCAGTGAGCACCCTACTCTGAGCAGATTATGGTGGTATGAAACACTATATTCTTGCTGTCGGCCTGCACTGATTGGTAACGAGCCCTCTGTAGTGACCTTGAGTTTATCCTGACACTGCATAGGAGCGACGAGTCCTGTTGTAGTCTTAAGGATATAAATAGGCCTGTATTGATAAGGTAATGGGCAAGTGGTGTAACGATTGCACGTAATAGCCTTGACAGCGACCTAGAAACATAACATCGTATGAGATATCGTAGGACTGACGACCCTAGAATGGATCAATGTTGAGAAATGATATAAGGGAGATGTCTTAGCTTTCCAATCCTGCTGTATGAAAACGACTAATAAGAACTTGGTAATCATGTTCATGACATCGCACCGCATGTGCCATTGGCGTTGGTGTGAGAGCATAATGCTAGTGATTCATGCCGCGATCGTTAGATGATGTCGCATGAGGGAGATTGTGGTGAGGGCATGCATCATTTTTCATATCATCCTTACATTAACAAGAGTACCTAGGACCTGTGTGATTGTACTGCCTTATCATTATTGCTTGATTGGATTGATAACATGTTAACTTTTTCTATATAGTACCACTGAGTTGATCACTCACTCCCACGTTCTGGGACGGTGTTTAAACACCAACCAGACCCTGATTTAGCTGCAGGAGATGGCGATGCTCGCGAGGCGGAGCTAGACTTCGACAAGGACGAGGAAGCATTCTCATATATGTAGTTCTCAGGCGGGTTCGTCTGAGCCTCGTCCTGACCAGCGGAGATTATTTTGGGATGTGTAGTAGATCATTTTAAATAGTTCCTGTATGTATTTTGAGACATAGATGTATATATATTGCCTTGGGCAAAGTACGCATCATTTGAAGATTTATTTTGAATTATATATGTATTTAAGTCTTCTGCTTGAATTTTCTCAGTATCCCTGAATTATGTCTCCTAATATGGCTTGATCTATTTCATGTTTTATGCTTTAATACAGACAACATACAACCACCATCAAATATGTTGCATAAGTGATGTTTTGGAACTTGGGAGCTGAGTTATGCTCGACCCCCGAATTTCAAGGCGTTACGATTCAAAGAAAGGATACTGCATGTTAAGAGCGGTGGAATTTAATTGGTTTGCTCATGTTAATGATATTTTTATAGATGAATTGAGGTCCATGTGTCTGCATACTTAGATAATTAGAACCCTTTCCCAGATAAACACAGTCCGAAAATAGCACTTTCAAGCCCATTCTTACTCTTTGAATGATGGCCCTCAAGCTGGAAGCCAAAATGGTCAAAAGTTCACGACTAATCACTGCTTTTCTATCTTTTATAGTTATAAATTGTCAGTTTTCCTTTTTCCTGTGAATTGTTACTTGTAGATAAATGGCCTTAGTTGAATTTTTTAGGGTTATGTTTCAAAAACTTGTTGCATCAGCAAACTTCCAACCAGAATGCCATTTGCTACCCTAAAATCAGTTAGAATATTTCTCAGTTTTAGATGAAGTTGTAGATAATTAAACAAAAGAAGTCCTAGGAAATTTATGTTATGGTTGCTACAAGCCAGTACACCAGTTGGTTAAATCGAGATATTCGAGGATCCAACCACGGGCTGAAATACTGAGGTGATTTGAATCAAGATACCAAAAAATTGAGACCTTTTCTTTCATTAAACTGCTAGTTTTTCTTTGTCATTTTGTTATAGAGAAATGCTTGTACAACGGGTGTTTTCATACAGTTCCATGAAGTGTGCACCATAAGTGTACAACTTTAGTTGGGTCAACTTGAACCCGATTGGCCCAACCTGAACTCTGGGTCGTGTTCGGTTGGGGTTGGATTTCCAACCGTCAACCTCACCTAGGTTGGGTTGAAAATCCTTAACCCAATCCAACCTGAACTTTACCTTGTATGCAGAACATCTCTTCACAGTGAAGAATCCCTGCCCCAACCTGCATGTTCAATATAGGTTTGGCTTATCTAGAGCTAGGACTGGTAGTTTTGACCACTATACATAAAGCAGTTGGCCCATTGCAGTGTCCAAGTGCAATGTCCAAGCTATTCATCAGGTGGTTTTGACCATGTCATGAAACTAAATCTGGTTCATTCAGCAGGTGGGCTAAAATCTTAGAAGCAATTGGATGGGTAAAGACACTTTAACCAAGTTTTTTCAACCGAATGTTTGTTTCATAAACTGTGGCCCACCTGATGAGTGGACCAACCTGATTCTTGGGGAATAACATCTAGGTAGAGGCTCCACTCTAATGAATAAATTGGATCTCATAGAAAATTTGTCACGCTGGCAGATGTCTGCCATGTACATGAGCTGCCATGGCGGAAGGCAATAAATTACAGGTATGGGCGATGTATTGTTAAGTATCGTGAATGTATCAATATCGCCAATATTTTTGATTGTGCAAATTCCAGGTGTTAATGGGATTCATCTGCTAGATTGTGAGCAATCAGAGTCATCACCCACATATAGGTAAATATAGAAGGACCACTTTTGTTTCTTCTCCAAAGAGATTATTTTCGTGATATTTTTGTAGTTGTATGATTACATATTTACAGTTAATAGATTAGCAAAAGGCCACAACAACCTTAACAGGTTTGTATCCATGGTTTGCAGCAAACTTAAGAATTTCTTAGTGATACAACAAACAGGAAAGGGGTTGAAATTTGATATCTTAGCCACTCAAAATTAAGAGTTATTTTAGCAGCATGGAGTATTTTACTCGATGTCAACAGCTATGTCAAATAGAAACTAGGAGAATGGTTATTGTGATGGGGGAGGAGCATGTGGGGTTGGTAATTACGGTTATTTCTGAGGCCTTTTAGATGGCAGAAGTGGTGGCGCTACCACTATTATGTACTGATTGTTTTAATGTTGTTCATCAATACACTGCTAGTTTTAATGTTCCTTACCTCTTTAATGATGGTAGTTGTACTTTTTTATTTTATTTTTTTCAATGTGTGTGTTATAGTTGTATTGTATTTTTTTTCCCCCAATTCTGAGAAGCTATAAGTTGCTTTGTGAAGTATTCCCTTTGCAGTTCACAAAAAAAAATAAAAAAAATCAAACTCATTGTTGTAAGCTTTGTGTGAACCACTGGCCAAGAAGTGCTTTTATGGCCTCTGAAGTTATCATGATTGCTACTCATGAATGAGCTTATCTGTTGTAGCCTTTTGGAGGTGCTTGGTCATATTTGATTTTTAAATTATACTTCTACAAAACTCTTAAGACTCTATTGCCATTGAGCATTTAGTCATGAAGTTATGTGCATGCTTTAACCAAGATTATATATATTTTACCTTTCTTAGTAAGATTTGAGTACGATGGACCACGCCTTATGGTTATTACTATTTATTCACCATGGCACCTTTTTGGCATTGCTTTCCTAGTTAAAAGAAAGACAACTGTTTAACATTGCTATATGTTTCCGTGGTTGTACTGAGTAGATTACAACTACATGCATCAATCTACTGAGTAGATTCTAACTACTTGCATTAATTGTAAAACCAGTACTTAACCCATTCTTGTGGTTGGCTTGGTTTGACTATCGGTCCTAGGTCAGGCCCTCTTGGACTGTTTTGGCCCAAAATCTGCCTCTTTCTAATAATTAAGAAAAAAAGAGGCAATTTAACAACTAATCTGTTGTTAGCGTAGTGGTTAGGGTGTTTGGTTTCCAAGTAGAAGTTGTGAGTTTAAGGTCAGTCAGATTCAGTACCTTTTTTTTTTTTTTTTTTTTTCCACCAAGTAGTTATCTCTGTAACTGACCAGGTTTTAAGGTTTTCGTGTTTATGTTCTAAAATGTTGACATGCAGCTGCTTGACTTCATTTCCCCTTTCCATAGGTAAGTTGCTTGTGGTTTTGAAAATTGGTTTCGGCCATATCATAAGCCACCCTGTTAAGTGATAGACGGTTGTGCCAGAGAAAAAAGGCCGAATTAGCCCATATCAGTTGATACAGGCTGATACACCCCACATTGACACTGATATAGGGCTAATACAACCATAAAGGAGCCATTTCAAAAATTTTCAACTTTAGTTTTTGTAGGTGTTTCTTCAATCAATCGTGGAGGAAGCTTAAAAACTAAATTTATACTGGATCTAGACTTATTTTGGATCAAAACACAAGATTTGAGTGATATTTGATAGATTGAAGTGAATCAACCACTTTGAGAGAAAAATAGAAAAAGGTGAAAAGTATATACATATACATATATATATTTCTTTCTTCATCTTCTTTCTGTTGTATTTCAATGTCATGGGCCATAATCTTGTCTTTGTGTGTTTATGCATATATTTGGGTGTAACTCCTTTTTCTGTAGAAACAATGATGACCCAATAGCAGTTTTCTGGATCTAAGACATGTCCTGTTGGTCTCAAAGAAAGGGTGCCTGCTCTTTTATGATCCATATTATGACTAAAGGTCCATATGGGTGTTTCTGCCTCTTTCAGCAGATGAGCTGTCTTCCCCCCAAATTTCAATATTTCACCTAGATAGCTTCAAAATCTGAATTATCTGGATGTTGATTTAGGGATAGAAAAGAAACTTCCTTGGCTAACTTATTTAAATCGCTCCTTCACTACATATTTGTAATCTTGTAATCTTATCTTGCAGGCCATATTGAACCGACGCCTTCAATTTTGTAATCTGTCATAGATCATCTGGTTCAATGACACCTAATTCCAGAGAGTAGGAAACCGAACAGTTGTATTATCAGCTTCTTTGATGAGGTAAGTCCTAATCCTCTTTTCTTCTTTTTTGCTCTCTCTCTTCTTTTCTTTTTTTAGGGATGAAGAGTTAGGAAGGGCTTGACCATTTGGACAGGCCGTGTTTTTGTATTTGCTCGAAATTAATGGAGCAGATCCGGATGTGCGTTGGAGCTATCCGGATGAGCGGGGGTCCCTGGAAGGTGGGAACCGCTGTTATGAACATGATGAAGCTGGCCATTTTCTATGGACAACATTGGAAGGGCCTGACCATTTGGACAGGCCGTGTTTATGTATTTGCTCGAAAATAATGGAGCAGACCCGGATGTGCGTCGGAGCTATCCAGATGAGCGGGGGTCCCTTAAAGGTGAGAACCGCTGTTATGATCATGATGAAGCTGTCCATTTCCTAAGGACAACATTGGAGGGGCCTGGCCATTTGGACAGGCCGTGTTTATATTTGTATTTGCAGATACCACACCCTTAACCTAAACCACACCCTAAACCTATAACCTAAACTTATTCTCAATTCCCTAAAGCTATAACCTATAACCTAAACCTAACCCTAAACCAAAACCTATAACTTAAACCTTAACCTAAACCTAAACCTATAACCTATACTTATAACCTTAACCTAAACTATAACCTTAACCTATAACATATACTTATAACCTTAACCTAAACTTATAACCTTAACCTAAATCTATTCTCAAATCCCAAAACCTATACCTATAACCTAAACCTAGACCTTAACCTAAACATATAACCTATACTTATAACCTTAACCTAAAACCTAACCTAAACTTTAACCTAAAACCTAACCTAAACCTTAACCTATAACCCAAACCCGATCCCGAACCTAAACCCTATAACCTATACCTAGACCTTAACCTAAACCCAAACCCGAACCCGAACCTATAACCTAACCTGAACCTATACTTATAACCTAAAACTATTCCCAAATCCCAAAACCTATAACCTAAACCTAACCTTTCCCTAAACCTATAACCTAAACTCAATTTCCTAAAGCTAAACTTATACCTAATCCTAATCTCAACTCCCTAACCTAAACCTAAACCTAAACTTGAAAACCCAAACTTAAACTCAATCCCGAACATGAACCCAATTTCCTAAACCTAAACCCGAACCCATTTTCAAATCTAAAAACCTATAACCTTAACTTAAACCAAAACCTATAACCTAAACCAAAACCTAGACCTAAACCTAAACTCAAATCCCTAAACCTTAACCTATAACCTAACCTAAACCTATACTTATAACCTAAAACTATTCCCAAATCCCAAAATGTATAACCTAAACCCGAACCCATTCTCAAATCCAAAAACCTATAACCTATAACCTAAACCTAAACCTATAACCTATAACCTATAACCTAAACCAAAACTAAAACTTATAACCTAAACCCAAACCCATTCTCAAATCCCAAAACCTATAACCTAAACCAAATGCAAAACCTATAACCTAAACCCGAACCCATTCTCAAATCCAAAAACCTATGACCTAGACCTTAACCTAAACCTATAACCTATAACCTATAACCTAAACCAAAACCTATAACCTAAACCAAAACCATAACCTATAATCTAAACCCGAACCCATTCTCAAATCACAAAACTTATAACCTAAACCAAAACTAAAACCTATAACCTAAATCCGAACCCATTCTCAAATCCAAAAACCTATAACCTAAACCTAAACCTATAACCTATAACCAAAACCAAAACCAAAACCTATAACTTAAACTCGAACCCATTCTCAAATCCCAAAACCTATAACCTAAACCTTAACCTAAACCTATAACCTATAACCTAAACCAAAACCAAAACCTATAACCTAAACCCGAACCCATTCTCAAATCCCAAAACCTACAACCTAAACCAAAACCAAAACCTATAACCTAAGCCTGAACCCATTCTCAAATCTAAAAACCTATAACCTATAATCTAAACCTAAACCTTAACCTAACCCTGTAACCTATAACCAAAACCAAAACCAAAACCTATAACCTAAACTTGAACCCATTCTCAAATCCCAAAACCTATAACCTAAACCAGAACCAAAACTTATAACCTAAACCCGAACCCATTCTCAAATCCAAAAACCTATAACCTAAATCTAAACCTTAACCTAAACCTATAAACTATAACCTAAACCAAACCAAAATCAAAACCTATAACCTAAACCCGAACCCATTCTCAAATCCCAAAACCTATAACCTAAACCAAAATCAAAACCTATAACCTAAACCCGAACCCATTCTTAAATCCCAAAACCTATAACCTATCCCTAAACCTTAACCTATAACCTAACCTAAACCTGTACTTATGACCTAAAACTATTCCCAAATCCCAAAACCTATAACCTAAAGCTAACCTTTCCCTAAACCTAAAACCTAAACTCAATTCCCTAAAGCTAAACCTACACCTAATCCTAATCTTAACTCTCTAATCTAAACCTAAACCTAAACTTGAAAATCAAAACTTAAACCCAATCTCGAACATGAACCTGATTTCTGAAACCTAAACCATAACCCATTCTCAAATCCAAAAACCTATAACTCTAACCTAAACCAAAACCATAACCTATAACCTAAACTCGAACCCATTCTCAAATCCCAAAACCTATAACCTAAACCAAAACCAAAACCTATAACCTAAACCCAAACCCATTCTCAAATCCAAAAACTTATAACATAAACCTAAACCTATAACCTATAACCTAAACCAAAACCAAAACCTATAACTTAAACCCGAACCCATTCTCAAATCCCAAAACCTATAACCTAAACCTAAACCTATAACCTATAACCTAAATCAAAACCTATAACCTATAACTAAAACCAAAACCAAAACATATAACCTAAACCTGAACCCATTCTCAAATCCTAAAACCTGTAATGTAAACCAAAACCAAAACCTATAACCTAAACCCAAACCCATTCTCAAATCTAAAAACCTATAACCTAAACCTTAACCTAAACCTATAACCTATAACCTAAACCAAAACTTATAACCTAAACCAAAACCAAAACCTATAACCTAAACCCAAACCCATTCTCAAATCCCAAATCCCAAAACCTATAACCTAAACTAAAACTAAAACCAAAACCTATAATCTAAACCTGAACCTATTCTCAAATCGAAAAACCTATAACCCAAACCTAAACCTATAACCTATAATCTAAACCAAAACCTATAACTTAAACCAAAACCAAAACCTATAACCTAAACGCAAACCCATTCTCAAATCCCAAAACCTATAACCTAAACCTAAACCTTAACCTAATCCTATAACCTAAAATCAAATCCCTAAACCTTAACCTACAACCTAACCTAAACCTATACTTATAACCTAAAACTATTTCCAAATCCCAAAACCTATAACCTAAACCTATAACCTAAACTCAATTCCCTAAACCTAAACCTACACCTAATCTTAATCTCAACTCCCTAACCTAAACCTAAACTTGAAAACCCAAACTTAAACCCAATCACAAACCTGAACCCGATTTCCTAAACCTAAACCATATCATATTCTCAATTCCCTAAAGCTATAACCTATAACCTATAGCCCATAACCTAAACCTAACCTAAACTTAAAACCTAAATGTATTCTCAAATCCTTAAACCCAAACCTACACCTAATCCTAATCTCAACTCCTTAACCTAAACCTAAACCTAAACTTGAAAACCCAAACCTAAACCCGATCCCGAACCGGAACTCGATTTCCTAAACCTAAACCTTAACCTATAATCAAGTTCCCAAAAGCTATAATCTATAACCTAAACTTAAACCTTAACCTAAACCTAAACCTATAACCTTAACCTAAACCAAAACCTATAACCTATAACCTAAACTTAATTATATCCTATAGCCTAACCTTAACCTAAACCTAAACCAAAACCTATAATCATATGGTGAGACTATTTCTTTTGTGTCAATTTCATTCTTCTTTGAGTTTTTTTTTTTTTAATTCATTAAGGAAAAAAAAAGTGGTTATACATGATACACTTCTTTCACTTTGTCTTTCTTTTCCCCAATGGGCATTCTAATTTATGAATGACATAACTGTTTGTAGGATGATAAAATATACGAAGTTGTTGAAATTTCATGGTGAAGTCGAGCACATTTCTCTAATGAAGCCAAAGATTTGTATTTTTAGCATTATTGTAATTGTAATTGTAATTGATTGAATGAATTGAATTGTAATTGATTGTAATTGTAATCGATTGAATGAAGGATTGTAATTGTAATTGATTGAATGAAGGATTGTAATTGATTGTAATTGAATGAATGAATGATTGTACAGGTGGGTAATTAAATGAACAAATGATTATATATAATTTTTTAATATACAAAATAGCTACGGATATTGACTGTAGCAACTAATTTAACAAGTGTAGCCTTTATTAAATTTGACATATTGCTACAGACTTTTAGCTACAAATAATATCCATAACTGTTGGAACCTATAGGTAATCCGTAGCCTTTATAATCCGTAGCTATAAGTACTTTAGGCTACAAAAGCTATGGCTACGGTTTTAATCCGTATCCATTGCTTCTATGGCTATGAATAGAATCCGTAGCGATAGCTCTTTGACTTATGGCTACGGCATCAATGGCAACGGTCTTGTTATGGACAATAACCATGGCCATAGGATTTTGGCTACGGTTTTTATCCGTAGCCTTTGTCCCTTTTTTTGGTAGTGATGGGTCTCCAAAGTAACTCAATGATGAAAAGGTATATAATATGGTCAATCTTAGTTTAGAATAAGCATATGGATGATGCATATGCGTATATAGATGGGATATTATCCTTTACACTAAGTATATTGTCAATGTAAAGCTATTATTTTAAGTACACGAGTATGTTATCAAACATATAACTTGATATTCAACCTTAAATGGCTTGAAACAGAGAGAGTGGGACCCAATCGGAGAGCCCCATTAACAATATAAGGGTCAACATGACATGGCACACTTGAGACTAGAATCAGGCACAGACTTAGGCCTGTGCACGTGACATGATCTAGTAAAATGGATCACCAGTGAGGATATACCCGTATATGTACCAAAGTGGGATCTATTTGGGATGGCCTAAACAAACGCATGCACCGTGGCGGGGTCAACAGCAGGCCTTACATACAATTTGAATGGCAACAAATATTATGATAAACCCGCGAGAGTTCTCACCGGTAGGCACTCAATCGCCACTGATTCGTAATTGTGGCCCACTAGAGGGTCTGATCGGCCTCACTTATGGGTTTATTACCTAAAATGATACGAAAAATAGAACCTATGGGCTTCTGACCTAAAATGACATGGAAAAATAGAGGAAAGGCATGGATGAAACAGATAAGTCATGGTGAGTCCTGCTGCCAGATGGGCAGCGCGCGCGTATAAAACACAAACATCAGAGTAGGCGTCCTTGCCCTTTGGGACCAAGCTGATATCCGGGTTTTTCCCTTGTGAACAGCTTATATGGAAAATAAACATGATAGATAGGCCCTAGAAAGGTTTCATCGGTGGACACTATTGTCCCACTGTTTCCTGAGGTGTGGCCCACCTGAGATCTGAAACAGCCTCATTTTTAGGATATGGACGGTGTGGATTAAACAACTGCATCAACATGGGTCCCGCGAGTGTAGACCCAAGCTAACGCCCAAACAGGACCTCGCCTACCATGCGGACGGTGGGCAGCATCGTCACCTGGACACTGGCTCTTCCAGCGTCTGCACCTGTTATTATTATTTTGTTTTTTCTACTATATATTTTTGTGTGGTTCCAGCGAGGTGGGGTCCACATGCGAGATCCGTTCCGTCCATCGAGTTGACCAGCTTGAGATGGGGTCGAAATACTCTGCAAATAATAGGTTAGCTGAAAAATAAACATCATGATAGGCGTTTAAAAGGTTTCAGCAGTTCAAGCTCGCTATTCCCCGCAGGTGGCCTACGTGGGATTCAGATCGGCCTCATATTTGGTTCAGTGTCTAAAATGAATTGGAAAAGTGGATAGACGGCGTGGATGAAACATACATATCATGGTGGGTCGCACCTGTTCACGCCTAATGGGCTTCCGCGCCTTACGCTGCTGAGCAGCAGTGTTCTTTGGACGTTGTCTTGCTCCAGCGTTTTTTTTTAAAAAAGAAAAAAGAAAAAAAGAAAAATGGGGTCAACTAGTGGATGATCCACTCCATCCATCAACTTGGCCATCGCATAGAGGGCCCATAAAGACTAAAAGATAAAAAGGTTTTGTATAAACATTATAGTGGGCCTTGGAAAGGTTTCAACACCAATCCCAATGCTTCCACTGTTTCCTATGGTGCGGCTCACGCGAGATACGGATCTGGCTGATTTTTGGAGCAATGTCTAAAAGGGCCTGAAAAAAAATAGATGGACGGAATGGATTAAATATATGTTGCATTTTGGGCCCCAAGAGAGGAGGCCCATTCACTTCCTCACGCCCTGCGTCATTGTCACAGCGTCTTTGACGCCGACTGTTGTGCGTCTGGTTTCTTTGTTGTTGTTTAAATGGGTTCAAATAAGAGATCTACTCCGTCCATCGGGTTGGCCAGCTCCTGGTAGTCCCACTTAGGTGTGAAGAAAATAGGTTAGATGGTATATACATATCATGGTGGACCAAAGAAGATTTCAACAGTAGGTGTCATTGTCACCACTGTTTTCTATGGTGTGGCCCACCTACAATTTGAATCTGGGTTAGATTTGGTCTCTAGCCCTAAAATGATTTATCATAACAGATGAACAGTGTGGATTAAACACATATTATGGTGGATCCCACGAGTGGAGGCCCAATCCAACGAAGTCAACCAGACAGCGTCATTGACGCTGGTTGTTCCAGCGTCTTTGACGCAGTGAATACCGGAAACGGATTGGCTACCGAGACCAGCCCCGTGGCTGGTGGTCGGTGCTCTGTGGGCCCCACCATGATGTATATGTTTCATCTATTCCGTTCATCCATTTTTACAAATCATTTTAGGGCTTGATATTAAAAATGAGAGGTATCTAAGTCTCAGGTGGACCACACCACATGAAAACAATAATGATTAGATATCCACCATTAAAATCCTCCTAAGGACTACTGTACTGTTTATTTGACATCCAATCCGTTGATTAGGTCATACAGATAAAAGGAAAAAACAAAAATCAGCTTGATCCAAAACTTTTATGGCCCCTAAAATGTTTTTAATGGTCGACACTCATTCAACATTATTTCCTGCAATGTGGTCTACTTGACATTGGGATATACCTCATTTTTGGTCTCATACTGTAAAATGATTTGTAAAAATAGATGGACGGCGTGGATGAAGCACATACATCATAGTGGGGCTCAAATAGCACCGACCACTAGCCATTGGCTGGTGGTCAGTGCTCTGTGGGCCTCACCATGATGTATGTGTTTCATCCATGCCCTCCATCTATTTTTCTAGATCATTCTATCGTATCACATCAAAACTGCCCACCATGATGTATGTGTTTCATCCATGCCCTCTATCTATTATTTTAGATCATTTTATCCTATTATACCAAAAATAAGGTATAAAAAAATCTCAACTGGAACACATTAAAGGAAACCGTGTTTAATGAACATCGACCATGAAAAACTTATTGAGGCCATAAAAGTTTTGGATCATGCTGATATTTGTTTTATCCCTTCTTATGAGTCTATATGACCTAATCAACAGACTAGATGTCAAATAAATTGTACAGTGAGCCTTAGGAAGATTTTAATGGTGGATATTCAATCACTATTGTTTTCCTCTAACGTGAACCAGCTTAGATTTATATCCCTCTCATTTTTTGTATGAAGGCTTAAAAGGATACGATACAAATGGATGAAAGGAACGGATGAAACACATAAAGCATGGTACGGAAAACCGACCACCAGCGACAGCGACAGGGAAGTAGCCAATCCGTTTCTTTATATGTATATAATTATTTTATTTTTAATTTCCAGCGTTTTGGGGTACATATGTGGACGATATAATTCACACATCAGATTGACATTCTCAAGGTGCTCCCCAAAAAGCTTTGGATCAAGCTAATTTCCGGATTTTTTTTTCTCTATCCTTATCTATGTGATCAAATTAAGAGGTTGAATGAAAAGTAAATATTATGGTGGACCACACAAGGTGGTCCATACTATGGAGCATACTATCTCATAGTGTGGCTCACTTGTGGGCTTCTCATCAATTCAAGTAAAGAAAATGGAAATGGAATAAAGGGAAGGTAAAGAAGCAAGGGAAATTTAGCCATCAGGTGAACCCTCGTCATTATGGGCCCTGTATACATATCTAACACATAAATAAGATGGGTCCCACCCTTGTGGGCCCATGAAAATGAAAGAAAGTGAGAAAAATAGAGAGTTTATCTTCTCTTATGCTTACAATGATATTGAATGGTTGGATCGGGTTGAGTCGGACAGCTTGGATTGTCTTAGCTCCTCGTATATTCCTCTCACTCTCAAACTTTCTCCGAACTCTTTCACTTCAACACTTCTTTCCCTTAAGCACTCTCTCTTCTCTCTCTAATATCTTTTAAATCTCTCTATTTTTATTTTTTTTCCTTTTTCCTCTCTAATTTCTCTCATATTTTCTCTAATCTTTTATTTCTTTTTCGCTAATTTATTTTTTCTCTTGCTATGAAAGTTGTGAAAATGAGCGGGGTAAGGAGCTTTCTAGTAGAATTTATTGGATAAAGAGGAAAATAGGAAAGGATGAAGGGGTAGAATGGAAAAAGAAAAAGAGAGAAGGGAGTGACTTAACATAGGCAAGGGCATTGACTTATTTGACTAATGGGGGGAGAAAGACGGGAATGATTGATGAATTGATTGATTGGACTACCTGAGAATTTATGTAAGTGGGGTTTACATCAAGCATATGTTACACAATTCACCTCAGATTATGCAAAAAACTACAACTTGTAATTTGGGTGTTGCAATGAGACGTGTTGAGTGGTGTTGAAATCGTAATGCCTGTACAGTCGCTAAGATACAAGTCTCATATTATTTCAGTACTAAAATAAAGTTACAATCGAAGCTCACTAATCCGTTCTATTTAAGACTTGTCAGTACTGAAAGTGAAGTGTACAGTTGGTCTCATAGGTTTACATGTCTTGCACCCAAACACCACTATTTTACAATGTCCCCATGTCATTGTCACAGGCCGTCATTGTCTCTGTTCATGTCACCAGCACAACCATCTGCACATCCATATTCATTGTATCCCTGCCCCAATCAATTTCCTCGATCCCTATTGTTGTGGCTGTTGCACATAATTCAAATCTTTTGCAAACCGTATAACCTATCTGGATGTAACATAATTGATTAACATCCCATCTAGGCTCAATTCAAATAAGACTTTTTTTTTAACACACGCACACACACCCCACACACTCATGCTAATGGAATTTCACCACCTATAGGTACTCGAGCCCTTGACCAGGAGTTGAAACTCCTGAGAGTCTACCACCCGAGCAGGAGTAAGGACCCCAATTCAAATAAGACTTGTTAGGCGTTGAAGACTTTGGTGTGGGCCCTATTTTTTCAGAGGTGGGCCCAAGGGGACAGAGGACTCAATTCCTCATGTCATGCTGCTCACAGTAATACCTGTAGGGATTTTTAAAATCCAACGTCTTCGGAAAATCCCACACCAATTTATTATCCCACTAGCTCAGTTTCCAAAGAAATACATCCTTGAAACCTAACAATATCAAATGCCGTCTGGAATAAATTCTTTACTCAATTCTACCAAATACCACCTAATTCTCTCTAAAATATCATGTGCCAAACCCTCTCTAGTTGACTGACGCAGCGAAGGACGTGACGTCGAGCATTGTCTTCCTCAAGAGGATAATTATCCCGAATCCACGGGACTTCTCTGAACTCCTCACAGAAACTTCTCGAATCCATTAGGAAAGAAAGCATAAAATAGAAATAAATTCTAGTAAATTCAAAATTGATTAATGAATGAATAAAAATGAGTTCAAAATCCTTTAAATAAGGGTACCAAGCAATAGGAAATAAATCAGAATCAAACTACAACTAAAACTCCTAGAATCCATAACTTACTATAAATAGTAAACTTACTATTTATAGACGGTTGTGATGTCTACTAGTGCGCAAGGTTTTCGGCCAAAAATAGTAAGTGTCCTATTTGGCTTCACCAAACCGTTCTCTTGATTATTCTAATCACTTTTCATGTTGGACACAACTCTTAAAGCCCAATGGATGAAGAGTTATAATCGAACTAAAACTTACTATTTATAGTAAAAACGAAAATAAAACAGGGAAACGACTGTCGATCAGGGGTTATTTCACAAATTCAGGCTGCACAACCTAGCATAGCGGGGTTGGTTGGCTAAAGTAGCTCGTTCTACCCCAAAATCATATATTTTACGTCAAATAACTTATTTCGGATTGCGAGATACGCCTTGATCTAAGGTCTGACGGTCCGGATCACTTTTGTCGTCGACCGGACTTTTTCTGATCCATCTTAGCCATGAAACTGTCCGCGACCCGCTCTACATCAGTCCCCTTCACTTGAAAAGAATTCATCATCGAGTTCTCCTCTTGCTCTGATTCATGATACTCGGTTAGGTCCGCGACATTGAAAATCCGTGAGATCGCCATGTCATCTAAAAGATCAAAAACATAAGCATTGTCATTGATCTTTTGGATGATTGGTACCAGTTCAATCTTTTTATTCTTCAACTTGTTATACGTTCCGGTCGAAAATCTTTCTTTTCACAGATGGACCATTACTTGGTCACCCACCTCGAACACTTTTTGTTGCTGATGCTTGTCCGCTTGCTTCTTTTACTTTTTGTTCGAGGCATGTAACTTGGTCTGTACCTCCGCATGAATACCCATGATCCTGTCTGTCATATGTTCTTCTATAATGCTCATGCTTGGGAGCTTGGGCAGAGGGACCAAGTCTAATGTACGGCGAGATGCTCGTCCGTAAATAACTTGGAACAGAAATTTTCCTGTCAAGCGGTTCACCATGTTGTTGAATGTAAACTCCGCTTGAGACAATGCCAAATCCCACTCCTTCAGTTTTTCTCCTGAAATACATTGAAGAAGGTTTCTCAACGTGCAATTCACAACCTCAGTTTGACCGTCAGTCTTTGGGTGGTAGGCACTGCTGAACTGAAGTCATGTATCGAATCGAGTCCACAAAGTTCTCCAAAAGTGGCTTATGAACTTCGTGTCACGGTCAGAAGTAATAGTCTAGAGAACCCCGTATAGCTGCACAATTTCTCCGAAGAATAGATTCGCCACGTGTATTACATGAAGAGTATTCTTGCATAGAATAAAGTGCGCCATCTTGGAGAAATGATCTATTACCACGAACACCAAATCTATGCCGCGTTGTGTTCGTGGGAGACCAAGCACGAAGTCCATAGATAAATCCTTCCAAGGGCCATTAGGCACGAGTAACGGGGTATAGAGGCCAGTATTATAAGATTGTCCCTTGGAGGTCTGACAAATATAACAACGTTGGACTGCTTTTCCCACATCACGTACCAATTGCGGCCAGTAATATCATTTTTCCACAAGAGCTCGCGTCTTATCTCGTCCAAGGTGTCCACTAAGGTCACCTTCATTTAGCTCTTGAATTATCTCTTCCCTTAGCGAACTGTTGGGGATGCACAATTGGTTTCCCTTGAAAAGAAACCTGTCTTGCATATGTAAGTCACCGGAGTGACCTTTTTGACATCTAACTCATGCGTCCTTGAAGTCGTCGTCGTTGACATATATGTCTTTGAGGCGCTCGAACCCGACAATCTCATTGCTCATAGTGACTAGAAAAGTCGCATGGCGACTCAGCGCATCGGCTACCTTGTTCTGTTGTCCTGATTTATGTTTTAGCACGAACGTGAATTCCTGTAAAAACGAGATTCATCTAGCATGCACACGATTAATGTTAGCTTGACTATTAATGAATTTGAGAGCTTGATGGTCCGTGTAAAGTATGAATTTTCTTTAAATCAAATAATGTCGCAGTGCCTGGATCACCGTGTATAACTCGATCTCATATGTAAACCACTTCTTGCGTACATCGCTAAGTTTCTCACTGTAGAAGACTATCGGCATACTTTCTTGAGACAAAACTCCTCCAATTCTGATATATGAGGTATCACATTCAACTTCAAATAGTTTGTTGAAGCTGGGAAGTAAAAGAACAGGAGTCGTGGATAATCTGCATTTGATTTCAGTAAAGCTCCTATCAGCTTCGTCAGTCCACTGAAACTGTTATTTCTTCATACAATTTGTGATTGGTGACACAATAGTACTGACATTTCTCACGAACCGATGATAGAATGTCGTTAGTTCATGAAAACTTCGCACTTCGTGAATATTTGTGGGAACCGGCCATTCTCTGATTGCCTTCACCTTTTCCTCATCCACCCGAATACTCGTAGATGTTACGACAAAACCTAGAAACAATAGACTATTAATCATGAAGCTGTAGTTCTTTAAATTAAGATATAGTTTATTTTCATTAAGCACATGAAGGACCTTCTTGAGGTGTTCTCTATGGATAGTTTCGTCTTGACTGTATATCAAAATATTATCGAAATAAACCACAGCGAACCGTCCAATGAAAAGTTTCAGAACTTGATTCATCAATCTCATGAATGTGCTAGGCGTATTCGAAAGACCAAAGGGCATGACCATCCATTTGTATAATCCTTTCTTGGTCTTAAAGGCCGTTTTCCACTCATCACTCGGCCGTATTCGAATCTGATGGCAGCCGCTCCTCAGGTCCAATTTAGAGAATATTTTGACACTCTTTAGCATGTCCAGCATATCGTCCAACTGTGGTATAGGAAACTTATATTTTATGGTAATTTTGTTGATGACTTGGCTGTTTACACACATGCACCAACTTTTATCTTTCTTTGAAATTAATAGAGCTGGTACAACACATGGACTCATGCTTTCTCGAATAAGACCCTTACGGATCAACTCCTCCCCTTGCCCTTGAAAAATCTCGCACTCATTCGATGATGAGGCTGATTGGGTAGACTTGATTCGGAGACAAAGTCGATATAGTGTTGGATATCCCGCATGAGGGGTAACCCATCGGGAAGGTGATCGGGCCAAATTTCTTTGAATTCATGTAGTAAGGGCCTTAGTCTTTCAGGGATGATGGTAGGCTCGAGTTCTTCTCCTTTTACAATTAATACATAAGCCTGTCCTGTTTCTTTGAATTCTTATACGAAGTCCCATATGGTTAAGAGAAAATGACCCTCCACTTTAGAAGTCTCAGGTGGTCCCTCTAGATCCATAGGGGCTAATATGGTTTTCTGGCCGTCATTGACGAAGATATATATGTTATCTCGCCCTTTATGAGTGGCGTCAGGGTCAGATTGCTAGGTCTAACTGAGTAGTATGTGACATGCTTCCATGTCAACCACATCACATACTACTTCATCCTTATAATGTTTACCAATTGAAAAAGATATGGTGCATCATTTAGTTACCTTTATTTTTCTGACCTTCTTGATCCAACCAATTGTATATGGGGAGGGATGACGCTCCGTTTTTAATTGTAATTTCTCCACCATGACCTTGGAGACGATGTTCTCGCTGCTGCCACTGTCAATAATCACGTTATAAACTTTTCGATTCACCGTACACCTAGTGCGGAAGATGTTATGCCTCTGTGGATGCACTTCTTTTCTTGACGCATATAATAGCCGCCTCACGACAAGTATTAAACCCAACTTGATTCATCTGCTTCGTCCTCGGTGGTATGCTATTGTTCTTCAACATTTGGATCTTCATACGCGTTATCAGTACTACCATCATTGATGGCGAGGTTCGCCACCTTTCGCTAAGACAAGTATTTGATAGGTGGCCTAGTTGGCCACAACGATAGCAGTTGTTGGGCCGGGGTCAAGCACAGGGGTTCAGGATTTTACTTGGACCAGCAGTAGTCGATACACCCCTTTGGAGTCTAACTTGTCCACTTCTCTAATCTCGGCTCTCAGACGTAGGAAGTTAAGTACGTGCTCCTACGGGTTCCTTCCCCTTAGACTGTGGAGCTCCCTAGGGTGGACCCACCTGTAAGACCCGTATCTTGGTCCGTACCGTTCCGTAGACTTCCGACCCTTAACCGATATTCACGCGCGACCCTGATTCATATGTCGTCAACCTGTATCGACTCAACCCAAGACCTTTACTATAGCGACCGTGCCATCGCTGCGATTCTGATGTCGCGACTTGCGCGCCGAGGCGATACCCTGGTCAAGAGATGTGGGCCAATGTTCGGTGCAAGAAAAACGTCGCGTGTTGGGAAACCGAAGAGAATCTCTACGAGATGTCACATCAATCTCATCAATCAATCTCATCACATCACATGTCAAGTACATGTCAAGTACACATCACCTTTCACCCATACCCAAGCAACCACAAAAGTAAAAAAAAAGTCTTATAAACCCATGCCTTTCTTACACAAAAGGCCACAAAAGTCAAGGATTTCTTACACACCCATCACTCACCACACCCATCACCCACCACTCTCTCTCTCTCCCCCTTTACAACTCTTTCTCTCTTTCTCATTTTAAAATCTCCAAGGAAGAAAAATCCCACGTATGAGAATTCTCCAAGCATCTCCCTCTCTTTTAAAGCTCCAAGTGTGACCCACTTTCCTACCCCATCATCTCCCATCCTAGCCATTCATTCCTCATCTCACCCATTACAATCAAAGCTAAGGAGCTAAGGAGCCCATAAGAGCAAGAAGATTGGACGGTGGGTGCTTGATGTTAGTAGTTTTTCATGTTTTTAAGATGGGCCAAGTGAGGCCAACCGATCAATGGTTTGGATCTCATTTGGGACCTTAAGTTGTGGCCGATGGACCACTTCGATCATCATGATCATCCATGATGGGGCCATTCTCCATGGACCCCATCATGATGTTTATTTCATTGCAATAGGAAGGTCATCTAGACCGTCCATGTTGGTGGGGAAAGGATCTCCACCGTTGCTTTTAGATTTTGGTGGTCCCACATGCTTTAGGGCCCACTTGATGTATGATTCATTACAAGGGAGGGCCCATAATGTCGGGGTCCTTCCATCACACGCGTGTCCCACTCTCCATCTCTCTCTCTCTCCCTTTTATTTCATTTATTTTATTTTATTTTATGAGATATTATTTTGGTTGTGTGGCCCACTTGAATGGACCCCACTAGGATGCATGTATTGGATCCAATCCATCTATAGATGGGGCCCACTTCAATGCACATATTGTGTCCAGGGACGTTGGACGTTCCCCGGACACCGTTGGAAATCAAAAAAAAAAAAAAAAAAAAAACGGAAGAAGAAAAAGAAGCCTTTTGGGGTGGGCCACTAGTATAGGCCCCACCTTGACGTATGTATGAAATCCAAGCTGTCCATCCACTTACCCATCTCATTTTAGGCGTTGAGCCAAGAGTTGGGGTTGATTGGAAGATCTGGTAGGCCATAGCGTTAGAGATTACATCATCACCATTCAAAGATCTTTTTTCCATTTTATTTTATTTTCTAAACATAAAAAAATATCCTATATTAGACTCATTGGGACGGTCTTGAGCCACTGAAGCCAATGGACGGGGTAGATCTACTGGATGCGGGCCCCAGATGTGAAAAACTCCAAAAAATGGGTTTTTCCAATTTAAAAAAAATAAGTACAGAGGCAAAGCCTCTGCCTCTGACGAAGCTGCAGCAGCAGCACGTGCTGCGTGCAGCGGGCGGCCATGCAGCGTCCCACGGCTGCTGCCGTGGGCCCCACTATGATGTCCTTTTGGAATCCACAACGTTCATGAGGTGGGCCCCCTCCAAAGTTTGGCCTCATCCAACGTTCAGGTGGCCCACACCGCAGGAAACTGTGGGATTGAGCCTCTACCATTAAAACTCCCTTTTGGGCCCACAGAAGTTTCAGATCAAGTTGAAATTTGTTTTCCCCTTTCGTCCAGGGTGGTGTGACCTTATCAATGGGTTGGATTTCAAAATAAACATTGTGGTGGGCCCCACATGGGACCCACAGTGATGTATGTGTTTGTATCCACCGTCTAGGCGGACGGTGGTACCCACCATGATGTATGCGTGCTGCATCCACCGTCCAGCGGACGGTGGAGCCATGTGGGAATGTGTGTGCGTGCGTGTGTGCAGCGTGTGTGTGTGTGTGTGTGTGTGTATATATATATATATATATATATATATATATATATAATATTGTATATATATTATATATGTTGTTTATATATTATACAATATATAACATTCACGATGGTGGGCCTTCATGTGGGCCCCCACCATTGATGCAGGTGCTGCATCTAATCTGTCCATCCATTTTAAAGATCATTTTATGGAATGAGTCAAAGAATGAGCCAGATCCACAGTCCAAGTGGACCCCATCTTGGCATGATTTGATAATCATCTTAATGTATTTGTGACAGCTTATTGGGGCCCACTTTGATGTGGATGTAAGGCCCATGGGATTGGACCATTAAACATATCCCAAGGCCCTTGGGATTAGGCCCATTTGATTTATACAAGGCCTATGGGTTTAGGCCCTCTTGATCTATATAAAGCCTATAGGATTAGGCCCATTTGATATGTATAAGGCTCATGAGATTGGGCCCATTTGATGCAATCTAAGGCCCACGGGTTATGACCCATTGCAATGCACATAAGGCCCATTGGTGCGGCCCATTTATGTGGCCCATTTGATGAATAAAAGGTCCATATGATATGGCCCATCTGATATATATGTAAAGCCCAATGGGATGAACCTAAGGTCCATTGCAATGTGTAAACCCAACTCGGATTATGGAATGATCGCGCCTTGGGAGCAATGTTGGTTTGATGTCCACATTGTGAGTGTAATGTTGGTTGGACATCCACATTACGACTCTCCTTAGGGCATATTGTTAGAACCGTATTTGTTGTCTATAGGCCGTCTAGGCCCATCTGTATTGTAAGGATAGTTCATCTCATTATAACATGTTTAGTATAGTTTCATGACTCATGATCATACGCATCATATGTATGCTTGATATGAGAATTGACGGATCATAGCATATGCCTTCGAACAGACTATTTATGGGACCCCGATTAGGCGGCATTGCCCTGCATGAGCGCATGATACGCGCAGGAATTGCTGCATGATTGGATAGTGTGATTCATGCATTTCGCATTGTGTGACATGGTTATTGTACGCCCTAGCGACATCGGAGCCATAGTTTCCATAGACGCATCGTGGTTGGAAGGAATGGATTCCAAAAATCTTGTTCTACATGGGGTGCTATAGATATCCCTGGGTGAAAGTCGCTAAACCCTTATGGTACCAAGAGGTTGCTCCAACGTCTACACTGAGTGGGTAGATGAGCGTTGAGTGCCGATTATCAGACAGTTGCACTCTCTACTGTGTCGTAGTCGGTTGGAAGGGGGTGTGGCCTTACCCGCCCGAGAGTAGGGGGCAATGCTAGGCTGAGTCTGACCAGCTTGAGGAATGAGTCCACTATCGACGAGTCGAGCCCGATATTGGCAGATGGATAGTGAGGTCTCTTCCACTTATCTTATTGCGCACGATGAGGCGGCAATCTGGTTTAGAGTGTAATAGACCCCGGTGATATCCCAGAGTTGAGCTGTATTGATATGTGGACTTAGATGGGGATTGTATGCTTGACTTGCATCTTGCATCGCATAACTTTTGTACGACTCATGATATTATGGATCCATCTGCATATTCCACATTACTCTGATATTGGATGATCATATTACTACCTTGCGCACACACTTTCACCACCCTTTAAGCTTTCTATAAGCTTATACACGACCATTGCGTGCATGTGACGTTGGAGCGCAGCAGCACTAAGGCAGGAGCACTTTGCAGATCATTTTGGAGTTTTTATTCTTCATCATTGTATTTCCCTTTATGCTCATTATACTTGTAAAGTTTTTGATCATAGTGAAAATGTAATGGAGTTTTTGGTTGTTGTTGGTGGGTTATGCCTTTGGTTATGCTTATCACGATTCAAACTGACCTTGAAAATTCTCCTCGTAGCATCCCAGGATCGGAACCTGGTGAATGGGAGCTAGGAGCCGAGAATGGGGTTTTACGGATGCTGTCGGCGCCAGATTCGGCGATCGAGAATTTTGTGAGCCCGGTTTCCTAGTTTGGGGCGTGACACCGCCGCAGTAATCCTTGCTGTGGAATAGGGCCGTGTGACAGAACGTTCAAGTTGCGCTTTTGCCCGAGTAGTCAACTAGATCGCATCATTCATCGTTCAGACGGACTGCATCTGGACCCGATCCTGGATCGCCATACGCAGTCCACCATTGAATCGAGCGACTTCCTGCGATTCAGTCTCGACTAAATTGTTATGCGCCGTCAGGTGGTAAAATGCTTCTGTAGATTCTCACCGACCGATTATCCTGTCGACAATTTTGGTATTATTGGAATAATACTTGATCGTAATCGCTAAGGAGGAATCGGGCTTGTAGTAGGTGCTTCATCCACTACCATGTGCGGATTGATGCTTTCATCTGTCTAGTTCGTGCGAATTGCAGTTGTTTCCACCAAGCTGAAGCTCCTCCTTTCAACTTATAGGCCAGAAGATTGACCTTCTTTACTTCAGGGATGTCTATATAGTCGAAAAATCGCTCAACTTTAGAAAGTCAATTGAGAAAATTCTTAATGTGTAGTTGGCCATTGAAGTTAGGAATATCAACCTACATATTGAATTCTTGATCTGTCCGATCTACTTGATCGCCACCTTGTTTAGGGTGTTGGAAGATTATGTCGTCGATTTCCTCCTCACTGGAGCCTCCTTCCTGAGGAATGACCCGTGGATGCATTGCCGATACTATCATACGATCAGGGCGATTGTGAGTTTCAACAATCGGCTGTGAAGGATTACCAGAAGGAACACGAAGTTGCCTTAGAGTTTCTACCAAGAGATCTATTATGCGCTCCATGGAAGCCTGCAGCCCTTGCATGGCTTGTCAATCTCTTACATGGCTTGTCAATTCTCTTGCTGCATTGCTTCAAAAGCTGACGCCGTTAAAGGTAAAATTCCTATGACACCGCGCATGGGATTGTTACCCGACCTGTCGTTAGAAGCCATCTACTGAGGAAAAACCTCGCTTTGATACCAAACTGACGCAGCGAAGGACGTGAGGTCAAGCACCGTCTTCCTCAAGAGGATAACTATCCCGAATCCATGGGACTTCTCTAGACTCCTCACAGAGACTTCTCGAATCCACGAGGAAAGAAAGCAGAAAATAGAAATAAATTCTAATAAATTCGAAATTGATTAATGAATGAATAAAAACGAGTTTACAACACTTTAAATAAGGATACCAAGCAATAGGAAAGAAATTAGAATCAAACTACAACTATAACTCATAGAATTCGTGACTTACTATAAATAGTAAACTTATTATTTATATACGGTCGTGATGTCTATTGGTGCGCAAGGTTTTCAGCTAAAAATAGTAAGTGTCCTATTTGGCTTTACCAAACCATTCTCCTAATTATTCTAAGCACTTTTCATGTTGGACACAACTCTTAAAGCCCAACGGATGAAAAGTTATAATCAAACCTAAACTTACTATTTATAGTAAAAATAAAAATAAAATAGGAAAATAACAGTTAAACAACGGTATTTCACAAATCTAAATTATGTAATTCGACGAGTAGAGTTAGTTGGCTAAAGTAGATCATTTTATTCTAAAATTATATATTTTATGTCAAATAACTTAGTTTAAAGTGCGAGATATACCCTGACTAAGGCCTAGCTGTTCGGAACACTTCTGTTATAGATCGGGCCTTTTCTTATCCATTTGGCCGCGGGGCTATCGGGGACCCGCTCTACATCATTGGCCACCCTAGATACCAAGCTTGGTTGCATTAAATGCAAGAGCATGCTCTTTTGTGGTACACTAAAGCCTTGGATCTGCTTCGTTTCAGGGGCATGCATTAATCTGATCTTTGAAATGAACGGCGCGGATAAAGAGATATATGCATCACGGTGGCACCTAATTATAGAGATATGGTAGGATGATTAGAGGTATTACCAGGGTGAGGACGCAATGCAGCCCACAAGGACGACTAGGTGTTACAGATGACACCTAATCCACATACCTGTCATCTATTACCTCTGAGTTGTCACGTCGCTAGCTTTAAGGTATGTGAGGGGCCAGTATTTTTTGTGATGATACACACCGTCCATTTCGCTAGGAAGATCGTACCGTGGCATAGATTTTTTATTTTTTTAAAAGAGCATATCGAATGACCATGTGAACCACACCGGCAGGGTTTCTTTTATTAATGATCAAGAAATTATATACTATCGAGACTTTGTAGGGCTAGCTTACTACTCAAAACGGTCTCATTTTTAGGCCCTTGACTTAAATAATAATAATAATAATGATAAAATTAAAAAAATAGGAAAACGAATGCACGGTGTTGATCGTTGAGGTTGATGAAGGTGGCCCCATTTTACGCTTGGAGGGCGTTTTTACTTAAGGGGAAAATAAGGAGCTGTCATGCCAATACGGTAATTCATGTTGTAAACGTGGTAAGATAAGGTGCTGTCATGCGCATGGAGTTTTGTACCCTTCTTCGGGAGTAGCACCTGTACTTTTCAGTTGGACACATGTGCCCTTGTGAAAATAAATGAGTGCTGGTAGATAATGTGGTCCACCTGAGATTCTGATTACAGCAATATTTTTTGTCCCTAAGTATTCCGGTAGATAAATATGACGAACGGTTTGGATTTCAAAAAAGACCCTAAATGGACGCTGTATATTGCATTGTAAGTTAAGTTTAGCGTACACTGCTGTGTAGTAGATCCGGCCGCTGCTATTTTTGGTGTGGAAAGCCACTACTAGGTAATGTTTGCATTCTACAGAGCGAGAGAGAGAGAGAGAGAGAGAGAGAGAGAGAGGGGACCCAGCCAATATAATCTAGTGGTGACTCTGATCTGGTGTGGACCACCACTTGCAACCGCTCAAACGTGGGACCCAGCAAGCCAGAATGTACCCGTTAGGACGTACCTTGTTTTGCGTTCAGTATGCAAAATAATGAGGGTGTGGCTTATATGAAACGTGGTGAGCTGGCTCCGACCGTGAAGATGTTGACATGTAATAATCAGGTTGGTGTAATTATTCATGTCCTTGGGTGTTTTAAAATAATATACTGTCAACAAACTCTCATTTGTAACCCGCCTATGAGTAGACCGTCCTGATTTTACGTACATGCGCCCATCTCTCAACCATGCAGAAAACGAAACATTATGAGAAAAACAAACCATGATGCTCTAGGAATCGGATGATCAACCCCACGTGATTCTACAAATGGATGGTTGAAACAACTTGCACTTGTCCTACTCTCATCACTGGACTATCTTTAATTTCGCTGCCCTTTCATCTTTCTAGTACGGCAACAGTATTGCATCATTCATTCGGATATCTCACTCCCCTTTCTAAACTGCCACGTGTACCCTGGGTAAAGGTACACCGTGGTAAGAAAAACCATGGAATAAGTTGGGCTAACATGAAACAACGCCTTTCACCGTCCGGACGTGTAAGAACATTCAAAACAAGCCGAAGCAAAAAGTTTGCGCAAAATCCAGGTCGTTCATAAAGTGGCCCCACCAATAATAATTCAACCTAAAAATAATTGCAGTTCAACCGATAGCGCAAACAATTTAAATAGCATCGTAAGTAGTAACTTGAAAGTATATAATTTTGTAAGTAAAAAATATTTACTTAATGAAAATTCTACTGGCCACATTCCGCATTCACCAATAAGTCAGGCAGCTATCACAGAATTCAATGAAAAATCACCTGTTACTTTATTTCTTTCGTGTTAACGGCACATTAACAAATACCACTAAACACACGGAATTTTCCAATTCCACCTTAAGTGCAAAAATTCAGCGTGGTGGAATTACTAATTCCAACTTTAGTGCCTCACTCAAAAACTTAAATCCTTACCTCCCCTTCCCTCCTTGGTTATTGTGCAAAAGCGGTTAGAAAAGAAATGAGAAAAATGAAGAGAAATAAGGTGACTTGTCTCTTAATCCATTTCATCCACATATCCACGTGTATTAAGCTATTATGGTGCAATTCTAGTCCAATATAGGAGTGTAAGCAAGAAGGGCAATTTTTACTTGTCATTGGGAATTAATCATGGATTAACTTCCTCATTAAAAGATCAACATCATCATGCGATAATTTATGTTTCAATCAATGGTACAAGTATGAATAGTTTATATTTATAATTATGAATTTGATTGTATTTAGATCATGAAAATCCGTTCGTGTAATTAAAGTACACGTATTTGAAAAGTTTTTGTTTCCGGTTTTTATTTTTATTTTTTTTTTTTAAAATAATAATAACCCTAACAGGAGCAGCCACATGGGACTTGTGAAATAACGGCTGCGCGCATATTACAATTCATGTTCAATAAAATCTAAGCGAAGGTGGATGGTGCAAAATCGTATTTATAAAATGATCTGAACCACTCAAAAATTGGACTTGTATCCATTAAATCTTAACCGCTCACTTTTTTCTTTCTTTCATTCATTCAAATAGTCAATTTGATGATCACTGAGTCGATGAAGTTTTATGATAATAACCCATTTCCAGTGTGTACCGCAGGTTGGAGGGTCTGGCTTGAATGTGCATGTTTCGCATGCTAGCCATGGACGTCTCCAACCTAACCACAAGAATGCCAATAAGGTCGTTGCAACTACCTGCTTTTTCCCCCCAAGTCAATCTAGACTGTCCAAAGCCTCTTCTGGACAGTGTATCCGATCTACTCATCCAACTGATGGTTATTAACGTACAATCGACATAAGATGGTTAAGAATATTTGAACAATGAGACCAATGATCTGGACGGTCTTGATTCACTTCCACGTACGGTGAAGGAGTAAGCACGATTAAATTTTGGTACGGAGTCATGGGCCCAGGAGTTTCTTGTTAAGGGTGGTTGCCATCGGAAAACGGTATAGATCACTGATAAGTAGGCCCCACTTAGAATAAATTGAAGGGCAGTGAGGGGACATTTTATATTCCAACGGAAGAGAATCCTAACTTTGTCCGGAATAATTTGAAAGAAATGAGAAAAAGAAAAATGAAGAAAACAACCCTAGTGACCATTAAGGAAAAAAAAAAAAAAAAAGCAGAAAAGGCTAAAAAGAGGGAGACGTACATGGATGTGTTGATCCCACATAAAAACAAGCTTTCTCAAGATAGAAAAAAGAGAGAGGGAAGAGCTCTTTAGCAACATAAAAAAGTGTCATTTTCTTCTTAAATCCTTTTAAAAAAGCAGAGAGAGGCCCTCCCTCGTGCTCTTGCTCGTGCTCTTCCTGGAATTGGTGTCCACTTGGAATCTTCTCAAGGGCGAGAAATGCATCGACATCCATTAAAGGCAGCTCACCTACCGAGAAGTGGACATAAACCCCCATTTTCCTTGCTTTTCTTTTCTTTTGCTTCATGCAAAGTAATATATATCTCCATTTCACAAGACATATGGTTACACAAACCACCCTTTTTTAACTCCAAATTTACGGTGAAGCCACCTTTGTTTTACCTATTCCATGTGAATAGTTTAAGAGTCCTGACCTGGCCTAGAGTGTGCATGCAGGAGAAACAAATGGATGACTAAAACAATCTATTATTTCATAGAATGTAGAACACTACTGATGGATCAATGACTAAGACAGCTATGTTACCATGTAAGGATTGCATTGTCAATAATAAATATATCTTCTTTTTATGATAAACAAGAATCTACCTACTGTTGTATGTACATATCCCCTTACAATATTTGTCTTGTTACCATACCAGTCTTCAATATTTTACATATCCCCTTACAATATTTATCTTGTTACCATAACCAACATACTCCGCTGCTTGATTCTTCCCATGGCCCACATGCTTGGCCGTTTAGAGCTTGCCTGCCAGTACCTGCAATTTTATTTTTTAATTTTTATATATTTTCTATAAAAACACATTTTCAGAAAATGTTTTCCTCATAAATGTGAACTCCAAACCTGGGGAAAAATGTCATCTCTTCATGGAAAGTAATTCCACCCAAGTACTCCTTTGATGTAGAATTCATTTGTAAGATGAAATGTTAGGTGGACCATCACATAAAACCATCCTTATGCTATCAATTTCTAACCCTACAATCAGATTAGTTAAGAAAATAGATGGTAGATCTGGTAGTTGGAATATTGTACAGCCATCTCCATGATATACGGCAAACAGTCAAAATTATCCATCTGGTGGGGCTTCCCATCGGTGGGAATTGTGTAACGGATTCATTGATTATGTGTGCATCTAAGCTTGTTTAAGTGTTCTGAGATGAACTTAATGCTATTTATGTTTTTTTTTTTGTTAAAAAAAAAAAAAAAAACTTTCGTATAAAACCGTCCTCATCATGGATTTTTAGTTAGGACACGTTTATGGCTGGGGCTTACTTGTTGAACGACTTGGATCTTCCACGGACTTTCGAAGTTGGCACGTGTTGAACTCAAGTGCACCCATTGGCACTATGGCAATATCGAATAATAAGTGACGAGTGAGGATGTTATTATATCTGCAGGCGCGACTTGCCTGGGACACCGAATCGGGGTGAACTAACAAGCTAACAAAAAAAACAAACAAACTCATTTTATAGAAATTGCCTAGAAAATGAAGTAGATTGAAATCTTAGGTGGACCTCACCATAAGAAACAATAGTCGTTAAATGCTCACCATTAAAAATATTTTCGGGCCCACTGTAATGTTTATTTTCCATCCAACCTATTGCACATGCACCTGGACGAAGGGAAAACACAAATATCAGCTTTGGCCTACAAATTTATTTTTAAAATAGTCATTCATCCACTTGAGATTTATATTACTACATTTGTGGACACATGCATAAGATGATTTAGCAAAACGGATGGACGGCGTAGATATAAAACCATACATTGAGGTGGGCCCCACGGTGAGTGCACCACCCATATCGCTGGTTCCGGTGTCCCAACTAAGTCGCGCCGAGAGCGCGGGGGAGTGGCAGTGAAAAAGAAGAAAGGACGGAAGGGTGGCAGACTCTGTTTCTCTTTTTTACTTTCTTCCTTTCCTCGCGCGACGTTTCTAGGCAACTGCCTCTATCGCCCGATTGGGGCCCACATGCTGCATTGGTTCACTGATCGAGACCGTGCATTTTTTGAAATCGAATCTATGCTACACAGATCACTGTAGCAGACTTACGCTGAACGGATGGATGACTCTTGATGGTCATTGTGTGTAGAAGAATATAGAAAGTTGAATTTAAGATTTTGGTGACCACATTCGACTTAAGGAATGGACGGGACGGTCGGGATCTTCACTGAAGCGTGATTGTGGACCAGGACTTCTTTATAATGGTAAGCGGATTGTGTGGTGTGCCACATACCACCCAAGTCCATGGTGTGTTGCCGTCACCAGTCTCTGTGAGCCCCACCATGATTTTTGTTATATCCCCCCTGTCCATCCATTTGGCAAAATCAATTTAGGCCATTAACTCCAAAACGAAGCAAATCTGAAGTTAAAGTAGACAACGCAAAAAACCAGAAAAAAAAAACTCAGCGGGGACAATGATTCTCACCAATGAAATCTTCTCAGGCCCCACCTTTATATTTATTTATCATCCAACCCAATAAGGATGTCGGTGAAGAGAAAAAATAAATATTATGCTGATTCAAAACTTCCATGAGGCCTGAGAAGTCTTCGATGATAAGCACTCAATTATTACTTTTTTGGTGTGCTTTATCATTAGATGCCATTACTAAAATAATCTCATAAAATGAATGGACTGTATTGTTTATACATCATGGTGAGCCCACATGGGTGGTGAGATCCCACTACAGCGTGAGTGTGTGTGGTGTGTGTACGTGTGTTAAAAAACATAAAATAAAATATAAAATGGTGGCCACACATAACTTGGCGACATCAATACACTACGGAAGTTAGTGGTGTGTGGCACACCATGCAATCCGTTTCGGTTATAATACTACGTTTACATCATCGTACCATCTCAGCATGTGGACCAGATTGCCGGTGACCTTATGTGCCCGAGGCTGTGTGGGCCCATATAGATGTTCGTGATGAATCCATGCCATTCATCTGTATTGAAAGACTACAGCAGGACAGGATATCAAAAATCAGGTAGATCCAAAACTCATGGAATTGACTGCTGGGGCGATGACATAAGTTTTGTATCGAATAATACTTGTTCCTATGGTTTATTCGAGTTGTAATAATTCTATGAATGATGGCATATAAATATCCTGGTCAGCTACTGGGAGGTTTTAATGGTGGACGCTGTTATTCCCATTGTTTTATTGGTGTGGCCCACATGAATTTTGGATCTGCCTGATTTTCACAATAATTTCCTATTGTGGTATTTTAAAACATATGTATGGAGTAGATTTGTCACGGACTCTCTGTTGACCCCATACAGAGTTACACGCAATCCGCACCCCAGTGGGGGACTTCTGCTGTCACGACAGATGCAAGATGAACTCCATAAGCAAGCCAAGTACATGCGCGTGTCGCAAGCAGACAGACTACGAACCTGCCGTATATATATGAGCCCGATGCACAAACCGAATCTCCTGCAACTCCTAATTTACACAGCGTATAAAACACCGGAAACTCCGTCGGTCCATAGGTTCCATGGGTTGAATGGGCACGAATTGGGTACCACCCCGCTTTGTCCATGGCTAGGAACGGAGAGGGCCTATAATGGCCGATCATGAAGCGTGGGTTTTATCCAACACCGTCCATCCATTTGCCATCTTATTTTATGGTAGAAGGAAGCAGGCTGATAACGACACTCACAGTTAAAGCCTTCCTGTGTCCCACCATGATAGTTTGATGACAGGGTTACAACGACGTGAATGGATCAAAAACATAAATATCAGCTTGATTCTAAATTTTTATATCCAATTTTTTTTGTTGAGAAGTGGATATTGAATTGCTACTGTGTGGTTCACTTGAGCACTAGATTTGCCCGAGTACTGTGCTTTTACCCCAAAAATGATATGACAAGATGAATGAACGGTGTGGATAAAACTCATGCATCATGATGGCCCCTCCGAGCCCTTATCCATTTCTTGCTGGGCACCTACTTCATGTCTATATTAAATGGGCTCAGATTCGGTCAACTTGGTCATGCTCTAAAATTCAAGTATAGAGTATACACCTTTGAACTTAAGTTTCGAGTTGTAACTCGTGTATCGTATACTTAACTCATTTTATTATACGATTATTTAGAGAAAAAAATAATTTTTTTTTTATTCCAAATAGATTTATTTACAATTATTCATACAAAATGATTTAAACACCAATATCTTTTCATTCTCAACATCCATAAACATTCAATTATAATAAATTAGACATCATCCATTAATTAATACAACTTACTAATGAGTACTTGCCATAAATCTAGAATAATTCCATTAAACAAAACTAATTAAATGCTTAAAATTTTACAACTAATACCATCATTCATTATATATGAATCATACTATCCTAACAAGTAAAATTTTAATTAAATAATTAGAAATGGTCTAAAGGCGATCAGTTCCCCTTTTGATAAATACGACTACGTCTCACGTGGGTCATGCACCAGTTCTATCTAATCGCTTTTATTCATGCGTCAACTCATTAGTTAATTGCCCAGCCGTACGGTTTTTCCATCAATAAAAATGTACGTTGGTCATACTTAATGAGAAAACCTAGCATAATTCATATTTATTAAAATTAAGATATAATAGAAACAAAGTATGCGCAATGATATGGATGCAAATGATGTATGAATGTATCGGATGTGATAATCGTCCATCTGCTTGGATTGAAGATAAGTCAACTTGCATTCACCCGTTGGGTAGGCTTCCACCTTTCGGTAGGCTTGAACATAGCCCGCATTTGGTAACACTTTACCAAGATCGATATTTCTTACAGGGAAGGCCCATAGGATCGATAATGTAATGTGTTTATATGATAGATGATGTATGAATGATTCATTTTTATAACTGTCATATTTACTTATCCTTATCATAGCATTCATATGTGAATTTAACGTACAATTATCATAATTCATACAATTTAGCACATATTAGCATGTGATTTACCATATTATATATTCACAACAGTTAAATTAACAATATCGTAATAAAATACTCTAATTATTATATCAATTAATCAAATCATCACAAATAATTTATTTTAATTCCAATGAATATGAGACATGATGGAATTACTTACCTGGGTCTACTAATGAAAAATTCACAAGATAATCAAATTTATTTGAATTCAGAAATCCTATTAATTATATTTATAATATTGTTATTCATCCAGTTATATTACACGATGGGGCCCACCTATCACGCCCCAAACTCGGAAACCGGGCTCACAGAATTTCCGATCGTCAAATCCGGCGCCGACAGCCTCCGTAGTACCCCATTCTCGGCTCCTAGCATTCATATGCCAGATTCCGATCCTGGGATCCTACAAGGAGGATTTTTTTTTTTTGTACATATAACTAATAATAAGCATAACCACAAGATTACCCAATTCAAAAGACAACATCATCATCACATATCCACTAATATAATCGTTTGAGTACAATACTGAAAGGGAAATACATAAATAAAAATCAAGCCCCAGAAGACCACTGCACGCTCCAAGCTCAGCACTGCTGCAACCTAACATCACTTGCACGCATCTATCGTGCATAAGCTTATAAAAAGCTTAGAGGGTGGTGTAAGTGTGTGCACAAGGTAAGTGCCAAGTATTCAATACAATGCTATAATCATACAATACCGGAAAAATTGGTAATCCATAAACCATACAATGTCTAAATAAGCAGAAACACTAACAAGAGCAGGAATTATCAGAGTAAGCGAAAATACTGACAAGATGTAAGTCATACGATAACAGGGTAAGTGGAAGTATGGACAAGTCTATAAGTTAATCAATATCAGAATACGCAATATAGAACAACTATGCGATAAGGAGTCATAAAGAGCTAAATAGCAGATGTCGAGAATGCAATGCAATATACAAATCCTGCTAAATCTATCCAGGCCATATAAGTGCAGAAATAGCAACCCAAGATGCCATATGCCTGCGGACGTAATGTAATATGCGATGCGAATGAAATAAACATGCTGGAGTGTGAAGTCGGGATGATAGTACGTAGTATCGCAGGCTATGGGGTCCACCACAAGGGACTTCTATCTAAACCAGTCCCATACCTAAATTTGGATAGTCAGACTCATTGTGATAAACTCCTGATCTCAGGCTAGTCGCGCGCCCAACCGAAATCCTTGCCATAACGAAGGTACACAACAATTAGTTGCGCACCAATAGCCCGAGTGGATAGTGAATGAATGAATGAGCATGCATTTCCTACTCAATAAGTCCACATATCAGTACGGTTCCTCTCTGGGAAATCACCGGGGTCTATTACACTCCAAAACCAGATTGTCGCCCCATCGCGCACAACAAGGTGAGTGAAAGAGACCTCACTATCCGCCTGCCAACATCGGGCCCGGCTCGTCAATAGCGGACCCATTCCTCGAGCTGGTCAGACTCAGCCTAGCATTGTCCCCTCCTCTCGGGCAGGTAAGGCCGCACCCCCTTCCAACCGACCACGACACAGTGGAAAGCGCAGCCATCTGGTAATCGACACTCGGCGCTCATCTACCCACTCGGTCTAAACGTTGGAGCAACCTCTGGAACCAAGAGGGTTTAGGGACTTTCACCCAAGGATATCTATAGCATCCCATGTAGAACAGATTTTCGGTGTCCCATCTGGCCATCCACGATATGCCTGTGGAGGCTACAACCCTGATGTCGCTAGGGCATACAGTAATCACAGCACATAATGCAAGATGCATGAGTCATACAATCCAGTCATGCATCAATCCTGTGCAAACCGGGTGCCCATGTGAGACAATCTCCATCTATCAGGGAGTCTCAGAACAACCAGCACTATGACATATGCAATGGTCAATCATATCTCATAACAGACATGCAGATGATGCGTATGGGCATGTATCATGATGCTATACAGTCACATATTCATAATTGGTATCAATAACCGGCAACAACAACCGGCCTCGACAATGTGGACGTCTAACCATCATTGCTCCCCAAGGAACGGTCCACATAAAGCCTAACATATAGTGGACTCACAGCCTCACAGAAAGGCCTAATATACAACACAAGGGGTCTTACTCAAGGGTTACATGTACACAACAGGTGGGCCCTGCTCATGGGCCTAACATACATCACAATGGGCTCCTTTGCCTGACCCTGAAATGAATCACAATTGGCCTCATCACCTAGGCCTCACATTGGGCCTTAGACACGGGCTGAATACACATCACGTCGGGCCTCAAATATGGGTCGCATGTACATCACATTGGGCCCCTACAATCAAAATCAGCAATCGGCCACGACAAATCAAGATCGGTAATCGGCCTCGATCAATAATCGTCAATTGGTCACGTTAATCGGCCTCGATCGCTAATCGGTAATCGGTCATGACAATCTGCCTCGATCGCTAATCGACAATCGGTCATGATAAACGGCCTCGATCGCTAATCGGCAATCGACACGACAATCAAAATCGGTCAATAATCAGAATCGACAAATCGGTCACGACAATCGGAATTGATAATCGGTCGTGGTAATCGGAATCAACAAATCGGTCACGTTAATCGCATCGGTAATCAGCAGATAAACAAAACGGGGTCCATAGATGATCAGTCGATCAATTATAGTATAAAGATCAGCACTCAGCCTTGGTTATATCAAATCCGATAACACGGAGTCATCCGTCTACGGCGAATGAGGCCTACTTATTTGGGTTAACCCACTGAGGGAATGACGAGAATGGGCTTAACAAGACCTAAGGGAAGGTCACAATGTGGACTCCAACCATCATTGCCCATCAACGTGGTCATTCAACCAACATTGCCCATCAACATGGTCATTCAACTCTTAAGGAGTGGCCCACATAGGGCCGAATATATAGTGGGCCCACGGCCTCATACAAGGGTTTAATATACATCACAATGGGTCGAATACATGGGCCTAATATACATCACCATGGGCCACGACCCATGGTTCTCAGATACATCATAATGGGCTACGACCCATGAACCTCAATATAAATCAAGTAGACCGCATTAATGGGTCTCATATACATCTAATGGGCCACGACCTAGGCCTCAAATACATCTCAATGGGTTGGGCCCTGCTCATTCCAAATGGGCCCATCAATGGACAATTTAGATAAAACACGTACATCACGTGGGGGCCACATGAATGGACGGTGTGAACAATACATTACAAAGTGGGCCCTATCACATGGGCCAAAATACAATAGGTGGGCCCCGCACATGGGCCAAAAATACATCATGATGAGCCTCAGTTAGGCCGCACCAATGGGCCTCAAGTGGGCTACATCAATGGGTGTCAAGTTGGCTTGGACTACACTAAAAATCATTTCAATGGTTGTAGGTGTGACATGAGTATAACTGTACACCGTCATTCCATGGGGCACATAGCCCACTAATAATAATCGGCCCTATCCAAACATTATCCAGGTAAATCAGCACCACTCAAACACTTCCCATGTAAATCAGCACCATTCAAACACTTCCCATGTAAATCAGCACCATTCAAACATGTCCAGCACTGTCCAAACATTGTCCAGCACTATCTGAACAGTGGGGATATTAAATAAATAAATCAAAGTGAACCACATGTCCATCCAAATGGATAGACGGTGCGAATACAACACGCGCATCATGTAAGGCCACATACATCACGGTCGGCTCCAATCAGCACCGTCCAAATGGACGGTGTGAATATAGACACGTACATCTCAGTACACCCCACACCACATAAAGTAGATGGACGGCATTGATGAAACACGTATTAAGGTGGGGTACATGGCCGAACGGCCTGGATGAACACATACCTCATGGTGGTTCCCACAAAACTGGACGAATGACGTGGGTATACAACACATATATCTGGTGGTCCCCATGGATCTAGCTGACGTCAACTATAATAGTAATATAGCTGGTGGGGACCTTCCATGGACAGTTTAGATGTAACACATAACTCACGTGGGCCCCACGACTTTCTAATGTCGATACAACAGCCATATAGTTGGAGTGGCCTGCTAGCCCACCATCCAAATGGACGGTTTAAATACACACAAACCTCGTGATTAGGACCACTGATCTACCGACATTAGTACAACAGCTACGTCGGTGGCGGGGCCCACAGATAGATGATGGTGCGAATATACAGTACATGGGCCCCATGACCACGTGGATGGCAGGGATGAGACATGTACATCATAGAGGCTCCCACGTGCCGGGCTGCAGCACGTCAGCGAGAGGGTCTTACCAAGATCAGATGGTAGACGTGGATACAAAATATTTACATCAATGTGTGGTCATCGTCCAGAGGATCTGGACGGTGCAGATATGATGAATACATCAACGTGGGTACCATCTACACGTGTGAGGTGGGCCATGTGAAATGGACAGGTAGTGGATATACACAATAAAGGTGGGACCCTCAGAACTTGCTGACGTCAATTCAGTAGCCACGCTGGGGTCCCACACCAGGTGCAGAACCGGACGGACAACGTTGATATGCATCCAAGGTGGGTCCCGTACGAATGGACACCGTGGCGAGAACACATACATGATTGGGGGCCCCACCGTCCACATCACTGGACGGTGGTGAAAGCACAGTGGTTTCCACCTCCACCGTAGACGGTGTGAATGAAACACCTACATCATTGGTGGATCCCACATGGGGCCCACCATAGCGTTTATCTTACATCCAATCCGTTGATACGGTCATAGAGACCCGTATGAAAAGGAAAAAAATAAATTTCATAATGATCCGGAACTTCTGTGACACCCAAAAGGGGTTTCAATGGTAGACGTTCAACGCCATTGTTTCCTATGACGTGGGCCATCTGAGCAATGTATACGGCCGATTTTTGGAGGGATCATATCTAAGGGGCCCCATCAAAATTCACGGTGTGGATGATCGAAACATATCATGGTGGGGCCCATGTCTGGGACCCGTGGTCCCTGACCGCTCGTCAAAATGCAGGACGTTACTGCGTCCTTTCGCGGTCAGCTGTTGCTGCGCCCTCTCTCTCTTGTAAATTTTATTATTATTATTATTATTTTGAAACAGAGTTTTTCTGCTGTTCTTCCCATGTAGGGCCTGCATCAGGTAAATCCAACCCAACCACTGGATTCAAGAACTCAAGATGGACCAAACAAGTCCAATATGCGATGTGTCTTGGCGGGGAAAAACGTCAAGGTGGATTTCAACGGTAACAACTATTGTTTTGAACTCTATGGCCCACCAGAGTATCAGATTTTCTTCCAATTTGGGTTCAACGCCTAAAATAATTTGGGGATTGGAATGGACGTCGTGGATTTAATAAATGGATCAAGGTGGGGCATGTATGAGTGACCCGCCTAAAAACCTCTTCTTCTTCTTTTTTTTTTTTAAACGTTGGTACACCCACCGTCAACTCACACTTTACTGTGAAGCCCATCCAGCGTCCAGGGACGCTGGACGGCTGCATATAACACATTTTAGGTGGGCCCCACCCATATACGTGCTACTAGGGTGGGCCACCAAATGTTTGGATGGTGTGCATAAGACACACATCAAGGTGAGGTCCATTTGATGAATGATTTGGACACCTCACAACTCATTAAGTGGGCCACACAATCACATCTTCACCCACAAAATAAATGAAAAAGAGAGGGAGAGAGAGAGAGAGAGAAGCACCCACCTATGATATTCTCCTCCTTTCACCAAAGTATTGTAGAGCATCAATGGATGAACTTCAACGGTCGAGATTGGATCATAGACGGTGGAGATGGGAGGTGGGCCACACCAAGTTCTCCTCTCTTGGAGATAGCTTGGACGTGGGTTGCTCTCATGGAGCTTAGGAGAGAATGAGAGAGAGAGAGATGAGAGAGAAAGGTGATGTGAGTGGTGGAGTGATGGGGAGAGAGATGGGTGAGGTGATGGGAGGGTTGACTTTTGGGGATGGGTAGTTGTACTTTAGGGATGGGTGTACTTTTAACAAATGATATGATTGATGTGATGGATTTTCTTGGGATTAGCAACGCGCGGTGTTTTCCTTGAACTGAATGCGGGCCCACAACTCTTAGCCTGGGTATCGCCTCGGAGCGCGGGACGCGGCATCGGAACCGCGGCGACGGTGCGGTCGTCAAGGTACAAGTCTCGAGTTAAGCCGACTCTAAAATACGGGATCTGACTCGGGATCGCGCGCAAATATCAGAAAAGGTCGAAGGTTGTCGAAATTTGACCAGTAAGACCGCGAAAATTTACGGAACGGTACGGACTAAGATACGGGTCTTACAGCTCTCCCTTCCTAATAAAAAATTTCGTCCTCGAAATTTATAAAACAGTCAAGGGAAGAGGAAATATCAGCAAGTGTATAAGTCAAGGGACAATCAATCTAGCAAAGGATGAAGATAGCGCTCTTTAGTCTCAACCTCGCCCTCTCAAGATACATCATCAACACTATGATGACCCTACTAATAATCTTCGGGTTCCAGCTCAGAAGTGATTGAAACTAGAGTACTATGCAACCTCACAATATCAACAGTAGGGATCTATTCCAGAAAGTCTCTAAGTTATTCAAACTCAGGAATCTAATCATTCTAAGTTCTTAACAATCAGAGAGTGCAGCGCAGCTATCAGCAGATATGTGATGTTATCTTCAGGTATTCCCAAGTTATACTCTGATACCAACTTCTGTCACGCCCCAAACTCAGAAACCGGGCTCACAGAATTCCCGATCGCCAAATCCGGCGCCGACAGCCTCCGTAGTACCCCATTCTCGGCTCCTAGCATTCATATGCCAGATTCCGATCCTGGGATCCTACAAGGAGGATTTTTTTTTTTTTGTACATATAACTAATAATAAGCATAACCACAAGATTACCCAATTCACAAGACAACATCATCATCACATATCCACTAATATAATCGTTTGAGTACAATACTGAAAGGGAAATACATAAATAAAAATCAAGCACCAGAAGACCACTGCACGCTCCAAGCTCAGCACTGCTGCAACCTAACATCACCTGCACGCATCTATCGTGCATAAGCTTATAGAAAGCTTAGAGGGTGGTGTAAGTGTGTGCACAAGGTAAGTGTCAAGTATTCAATACAATGCTATAATCATACAATACCGAAAAAATTGGTAATCCATAGACCATACAATGTCTAAATAAGCAGAAACACTAACAAGAGCAGGAATTATCAGAGTAAGCGGAAATACTGACAAGATGTAAGTCATACGATAACAGGGTAAGTGAAAGTATGGACAAGTCTATAAGTTAATCAATATCAGAATACGCAATATAAAACAACTATGCGATAAGGAGTCATAAAGGGCTAAATAGCAGATGTCGAGAATGCAATGCAATATACAAATCCTGCTAAATTTATCCAGGCCATATAAGTGCAGAAATAGCAACCCAAGATGTCATATGCCTGCGGACGTAATGTAATATGCGATGCGAATGAAATAAATATGCTGGAGTGTGAAGTCGGGATGATAGTACGTAGTATCGCAGGCTATGGGGTCCACCACAAGGGACTTCTATCTAAACCAGTCCCATACCTAAATTTGGATAGTCAGACTCATTGTGATAAACTCCTGATCTCAGGCTAGTCGCGCGCCCAACCAAAATCTTTGCCATAACGAAGGTACACAACAATTAGTTGCGCACCACCAGCCCGAGTGGATAGTGAATGAATGAATGAGCATGCATCTCCTACTCAATAAGTCCACATATCAGTACGGTTCCTTTCTGGGAAATCACCGGGGTCTATTACACTCCAAAATCAGATTGTCGCCCCATCGCGCACAACAAGGTGAGTGAAAGAGACCTCACTATCCGCCTGCCAACATCGGGCCCGGCTCGTCAATAGCGGACCCATTCCTTGAGCTGGTCAGACTCAGCCTAGCATTGCCCCCTCCTCTCGGGCAGGTAAGGCCGTACCCCCTTCCAACCGACCACGACACAGTGGAGAGCGCAGCCATCTGGTAATCGGCACTCGGCGCTCATCTACCCACTCGGTCTAGACGTTGGAGCAACCTCTGGAACCAAGAGGGTTTAGGGACTTTCACCCAAGGATATCTATAGCACCCCATGTAGAACAGATTTTCGGTGTCCCATCTGGCCATCCACGATATGCCTGTGGAGGCTACAACCCTGATGTCGCTAGGGCATACAGTAATCACAGCACATAATGCAAGATGCATGAGTCATACAATCCAGTCATGCATCAATCCTGTGCAAACCGTGTGCCCATGTGAGACAATCTCCATCTATCAGGGAGTCTCAGAACAACCAGCACTATGACATATGCAATGGTCAATCATATCTCATAACAGACATGCAGATGATGCGTATGGGCATGTATCATGATGCTATACAGTCACATATTCATAATTGGTATCAATAACCGGCAACAACAATCGGCCTCGACAATGTGGACGTCTAACCATCATTGCTCCCCAAGGAACGGTCCACATAAAGCCTAACATATAGTGGACTCACAGCCTCACACAAAGGCCTAATATACAACACAAGAGGTCTTACTCAAGGGTTACATGTACACAACAGGTGGGCCCTGCTCATGGGCCTAACATACATCACAATGGGCTCCTTTGCCTGACCCTGAAATGAATCACAATTGGCCTCATCACCTAGGCCTCACATTGGGCCTTAGACACGGGCTGAATACACATCACGTCGGGCCTCAAATATGGGTCGCATGTACATCACATTGGGCCCCTACAATCAAAATCAGCAATCGGCCACGACAAATCAAGATCGGTAATCGGCCTCGATCAATAATCGTCAATTGGTCACGTTAATCGGCCTCGATCGCTAATCGGTAATCGGTCATGACAATCTGCCTCGATCGCTAATCGACAATCGGTCATGATAAACGGCCTCGATCGCTAATCGGCAATCGACACGACAATCAAAATCGGTCAATAATCAGAATCGACAAATCGGTCACGACAATCGGAATTGATAATCGGTCGTGGTAATCGGAATCAACAAATCGGTCACGTTAATCGCATCGGTAATCAGCAGATAAACAAAACGGGGTCCATAGATGATCAGTCGATCAATTATAGTATAAAGATCAGCACTCAGCCTTGGTTATATCAAATCCGATAACACGGAGTCATCCGTCTACGGCGAATGAGGCCTACTTATTTGGGTTAACCCACTGAGGGAATGACGAGAATGGGCTTAACAAGACCTAAGGGAAGGTCACAATGTGGACTCCAACCATCATTGCCCATCAACGTGGTCATTCAACCAACATTGCCCATCAACATGGTCATTCAACTCTTAAGGAGTGGCCCACATAGGGCCGAATATATAGTGGGCCCACGGCCTCATACAAGGGTTTAATATACATCACAATGGGTCGAATACATGGGCCTAATATACATCACCATGGGCCACGACCCATGGTTCTCAGATACATCATAATGGGCTACGACCTATGAACCTCAATATAAATCAAGTAGACCGCATTAATGGGTCTCATATACATCTAATGGGCCACGACCTAGGCCTCAAATACATCTCAATGGGTTGGGCCCTGCTCATTCCAAATGGGCCCATCAATGGACAATTTAGATAAAACACGTACATCACGTGGGGGCCACATGAATGGACGGTGTGAATAATACATTACAAAGTGGGCCCTATCACATGGGCCAAAATACAATAGGTGGGCCCCGCACATGGGCCAAAAATACATCATGATGAGCCTCAGTTAGGCCGCACCAATGGGCCTCAAGTGGGCTACATCAATGGGTGTCAAGTTGGCTTGGACCACACTAAAAATCATTTCAATGGTTGTAGGTGTGACATGAGTATAACTGTACACCGTCATTCCATGGGGCACATAGCCCACTAATAATAATCGGCCCTATCCAAACATTATCCAGGTAAATCAGCACCACTCAAACACTTCCCATGTAAATCAGCACCATTCAAACACTTCCCATGTAAATCAGCACCATTCAAACATGTCCAGCACTGTCCAAACATTGTCCAGCACTATCTGAACAATGGGGATATTAAATAAATAAATCAAAGTGAACCACACGTCCATCCAAATGGATAGACGGTGCGAATACAACACACGCATCATGTAAGGCCACATACATCACGGTCGGCTCCAATCAGCACCGTCCAAATGGACGGTGTGAATATAGACACGTACATCTCAGTACACCCCACACCACATAAAGTAGATGGACGGCATTGATGAAACACGTATTAAGGTGGGGTACATGGCCGAACGGCCTGGATGAACACATACCTCATGGTGGTTCCCACAAAACTGGACGAATGACGTGGGTATACAACACATATATCTGGTGGTCTCCATGGATCTAGCTGACGTCAACTATAATAGTAATATAGCTGGTGGGGACCTTCCATGGACAGTTTAGATGTAACACATAACTCACGTGGGCCCCACGACTTTCTAATGTCGATACAACAGCCATATAGTTGGAGTGGCCTGCTAGCCCACCATCCAAATGGACGGTTTAAATACACACAAACCTCGTGATTAGGACCACTGATCTACCGACATTAGTACAACAGCTACGTCAGTGGCGGGGCCCATAGATAGATGATGGTGCGAATATACAGTACATGGGCCCCATGACCACGTGGATGGCAGGGATGAGACATGTACATCATAGAGGCTCCCACGTGCTGGGCTGCAGCACATCAGCGAGAGGGTCTTACCAAGATCAGATGGTAGACGTGGATACAAAATATTTACATCAATGTGTGGCCATCGTCCAAAGGATCTGGACGGTGCAGATATGATGAATACATCAACGTGGGTACCATCTACACGTGTGAGGTGGGCCATGTGAAATGGACAGGTAGTGGATATACACAATAAAGGTGGGACCCTCAGAACTTGCTGACGTCAATTCAGTAGCCACGCTGGGGTCCCACACCAGGTGCAGAACCGGACGGACAACGTTGATATGCATCCAAGGTGGGTCCCGTACGAATGGACACCGTGGCGAGAACATACATGATTGGGGGCCCCACCGTCCACATCACTGGACGGTGGTGAAAGCACAGTGGTTTCCACCTCCACCGTAGACGGTGTGAATGAAACACCTACATCATTGGTGGATCCCACGTGGGGCCCACCATAGCGTTTATCTTACATCCAATCCGTTGATACGGTCATAGAGACCCGTATGAAAAGGAAAAAAATAAATTTCATAATGATCCGGAACTTCTGTGACACCCAGAAGGGGTTTCAATGGTAGACGTTCAACGCCATTGTTTCCTATGACGTGGGCCATCTGAGCAATGTATACGGCCGATTTTTGGAGGGATCATATCTAAGGGGCCCCATCAAAATTCACGGTGTGGATGATCGAAACATATCATGGTGGGGCCCATGTCTGGGACCCGTGGTCCCTGACCGCTCGTCAAAACGCAGGACGTTACTGCGTCCTTTCGCGGTCAGCTGTTGCTGCGCCCTCTCTCTCTTGTAAATTTTATTATTATTATTATTATTTTGAAACAGAGTTTTTCTGGTGTTCTTCCCATGTAGGGCCTGCATCAGGTAAATCCAACCCAACCACTGGATTCAAGAACTCAAGATGGACCAAACAAGTCCAATATGCGATGTGTCTTGGCGGGGAAAAACGTCACGGTGGATTTCAACGGTAACAACTATTGTTTTGAACTCTATGGCCCACTAGAGTATCATATTTTTTTCCTATTTTGGCTCAACGCCTAAAATAATTTGGGGATTGGAATGGACGTCGTGGATTTAATAAATGGATCAAGGTGGGGCGTGTATGAGTGACCCGCCTAAAAACCTCTTCTTCTTCTTTTTTTTTTTAAACGTTGGTACACCCACCGTCAACTCACACTTTACTGTGAAGCCCATCCAGCATCCAGGGACGCTGGACGGCTGCATATAACACATTTTAGGTGGGCCCCACCCATATACGTGCTACTAGGGTGGGCCACCAAATGTTTGGATGGTGTGCATAAGACACACATCAAGGTGAGGTCCATTTGATGAATGATTTGGACACCTCACAACTCATTAAGTGGGCCACACAATCACATCTTCACCCACAAAATAAATGAAAAAGAGAGGGAGAGAGAGAGAGAGAGAGAAGCACCCACCTATGATATTCTCCTCCTTTCACCAAAGTATTGTAGAGCATCAATGGATGAACTTCAACGGTCGAGATTGGATCATAGACGGTGGAGATGGGAGGTGGGCCACACCAAGCTCTCCTCTCTTGGAGATAGCTTGGACGTGGGTTGCTCTCATGGAGCTTAGGAGAGAATGAGAGAGAGAGAGATGAGAGAGAAAGGTGATGTGAGTGGTGGAGTGATGGGGAGAGAGATGGGTGAGGTGATGGGAGGGTTGACTTTTGGGGATGGGTAGTTGTACTTTAGGGATGGGTGTACTTTTAACAAATGATGTGATTGATGTGATGGATTTTCTTGGGATTAGCAACGCGCGGTGTTTTCCTTGAACTGAATGCGGGCCCACAACTCTTAGCCTGGGTATCGCCTGGGCGCGCGGGACGCGGCATCGGAACCGCGGCGACGGTGCGGTCGTCAAGGTACAAGTCTCGAGTTGAGCCGACTCTAAAATACGGGATCTGACTCGGGATCGCTCGCAAATATCAGAAAAGGTCGAAGGTTGCCGAAATTTGACCAGTAAAACCGCGGAAGTTTACGGAACGGTACGGACTAAGATACGGGTCTTACACCACCTTTGATTATCATGCTAGTTGGCCAAAAACTAATTGACTAAATAATTGAAATAATATGTTTATTAAATTCATATTTTTAAAATTTTTATTCAAACAACTATTGATTGATGGCATCAAATCGATAAAATAAATTTTAAAGTATATGGATCGTTGGATGAAATTTAAACAATTTAGACAGATTTATGTCCATCATTGCCCACTCCTTGGTCAAACACCAAGAAAACTCATGGATTGACTAATCTGAACCATTCATATGCTTATTTACATCTATATTCTTAAATTGAATGACAAATGATTAATTAAGGCAGCCCATTGGATGATTAAATCATACAGACTCTTGAGGTATTGACATATTTTGCCTCTGCACATTAGAGAAATGGTATAAATTTAAAAACACATACACCAATGACCCTTTTCGACTTTATATGCCAAGTGATACAAACATGTGTGTAGAAATATGAGCTTTCCTTATTAAACACTACCAGATTTGACTAGTGTGGCCCATCTGATGATCAGATTAAACGGAAAGTTAGGGCCCTTTTATATTTTGTACTTACGGATCATATGATCCGTATATATCTAATATGATTTGATTAGACGCATACAAGTTGATACCTACGACAATAAACGTCGCATAAAATTTTACACTTCCATCAACTTTACATTGTATCTACTCACAAATCAATGTAATAAACGTGTGGTTGATTCACACCGTTCATTGCATATATTGAGTTAAATTATATTAAACGTACAAAAAATATAAGAATGATAATAAACGTAATAGATTTAAGCTCTCCAAAATCCCCTCTCCCTTTATCAATTATACGTAGGGTGTCATTTTGTTAATATCTAAGTTGGAGTAGAACTCGTTTTACCAGATTGATAGATATATAGGAGAGTTAGAAATATAAAAATTGATAATAATTAGGAATAGAGATAAGATAAAAGATAAGGATTATGTTTGAATGAAAGATAAAAATGAGATACAGAATCTCTTTCTCAAATTCAATAGTTATGGGCCCGCCTTGATGTATTTATTCTATGTACACACTATTTATTTGTTTTTAACTCATTTTAGGGCACGACTAAGAAAGAAAGCAAATTCAAATCTCAAGTGGACCACACCATAGAATCAGTGTTCAACACCTGTGATTAAAATTTTCATAAGGTCCACTGTAAACCTGTTGATAAGGTCACACTAATATATTAAGGGACAACACAAATACCAGCATGATCCAAAAATTTTGTTGCCCACAAAAAGATTTTAATGGTCATCCATCAATATTTCCTATGGTATGGAACGCATTTTTAGGCCCTTGCCTTGAAATGACCTAACAAACTGGATAAACCTGGATATACAATGCATGTATCAAGGTAGCTCTACCATGAGGACCTGGTGGAACTCTGTTACATCCCATTCTAACTAAATCCATGCCCATGTCCAATCGATCCCATGCATCGGGTGAGAACCACTTGAACCATTTGTACATTAGTGAGGCGCAGGTGAGATGGAGTTGTCTTTGGTTCTATTAGTTATGTGTAAATTTCATATAATGTTTAGGGAGGAGAGAAAGGGTTGAGATTACATGCAATAGAAATTGCATTTGATCTCATATGGGATCTCCGGTGGATTTTGAAATCTATCAACATGTAGGCTCCACGTTGATACATGTGTTTTATCAGTGTCATCCTCCCATATACACCATTCAAACATGACATTCTAATTACATGTGTACAAGTGACGGTTTTTCTACAGTAGGAATTTTTTCCCAACCAAAAGAATTTGGATGGTCAAAATAACTTAAGTATTTCCAGACATGCAAATCCAAACCATTTAATTCAACGGAGCGAACATGCCCTAATGGGCAAACACCATAAGTAACCTCACACAAATGTACAATTAGCATTTCATCCTCATGGTCCTACGTGATGTAGCCATCTAATTATCTAAGTTGTGGATTTAACTGATTTATTTATTTTTTTAATTTTTTGCCTGAATCCTTAGCATCGAAGAGAGAATCTGATAGACGGGATGGATTTGTCATTATACAACATGGTGGGTCCCGCAGAGTTGGATGTTTTATGTTTGAAAAAGTAACAGAGGTATTGTAGAGGAGGAGGTCAGTACCTGCTCTATCCGTATATTTAACCCTTGACTGCTCTTTCTCTCTGAGTTCTGAGTCTTCTGACGCGAGAAGACCGGACCTCACATGACTCTCTGCACTCCCCTGTAAGACGCCAAAAAAAAAAGTATTACTCATTCAAAATAAATAATGACCTTTTCTCGTCTCCCCACCAACTTCGGCTACACCACCATCCATCCCCAGTTGCTAACCATTGGATTAAACATGTACTTTGAGATTAACCAGCTTTAATAGTTTTTAAAATCAGTTAAAATAAATAAATTAAAGATTTCTTTTAATTTTCTTAAAACAATCTCCTTTTATACCTTGTCTGGTTGGTCTCTCCCAAAACAGTCTAGTAGTTGACAACAATCTGTCTGCCCCGCATGTGGTATGTTTGACATCCACTCCCTCTAACCAGTGAGTTCGTGGATGATATCTTTGGGGCCAAGGAAAATTAGCCAGTACTACAACTCCAATGCGTCACACTACAGGGAGAAATGGGGATGATAGGAACCGTAGGTTTATGAGATAACTTTCATAAAATCTATTGATCAAGCGTTACCCACCAAGATGAAAAGATAATATAAAAATTAACCTCATCTATGAATCGAATGGACCACCACATGAACATACAAGTTGTAGGTAGAATTTTTGGTTGTACCCATTCGCATGGCCCATCTAAGTTTGTCATCGGGCTTACACACTTTCCATGTATGGTGAAAATATAAGGGCTATCAGCCAGTGGACGGAGTGATTTTTACATAAAAAACATGCTGGGCCCTCAGAGGTACCAGAATCCTCTCCAACACCTGCCACACCAAAGGGTATAATAGGAATTGGATGCCAAACCTTAGGTTTTTATGTGGGGGTTTTCATAGCGTGTATCAAACTAATCAGGTCTGTAACTGACCATGGTGAAGCTAAGGGATAAAAATAGAAAAAACTCAAGCAAACCACACTCGGTGAACCTGGAGGTTTTAGAAACAATTTTAAATTGTTTCCAGGTTCAAGAAGTTTTATTTATTTATTTATTTATTATGTTATTCTTTTATATATGCTGTACAAATAAGGTTTTTTCCTGGATGGACAAGTGGATTTACATGGATCTATCTCCTTTTTTGGCTCATGCTTAAATTATTTGTTAAAATGGATCCATAGCCATTAATAGGATCGAGTATATATATCTTGACAAGGGTAGAATGCAATTGGCTTCTATTTATTTATTTATAACTATTTTTGTGTGGCATCCACTCCATCCATCAGCTTTGTCAGCTCATGTTAGTAGATGAGTACAAAAATGATATATATAAAAAGCTCAAATGAGGCATGCAATAGGTAACTAGAGAAATTAAATGCTTGTCATTGCAGTCATCGGGAAATGAAATTTTGGATTAGGCTAAAATTTGTTGGCACTTCGATTTGATTTCTATCATGTGTAGTGTACATAGGTATGCCATAAATGATATAGCGGCTAGATCAAGTTCAACCTCGAGTGTCAAAATAAGTAGATATGTCTAATATGAACATATATGACTAAATTTTGAGAAAATTAGTCGTTTACTCAACCACTTATAGAATTTGATAATGATCACATAATAATCAAAGGTCGAGGTTCTTCCTTTAAAGATAGGTTACTTTGTGCCTTCTCCAAAAACTTTTAGAATAATAATGCAATCAAATAAAAGAAAAAACTCATAATCAATCACTAGGAACAACGGTAAGAATGCGTCTTTTGAAAGAACTATACGATATAAAATAAAGATCAAATTCAATATATGAGTGTAGATTTAGATTATAATTAAAGATTATAATTAAAAATTATCGCTACTCCTTTGATAAGCTAGATAAAAGATAAATTGATAGATTTGATTTAATTCATTATTATTTTTTATTTTTTTTATTAGTTGAGATTTTCTCTATTGAATTCCTCTACTATTTATATATATATATATTTTTATTTTATTATTATTATTTTTTTTACAATTTTTTCTTTCATATTCTTCTTTTATTATTGCAACGGTTAAGGTAGTTGAAAAGTCTTTTTATATCATTTTCTCATCTAAATCCTTGATTACATTTTTATTTTTTTTTTAATGATGGTTACTATTTTCTAAACTAAGATTTTGTTCATCTCCATCACTTTTGTACTTAAACAGGTCAACTACATTTCTTTCTTCTTTCATCCACTTCTTACTCATGTGATGCCACATGTACTTGAACTATATTTATGCCAACTACAATTCTACAAAAAGTAGACCAAGTATCTTAAAGATCTTTTCACCCACTTTCACATGGTGCTATATATATTACCCTTGTATTGGCTTTTCCATATTAGCCAAAAATATGATACAACAATATTTACATTCACGTTTCATCGTGATGACAATAACCTACATAAACACCACGATATTGGTTGGGAAGGTTTGAGCCCGTAATGTCTCCACGTGCCTACCATTTTCTATAGGGTGGCTCACTTGTTTTGGATCTAATTTATTTTTGAGCTCATGTTCCACCTATCTTGAAGTAGTGAAGCTATTAGATGGAATGGATTTTACCGGAGATTCTGGTGGCCTCATGGATCCTTCGTGGTAAAATTGGTACGACCTAAATGGGTTAGGGAATGAACCAATAGTGAGGTGGATTTAAAAAAATAAAAAAAGAATATGAATATCATTGAGATGCTCAGGGGTACTCGCAGCACTAAAAGTTATATTGTTCCTTGTTGGATTCGGACATTCAGACAACCTAGTCGATTGATCTAGATTGTCCGATAGGTCTAGCATGCGCTGCATGTGCTGCCATGCAAATATCAGATAGAATGATGGTCGTAACCATCTGAACAGTGGCCTCAAATATGGACCGCCAAGATCATTTGTAAAGAAAATGTCTAACCAACGATTCGATCAGTCTATCTAATAGCTCCCACCATAGGTTGGAAAAAACGGGTGCCTATAAAAAATAAGGCTATAGAATCTAGGATGAATTCGATAATCAGATCAATCTCAATTTTGTTTGATAGTCATTAAAATGTGTTAGTTTTTTTTTTTTTTTTTTTTTCATCTTAATGGATTTTAGCAACTGTCAAAGTTGATTAATTTCAAACTACCCATTTAATCCAAAGCCTATGGTTAGACTGAGGAGAGGAGAGAAGAACTCGTGATTAATTAATTAAAATAAAAAGGAGTGCGCAGGAAATGTTCTCTCTCCCTCTCTCTCTCTCTCTCTCCTCAAAAGCTAGCTCCTGTCACACCATTTCCATCCCGCTCCTCTCTCTCTCTCCTCAAAAGCTAGCTTCTGTCACACCATTTCCATCCCTGCTCCTCTCTCTCTCTCTCTCTCTCTCTCTCTCTTAAACAGCCCCTTTTTCCTTCCCTTGCCGACTTTCTCCGTCTCTCTCTCTCTCTCCGTCCAAGATATAACCACGGCCTTCTTCAAAAAAAAAGAAAAAGAAAAGGTGAAGAAACAAACCCTCCCCAGCTCTCTTGCTCTGGCTCTCCCAACCATGGAAGCTCTCAGCTTGCTCAAGTACTGGAGAGCAAGTCCCGCTGCTAACGTCCGCAACCCAACCACCACCATCACAGTGGAAACGGACGACGATGACGACGATGAAGGCCCTTTCTTCGATCTGGAGTTTGCAGTGCCTGACGATGACGATGAGGATGACGATGAAGATGAAGATGATCAAGAAAACAGAGACGCAGACGAACAAGGGGACGGTTCCGAGGAGACAGACGGAGAGAGAGAGTTTGACTTGGCGGTGTCGTCTGGCACGAGCCAAGAACGGACAGATCCGAATCTTACTCTCTCTCCTTCGGACGATCTCTTCTTCAAGGGAAGGCTCGTGCCACTTGAGCCGTCCTCCCTTGCCTTTAATCCATCGGAGCCTAATTCCAAGCCCCAGTTCCCCGTCTCCTTGCTCAAATCAGCCACCAAGTTCCGCATCTTCTTGCTAGGGTTTAAGAAGCCTAAACCCACCGCCGAGACGAATGGTGCTACACCACCTCCCAAGAAGCAGCAGCAGCAGAGCAAGCTTTTTACCGTGAAATTCAAGGTTGAAGAGGTCCCAATCGTGTCTCTCTTTACTAGAGACAACAGCTCTAGGAACTCCGGCAGTAAAAACCAGCAGCAGCAGCAGACGGTGGAAGATGTTGTCTCCGACGACGGGATGTCGGCTTCTGACGCGAAGCGGTTTGCAAAGGATGTTGTACACAAGTATCTGAAGATGATAAAGCCGCTCTACGTTAAGGTTTCTCGCAAGTATGGGGAGAAGCTAAGATTTTCCGGGCAGCTGAGCTTAGGCTCAGGAAAGACATCTCAAACGGCGAACAATGAGGGAGTAGCAGCTGCTCAAGGAGAAGTGGGATCCATGCCAGCAGCAGCAGCAGCAGCAACAGCAACAACCACAACAACAACAACATCAACATCCACAACAACAACAACAACAACAACGCCGGCGCCTCCTGCTGCTCCTACTAACATTAGTAAGAATCAGAAGCAAGGGAACCTGCCGGCGGGTTTACGCGTTGTCTGCAAGCACCTAGGAAAAAGCCGATCGGCATCAGCTGCAGTGGCTGCAGTGGCACCATCACCGTTGCAGGAGCAGCAGAGGCGGGACGATTCGCTTTTTCAGCAGCAAGATGGGATTCAAAGCGCCATTGCTCACTGCAAGAGGTCCTTCAATGCTTCTAATAAAGGTAACCCAAGTAGAAGAGTTTATTTATTTATTTTTATTTTTAATATTATTATTCATTTTTTTGCCCTCTCTTGTCATGGTATTCGTCTCACGACTGTTCACATGACTTGTTGGTTTTCAATCCTCTTCCTTTTATGCAGAGGTTGAGGAGCGTTCGTTGCCGCGGTCCGTGAGCGATACCTCTGCTGATAAGTCGGGCGATGTCTGCTTGACAAGTTCAGGAAAAGGGAAAGAAGCTTGCATTTGAACCCCTTTTCAGATAATGAAAAGCTTATCAGTTTTTCAAATTAGAGCTTTCGTCCGCCTGTAGCCAGATGGTAGGAGCGAGACAAGTCCGTGTAAAAGAAAACAAGAAGAAGAAGAAGAAAATCATTGAAAGAGTAGGTGAGTAGTTAGGATTTTTATGTTTTGTAAAGGAATGAAGAAGAAGAAGGAGAAGAAGGATGAGGTAGGTAGTTATGTGTAAGTATCTAAGAAACTTAAAATGCAAGAGAAGAAAGGAAACATGTGGATGAAAACACGGTCTTTCTTTTAAGACCAGCAATCTTCAAAGGAGGCTTGAAAAAAATGCTCTTCCTTATTGAGCTCACTGTACCTTTCATCTTCTTTGTCTTTTTCTTTCCTTCTTTCTCTCTGCGAATCAACTGCTCGACGAAAATGCTCTGTTTGGAAAGTGATGACAAAGACCCTAAAATGTGATAAATCTAAAAAAATAAAAATTTAAAAGAAAACAGAAGAAAACGAAAGGAGTATCAGGGAGTCCTCGTTTAGCGTGAAAACATCGATGTGGACGCTCCCTCCCCCCTCTCTCTCTCTCTCTCACTCTTCAAGATGTGAGAGATGCGATTTGTCTGTTTGTGGGATCTCCCATATCGTCTACCAGATATTCCGAGGCTTGCACCAACTTTTTCTCTTCTATGGCACCTTCATGCGTGTTAAATTGTAGTCGGCCCTCTGGGCCATGTGGATCATTGGAATAGGACCCCTAGTCCTCGCCTTTTCTTCTTTTTTTTTTTTCCATTTGAAAAGCGGACTCGGAATCGTTGACCATTCTCACTGCATGGCTAGGGCTTTAATGAACCCGCCTCATGAATTGTTTGAATCATCCATGGGCATGTGCGTAACCCAAATGGAGGAGTGCAATACAGAATCTGTGCGCAAAAGGCCATTTAATATCCTTTCCAAAGTAGCTAACAAATGGAAATACACAAGATGGGGGTATCTGACCGGTGCGCAATATAGCCTCCCCATAAAAAGCGCACCATATAAAAGAATCAGACTGGTCCGCTCATAAGATGGGTGAGAACCTTGACCCAAATGAATGGACGTTGAGCGTGCCAAGCCATTTTCAGCTGTTCCTCCCTGGGAGCATGGCCCAAGCCCTCAAATTAGGCCAACCCTCTAAGAAGGGCGGCGCATGTCCGGTGGTCTCTCTCATCATGCGCCTATGGACAAGGTTCATGCATCATATACTCATATATAGTTTCATTATTGCTCATCTCATGGACAGAATAGACAAGGAAGGCTGCCCCTTGAATTGGCTGATTTCAACCCCATGTACAATCAACAACATCGAAGAGGCGCTAAGGAATTAATGAAACTCAAAATCACACACAAGTAATACAATTTGATTTCTCACTAAGGAAAATCTCTTTTACTGCCCTAATCAGGCAACTTGAACAACATCATCCAAAACACCCTGTGAACCGAGTTTCTTGATTACTGACAATACTCAGGAGTGGCCCCTAGTAATCTACAACGTTCTTAAAGAACATCTGTGCGGCTACTTCAGCCATGCACCCATGTTTTGAGTAAGGATAAATGTCCTATACTTTGTTAACCTGTTGACCACCACCATAATAGAAGATGCAAAGGACTTCACCTTGGGTAATCCACTGATTTAAGTCCATGGGGACTTGTCTTCTTAGCCGATGGTTCAAGTAAGCTGCCTGTTTTCTGCCATGGTCTTATTATCCTAATAACATATCACACGTGTTCTTACGTACACATATACCTCTTTTCTCACTTTCTTGAATTACTAATTTCATTGAAGAAGGGGTAATGTTCTCTTGTTCTGGATGCCCTGCTCACATAGCACCATGTGTCGCCTTCGAGAGTGTATGTTGCAACTCACCACAGTTACAGTTGCAACAGCGCTGTCCTTTGCATAGAAGATACAACACAGTCCTGTTGCCATAATCTTCTAGTGGTGTGGTTATTCCTATGTCTCCGTCATGCTGATCTTAATAAGGTACTGGGCCATCAAGTGTGACAGTCTGAATGATGAGTGGCAACTTCTCATAGAAGCCCTCCCCACCACAATAGCTTATGATTTCTACCTTTTATCTCATATAACTGTTTGCTCACATGTATGTTACCTCAACTGCCAGCACTTAGTGCTGTTGTTGCACTTAGTTCACTTGTGCGAATCTGTTCGTATGCTACACTTGGTCCATGTCGTCCCAACCCATGGATCATGGATCATGTAGCCAAGTACATATATGACTTCATTTATGGCATCATTGAGTTGAGCGATGTGTCTACACGTGGCTACATGTCTGCACATGGTTACGTGCTTGAGCTCCGCACAGGTTAGTGAGGTCCACTATACATTCATTTTGCATACATTTATATACATATACACACATGAACACACATGAACACTTAATCCTATGACCTCAATGTTGAAATGCACTGCCTACCACAGAGCCATAGGTTGAGAATGAAGCAGATTCGAAGCTTAAATATACCATAGGTGGTGAAATTCCACTAGCGTGAGTGGGTGGGGTGTGTGTGTGTGTGTTAAATAAATAAATAAATAAAAGTAGACCATACAATGGGGATTAAATTTGCCATTATTGAAAATTTATAAGGGCACATAAGTTTTGGATGAGCTAATATGTGTGATTTCCCTAATCATGTCTATATGACCTTATGACCAGGTTAGGATGGAAAATAAAAATCAGGGGATGTCGAAGGTTTCAACGGTATGGATAAAACACATTCTGATTGGGCTCCCATCTAAATAATTCAGGTTGAAAAAATGATCCTAAATGTTGATATGGCCCTCATTCGGCTACACGCATCCATTGAAAATAAGGTTCATTTGGACTTTGGATAACACTAAAAGAAGGGACGGTTTGATCATCCGAATGTCTCTGCATGTGGGTCCAACGGCGCACCATGATCGCGCATATTTACTGTGGAAAAGGTAGAAAACTATTGGATTGGATTGGATAGAGAGAGGAGAATGATTGGCCGTCAAAGTAGAGTAGAAGGCTTTCGGCGGAGTTAACTGCCTTTCTCGTGCATCGAAATATCACGACTTGTTTTTATCGTTTTGCATGTGGTGTGACCACTATCTCAAAAACACCTGTCACTCTACAGCAAACATCACTATTTCTATTTCTCCGTGCCATTCCGACACTCTTCACGTCCGATCTGCCTTCCTCCACATCATACGATTCCTGCAACCCAAGTCGGGTCCAGGTCTACCATAGCCTCCCCGCTACATCTCCCGATCTTGTTCAGTCGGGTTCCATTAGCTCCGAGTTCTCTTTTTAAGGGGCCAAAGTCTGGTAGTTGTCTCCCGTTTACAAATCGAGCTACATATCTACTGAAGGATCGACAAGGCCGAATGACAGGACTTTGAGCCCGCATGTAAGTTCAGACGCAAATTGTCTACTACTCCAAAATTAGTGGTACCCACACTGTGGGCTCACTGTTTATTGTATATATATATATATGTGTTACTCGTCTATTTTTGCCAACTCATTTTATGACATGGGCAAGAAAATGAACCAAGTACAAATCTTAAGTGGACCACACATCATGAGAAACTGTGGTCATTATCATTAAAAACTTCATTAAGCCTAATGTAATATTTATTTGTCAAAATTATTGATAAGGTCACATGGACTTGGATAAAAGGAAAAACACAAATATCAACTTTATCCAAAACTTTTGTGGCCCACGAGTTTTTAATATTCATTCACCACAGTTTCTATAGTGTGATCCACCTTAGATTTGTGTCTGCTATATTTTTGGTCTTATGTTATAAGATGAATTGGCAAAATAAATGGATTGCATAGTTATACAATGCATATATGAGTTGGGCCCATAGGGTACCAACCATCGCTTGTTTACGGTAATAGCCAAGTCAGCCCCATGAGTTCAAGTTGCCAACCCCCTTAAGCCAAGGATGCAATAATAATAATAATAATGTTGATGCTGTTTTCGGCTTGCCTTCTTTGTGGTCCTTGAACTTGCATAGGAAGAAGGAAAAAAGTGACCCTGGCTTTACCAGGGGGCCTCTGATGCTTAAGTCAGAATCTGGGTCTTAGAATAAATGTTTTAGGGCGAGAGTTTCTGCATACCTTTTATCATAAAAGTGTTCTTATTTATAATAGTGTTGTACCCCGTAGGGCTTCCGCAATTAGAGTAGATCTTAATCTCTTGGGGTCCGTAATCCCTGATATTCCTGGATTTTCGGAGATCTTAGCTTAACTCCTAAAAACTCGAGTGGAGATCAAGAGTTTTACTAGATAACTTTCGGATATGGAACAATATAGCTCAGCCGACTTTTATCTCTTCAACACGGTCGTGCAGAGATAAGTTTTACGGTTAATGTAATGCCTCGACTTTTCAAAATTCGAGTATATGACTCGTTTTTTAAAAATCCGAGTGTTAACCTTAAAGGATGGTCAAATTCAAATATATATATTTTTTCCAACTATCAGAGTAAGTAGATGAGCATATAATGGACAAATCATACGTAATGAAAATTTTTATTTTTTGTTTAAGGTGTACAAGATGTTGGCCATAATAACTTATATGAACCAATGTCTCAAACTTACAATTACAAAGTGAAATGATATTATATGTAAACAAAACTAATTGTAACAAATCTGGAATTGTAAAACCATGTAGCAACTCTTGACAATACAATCATGCATCTTTACAGTGGTACTTTACTCCTCATCAGTCTGAAGCTGAAAATCAATTAAGCCACATGTGTGACCTGTACAGTTATATATTTGATGGATGCGTGGCTAACTCAGTGTAAATTTTCCTCAAGATTACACATTGCCGCATTAGGTAAGAAATAGTATAAAACATCCAGGCAGCTAAACATAATAAATGCAGTCTTATTATATGCATAGATGCATGAATGCAATTATTGTCCTTGGTAAGACATCCAAACAGACATTGGGCTTGTCACCCATACAATCATTGACCCAGGTAAAACATCCAGATGGTCTGTGCCCAGCCCCCAGGTAAAACATCCAAACAGGAAAATATGTACGATAATAATAGATGATGGTTTGTGCCCCGGGTAAAACATCCAGTCAGGCGAATCCGTATGTCATGTACGACAGCAATAGATGTTGATTTATGCTATGCATGCATGATTAGCCAATCCATTATTAGTCCAATTGTAAGAAATCAATTTAAATAAGCTCACAGTCACTACGGGGAGCACATGACCCAGCGTAGGCCGACGGCTCGGGCATAGTATTCTATGACCACCATTCCTATCCCATGAGACTACCATCTTAAGATGTTTAATCAAAACCTGTCAACTAGTGGCCAATCATATTATAGTAAATGGTGCTTACCATCGCATAATTGCACTATATAGAACATCGAACCCATCTAAGGCAAGTATCAAAACAAAACCACATAAGGCGTGTATTAAAATATGCCACATAGGGCTGATATCAAAACCATATGATACAGACCATCCTTGAAAACCATTGTACACAACAACCCTGGATGGTAGGCCTACATCAATGATGTCACGCCCCAAACTCAGAAATCGGGCTCACAAAATTTTCGATCGCCGAATCCGGCACCGACAGCCTCCGTAGAACCCCATTCTCGGCTCCTAGCTCCCATTCGCCAGGTTCCGATCCTGAGATGCTACGAGGAGGATTTTCAACGTCAGTTTGATTCGTAATAAGCATAACCAATGGCATAACCCACAAACAACAACCAAGAACTCCATAACATTTCCACTATAATAAAAAACTTTACAAGTACAATGAGCATAAAGGGAAATACAATGGTAAAAAATAAAAACTCCAAAACAATCTGCAACGTGCTCCTGCCTCAGCGTTGCTGCGAACCAACGTCACCTGCACGCAACGGTCGTGCATAAGCTTATAGAAAGCTTCGAGGGTGGTGAAAGTGTGTGCGCAAGGTAGTAATATGAACATACAATATCAGAGTAATACGGAATATGCAGATGAATCCATAATATCATAAGTCGTACCAAGGCTTATGCGATGCAAGACATGAATGGTATCGGCCACCCCAAGGCCATGCGATGTGCAATGCAACTCAAGCATACAAATCCTCATCTATGTCCACACATCAATACAGCTCAAATATGGGATATCACCGGGGTCTAGTACACTCTAAACCAGATTGCCGCCACATCGCACACAATAAGGTAAGTGGAAGAGACTTCACTATCCGTCTGCCAATATCGGGCGCGACTCGTCGATAGCGGACCCATTCCTCGAGCTGGTCATACTCAGCTAGGATTTTCTCCTACACTCGGGCGAGTAAGGCCGCACTCCCTTTCAACCCACCACGACACAGTGGAGAGCACAGCCAACTAGTATTCGGCACTCAGCGCTCATCTACCCACTCGGTGTAGACGTTGGAGCAACCTCTTGGTACCATAAGGGTTTAGGGACTTTTACCCAGGAATATCTATAGCATCCCATGTAGAACAAGATTTTCGGTATCCAATCCTGCCAACCACGATGCGTCTGTGGAGGCTACGGCCCTGATGTCGCTAGGGCGTACAATAACCATGTCACACAAATACGAAATGCATGATTCACGCTATCCAGTCATGCAACAAATCCTGCGCATATCGTGCGCTCATGTAGGGCAACACCGCCTAACCAGGAGCCCATAACAACCTGCCCGAAGGCATATGCTATGATCAGTCAATCCTCATATCAAGCATACATATGATGCGTATGATCATGAGTCATGAAACTATACTAAACATGTAAATGAGTGATGAACCATTCTTACAACGCAGATGAGCCTGGACGGGCTATACATAATAAGTACGGCTTAGCAATGGGCTCTAAGGAGAGTCGTAATGTGGACATCCAACCAACATTACACTCGCAATGTGGACGTCAAACCAACATTATTCCCCAGGCACGATCTTCTTAAACATCGCTACATAATCTGTATTGGGATTACACATTGCAATGGACCTTATGTTCATCCCATTGGGCCTTACATATATATCAAATGGGCCATATCTTATGGGCCTTTTATTCATCAGATGGGCCATATAAATGGGCCACACCAATGGGTCTTATGTGCATTGCAATGGGTCATACCCCGTGGGCCTTAGATTGTATCAAATGGGCCTAATCTCATGGGCAGTATACATATCAAATGGGCCTAATTCTGTAGGCCGTATATAAATCAAATGGACCTAAACCCCTAGGCCTTATATAAATCAAATGGGACTAAATTCATAGGCTTTATATAATTCAAGTGGGCTTGGTCTCATAGGCCTTGAGGTATAACAAATGGTCCAATCCCATGGGCCTTACATCCAAATCAAAGTGGGCCCCAATAACTGTCACAATTACATTTAAGATGAGCCTCAAATCATACCAAGATGGAGTCCACTTGGACTGTGGCTCTGACTCATTCTTAGACTCATTCCACAAAATGATCTTAAAAAATGGGTGGACAGATTAGATGCAGCACCTGCATCAATGGTGGGGGCCCACATGAAGGCCCACTATCATGTACATTACATAATATAATATAATATATATATATATATATGCATATATACATACATATATATACGTATAATATATAATATATATATATATATATATATATATATATATATATATATATATATATATAGGCACACACGTGTCACTCCACTCATACACACACCCACACGCATGCACCCATACACCACAGCGGGCCCCACCGTCCGCTGGACGGTGGGGGGTGAAACACAAACATCAGGGTGGGTACCACCTTCCGCCTGGACGGTGGGTTTATTTGAAATCCATCACTGTGGGTCCCATGTGGGGCCCATTGAAATGTTTAGGTGCCATCCAACCCGTTCATAAGGTCACTCGGACCTGGATGAAGGGAAAAACATAAATTTCAGCTTGATCCAACACTTCTGTGGGCCCCAAAAGATTTCAATGGTAGAATTCAATTCCACTGTTTCATGTGGTGTGGGCCACCTGAGTTTTGGATCGGTCTCATTTTTGGATGGGGGCCCACTACTGGGGTGGCCCACCTCATGAGCAGGTTGGATAACAAATAGACATTACGGTGGGGCCAACACGCAGGGCCGTGGGCCCCTGCGTCCGTCCGCTAGGGGAGGCAGAGGGTCTGCCTCTTGCTTTCCTTTAAAAAAAATTCTGAAAACCCATTTTTTTGGGGTTTTCATCGTGTGGGGTCCACATCATGAGAATCCACTCCGTCCATTAGTTTCCCTGGCTCAAGACGAGCCCAAAGAGTCTAGAGTTTGAATTTTTTTGATGATTAGCAAATGAAATAAAATAATAACAGTATCCTTGAATGGTAATGATGCATCCTTCGATGATACGGCCCACCAGATTTTTCAATCAGCCCCAAACTTCTACCCAACGGCTAAAATACTGTAGGTAAGAGGATGGACGGCTTAGATTGGAAAAATACATCAAGGTGGAGCCTATGCAGGTGGCTCACCCCAAAGTTCTCTTCTCTTTCTTTTTTTGTACCGGGACGTCCAGCGTCCCAGACGCTGGACGGTTTGTCTTTTTTTTTTTAAAAAAAAAATACATTGTGGTGGGCCTATTGAAGTGAGCCACCACTGATGGATGATGGGGGGTACAACATGCAAGGTGGGCCCCACTTGAAGAAAGCTTGGACCAAATAAATGCTCAAGGTGGGGTTCATTCATGTGGGCCACACAACCCTATTGCACAAAATAAAATAAAATAAAATAAAAAGAAATAAGGAGGGAGAGAGACATGGAGAGTGGGACACGCTTTGTGATGGAGGGACCCCGACATTGTGGGCCCTCCCTTACAATGAATCATACATCAAGTGGGCCTTAAAGCATTTGGGACCACCGAAATCTAAAATCAACGGTGAAGATCCTTTCCCCACCAACATGGACGGTCTAGATGACCTTTGAAAGGAAAATAAACATCATGATGGGGTCCATGGAGAATGGCCCCATCATGGAATGATCATGATGATCCTAGTGGTCCATCGGCCACATCATAGGGTCCCAAGTGAGATCCAAACCATTGATCGGTTGGCCTCACTTGGCCCATCTCAAAAATAGAAAAAACTAGTATGATCTAACACCCACCGTCCGATCTTCTTGCTCCTAGGGGTTCCTTGACACCTTAGCTTGGATTTCAATGAAGGAGATGGAAAATGGAAGGTTAGGATGGGGAGATCATGGGGTGAAGAGGTGGGCCACACTTGGAGTTTAGGAAGCTTGGAGAAATTCCATACGTATGGAGCTCTTTTGCTTGGAGATTTGAAATGAGAAAGAGAGAAAGAGAGAGAGTTGTAAAGGGAGAGAGAGAGAGAGCGATGGATGGATGTGGTGATGGGGTGTAAGACACCTTTTGACTTTTGTGGCCCCTTTTGTGTAAGAAAGGAATGGTTTTGGGAGACTTTTGTGGCATTTGTGTAAGAAAGGTATGGGTTTGGGAGACTTTTATGGTTGCTTGGGAAAAGGGGTGAAAGTGATGTGTACTTGACATGTACTTGACATGTGATGGATTGATGGATGATTGATTGATGGGATTGATGTGACACATCGTAGAGATTTTCTTGGGTTTCGCAACGCGCGGCGTTTTTCTCGCACCGAACGTTGGCACACATCTCTTGACCAGGGTATCGCCTCGGCGCGCAAGTCGCGGCATCGGAATCGCAGCGATGGCGCGGTCGCTATGGTATTGGTCTTGGGTTGAGTCGATACAGGTTGACGGCATATGAATCAGGGTCGCGCGTCGATATCGGTTAAGGGTCGAAAGTTGCCGAAATTCGACCGGTAAGACCGCGGAAGTCTACGGAACGGTACGGACTAAGATACGGGTCTTACAGCTCTCCCCTCCTAATAAAAATTTTGTCCTCAAAATTTATACAATCATCACAACTAGGCATAACTCAGAAGGAAGAAGAGACATAACATCATCATATAATATCAATGGTAACATATAAAATTCAACATATGGTCAACCATCAAAGAGATGAGGATAACGCTCTCGAATCTCAGTCTCACGCTCCCAAGAAGCCTCTTCCACGGAATGGTGACCTCACTGCACCTTGATCAAATGAATGACCTTAGTTCTAAGGACCTGCTCCTTCCGATCAAGGATACGGACTGGCTGCTCGATGTAAAAAGCATCCTCACGAACCTCCAGTGGCTGCCAATCAATAACGGGAACAATGTCTGACCCACACTTCCTCAACTTAGAGACGTGGAAAATGTCGTGGACGCCAGACAACTGTGATGGCAAGGCAAGCCGATAGGCCAAGGTGCCAACGCGCCCAGTGATCTCAAAAGGTCGTATGAATCTTGGGGCAAGCTTGCCCTTCGCTCCAAATCGAACTACGCCCTTCATGGGCAAGACCTTGAGATACACATGGTCCCCCACATCAAACTCTAAGGGATGACGCCGACGATCAGCAAAACTCTTCTGTCGGCTCTGAACTGTGCGCATCCTCTGCCTGATGATATCTATAGCCTCTGAAGTCTCCTGCACAAGTTCAGGACCTAGGAGACGGCGCTCTCCAACCTCGGTCCAACAACTCGGTGATCTACATGGTCTGCCATATAGTACTTCAAAATGAGCCATGCCGATGGTCGCCTGATAGCTGTTATTGTACGCAAACTCAGCCAATCGTAGATGCTCATCCTAGCTACCCCTAAAATCAATTGCACAAGCCCAAAGCATATCCTCAAGGATCTGGTTGACCCTCTCGGTCTGGCCATCGGTCTGCGGATGGTACGCGGTGCTGAGCTGCAAATCAGTCCCCATCGCTCGCTAGAAGCTCCCCCAAACTGAGACGTGAACCTCGAGTCTCGGTCAGAAACGATCGAGACTGGAACGGCATGCAGTCTCACAATCTCCTCAATAAATAATCTCGCAAGCCGGTCCATAGACCAAGTCGCACGCATCACAAGGAAATGTGCCGACTTCTTCAGACGATCCACAACAATTCAAATGGCGTCATGACCGCGCTGAGTCCTCGGCAAACCCATAATGAAATCAGTCGACACGTGCTCCCACTTCCACATCGGGACGCTCAACGACTGCAATAGACCAGGAGTTCTCTGATGATCGGCCTTGACACGCTTGCACGTGTCACACTCGGCCACAAAACTGGCGATCTGGAGCTTTATTCCCGCCCAAAAATACTGTCACCTCATGTCATGGTACATCTTCGTCGAGCCCGGGTGGATAGAAAATCGCGATCGATGTGCCTCGGTCATAAGATCTCTGCGTAACTCTGGAATATCTGGGACACATAATCGGCCTCTGAAACAAAGTCCACCGTCTGTACCAATCTGCCAATTTGCCTGACCCTCAGATGCCGCCTCAGCCATATAACTCTGTAACGACTCATCAGCCTGCTGAGCCTCGATCACCCTAGCGACAAGAGAGGGTTGAATCGATAAGCTCGATAACTGTACAATGGAAGACTGCAGGCCGAACTCAAAATCATACGCTGCGATATCCTCAAGTATCCGTCACTCCTGAATCATCATACGCGCCACTAGGCCTCGTGGCTGACGGCTGAGGGCATCTGCCACCACGTTCACCTTGCCCGGGTGGTACTGGAGATCAAAATCATAGTCTTTCAAGAGCTCCATGTAGCGCCTCTGTCTCATATTCAACTCAGACTGCGAGAAGAGGTACTTCAAGCTCTTATGATCAGAGAAGAGCTCGAACCAAACCCCATAAAGATAGTGCCTCCACACCTTCAGTGCGAAGACAACTGCAGCCAGCTCTAAGTCATGCGTAGGATAGTTCAGCTCATGGACCTTGAGCTGACAAGACGCAAAGGCCACTGGTCTCCCGTGCTGCATTAGGACAACACCCAAACCGATATGCGAGGCATCAGTGAATACAATAAATCCGTCACTCCCAGAGGGAAGAGTGAGGACAGGAGAGGACGTCAGGCGATCCTTCAACTCCGTAAATGCTCACTCGTAGGAGTCACTCCAAATAAACTCTGCGCCCTTCCGAGTCAGCCTGGTCAACGGGGCTGCAATACGAGAAAAACCCTTAATGAAACGTCGGTAATAGCCCGCCAAACCATGAAAACTACTGATCTCTGTCGCAGTCGAAGGATGGCCCCACTGACGCACTGTCTCGACCTTCGAGGGGTCTACTGCGACGCCCTCCCTCTTCACCACGTGACCGAGGAACCTCACCTACTCCTGCCAGAACTTGTACTTCTCTAGCTTTGCATACAGCTGGTGTGCACAGAGGGTCTGCAACGTGATCTCCAAATGCTTCTCATGCTCCTCACGGGTCCTCGAATAAATCAGAATGTCATCGATAAAGACTACAACAAACTGATCGAGATAAGGGCGGAAGACCTCGTTCATCAGCTGCATGAAGACCGCAGGTGCATTGGTCAGTCCGAAGGACATGACCTGAAACTCAAAATGGCCGTAACGCGTCCTGAATGCTGTCATCGAAATGTCCTCATCTCGGACCCGAATCTGATGATAACCGGAACGCAGGTCGATCTTCGAAAAGAACTGTGCACCCTGCAGCAGGTCAAACAAATGATCAATCCTCGGGAGCGGGTACTTGTTCTTGATCGTGACTTTATTGAGCTCGCGATAGTCAACGCAGAGCCTCAACAAGCCATCCTTCTTCTTCACGAAGAGTACCGGCGCTCCCCACGGTGAATTGCTAGGACGAATAAAACTCAACTCTCGTAATTCGTCCAACTGCTTCTGCAGTTCCTGTAACTCCAACGGTGCCATATGATAGGGGCCTTCGAAATAGGCGCGGTACCGGCACGAGATCAATCTGAAACTTGGTGAGTCGACGAGGCGGTAATCCCGAAATCTCATGGAACACATCAAGAAAATCGCATACTATGGGCAAATGGTCGATGCAAGCGGCAACAGGCTCCTTTATGGCGCAGGACATCAAACAAGACAACCGCTCCCCTCTGGCCTCTGCAACGAACTGAAACTGTGGCACGCCGAGTATACAGAACGTGACGGTCCTCGTGGTACAGTTCAATATGGCATAATACTCGGCGAGCCAATCCATGCCCAGGATGACGTCGAACTCAGACATCGGTAATATAAACAAATCGGCAGGTAGAAAGGTATCCCCAACTAGAACGGGACAAGACGAGTAAAATCGGTCCAACACTGCAGTCCTCCCTAAGGGAGTCGATACTGATAGGCTCTCACCAGCAGACTCCAACGGTAAGCCAGTCGATCGACAAAAGGTCTCGGCCACAAAAGACTGCGATGCACTGGAATCAAACAGTACACGTGCAATGCATGCAGAAACTGAAAGTATACCCTCAACAACTCCTCCAAATGACTGCGGATCCTGCTGAGCCGCATAGAATCTAGCCTGAGCTGGCTGGGGAGGTGCCTATCCCCTCTGAACGTGCTGCTGCTGCTGCTAGGGTCTCTGAGGCGGTCGAAACTGCTGCCTCTGTTGCTGTGGCCTCTGAGGCTGGTGATGATGCTAATGCTGCTGCTGAGGTGGCCTCGGTGGTGGATGTTGCTGTCGCTGTTGCTGTGGGGGTCTCTGCTGCTGCGGTGGAGGCTGCTGGGGAGCCCTTTGCTGCTGTGAACCTCTCTGCTACTGTTGGAGGCTGGGACACTCCCATGAACGGTGTCCCATCGCACCGCACCTAAAGCAAGTGCCGGTGAACTGCCTCTGAGGTGGCGGTGGAGGTGCTGCTGGTGCTGATGGTGCACGGAAGGCTGGGCGACCTGTACGCCTCTGCTGCTGTGGTCGACGCTGCTGGGAATCACTGGAAGAAGCCTGCCTCTTCCGGTCTCTCCTCTGACCACGATCAGACTGAGAACCGGCCCACTTAGTCTCATAAATCTGAGCTCTTCGCACCACTGCCTGAAAAGTAGGGAGCTCATGCCCAATAACATGACCTCGATAGCCGCAACGTAAGCCGTGCTCGAAACGGCAGGCCTTCCGCCCCTCGTCATCAACCATATACGGTGTAAATCTCGATAGTGCCACAAAACGGGCCACGTACTGTGCCACAGTCATGTCTCCCTGCACCAGAGTCTCGAACTCTAAGGCTCGCTGACGACGGATATGGTCAGGGAAGTACTGCTCCTCGAATCGGTCAATAAAGTCCTCCCATGTCAAGACATACTCAGGTCCGGCAACACGGGTAACAGAGGTCCACCAATGCTCGGCCTCACCCTGGAAGAGAAATACTGCTAACCGGACGCGCTGCTCGGTCGTACATGACATGGTATCGAAAATCTTCTCCACATCGGAGCACCATCTCTCTGTTGTGGTCGGATCTGGCTCGCCCTGGAAACGTGGGGGATCAAGCCGTCTGAACTCACGAAGTAAGGTGCTCGCGCGCTCCTGCTCTGCCTGAGCTGGGGAAATAACTGGGCGCCTGCCCTGTCCCTGGAGTGCGGCTGTCACAGCTTGTAACATCTGCTGTAACTGAGAGGCACTCACAGTCACAGTCGGCTCCTCATCGGCCTCAGGTGGAGAAATGTCATCCTCAGGGAAGGGAGCAGGGATCTCTGAGGGTGGAATGGGAGGCACAGGCGGTAAAGCTGGAGCCTCAGGTGGTGGAGCGGGATCCTCATGTGGTGGTGTAGGAGTCGATCGGGTAACTCTCCCATGCGCCATGTCCTACAGGAAAGAGCGAAGGCGCCTATCAACTTCAAAACTCTCGAAGGCATGCACGTTAAGGGTCTGTAACGGAACATCGCTACGCTATCCGAACTTCGAAACTTAGCCATTCTTCACTCATAGCAGACATGTAATGTTGTTCTCGGTTATTCTCAAGTTATGCTCTAATACCAACTTCTGTCACGCCCCAAACTCGAAAACCGGGCTCACAAAATTCCCGATCGGTGAATCCGGCGCCGACAGCCTCCGTAGAACCCCATTCTCGGTTCCTAGCTCCCATTCGCCAGGTTCCGATCCTGGGATGCTACGAGGAGGATTTTCAACGTCAGTTTGATTCGTAATAAGCATGACCAATGGCATAACCCATAAACAACAACCAAGAACTCCATAACATTTCCACTATGATCAAAAACTTTACAAGTACAATGAGCATAAAGGAAAATACAATGGTAAAGAAAAAAAATTCCAAAATGATCTGCAATGTGCTCCTGCCTCAGCGCTGCTGCGAACCAACGTCACCTGCACACAACAGTCGTGCATAAGCTTATAGAAAGCTTAGAGGGTGGTGAAAGTGTGTGCGCAAGGTAGTAGTATGAACATGCAATATCAGAGTAATACGGAATATGCAGATGAATCCATAATATCATGAGCCGTACCAAGGCTTATGCGATATAAGACATGAATGGTATCGGCCAGCCCAAGGTCATGCGATGTGCAATGCAACTCAAGCATACAGATCCTCATCTATGTCCACACATCAATACACCTCAAATATGAGATATCATCGGGGTCTAGTACACTCTAAAACAGATTGCCGCCACATCACACGTAATAAGGTAAGTGGAAGAGACCTCACTATCCGTCTGCCAATATCTGGCGCGACTCGTCGATAGCGGACCCATTTCTCGAGTTGATCATACTCAGCCTAGGATTGCCCCCTACACTCAGGCGGGTAAGGCCGCACCTCCTTCCAACCGACCACGACATAGTGGAGAGCACAACCAACTGGTATTCGGCACTCAGCGCTCATCTACCCACTCGGTCTAGACGTTGGAGCAACCTTTTGGTACCATAAAGGTTTAAGGACTTTTACCCAGGGATAACTATAGCACCCCATGTAGAATAAGATTTTCGGTATTCAATCCTGCCAACCACGATGCGTCTGTGGAGACTACGACCCTGATGTCGCTAGGGCGTACAATAACCATGTCACACAAATGCGAAATGCATGATTCACGCTATCCAGTCATGCAACAAATCCTGCGCATATCGTGCGCTCATGTAGGGCAACACCGCCTAACCTGGAGCCCATAAACAACTTGCCCGAAGGCATATGCTATGATCAGTCAATCCTCATATCAAGCATACATATGATGCGTATGATCATGAGTCATGAAACTATACTAAACATGTAAATGAGTGATGAACCATTCTTACAACGCAGATGAGCCTGGACGGGCTATACATAATAAGTACGACCTAGCAATGGGTTCTAAGGAGAGTCATAATGTGGACATCCAACCAACATTACACTCGCAATGTGGGCATCAAACCAACATTATTCCCCAGGCACGATCTTCTTAAACATCGCTACATAATCTGTATTGGGATTACACATTGCAATGGACCTTATGTTCATCCCATTGGGCCTTACATATATATCAAATGGGCCATATCTTATGGGCCTTTTATTCATCAGATGGGCCATATAAATGGGCCACACCAATGGGTCTTATGTGCATTGCAATGGGTCATACCCCGTGGGCCTTAGATTGTATCAAATGGGCCTAATCTCATGGGCAGTATACATATCAAATGGGCCTAATTCTGTAGGCCGTATATAAATCAAATGGACCTAAACCCCTAGGCCTTATATAAATCAAATGGGACTAAATTCATAGGCTTTATATAATTCAAGTGGGCTTGGTCTCATAGGCCTTGAGGTATAACAAATGGTCCAATCCCATGGGCCTTACATCCAAATCAAAGTGGGCCCCAATAACTGTCACAATTACATTTAAGATGAGCCTCAAATCATACCAAGATGGGGTCCACTTGGACTGTGGCTCTGGCTCATTCTTAGACTCATTCCACAAAATGATCTTAAAAAATGGGTGGACAGATTAGATGCAGCACCTGCATCAATGGTGGGGGCCCACATGAAGGCCCACTATCATGTACATTACATAATATAATATAATATATATATATATATATATATATATATTATATTATACGTATATATATAATATATATATATATATATATATATATATTATATACGTATAATATATAATATAATATATATATATATATATATATATATATATATATATAGGCACACACGTGTCACCCCACTCATACACACACCCACACGCATGCACCCATACACCACAGCGGGCCCCACCGTCCGCCTGGACGGTGGGTTTATTTGAAATCCATCACTGTGGGTCCCATGTGGGGCCCACTGAAATGTTTAGGTGCCATCCAACCCGTTCATAAGGTCACTCGGACCTAGATGAAGGGAAAAACATAAATTTCAGCTTGATCCAACACTTCTGTGGGCCCCAAAAGATTTCAATGGTAGATATTCAATTCCACTGTTTCATGTGGTGTGGGCCACCTGAGTTTTGGATCGGTCTCATTTTTGGATGGGGGCTCACTACTGGGGTGGCCCACCTCATGAGCAGGTTGGATAACAAATAGACATTACGGTGGGGCCCACACGCAGGGCCGTGGGCCCCTTCATCCGTCCGCCCGTCCTCACGGCTGCACACAGCAGCGTGCAGCTGCTGCCGCTGTCAGGGGAGGCAGAGGGTCTGCCTCTTGCTTTCCTTTTTAAAAAATTCTGAAAACCCATTTTTTTGGGGTTTTCATCGTGTGGGGTCCACATCATGAGAATCCACTCCGTCCATTAGTTTCCCTGGCTCAAGACGAGCCCAAAGAGTCTAGAGTTTGAATTTTTTTAATGATTAGCAAATGAAATAAAATAAGAACAGTATCCTTGAATGGTAATGATGCATCCTTCGATGCTACGGCCCACCAGATTTTTCAATCAGCCCCAAACTTCTACCCAATGGCTAAAATACTGTAGGTAAGAGGATGGACGGCTTAGATTGGAAAAATACATCAAGGTGGAGCCTATGCAGGTGGCTCACCCCAAAGCTCTCTTCGCTTTCTTTCTTTGTATAGGGACGTCCAGCATCCCAGACGCTGGACGTTTTGTCTTTTTTTTTTTTTTTAAAAAAATACATTGTGGTGGGCCTATTGAAGTGGGCTACCACTGATGGATGATGGGGGGTACAACATGCAAGGTGAGCCCCACTTGAAGAAAGCTTGGACCAAATAAATGCTCAAGGTGGGATTCATTCAAGTGGGCCACACAACCCTATTGCACAAATAAAATAAAATAAAATAAAAAGAAATAAGGAGGGAGAGAGACATGGAGAGTGGGACACGCTTTGTGATGGAGGGACCCCGACATTATGGGCCCTCCCTTACAATGAATCATACATCAAGTGAGCCTTAAAGCATGTGGGACTACCGAAATCTAAAATCAACGGTGAAGATCCTTTTCCCACCAACATGGACGGTTTAGATGACCTTTGAAAAGAAAATAAACATCATGATGGGGTCCATGGAGAATGGCCCCATCATGGAATGATCATGATGATCTTAGTGGGCCATCGACCACATCATAGGGTCCCAAGTGAGATCCAAACCATTGATCGGTTGGCCTCACTTGGCCCATCTCAAAAATAGAAAAAACTAGTATAATCTAACACCCACCGTCCGATCTTCTTGCTCCTAGGGGTTCCTTGGCACCTTAGCTTGGATTTCAATGGAGGAGATGGAGAATGAAAGGTTAGGATGGGGAGATCATGGGGTGAAGAGGTGGGCCACACTTGGAGTTTAGGAAGCTTGGAGAAATTCCATACGGATGGAGCTCTTTTGCTTGGAGATTTGAAATGAGAAAGAGAGAAAGAGAGAGAGTTGTAAAGGGAGAGAGAGAGAGGGATGGATGGATGTGGTGATGGGGTGTAAGACACCTTTTGACTTTTGTGGCCCCTTTTGTGTAAGAAAGGAATGATTTTGGGAGACTTTTATGGCATTTGTGTAAGAAAGGTATGGGTTTGGGAGACTTTTGTGGTTGCTTGGGAAAAAGAGTGAAAGTGATGTGTACTTGACATGTGATGGATTGATGGATGATTGATTGATGGGATTGATGTGACACATCGTAGAGATTCTCTTGGGTTTCGCAATGCGCGGCGTTTTCCTCGCACCGAACGTTGGCACACATCTCTTGACCAAGGTATCGCCTCGGCGCGCAAGTCGCGGCATCAGAACCGCAGTGATGGCGCGGTCGCTATGGTATTGGTCTTTGGTTGAGTTGATACAGGTTGACGGCATATGAATCAGAGTCGCGCGTCGATATCGGTTAAGGGTCGAAGGTTGCCGAAATTCGACCGGTAAGACCGCAGAAGTCTACGGAACGGTACGGACTAAGATACGGGTCTTACAAATGATCCATATAAACCACCACTCAATAACCACTGGATCGAAGGTCCATTGCAATTACCGTCAATCAAGTTACATTTCAAGTATGGGTGTACATTTATAAGTGAGAATTTTCCACTAATGTACCAGTTTAAGTTTCATAAGCAATTTATAAATAATCCACAAGCATGAATAAATATACGGGATAAATATTAAGTATGTGACGTAGCAATTCAATTCCAATAGTTAACACATGTGACTATGAAATAGAGATATTAATTATATATTAAAGTAAAACTATAACTTAAGCTAATGGAAAAATAGAAAGCTCAAGGGGAAGAATCATCATTTTATGGCTTGAACCGCCTACCAGTGTTGCTAGAGAATGCGTGCTTCCTTAGAATCAAACCCTATCATAAATCGAGAACTTGTGCAATCAGATCCAAGTTCTACACATTGCCTAAGGTTTCAGATCGTTGCCTAGGATTTTAATTACTTATATTTAGGTTTTTAGTGTATATTTAGAGTTTTATCCTAGAGTTTAGTTAAACACTTAAGTTCTAGGATTTGAGTTCTAGATCATTGTTAATGTCATCATTATTATTATCATTGTATCATGGGCTAAATAATATTCGTGATAGGAGTATTAATTTATCCATATTAATGATGGGGGTGCACAAGTCCGTATCTAAATATACCGATATTATCCATTATTCTTGTAATGACTAATGGTGCAAGTACTAATAATAAGATTTCTTTACTAACACAAATATAATAAGGATTTACACATATAATCATATTAACAAGGATTATACTAATCTCATAAGAAAAATAATAAATATTTTTTAATGATAATAGTAATAATAATAGCTATCCATAATGGATTTAGTCACGATAATAAATACTATGATCTACCATTAAGAATAATGTTTAAGAAAGTTAAATGAAATTTGTCTATATAACAACTGAAACTTGTTTATGATAACTAAGTGGAGCACAAGTAATTTACAGATGGCTAACCATATCTAATGTTATCAATTCTCATAGAATAGTGGTGAAAATGGTAATACATAGTCTAATCTATTATTAATGGTAATATTTAGGAATAAATACTAATATCTAGCATCTAACCGTTGTAGTTTTATAGTTACTAGTACTAGCACAAGTAACCTTCTAGTAGTTAATCGCATTTAATGACCACAATAATACCAATGATAATAGTGAATCAAACAATTTATGTTGAGAGAGAAAGTCGACTTACATTGGTTGACTTGACGACAAGTTGAGTTTGAAGGGTCCCACGAATATGGTTACTTGGGCTTGCATTAAAGTGAATAGGCCCACCAAATTTTGTCCCGACAAGTGGCCTAGATTGGGCCCGAAACTTCCCAACACCAAGGCCCGAACTGGGCTTGACTTTGGCCAGGTCTGGCCCAATACCTTGCTGCGCTTTTGTAGCCCGAACTGTGGTTTAGGACTGGGCTAGGATTTGGCCAGATTTGGCCCAACAACAAGGCTTGCACTGGGCCTGGCTTGGCCCAATAGTGGCTATTCGAAAAGGTAATTAGCAGGGTGGTTCATGTGTGTTTGCACCCCAGCCTACTAATTAGTTTCTAACGGTAACACCTGAGTATGAAAAGTATGGGGTGTTACAACTAATCTCCACCCGCTCTATTGGATGACTCAATTTTTGGGTCGGACTAAAGCTCAAGTGACTCTATAGCCAACTGATCATAGGCTGGTTTGAGCTTTTCTTTGTGAGGCTTTCGATTGAGCCTTGAGGTGCACTTCCTCTCTTAGAAGTTTTGCTTTATGGCTCAAGACATTTAGGCTTTGGTCGGGCTAGGCGTCTCATGATCCGAGCTACATCTCTTCATTCAACAATTGAAGGCTTTGGATTTTATTCAGACTCGTCGCCCGACGAGTTCGAACCATTGCTTCACCAACTCTTCTGACCCTCAAGCCGACTCAAAGACTTGTCATATTTTCCCTCCAACAAATAATAATAATAATAATAATATCAAAAAATAAAAATTAATTTAGTTAACAAGTGGCACTTGCACATTTGAATTTGGACTCTCGATTGTTGGTTTTTTCTTTTCCTTTTATCGTTTGGAGACATCTAATTTTCTCATGCATGAATGATCTGCCGACCAACTTTGGCTTTGGAACAGGAAAGTGGGGCTAGGCCCCACCTTGATGTATATATTCTTTATCTACACATTTTTTTATTTTTTTCGGATCATTTTTCAGTAGGAGCCCAAAAATAAAACAGATCCAAATCTCAGGTGGACCATATTATAGGTTGACCGTTAAAAAGTTCTTGTGTGCCACAAAATTTTTGAAACAAGCTGATATTTGTTTTTCCCATTCATCCAGGTTTTTGGGACCTTATCAACTGGTTGGATGGAAAATAGACCTTATGGAAACATTACAGTGGGCCCTAGGAAGTTTTTAATGGCGGGGCGTTCAATCACCATGCTATCCTATAATATGGTCCACCTGAGATTTAGATCTGCTTCATTTAGGGATCTTGTGCTAAAATGATCTGTTAAAACCGATGGATGGAGTGGATAAAGAATACATAGATCAAGGTGAACCTCATAGTAAGGGCTGCACCTAATCCTCTCCCTTGGTACAGGGCTTGTAGAGCATATATACTACCTAACAGATGTCCTGAATCGCTGACACATTTGCTATCTGATGGTGAGAATTAGAAACCACGCTGGAATACGTGTGGATGTACTGCAAGATGAAACGTGAAAGACTTTAGCAATTGAATCGGGTCATTTTTAATAACTAAAACCATTACCATAACAGGATACATAAAAATTCATTAAATGATTCTGAAAGTCAACTGACAGCTTGATGGCTGAAGATGACAATCTGCCTCACTCCTCCAAATTAATGACTCTGTAGACCACAAAAAGCACTCCTAACCATCAACATTATTTACATTTCTTCGCTGGTTGGGGAAGCTTGTCGTTGAAATTTATTTCTAGCTGTCGTGCTGATGAAGGATTTTGCTAGAATAGGATAGGCGTGGGGCTATATCCATTAGACCTGGTTCCATGTTGGATGATCCAAACGGTTTACATGATGGGTCACACTATATATAGATGGCATATACCATTAATGGAACTTTGACCTTTTTATTTTTTAAAAATTATTATTATTATTATTATTATTTTTTTTGTGGGTCATTGATTCAAAGTTTAAAATCTTCCAATCTTGAAAATTTCTCGTGAAATCAACAATTTAAATGAGAGCAGATGACCCCATATCCAATTGCTATATCCCTCACATGTCCAATCCCAACAAGTCAGTTGAGTTATCTCTGGCGTTTGCCGGCTAAGAAACACTACTGTGGGGGGTTGTAAAACCGTGCAAATGCATAACAACAGAAGGTGGCCGGATTGACTACAAAGATTATCCTGTTAGACTTTGTGTGGGGTTCACCGTGATGTTTTCATGACATCCAAGCCATAAATTATGTGCACCCCTTGGTGTTCTCCTTGGCCACCAAAATTCTGGCCGATCCAAAACTAAAGTGGGCCACAACCAAAGGGAACAGTGGGGATGGGGATACTCGTCAGTCATCACCATGCGCGGCACACCATGTAGTGTACGTGACTTCCAATCCATTCAGAAGATGTGTCTAACTAGAATGAGTGGAAACCCCAAAATCAGGCCACTCCAAACTTAGGTGGGCCAGAAAACATCATTTTAGAGGTTTTAGGCATGATTCTACCCACCTGAGATTTGGATCAGCCTGTTTTTTGTTTTTTTTTTAATCCAAGGGGAACAGGAGGCATACATGATGGATGGATTAGGTATCATGAGAACATCATAGTGGGCCCAATAAAGTTTTGTAGGATAAGCTTTATCATGCAAAGCTTTGTAGTGGATTCCAACTCCAAAAGGAGCTAGGGTTTATATGTACTTGGCCGCAACAGAAGGGGAGTACGTCTGAGAGCGTCCTTGCTCCGGCCATTGCATAGTTGAAGAAAAACACTACAAGTAGGTCTTTGGCAACAAACCACCACTCGCTCATGCTCATGGTGCGGGGAACAACACTAGTTACCTGTCATTTCCAAATGGTAAGCTGGGCTGTACCTTAATTGGGAAAAAGAGCTCTGAGGAGCTTCTAGCTAGGAGGGCGATGCCCGCCTACCTAAAAGGACATTGCAGTCGTATTCCAAATGAAATAGGCGAGGTGCCCTTATGTGGATCTTGAACCGAAAGTTTACCTTATACCTGCTTATTAAAAAGATTTATAATTACAACTTCTTCAAGAAAGGCACGTTTACTTTCACAGGTATGAGTGTGGACCATGTGGACTGGGTTAAGCTTGTACAACAGAGGATTTTTATCATGGCTCATGGCACGATCCAGCCACTGGATTTGGTGTGATCCACTTGAGCATTCGTTCTGCCTCCCTTCGGAGCCCATACCTTAAAATGATATGAGAAAAGGGGATGGACGGCTTGGAATTTGACTTCAGTACTCACAAAAGATTTGCCAAATCTTGCCTTAAGAGCATTGGGCAAAAGTGATTTCTTCATAAGTATGGACAATTAAAATGTGGGACCTACATAGTGGAGGGTCTAGAGTAATGATGGCACCATTTATAATATGGTTATATAGACTGTCAATTTCGCTTGCCATTAATTGTAAGGCTTGGATCACCTGTCCAAAGTGATTTTTTGAGAGAAGTAACAATGAAAGGTTGGACCCATGTGAGGATGTCTAGATCAATTATTAAATCATTTTTAGTATGATCAATAATGTAGATCATTCATTTTCCAAGGCATTCATTGGAGGTTAGGGTCATTCAACTGAAGTTTTATTGAAAGACAAGGACAATTAAGGGTTGGAGCTACATGATGAATGTCAAGGTCAATTCTTGAAAAGTTTATAACATGGTCAATATAGAGTGCCAATTTCCCTACCATTGAATCAACAGGAACAATTATCAAATAGAAATGATTTATTTATTGATTTATTATTTTATTTTTTTTTTGAGAGGGATGAATATAAGGTTGGACCCACACAAGGGATAGTCTAGGTTCAAGATTAGACCCACGCAAGTTAAGATCATTCGATGAAAGTGAATATTTAATAGTTATGGGCAACCAAAGGTTGAACCATATGATGGATCGTCTACATCAATGATTGAATTTTTTGTAGCACGGTTGATAAGAGTGTTCGATTTACTAACCATTGAATGCATGTTTAGAATCTTCCAATTAGTGTTTTTATAGGATGGGCAATAAGAGCGAGACCCACAAGATGGACAATCTAGGTCAGTAATCATACCATAATACTATCATCATTTCCCTAGCCATTGTAGATCATACATGCACAATATCCAATCTACGTGTGCAAGCAATCGTCATTTCCCTAGCCATTGCAGATAATACATGTGCAAACTTTGCTTCCATGCATAATATCCAATTTACTCATCAATTTGATCATGTATGATGTACAATTTATATTTCAGAGTTAATCAAGTGATGGAGTGGGCCATATTTATTTAATTTGGATGCTTCTTAAATAAGTAAACAGTAATACTTGATTCCAAACTTGTATCCAAATCAAACACAACAGGATGGACTTCAAAAAATAAAAATAAAAATGGTTTAGTCAACCCTTTCAATGATCAAAGTAGGGCTGCAATGGGCCTAGGTCTGCCCATCGCCCGAGAAACGAAATATAGAACCAAAGCCCATTAGAACCACGGCCCATGTCTCAGGGAACTCCGTGACCTTGGCAAATTGTTCTTGCACCTAAAATGCCTCGTGTTGATCTAGAAAGAAGAGGAAAAATAATGGAGGTTTTGAAGATGGAGAGATGGATTCATGCACCTTAATAGAGGGCAGAGAACCTAGGCATTTGCGAATACAATGGCTGAGGAATCTGTCTATGGGCAGTTTATCTGCATCTCTCTCCAGCAATGTTTATTTGCTTCTTTTCCAATGTGGAACATGTCTCCACTCTCTTATTTCTTTTCTACTCTCGGGTTAGTAAAAACGTTCACAACTAGCTTCGGTGATTCAATCTAGGTTTCACACATGAATGTAGCACACATGTGAGGAATCCTGGTTTACTCATCAATTGTTGAGGAACAGGTATATGAAAAAACTGGATCCTTAAAAAAAAAAAAGAAAAGAGAAAAGAAGTCTATATTCAATGAACATGTGTCCCCCAGTTGTTTAATGGGACTAATTGATTTCTGAGCCAGGCATATTTCGAGGAAGCCTGAAAACCTCACACGTAAGTGTACCACGTTCTTGCCTATGCCACCATTTCATCGCTGGATACGCCCCACCATGTGTAGTTGACTTTTCATTGGAATAATAATAATAATAACAATAACAATAAATCATACTTCAACTTAATTTGGAATACATAATTAGAGCTGTGTAGGGGACGGTTTGACTTATTTGACTCATTTGAATCCGACTTGACCTGAACTGAATGGGTCAGTTGGTCTGAACCAAGTAAGCTTCTCTCAATTTGAACTCAAAATTAAGTCGAGTTCCAGTTATTTAGTAACTCGACCGGAAACTTGATCTGGTTAGACTCGACTTGATCCGAAACTAGATTTGAGTATATATATAATAAAAAACCCCGACACAAACCCAAATTCTCTCTTCCTCTCTCCTCCTCCTCCTCTTCCAATCCAGGCAACCACCCACCTCCACACCCCCCCCCCTCTACCACCACTACCACCCTCTCTCTCTCTCTCTCAATCCCAATCGGTGCCAACTCAAACTGACTTGGTACTTTTTACTGGGTCGGACTCGATCTGGTTTAGTCTAGGCCAGACTCAGATTCGGATCAGTTTAAGCATGCTAGATTCGGTACTGAGGAGATTCGAGTTCGAGTCAGGCCTATTTCAAAACCAGATCGAGTTGGGTCAACCCTAACTCGGTCCAACTGGACTTGATGCCCAGCTTTATACATAATACTATTTATGAAGTTTGAACATTCAACAAACCCTAAGTGTGTGTTTGTGTTTTTTTTTTTAGAAAGTTGGGCTGCTTATAATGCTCCACATGCAGCCATTTAAAAATTGTACAGGTGACATTTATTAACTCAAGTTAAACCAACTAAATTGTGGAGCAAATGTCAAACAATCTGATAGTCAGCTAATAAAATAAGGTTATTTTTTGTTCATGTTACAGATTGGAACCATAATGTGAAGAGTTTAGTTCGACTTACAGGTACCCCACGAACTTAATTTTTAAGTAATTTCTAAGCTCCTATCATTCACCTCTGCCAATCGTATCAAAAATTTTTCTTTAAACTATCTGTGGTCAGCTACAAAATGAATGAGCAGAGGTTTGCTAAGCCAAGCCCCAAAAAGCTTCAATATGTGGCATTGTTGCATGCATGCCTGACCATCAGATCCATTCATATGGTGGGAAATTCCTCGGCCAATACTCATCAAGTTGGCCATCCTGTTCTCGAACTAAAACGAATAGGTAAACCTAACATCTTTAACTTGTCCATTTGTTTTATACACTGCATTGCTTGCTGAGCGAAAGCGCACTTGATCTATAAAAGTCAATATATGCAGTGGATCCAACATGACTGTTCACTCCCCAAGTGCAGGGTTGTGATGTAGTAATAACTCGGTAAGACCGAGGTCGAATCCCAAGGGACTGAAACTTGTACGTTATCTAAAATTAACTGGAAATAGAACTAGAATAAGATGAAATCTGAATTGAATTATAAATTGAGGAATAATTGTAAACTATTAATCTAAAACTTATAGAAATCAGAGGTAAGGAATCTAGAGATTCAGAGGATCCACTTGTAGAAATCAAGGAGAACTTATGCTTGCATCAAAAATTATGAAAATTACTGAACTGCCGTTGATCTAGTTTTCAAAGAGATGAAAGGTGTATGAATTAGAATGGATTCCATCACCAAACCATGCCCAAAGACTATGGCAAACAACAGAATCAAACTAATTACCACCCAATCACATGTATGCAAGTTAGGAATGGTACCGACATCCAACCATGCCCAGGAGACTATGGTGAACAACAGGGCTTCCTGACATCATAAACATTAAAGAGAACGAAAATATTCAAAGTCATTGCAGACCCATTGTAATTTCAGTCACAACAGACCATTAAAAACATAAAACATTCCCATAATAATTAACTAAAATCAACGTCAATTCATGCATTAAAATTAAAATAAAATCAAATCTCCCATCTCACTACAAGCTTCACCTCTTAGCCCTAGCTAAGAGGTTCAGCCCGCCATGAACGGGTTAAATCTCATAATAAAAGAAAAGAAAAGAAAATACTCTCTCCCTCACGTCTGCTTCAAGTCCCTGCCCGAGCCTCCACGTATCTCTTTTTCTTCCTTCCTAGACCTGAATGAATGCTTCCCACGTCCAAAACCTCCTTTTATAGCTGCTGGAAGGCTGGAGTCAGTGACAGAGTTGTAGCAGGACACGGAGTACAATTTTTGCAGCCAAGTTCGGTACCTCGAAACACGCCACTTTTCTCGCTCAAATTCCAAAGAAACACCGTCCCTTAGTACTTTCTTGGGTCCTCTACATGATAGACGGTTCAGATCTGTCATATGATCAAAGATGGTAGGCCAAAACTGCTCGAAAAAGTCAGTTTTTGCGAATGTGCGAAACCTTTCGCACCACTTCGCTGTTGTGATCGGTGGGCCCCACAGAAGCATTTTCTAGAAAATCCATCCTGTCCATTGAATTCAGAACGAAATTTCAGTCAAGAATGAGTGGTTTTGAACGTCCATTGACGTGGCCCAGAGAAGAAATCACAAAAGAATCAGTTTTGAACGTTGCAGGGCAGCCCTTTTGTGGCCTCTGTATCTCACACGTGTGCACGCATGGATGAAAAGTGTAAACATGGTTTTATAGTGCTCGCGGCTGTCTATATGGTGGATGGTTTGGATTGAGCTTACGGGGCACGTGTGGGGCCCACAACCGTTCGCAAAACGGACGCAGGCTGTCCGTGCGCTGACGTGGTGCGTAAGAATTTATTTTTTTTTCCTTTCTTTCGGTCAGAGACGGTCAAACCGTCGTCTCTGACACTAGCCATGCACGACTAATGTATTTATGCACTCTACGCACTCATCTCATATGGGGTTCATTGCACTGTTTTGGAGAAATCTGCACCGTCTATCTGTTTTGACTCCTCATTTAAGGCGTTGACTCCAAATTCGAGGCAATTCCAAATATCAGGTGGGCCCAGAATCGACGGTTTATAAGCTGATCGGTCAGTTGGAGCACTTTTATAGTGATCCAAGAGCTGAAATTTGAAATGTATGGTTAATTTATGGCCCTTATCTCATGTATAAAGTTTCGGACCGATCAGATGTCGGGAACCATATGATCTTGCATTCTGGATGCGTTTCAAGCCACTTGAGCTTCAGTTTCTTAGTTTTCTCGGATTTCTGACCGTATATATCCGTCAATCTTGATCCTCTGAAGTCCGTCCCTTGCCTTAGTGATCATCGGAACGTTAAATCCAAGCTTTTGGCATCCTTTTTCAGTCAACTCTCCTAATCACACCCTGCAACAAAACACGATTAAAACTGGGCATTAAATAATATTATGCTCGTAAATCCAAGTAATAAATGGGGTCTAATATGCACTATTTGACCCTCAACACAACCCCCAACCAGCATTTTGCTAGTCCCGAGCAAATTATGCGAAAAATAAGTTGAGAATTATAGGAGAACTTTCTATGAAATCGAGTGAGATTTTGAACAAAGTACGAGAAATTTAATATTCATGAATGTTAGAAATTATTTTCTCCTGAGGTTAAGCGCACGGTAGACTTCATAATCAAGTGTAAAGCATTAATCCATCAATTAGAAAATTTTTAAACATTGGGATCCATGGATGTATAGTCTAATCTTGGCTTATCATCATTAAGAGATCCAATCGTCAATTTCATGATATCATTGGTAACCAACAAGAAAATTCATGACAACCAAAACCTAATCCAAAACTTGCCTTATAGATTAGCCTATTAACTTGTGATTTTTCTATTCAAAGTAATGCCAAAGAAGGGGAATCAAATCCTCACCTATAGGGAGCAAACCTATGGTGAAGATCGTACACCTGACTCTTTTTAGATATCATTCATGGGGAATTAACTCCACACCTATAGGGAGCAAACCTATGGTGAAGATTAATTATCCAACCTTTCCAATTTTTATACCATGATGGCAAGATATTTCAGGCTGGTTCCTTTCGTGCTTAATGATTACCAAATTAACCATTCAATGTCAGACTGAAATCTTAATGTGTAAGCAAGACGTGTCCTGAAATCATGATTCAATCAATGTTTATAACTTCTAATCATGGATTAATAATTCACTTAACTATGAAATCTAACAGATACGGAATCCAAGAGTCATAAATCCACCATTATGTATCTTGAAAATCTAAATTAGGGATATCTGTCAAAATCACTTCGAATTTGTAGGAATTTTCAGAAAAGTTTTTTAAAAAATTTCACAATTTTTGCTCAAGACCAAGAAAATACTGATTAGGAAACCTAATCTCCCACCCCCAACCTAAAATCTACATTGTCCTCAATGTAAAAGATATGAGTATGCAATGCACATGGGACAACGAAAGTAAATGAGAAGTGATAAGAAGATAGTACCTGAATAACGAATCAAGAGAGTTTTCAATAGATCACGGCATGAAAGCTTGTCAGCAAGAGAGAGAAAGTAGAACAAAAATAACGAAAATAAAATCCTACCTATACCACTTTCGCAGGTGTTCTCGATTGCATTTAGCGTATGCAACAAGCCTTTAAACCCCTAGGTTACCCCTAGTGGACGAGTTGTAGTCTCGTGAGGGTTTGCAGTAATGTTACCCACAAACATCGAATCGATCATACCTCAAGGTTCCCCTTCCGGCAAATATCTTGATAAGTTTCTCAGTAAGTTCCTCAACAGGATCATCCAAAAGCCCTTTTTACAATAGGCTTGGACGCCCTGGAGCATGATTTTCCAGAGAGACTTATGTACCTCATAACAAATCTTCCATTGAATTGCTTGAGGTATCCATAATTTATACGATTCACCTAAGACAGAAGAAGTTTCAACGTTAGTATTGCATGGTGAATCAAAGACTACAAGTAAATAAAGTTTAGAAAACTTCTTAAAAAGTAATGTAGTCTCAACATATTCCGAAGCTCCAAACTTCGGTTCTAGATTCAGCTCCTCTTCCTTTACTAGTATACGTTTAGGATCAGGGGAAGAGAGGGTTTCAGAATAAGGGTTCGTTTGGTTAGTGATGACTACCGAGATGTTGTCTCGCAAGGTATCCACTTTGTCTTTTAACATGGGATCGTTTGAAACCGCAAAGTGTGTCAATCAATCCCACGAGTTGGGAAATTCAGATGAGCGTGACTCGTTTTTGTGGCTTGTGATGATCTGCACAAATAATCCATCATCCTTGAAAGTGGATGGAGGTACGCTCTCTTGCTCTCGTCCTGCACAGACAAATTGAGGGTCAGTAGACGAAGTATTGATGTGCGAACTCTGTTCATTGATATTACTCAGAAGAGGCATTGAATCGTCAAAACTTGACAGTTCAGATGGTGTCCTCAACTGGGTGGTTTCAAATTCCAGAGTTGTATCAGGTGACTCGTTCGTCTCCTGAATCATATCATCATTCGATTCAGAGAAGTGGTCCAAACATGTTTCACAAGAGTTGGAAGGGTCAGTTGTAAAGGGCTCATCCTCCACCTTTGAATCAGACATGTCAGGTGAGGGGAGTGGCTCATTATGACCGACCACTTCATGTACGTCTTGATCATTGATTTGGACCAAACATGAGAGGGATTCCAGGGAGACTGTGGCTGCATATTCAGGATCATAATCATGTTCTAGTCCAGTGCAGTGTACATTTGGGATGAGATTACTTTCCTCATATTCTACACTTAGCATAGGTTGAGGTTCAAATAAACTAACCTCCTCATCATTGAAATCATGTGTGTCATGTAAGGAAGGTGTGTCATCATCAATGTAATTAAAAGACACCCATGTATCTTCACCATTTTTTCGAACAGTCATCGAGATTGACTCATCGGGAAATTGAATCACATGCTCATTAACGGAATCCAACTTCTCATTCCAAATTTCAGATTCTTTTACAAGTGAGTGCGGATCACTTTCTTCGCATTGTATTTCTGGATTAGGTCGTGGCTGGGATGACCGAGCCTCCTCTATCCTATCAAGGCGCGCATCGAGTCCTTTCATTGTTTCCATTACTTTTCTCATTTTCACAAGACAGGCCGAAAGATTACGCTGATATGAATCCTCTTGGATCGTTTCTGGATGGATCTCAAAGGTAGGGGATCCAAGAGAATAATCATTATAACATGTAGTTGGTTCATATTCCCAATTTTGATGTTTCCACTGGTTATAGTCATACTGATCCTAAGTGGGAGAATCTACTAGTTGGTAATACTTATATCACTCATGATAGAATCACGCATTGTTTTATCGGATGGGTGATAATAATTCTCGCAACCATAGTTATGATAACTCCAACACTCACGTACTGTTTTGTTAATCCGTGGGGTGTAATTGTTCTCCTACATATAATCACGTAAGGACTTCTTAACCGGTGAATTTTTATATTCTGATCGGTTCTTGATGATAGTTTCAGAAAAGTTTTGAGATATAGGTTGATTTATATCATCATCATCCCAAAATAAGTTATTCTTCTCAGCATACTGACGTTGCCACTCGTGCATATACATGATGAAACCCTTAACTCGAATTTAATCCTATGAAAAATAGAAGAGAAGGTCCTACAGCAAAGTGAAAAGTAAGAGGGAAAGAAGTTAGAAAGAAGTTACCCGATTAGAGATTCCTATGTTAAAACCACTTTAAACGATTTATCAAGGACCCTACAAAAGAGTAAAGTTAGTTTTAAGAAAGAAAAATCTAAACTTGGAAATCCTAATCTTAAACTAATCCTAAACTAGTTAATCTCAGAAAAACGTAGCCGTCAGTCCCCGGTAACGGCGCCAAAAACTTGTTCACTCCCCAAGTGCAGGGTTATGATGTAGTAATAACTCGGTAAGACCGAGGTCGAATTCCAAGGAACTGAAACTTGTAAGTTATCTAAAATTAACTGGAAATAGAACTAGAATAAGATGAAATCTGAATTGAATTATAAATTGAGGAATAATTGTAAACTATTAATCTAAAACTTATAGAAATCAGAGGTAAGGAATCTAGGGATTCAGAGGATCCACTTGTAGAAATCAGGGAGAACTTATGCTTGCATCAAAAATTATGGAAATTACTGAACTGCTGTTGATCTAGTTTTCAAAGAGATGAAAGGTGTATGAATTAGAATGGATTCCATCACCAAACCATGCCCAAAGACTATGGCAAACAACAGAATCAAACTAATTACCACCCAATCACATGTATGCAAGTTAGGAATGGTACCGACATCCAACCATGCTCAGGAGACTATGGTGAACAACAGGGCTTCTTGACATCATAAACATTAAAGAGAACGAAAATATTCAAAGCCATTACAGACCCATTGTAATTTCAGTCACAACAGACCATTAAAAACATAAAACATTCCCATAATAATTAACTAAAATCAACGTTAATTCATGCATTAAAATTAAAATAAAATCAAATCTTCCATCTCACTACAAGCTTCACCTCTTAGCCCTAGCTAAGAGGTTCAGCCCGCCATGAACGGGTTAAATCTCATAATAAAAGAAAAGAAAAGAAAATACTCTCTCTCTCACGTCTGCTTCAAGTCCCTGCCCGAGCCTCCACGTCTCTCTTTTTCTTCCTTCCTAAACCTGAATGAATGCTTCCCACGTCCAAAACCTCCTTTTATAGCTGCTGGAAGGCTGGAGTCAGTGACAAAGTTGTAGCAGGACACGGAGTATAATTTTTGCAGCCAAGTTCGGTACCTCGAAACACGCCACTTTCCTCGCTCAAATTTCAAAGAAACACCGTTCCTTAGTACTTTCTTGGGTCCTCTACATGATAGACGGTTCAGATCTGTCATATGATCAAAGATGGTAGGCCAAAACTGCTCGGAAAAGTCAGTTTTCGCGGATGTGCGAAACTTTTCGCACCACTTCGCTGTTGTGATCGGTGGGCCCCACAGAAGCATTTTCTGAAAAATTCACCCTGTCCATTGGATTCAGAACGAAATTTCAGTTAAGAATGGCTGGTTTTGAACGTCCATTGACGTGGCCCAGAGAAGAAATCACAAAAGAATCAGTTTTGAACGTTGCAGGGCAGCCCTTTTGTGGCCTCTGTATCTCACACGTGTGCACGCATGGATGAAAAGTGTAAACATGGTTTTATAGTGCTCGCGGCTGTCTACATGGTGGATGGTTTGGATTGAGCTTACGGGGCACGTGTGGGGCCCACAACCGTTCGCAAAACGGACGCAGGCTGTCCGTGCGCTGACGTGGTGCGTAAGAATTTTTTTTTTTTCCTTTCTTTCGGTCAGAGACGGTCAAACCGTCGTCTCTGACACTTGCCATGCACGGCTAATGTATTTATGCACTCTACACACTCATCTCATATGGGGTCCATTGCACTATTTTGGAGAAATCTGCACCGTCCATCTGTTTTGACTCCTCATTTAAGGCGTTGACTCCAAATTCGAGGCAATTCCAAATATCAGGTGGGCCCAGAATCGACGATTTATAAGCTGATCGGTCAGTTGGAGCACTTTTATAGTGATCCAAGAGCTGAAATTTGAAATGTACGGTTAATTTATGGCCTTTATCTCATGTATAAAGTTTTGGACCGATCAGATGTCGGGAACCATATGATCTTGCATTCTGGATGCGTTTCAAGCCACTTGAGCTTCAGTTTCTTAGTTTTCTCGGATTTCTAACCATGTATATCCGTCAATCTTGGTCCTCTGAAGTCCGTCCCTTGCCTTAGTGATCATCGGAACGTTAAATCCAAGCTTTTGGCATCCTTTTTCAGTCAACTCTCATAATCACATCCTGCAACAAAACACAATTAAAACTGGGCATTAAATAATATTTTGCTCGTAAATCCAAGTAATAAATGGGGTCTAATATGCACTATTTGACCCTCAACAATGACATATGGCTCGAATGTTCTTTATCTAACTAGGTAAGAATAATCCTAACCATTCCATGGGCGGACTTGCAAATAGATGGTTAAAAAGCTAGGAGATAAAAAAATTGAATGTATACATCTTTTGATCCCAGATATCTTTCGGGAAATTCTTTCATCATCGATGCTGGGGTCCCTGGGGTAATGGTATGATAGTGCAGCTGGTGGCCTCAGGTTGGAGGATATTGTGCATGTCCTTAATTAGTTCGAGGTTCATACAATATTATTCATGGGTGCTTAAGACAGGTTCTAGTCCATGGCATTTGTATTTTAGCAATTAATTAAGGTGCAACACAACAAAATCTCAGTCGTTATTTTTTGTTTATCATAAATCACAATCTTCTCTTGCAATATATTCTGTATGATTAGGTCCAATCACTGTTATGGATTGACCAAAATTTCACTTAGCCACCACGGAAACAACACTCAGCTTCCTTTCAAAACACTTATTCCAGAGGAATCATACCATGCTCTGCTATTTAGGCAGACCAAAATGCAGTCCCAGACCTAAGGCCTTCTTGCTAGAAAGGTTTAGATGTCAAATTATTATTTTTATAATTTACTATTCCATATTATTGAAATGCACCTGTAATTTATTCACATTTAAATAAATCATAGAATATTTTGTTGCCCTGCTTCTGGTTTGAACTTAGCACAGTTTTAGATTATTATTATTTTTAAATTTGTTTAGGGTGAGTTTGGTTGCACCAAATATCATGATTAATCAGTCCAATTTTGTGCCAATTTTTCATAATATTTCATGAAAATTTGTGCGACCAAACATGCTTTTAGCTAGTGTCTATACATCGCTAGGATGTTTTGATCCAAAGATTTTCTGGATGGAACAGGCCCCAAAAATATTCTCCCTAGGAGACTTTGTTGGCATTGCCCATCAGAGCGTTGGAGAGTTTTTACGTCTTGGTCCATATATGGTGGGTCTCTCTAGAGTGGAGAATAAATGGTCCAAATTAATTTATAATGAAAAAGGTCAAATAGTTTATTTGAGGATCCATGAAGTGGACCAACTTTTATCTAATCATTGGATAGGAAATATAATGCCTGAATTCATTATAGAAAGTCCAACAAATGATCTCAATTGTCCATCATGGGGGCACACATTTGGTAGTGATTCTTACCAAAACATCATTTTGATAATTGATTTGTCTCAAAAACTATGATGGGATTATTGAAATATAAAATCTTGTTGACTATACTAGTGTTGTTAGTTGTTGGTTGGAACCACTTGGAAGTAGGCGTCCACAACCCGCATTGCTAGACCTGGACAGGGACTTATATAACATCCATATAGAGAGCAGATGATAAGACTTCTCATTCAACTGAAGCATCATATATACCTAATTTCTGCGAACTTGGTTTTGAGATGTACAGAAATTGACTTTTCTTTCATGGATCTAAATACCTTAATCGAGCAAAACAAAAATCGCTGACAGTCTGGCTTGATGCAGGAGTGGAACCAATTCAGGAATTGATCGAAATGTAAGGAGACAGAAATTAGTGGTATATCCCTAGTATTCATACTGACAAGTAGCCCTCAAAATTGCAGCTTCTATCCAACTTGAAAGATTGGTAATTGCAATGTGAAACTAATCTTGTGTTATTACCTCTTCAATATTGGACAAAAAAATCCAATTCAATATGACAGTGGCCCATCACTACCACAACCCAATCTGCTCAGTACCATATTGGACGCATTGGAAGACAATAACTAAGACGGGTATTGATTGGGATAGAAATGGGCCCATACAATTCCACTGGGCTTCATTGATAGCCTGCAGAAGTCGTGGGATGGGGTTGGGGCCGAGCCTATAAATATACCTCTCGTGGGGTGGGCATGATTTGAGTGGAAAACCTTTTATCAAATTCAATAGCCCAATTCCGGATCTTTCTAGGCCATTTATGGCTGTTATGGTTTGGGCCAAAACCTGACACTCAGGCCCATATAATAAATAAACAGGATATTTAATAAAATAATTTGACCACCTTGAGGCTTGAGATGACCATGAAAAAACCTAGACCCTGGGCAGAAAGAAGAAGAAGAAGAAGAAGAAGAAGCAAGGAAGCCAACAGGAGAATTTGGAATTTCTTCAAGTGTTGCGTGTAGGGCCCATTAAGCATGTATGGCATCCAACCTGTCCACCAGTGTTCGCCAGCATGTGAATTTGGAATTTCTTGATAGTTGTCCATTATTTTTCCTCTGTGTAGTTGTGTGTATGACGTTGAATTCGTACATCACCACGTGAGACCCGCCATGATGATGGGATTAACAAAAAATAAAAATAAAAATAAAGTCCTTGAAATCACTTGGTAGGCCATGCCAAAGGAAAACAATGGTCAGCCCTCCACAAACCTCAAATTAACGTGATGGGCTGCATGACGGTGGACTCAGCCTGATTTTTTCGGCATCTAAAATTTCATGGTGAGGAGATACAGGACTCGTGGATCGAGCACTGTACTTATAAAATACGCACATCCTATATAAAAACTAGGAGAGGAACTGGCCTCCAACAACACAACAACAATAAATCCAGCTAAACAAATAAAAATTTATGAAGTCTTTAGCATCGAATACTTGAGAGGACAAATGATCAACAACCCTTCCACGATAAACCAAAAAAAAAATCAACGACTCACATGAAACCATATCTTATTAAAATATTTATCCGGAGATTGTAATAATGAAATAATAATAGACAACCCATCCTCTCTTCTTAAAATAATACCTTCCCTCCCTTACCTAACATTATTGCACAACATGTACGAAACTTATTATTGGAAAATAATAAGAAAATTTATAGTATGCGTGTATGAGATCCCCACCATTTATTTATTCATTCCTATCATCGTTGGGTTGTACCTCACAATCATACCGGTCCTATAATCATAGTCACTGATCAGAGAATTCTTGATGACCAGCGGTTGAGGTTTAATTGAAGAAAATAAAATAAAATCTCCTTAATGGTCAGCATCATTTGAACGGTGTGATTTTTGCACTATGGCTATCCATGGTAGATGAACCGTTCAGATCTTGAGCATCCCACATCATAACTTACTTAATAGCATTTAGCATTTGGATACTTTCTTTTATAAGACAGTTTTATCAAAATTTGGAAGGGAGAAAAAAAAAAAAAATTTGTTTTGAGAGAATGCCTGACCCTGCATCGCAGGCAGCTACCAGGCGGGCCTCTTTCTCACTGTCCAATGGCACATGTGTGAATCATCTGTGCCCTTCTTTAAATAGTGTACGCTTTTAGCATACGTTATATTCGGATGCGGATTGCGTACTAACTCAATAAGCTACCGTTGAAACCTTCCTAGTTCTCACAGTATACTTGTTTTTCATCCAATCTGTTCGTAACGACACACAGACATGGAGTAAAGGAAAACACAAATATTAGCTTGATTCAAAAGTTATGTGGCCCTGGAGAAGTTTTCAACGGCAGCCGTTCAATTCCACTATTTCCTGTGGTGTCGTTTAATTGAGCTTTGGATATGCTTCAATTTTAGGTTCATGCTCTAAAATGAACTAGAAACATGGATGGAGGTGGATAAGATAGATGCATTACGGTAGGCCCCACAGATTATACGCAATCGGCGTTCGGGTATACTCATCGTGGGAGCCACACATGTACGTTGAATTCGGACTAATGGACTTTCTTTCTAACCGATTTATTTTTTTTCATCCTAGTGTATCTGCCTCATCAGCATACCAGCGCATGTTTACAATCTCCACTACCTGATGAAGGGTCTGGACTACTGAGATGTGTACCATCAAATGGGGCACGGTTTCGTTGGATCCCTCACTGTGGGCCCCACCAAGATCTAAATTCATGCTGTTCATTCGTTTTGAAAGATCATTTTAGTATTTGATCCAAAAATGAAGAAGATCCAGATCTCAGGTGGACCACACTACAGGAAAGTGTTGATTCACCATTAAAAACTTCTTTATAGGCTACAAGATATTTTGGATCAAGCTGATTTTTGTTTGGTCCCTTCATCCACGTCTTTCTAACCTTATCAATAGGTTGGATGGCAAATAAAAATTTGGGTGGCCCCTAGGAGTTTTTAATAATGAGTATTCAATAACCACCGATTCCTTTGCTATGGTCCACCTGATATTTGGATCTGCTTCATTTCTGGGATCGCACTCTAAAATGATCTTTTAAAACGGATGGACTGCGTGGATGTAAAGCACATAGATGATGGTGGGGCCCCACAGTCAGGGATCCACCGAAGCCACCCCCATCAAATGATGGAACGAAGCCAATCATGGTAGGTGTACTGATCCGAGCCCATCATTTTATCAAACGCCACAAACAAAATACATATAAGGTGGTTCCACATATTAATGATTCCTTCCACACTCTCATCCATTAATTTTGTTAGTCTGCATAAAATTATGAAAAAGAAATATATCAAATGAAAACTGGAATTTAAAAAAAAAAGAAAAAAAAAATTTATCTGAAACAACAATACATTGTGAAAATTACACTTAAAAAGAAAAATCCGAGCTAGCTCCTGAGATACCACGACTATCTCATTTCCAACCCTAAACAAACATAACTAAAAACCAAATTAAGTTGGTCTATACCCATTCCTTTTTTTTTTTTTTTTTTTTTTTATAAACCATATAAAGCTTGTATTCAACTATGCCTAAACATTTCAATTTACATAACCAAGACTATAATCCAAAGCAAGTCGAAAATTATCATTTCTCTCTCACAGCTTTACCATTTGAACACAAGCTTGATCTTGGATTTCCTGATTCGACACAGACACGGTGACGGTGCAGTTCATCACCACTACCACACCACGCTTGATTATCTTAATTATGCTTATTCGCCCGCTTATCTTGGTGTAGCTACTTACCGTAAGAGCCCCTGACGCAACATCACTTATAAGATTCTGATCCCCCACCAGCTTAGTTGCATTTACATCCACCGTAACATTCATTCGTAGCGTCCTCCTTGCTAATGCCTTCCCTGCTGGAGTGTGAGCTTCACCTACTGTCTTTCCACGGTATGTGAGAATCGTGGTTGAGTTGTCGAATTTGAATGATGCAGCATTCGGATTCTTAACGGAGACGTCGGCTGTTAAAGTCAGGTTAAGAGACAGAACTGAAGATAAACCAGCGACGTTAAGGCTCATCCGATCAATCTTAATAGAATTCATGGCCATTTCAGGTTCTTTGATCTTGAAAACGGTAAGAGCGAGCACCAAGATTACAAGAGCAAGAATTATTATGGTTCCAATGAAACATGCACACCAGGGAAGCAAACGTCGCTTGCTGATCATGTTGGATGATGATTTCCGCCTGGAATCCTCTTCATCACTGCTGGATCGATCTGCGGCATGAGCCAATGGTATGACCTGCCCCCCTTCGCCCATCACCTCTTCTTTGATGAGAGTTTGAGAAGCGCACTCCATTTCCTCTAATATTATGCATGCTTGGTAGGTACGGGAAATAGTAATGGAGGTTGGTAGCCCCCACGCACTCGCTCTCAACCAGACACGTGTGGATGACATCCAATCTGTCTATCAATTGCAATGCCATAAAATCAAGCTGATCATCATCTGTTAGCAAAGACACGTGTAAAATTAACGACTGACTGACGGTTCTAGAAGAACATAAGACTGTCCACACCCTATTTTTCATCCAATGCCCCACTTGCATGTCACAAGCACGAGCCCATATCAGCATGAATTTGATCTTCATGGCACTGATATCGTACACAAGTGGCATATAGGCAGGAAATTCAAATTTATTTCCTATGGATATTAAATAGAAAACTACATATATTTATTTCATTTCCAGGCTGAGTTAGTTGGCAGGTCCTTAATGGAGGGCTTAATATATAAATATTAAAGCATTTAATGCACCAAATTCAATAACCAAATATTTATTAATGGAAGACTAGGAATGTTAAATCAATTTGAATTTTGAAAACTAACCTATTTAATACGGTTGCAACATTTTAAACCGTTTGCCCGACGAATGAATGCCACACCTACAATTTCAAAGTTCCCAACTGTCAACAATCACACCCTCCAAAAAGGTATCAAATACTCCTCCCCCCTCCACGTGTGCATTCTATGTGCAACATCCACATAATCTATGTTCTCGGGTGACTTTGGATTTTCCATCTAGAGGGCCGCACTGTACATGGCCTATGGTGAATAAATCAATATTCTGAAAAGGGTGAACGTCCTCATTGAGCCTGTGTGGTCCACTTGGTCCATCTTTCAGGCGGCATACATGCATTTAGTTCTTTTCATTGAGATTTTATACAATCAGGGTTTCATATGATTTTTAAATATTTCAAAATAATTCTTTCATTTAGGTCAAGTTTGATCAAACTTATTTTGAACACTTATTATTAAATTTTAATATTTTCACTGATTTCCCATTATTTAGGTGTCACGCCCGAAATTCGGAACCCTAGTTGGCCAGGCCCGAATCCGAATTTCAGGACTGTGAGTCGACTTTAAATAAAATGTACGACATAATTCACATTATTTCCATGCATTTTCAAGGTAATCAGAACAACTAAAAGGATACTAATCATTGTCCTTAAATATTGTCCACTAATCAATCCTTGAATCTTTAGTTACATTGACATTCAAAAATAAATAATAACAATATACATTAAATTTTAAGAATTTTTCAAATAAATAAAAAGAAAAGTCTTCAATCTTGTTCAATTGGTTCTTCATACATTGACCCTACGAAACAATCTATAAGGGTGTGAGCGTGACGGCTCGTAAGGTCACATTATTCCTAAAATTAAAAATTCTACTTTAATACTAATACAACTTAATAAAATAAATAGAATTAATTACGAGTATTGAATCAACATTTTACATGACAACAATAACAAGTTATCTAAAATCATTTTTTGTTCAATCCAGGGCAGAACACCTGTGTGTGTTGATCCTTTTAGGGAATAACCCTTGACAGAGCACCTGGTGAATAAACTTTTAAGATAAATACCCAGGGCAGAGCAACCGTGTGTGTTGATCCTTTTAGGGAATCACCTAGGACAGAATACCCGTGCTAATCCTTTCGAGTATGACCCTGGACAAAGCACCCGTACTGTGCTGATCCTTTTGGGAATGACCCTAGGTAGAGCACCCATATCAAAATAATATAATGGTCCTTTTAGGGCAGAGTACCCATAATATAATTAAAAGCATTTAACAATAATCAAATGAATTTATTCAATATATTAGAAATCAAATAAATGCATTCTACATCACGTAAAACTAAAATCAAATGACTTAAATCAGCAATACGAAATAAATAATTAATGAAATGAAAATACATAATAATGTAGTTTTTTCAATCGGAAAAATTGCCTACCTGATCTAGTATATTAGAATTTGATGTATGATTGGTCTTAACGTGTAGAGTATCTGACTCTACTCCAGTTCGACTCAGTTGAACGCATTATATACTAAGTGACTTAGCATGACTCTTTACAGTTTCTATGTAAATTGATGAAGTCATCTGTCATGAAATTACAATTGTTGGTCATATATAGACTAAACTAATGTTTTTATTTTTCAGTCAAAATCTAAGTACTCAACCTAATGACTCACTGAGTTAACTTAGTGAGTTGACTCAATGAATCAATAACATCAATCCTAACTAGAGTACTATTTTGAATCAGATGGGGTTAGAGGATAGTCTACTTGTCAGGGATTGCATACAAGGTTTGGATTCAACTTGGAATTTGTTTGAATGAGAAGAGTCGACGGGTCGACTCGATGAGTCGATTCAGGGGTGATTCTCTCCTATCTTCTTCCTCGTTTCTTCTCTTCTTCTCCCTCTTTTCTTATTCTTATATTCTTGCCTATTGTGTCTTTCCTTCTGAGTTACTTCCTTTAGATCACGTCTCATAACTGGTCATGAAAACCTGTAACTCAATGATTCAATGACTGTTGAGGTTTCTCCTCTCTCTCTCTCTCTCTCTCTCTCTCTCTCTCTCTCTCTCTCTCTCTCTCACCATTGATACCCCTGGCTTTTGATGTTGGAGAAAGCTCTTAAAGCATTTAGAGAGTTGGAGGTTGCAACTAAAGCAAGCGGTTTGAAGAAATAAAACAAGAAGACTGTGAAACGGATCTCTGGGTGAATTTAATTGGTTATTTGAAACATGAGGCGTTGAAAGATTTAGAACCATTGGATGGAGAGGTAGGAGTGGCTAAGATTAGGTTATAAAGGTTTCATGCGGATCGTGGGGGAGAGTTTTCAATGGATGGGATTGATGGGGTTTTCCTCCTCAGTTCAGAGGAGAGACAGTGCAGTGGTTGAAATTTCGAAGGGTTTCATCGCGCTGCTCGACCGGTCGTAGGTGGTCTTCGACCGGTCGTGGGAGGCGCTCGACCGGTCGTAGGTTCGAGCCCTGACACAACTCAAAGTCCAGTGAGTTGTTGCTAATTTTCTCCACGGTCTACGACCAGTCGTGGGTGAGCTACGACCTGTCGTAGGCGGCTAGGACCAGTCCTAGGTTATGTGGTTTTTGTAAAAAATTACGGATTTGAGTCTTTCGCAACAAGGATGCGGAAAGGAGTTTTCTAAAACTATAAAAAGGGATTCCTATAGGAAATTATGTTTCGTGAAGAAAAGCACAAGAGAATTTTCTAAAAGGGCTTAAGGTGTGAGAGAGAGAGAGAAAAGAGAGAGAGGAAGCTTGTGGAAGGGAGTCGTCGTCTCAGCGCTTCTACGTCCTCGTGATCGGTGAGATCTCTCAGTTTTCTTTATTCTCTTATTTTTTATTTGCTCCTGCGTGAGTGACGAAGGTTGTAACATTTTACTTTCATAGTGGATTGTTGATCTAGACGAGGTCCCGTGGTTTTTACCTCTATGAGGGTTTTCAACGTAAAAATCTCATGTGTGGTGTGTGATTGTTGCTTTGATTTATTTCATTGCATTATTATCCCATAATTCTGGTTTGTTCGGGCGGCTAGATCCTAAGGTTTTGTGCAAGGCCCCCAACAAAGTGGTATCAGAGCGATAAGTTCATTAAATGGGAAGGATCGGTTTGGAATTATGGAAGGTGGCTCATCAAGGATGATCAGCCTCAATGGTTCTAACTCGACCATATGGAAGGCTAAGATAGAGGACTTACTTTATTGTAAGGATCTATATTCTTCAATTTTAGGCATATCAGCAAAATTTAAGAATATGTCTGATGATGATTGGAAGAAGTTGGACCGAAAGGCGGTGGGGTTTATTAGATAATGGCTGGATGATTCTGTATTCCACCATATGTCTACGGAAACCTTAGCCGCTAGCCTATGGTTGAAACTACAAGGGCTGTACGAGAGGAAGACAGCCGGTAATAAGATTTTTCTGATAAGGCGACTTATGAATCTCAAGTTCAAGGATGGTGGTTCTGTGGCCGAGCACATGAATGAGGTTAACAATATAGTGAACCAACTCTCCTCTATGAAGCTGGTCCTGGATGATGAATTACAGGCTTTACTATTGCTCAGTTCGTTGCCTGATAGTTGGGAGACATTGGTGGTGTCTCTAAATAACTCTGCGCCAGACAGAAAGGTATCCATGGAACAGGTTACAAGTTGTCTCTTCAATGAAGAGACAAGAAGGAAGTCTCAGGGGTCCACTCAGCAAAATGCACTTGTGACACAGGAACTGGGGAGAGCAAAGAACAAGAAGGGCGGGAAGGCCCGAGATAAATCAAGAGGTAAGTCAAGTAACAGAAAAGATATTGAATGTTGGAATTGTGACAAGAAGGGCCACTATAAGCATGAATGTCGTAAGGTTAAAAATGATAAGAAAAGAAAATGAAAGGAGAATGAAGATGAATCAGATTCCACTACGGTCGCTTCAGATAGCGACGTTGTTATTATTCTTTCTACAAATCATGATGTTTATCTCACGCCTACGGGTCAAGACACCAACTGAGTGATTGACTCAGGAGCTTCTTTTCACGTGACTCCACGCAGGGACTTCTTCACAAGCTACAAGTCAGGTGACTACGAGACCGTGAAGATGAAGAATTCTGGCGTATCGAAGATCGTAGGAGTCGGTGATATTTGTGTGAAGCCGATGTGGGTTGCACATTGGTTCTCAGGGATGTGAGGCATATCCCAGCCCTTCGCCTCAACTTGATGTCGACGGAAAGGTTGGATGATGATGGCTATGAAAATCGGTTTGCTAGTGGGCGCTGGAAGCTCATCAAGGGTTCGTTGATTGCAGCCAGAGGAAAGAAGTGTTGCACCCTATACAAGGCAAGTGTCAGTGTGTACAAGGGTGGGTTGAACGCAGCGGAAGATTCAGCTATAGACATGTGGCACAGGCGTCTAGGCCACATGAGTGACAAAGGGCTTCAGCTACTAGCGAGGAAGCGACTCCTTCCAGACGTGATAGGTATACCTCTCAAAACCTGTCTTGATTGTTTATCAGGGAAACAACATAGAGTTTCATTCGTTAAAACTGCTTCTTATGTTAATAAAGTGCATGCATTAAATTTAGTTTATTTTGATGTTTGTGGTCCTATGAGGACAAAAACCTTGGGTGGGGCATTGTATTTTGTTACTTTTATAGATGATGCATCTAGGACGGTTTGGGTTTATGCATTGAAATCCAAGGACGAGGTCTTTGGTGTGTTTAAGTTGTTTCATGCTATGGTCGAGAGAGAGACATGTAGATCATTGAAGTGCATCCGCACTGATAACGGTGGTGAATACATTGGCGACTTTCATGAGTACTGCAAATCCCTAGGTATACGGCATGAACAGACGGTTCCCAAGACCCTCCAGCATAATGGTGTAGCTGAGCAAATGAATCGCACTATTATTGAGAGAATCAGATGTATGTTATCCCATGCGAAATTGCCCAAGACGTTCTGGGGAGAAGCAATGCACACAGTAGTGTATCTGATAAACAGGTCTCCATCAGCCCCGTTGAATGGAGAAGTACCCGAGAAGGTGTGGACTAGACAGGATCCATCGTACAGTCATCTCAGGGTGTTTGGATGCAGGGCATCCGTTCACGTACCAAGGGACGAGAGGTCCAAGCTTAATATGAAAATCAGGCAGTGTGTATTCCTAGGGTACGGTGATAAAATGTTTGGTTACAGATTGTGGGATCTGACCGAGAAGAAGCTCGTCAGGAGCAGAGATGTGGTTTTCTTTGAAGATCAGTGCATTGAAGACATTGGTAAGTCAGAGAAGAACCAGCTTAGTTCAGGTGAGCTAGAGGACATGAATCCAGTTATTCCTCCCATGGTGCCTGATGACGGAGGAGTACAGTAAGGTGCAGAGGATGAGGGAGTTCCTACAGAAGATGTACCGGGGGAGTAGCCCCCACTTGATCCACCTATTGAGCCACAGGTGAGGAGGTCATCTAGGGACAGGCAGCCGTCCAAGAGGTACTCGCCGCATGAGTATATTATGTTGACTGATGGGGGAGAACCAGAAGATTATTCTGAGGCCCTAGCCGATGAGCATAAGGAGGAGTGGTTGAAAGCTATGTAAGAGGAGATGAAATCCTTACATAAGAAACACACCTATGACATGGTGAAACTGCCTAAGGGCAAGAAAGCTCTGAGCAACAAGTGGGTGTTCAAAAAGAAGATCGAACAGAAGAATTCACAGACGAGGTTCAAGGCCAGACTTGTGGTAAAAGGGTTCGGTCAGAGGAAAGGCATAGACTTCGAGGAGATATTCTCACCAGTGGTGAAGATGACATCAATAAGGGTGTTGCTTGGGTTGACGGCTAGCATGGATCTAGAGATAGAGCAGTTAGATGTTAAAACTGCCTTCCTCCATGGTAACCTGGAAGAAGAGATCTACATGCACCAACCAGAGGGGTTCGAAGTCAAGGGCAAAGAGCATATTGTGTGTAGGCTGAGGAAGAGCTTGTATGGACTGAAACAGGCTCCACGGCAATGGTACAAGAAGTTCAATTCGTTCATGTTATAGCATGAGTATGACAGAATGGAGTCGGACCACTGTGTGTTTACGCGCAAGTTCTCAGATGGTGATTTCTTAGTTCTGCTCTTATATGTTGATGACATGCTCATCATGGGAAAAGACAACAAGAAGATCGACGACTGAAACAGGAGTTGGGCAAGTCTTTTGCGATGAAAGACTTAGGCCCTGCTAAACAAATCCTAGGAATGGAGATAACCCATGACAAAAGTAACAGAAAACTTTGGCTGTCACAAGAGTGGTATATTGAAAAAGTCCTAGAGTGGTTCAATATAAATGCAGCGAAGCCGGTCAGTACTCCACTGAATGGTCACTTCAGATTGAGCGACAGGAAGTGTCCCAAGACGAAGGTAGAGGTGGAAGAGATGCAGAAGGTACCCTATGCGTCAGCCATAGGAAGTTTGATGTATGCTATGGTGTGTACACGCCCAGACATAACATATGCGGTTGGTGTTGTCAGCCGGTATCTTACCAATCCTGGCAAAGAGCATTGGGCAGCGGTGAAATGGATACTGCGGTATCTAAGAGGCTCATCCAGGTTGAGCCTATGTTATGGTGATGAGAAACCTGTGTTAGAGGGATATACAGATGCAGATATGACAGGTGACATAGACTCCAGGAAGTTTACATCGGGGTTCATATTTACGTTTACAGGGGGAGCAGTTTCTTGGCAGAGCAAGTTACAGAAAGTGGTAGCATTGTCGACTACAGAGGCCAAGTACATTGCAGTCACTGAGGCATGTAAAGAGATGATTTGGATGAAGAGGTTCCTACAGAAACTTAGCCTGAAGCAGGATGAGTATGTGGTATATTGCGATAGTTAAAGTGCTATACACTTGAGCAAGAATCTAAGTCAGCACTCCAAGTCGAAGCACATAGAGGTTCGGTATCACTAGATAAGGGATACTTTGGAACAGAAGGTGTTACAGCTTGAGAAAGTCTACACGGAAGATAATGGGTCAGACATGATGACCAAGGCTTTTCTCAAGGGCAAGTTTGAGATTTGTAGAAACCTGGCTGGCTTGAAGAAGGTGAATTCCTCCTGAGTCGAAAAGGGAGAGATTTGATGGAGTTTTCCTCCTCATTTCAGAAGAGAGACAGCGCAATGGTTGAAATTTTGGAGGGTTTCATCACGCTGCTCGACCGGTCGTATGTGGTCTTCGACCTGTCGTGGGAGGCGCTCGACCGGTCGTAGGTTCGAGCCCTAGCACGACTCAAAGTCCAGCGAGTTGTTGCTAATTTTTCCCACGGTCTAAGACCAGTCGTGGGTGAGCTACGACCAGTCGTAGGCGGCTAGGACCAGTCCTGAAATTTCTAGGACCAGTCATAAGTTACGCAGTTTTTATGCGAAATTAAGGATTTGAGTCCTTTCGCAACAGGGATGCGGAAAGAAGTTTTCTAAAACTATAAAAAGAGATTTCTAGGATTTTCTAAGGGATTATGTTATGTGAAGAAAAGCACAAGAGGGTTTCCTAAAAGGGCTTAGGGTGTGAGAGAGAGAGAGAAAAGAGAGAGAGGAAGCTTGTGGAAGGGAGCCGTCGTCTCAGCGCTTCTATGTCCTCGTGATCGGTGAGATCTCTCAGTTTTCTTTATTCTCTTATTGTTTATCCGCTCCTGCGTGAGTGACGAAGGTTGTAACATTTTACTTTCATAGTGGATTGTTGATTTGGACGAGGTTCCGTGGTTTTTACCTCTTTAAGGGTTTTCCACGTAAAAATCTCTTGTGTGGTATGTGATTGTTGTTTTGATTTATTTCATTGCATTATTATCCCATAATTTTGGTTTATTCGGGCGGCTAGATCCAAAGGTTTTGTGCAAGGCCCCCAATAGGGATTACTTCAAAGTCCGAACATAATAGATGGTTTGGATTATGTTATGAGTCCCAGCATGAAGAATGGTTAATGGTCATAGCTCGGGTCATGCGAGCGCTGGCCAAAGAAGAAGGGAGAGAGGAGTGGGAGATGGAGTTGGTTATGGTGAGAGGAGTGTCATGCTGACGCACGTCACTTTAGTTTCTCTTCTTTCTCTTTCTTTTTTTTAATAGTGGGCCCTATAGAGGTGACAAGGCAGATCCACTCCGTCAATCAGGTTTGGTTGAGCATGTTAAAACATGGGCCCAAAAATGAGACTAATCCAAAGCTCAAGTGGGCCACACCGTAAGAAACAACAGGGTTTGGGATGCCTACCGTTGAAAAGAAAATGGGATGTTACATTAGGACACTTCATAAATCCAAATATATAATCAAATGGTTAATTTTGATTTTCATTTTAAAAAATCATCTCATCTCTCTTAACTTATCACTTAACATGGAATGTATTAAGTGATTTTGCTTCCTATTAATAATTTAAAATAATAATAATGCCCTTTCTCTTCAAAAAAAATGATAACAATTTTTGGACAATCTAATGAGGATTGATAACATGTGTAAACTATTAATATCAATATACTTGTTAAATCCTTCGAAACCAGGGGTCACTCACCCAAGATGAAGATCAAAGTGCTGAGATTTTTTACATTGAAGTTGGTATGTTGGATCACATCCGAGTGACTGTGCAATAATAATGATTTTGTGACCCATTTTTCGAGGTGTTTATAGACTTCTTTTGAGAAGTGGGATTGCATATCTTGTGGTATTCATTGGTAGCTTTGAAATAAGTAGCCGCATGTCCCGAATGGAAATCAGAGTGCTAAGATCTTTTACGTAGAAGTTGGCGTATTGCTGCACATCTGGGCCACGTATACGACAATAATGATTTGACCTTGTGGTTCAAATTTTTTGTTCGTAGAGTACTCATTTCGCAAGTAGATCATACATCCTTTAATACTCATTAATATCTTCAAAACAGGTTTTTTTTTTTTTTTAGTTGAAGAGAGTGAAGCTACTGTATCTTCAAAAAAAAAAATAACCGCATGTTTCAAACAAAGATCATAGTGTTGAGATCTTTTATGTCAAAATAGGTGTGTCGCTTCACATAAGGCCACATATGCAATTATAACGATCTGAAATAATGCAACTAAGAACACTTTTATTTATTGTTAGCCAACATACAATGGTTTGGATCATTAGAGGATGAGCTGGATTCAAAGGCTATGGTTGCGAGATATGATATTTCAATGATTGTGATCCTCTATTGAAAGTATAGGTAAATTTTTGGGTGTCACTTCTCGGTGGTTCATATCATGATACCATATCACAAAACACATCAGTTTTCTCTCTACTGACAACACATCTTTTAACGTGTGAAACTTCTCTAAGTCTATCATAATTTATGTGTTAGATCCACATCGTCCAACAATTCATCTGGATCATTTTAGAGCATGAGCTAAAAAATAAGGCACATCCGAAGCTCAAGTGAACCACACCAATGAAAGTAGTGGGGATTGAATGACTGTCGTTGAGGTTTATTTGCCATCTAACCTCTTCATAAGTCACACACACCTGGATGAAGGGAAAAACAAATATCAGCTTTATAAGAGCCTTTTGTGGTCCCAAAATGTTGTCAATGGTAGGTATTCAATTCCCAATATTTCCAATAGTGTGGCCCCACTTGAGCCTTATATTTATCTCATTTTTGTCTCATGCCCTAAAATAATATGGAACATTGGATGGAAGGTGTGGATCTGACAAGTACACCATGATGGGGCCATGGAAGTTCTGCATATCAACACTTGGAGTTTTCATCTCTCCCAGGAATAGGCTGCACCACACATAAACCAACTGAATTTCTTGGCATGTGAAATTCCAATGGTCCCATAGGCCCCACAATGATGTATTTCTTAGATCCACATCGCCCATCCATTTTTCAGATTATTCTAGGATATGAGCCAAAAACTGGTTGGATTCAAAGCTTTAGTAGACCCTACCAAAGGAAACTATAGGAATCAATGCCCATCATCGAAAACTTCATGGGGCCATGGAAGGATATGACCAAGCTACTATTTAGTTTTTACCTTCATTAGGGTCTTTGTAACCTTAATTAGGTTAGATGACTGTAGACACCCCACCCAAGCTAATATCTTGAGAAGGCTAAGACAGTCCGAGAACCATGATCCTATCCGAACCTCAAAACCCTAATCTACACCCTGAAACCTTAGTGCGAACCTCTAACCTCAGCCTAGACCCTAAACCTAGCCTAACCTGGATTCCAATCCAAACCTAATCAGAATATACACGTAATTCAGCATGAAAACCCACCTATTCGAACCCAAAAGCCCGGAAGTAGACTACCGAACGAACTAGCGCACCAAACGAGGCCCAGTAGACAAAGCTCTGCCCGACCCCAACCCGGGCAGTAGTTTGACTACTGCCAGCGGTACTCAAATTACCTCCGCTCGCGGGGTGCATGTGTCCTCCGAGAAACAACTGTCTGTGCACATGAAAGTCAACTTTCTTTTGAAATTACCCCTCCAGCTAATATTATTTACCTTTTTACCAACTCCAAGAGCTAATAGGGGTACGTCACATGGCGTCCATCTCTCCTCAATCAATTTCAAGTTGTCATGTCAGCATTTACCCTTCTCAAACCCAACAATTACTACATTGCCATTGGAGAAGGCTATAAATAGCCCTCTCCTCTTCACATTTTCACAACAACAATAACTTTCACTTTCCAAGTGTGGGAGAAAGAGAGGGAGAGAAGAGAAGAGAGTGAGAGTGAGAGTGAGGGTGAGGGGGAGCTTTCAAGCCTTAAATTTTAAAATTTTTCAGCTACCTTCTAGCCTTACCTGAACCATCGCAACCCTTAGACTTAGCCTAAATTGGTCATGGTTCGGTTCATGTTTTAGCCTATTCAAGTTCAAGCCAAAAGAACCATTCATCTCATACACAAGCATTCATCATGACATTTATTCCCTTCTCAGCGTCCCTGCTCATCTAGATCTCTAGTGAACGCATGCTCTGTGACTTGCCATACATCGAATCCTGTCACATCAGAAATTCCTAGTAGTCTAGTCCATTTCTTTTATCTCTTTACATAAGCATCATCACTTCCTCCTTCTACACACGTTGTTGGACGTATGCTCTGTGGCCTACCGAAATCTCAAATTTTACCACATTAGAAATCTGCGTGTGTGCCTACTCCCATCTCGACCACAACATCCATCATCCCTTGAGATTATTTTACCACACAAAGTAGAGAATGTACATCTGTGTGGGCAGAGAGGGTATGTAACACTTTCCCTCTTTGTAACTGAGGTCCCTTACCCGAAATCCCAGATCGCAAACTAGGAGTTTATCTAAGGTAGGAGTGTCTTCGGATTTCCCCAACATTACATATTTCGGGGGTTCTAGCCCACTGTGGGATTCTGAGATTAATTGGCTAGTAGCGACTCCAACATCCACAAATCAACCTGATCACCCCCACAAATCAAAACCAAAAAAACACCAATCAGCGTGAGCGCCGATTCCCATCGTTCATAGTGGCCAATAAACATCACAATTGGCCTAGGTAGGTTTTAGCCGTGGTTTTTTCAATCCACACTGCTTTCTGTGGTGCGGTCTACTTGAACTTTGGATGTGCTTTATTTTTGGGCTCATGCTCTAAAATGACCTATAAAAGTTGTTGGACATTGTGGATATAACACATAAACCATGGTGTGCTAAAGAAGTTCCACATGTTAAAATTTGTGTCGTGGAGTGCACAATTTATTCGATAGGGAGCATACGAGTAAACATTGAAGGACCCACTGTGAATGTATGTGGTTCATCCATGCTGCCATCCATCCATTAATTTCTAGCTCATTTTAGGGTTGATTTTGAAGCATATCCAAAGCTCAAATAGACCATACCATGGGAATACTTGGGAATGATGATTTCCACTGTTGAAATCTTCCCAGGGACACCCTGATCCATAGCTCAAGTGGTAGACTGAGTTAAAGATACCTCGTTTCAATGCTGAGGTCTTGTATCGATCCCTAGTGGGGGTGGCTAATAGTGAAGTGCGAACTGACAGTGGATGTACTAACAAGCTAACAAAAAAAGAAAAAAGAAACCTTCCCAAGGCCTACAATGATGTTTGTTTTTTTTTTTTTTTTACACACACACTCACGCTGTAGTGGAATTTCACCACCCATGGATACTCATGTTCATAAGATCACACATACATGGATGGAGAAAAAACAAAAATATCAGGTTGATCTAAAATTTCTGCTGCCCAAAAAAAAATTCAACGGTAGACATCTAATTCACACTGTTTCCTGTGACCTGGTCCACTTGAGCTTTGGATATACTTAATTCATTTTTGGGCAAAAGGCATCCTAAATTATCTGTAAAATGGATGGACGGAGTGGATAAAATATATAAATTACGGTGGGCCTATAGAGTTTTGTCAGTATGCAATGTGATTCCCGTGTTTTGTGATCAAATCCCCGTGTGTAACAAAGCTATCTTAATTCCCATTACAATAATAGTAACAATGGAGATGAGTAGTCGTGAGTTTCAAGATAATCGGCATTAAGTGGATGAATGGTGTGAAGGGTAGTTTAGTGCACTTCCTCTCGTTTCCATGATGCCTAGTCATACGCATCAGGTGCATATCCTTCGCTAAGGCGATCGGATAGGCTTTTGTTTGTTACTTCTCATTTACACGTAATCCCTAGTTCAAGAGGTTTCTTGCAAGGAGAGTCATGATTTTTATCAACATGATAACCGTCCACCTAGAACGAAGGTACCACAACTGGTGACATTGTACCATCTTTTCCAAATAGCATGCTACTATTTGTACGGGACATCTGTACACTACACCAAAATTAATGATCAGGAACGACTATGAGTTTGGTTTAGGAACCGTTCCTGATGCAAACCGTACCTGATAGCTAGAATAGGGAACAATTTTATTGCTTAATTAGGGCAAAATATTTCATTCCACGAGACCACATGCTTCAAAACCCAAAATCCTATTTTCAACTGCAGCCACACCCAAACTCTCTCTCTCTCTCTCTCTCTCTCTCTCTCTCTCTCTCTCTCTCCCGTTCCCTCACTCCTCTCGATCTCTCTCCCTCTCCCGCTCCCTCATATGAGGCTAGGCAGCCACGTCTGCTTCATCACAGGGTTGGATAACCCTAGCCGCCGCAGTCCAGTCACCACCATCACAGAGTTTTTTTTTTTTTTTTTTTGAATCTGATTTCGAGGATGGGATCGCCATTAATGGTGGTCAACAAGCAGGGGAAGATGCGGATCGCCACTGTAAGCCATGGTAAATCTGAGTTTCGGTGTGAGTCTAAGGGCCATCCATGGCTGCTTGCACCAAAATCCGATATCGAAGGTGGATTGCCACTGTAAACTAGGGTTTCTCTCCCTCTCCATCCTTCCCTTTCTCTCTCTCTCTCTCTCTCTCTCTCTCTCTCTCTCTCTCTCTCTCTCTCTCTCTCTATCTGTTTGTAGAGGGAGAGAGGATCTCGACTGTTGGATTTGAAGATGCTCGACGTCTCACACATGTAGAAAGAGCTCGTGGAATGCAATCAGATAAATCGACGTCGGTCATCAGATAAATCGACGTTGGGCATTAGCATAGAGTTGTGTCCTTCTCTGCCCTTTTCCCTTCTCCTTCCCCGACGTCGGGCAGTTCATTGGTTGATATGTATGCACAATCCTATCGAGCACTTTTTGCGACTGATCGATACATTCCCTAGCATTGAAGACCAGTTCGATTTGGATGTCTTTGTTGGCAGTTGGTTGATATGTATGCAAAATGTGGGGAAATTCGGGATGCTGATCGGCAGATGTTCGATGAAATGTCCAACAGGAATGTGGTTTCTTGGAGCGGAATGATATATGGATATGCTCAGTTTGGTAAAGATGAGGAGACTCCGAGGCTGTTTAAATGGGCTTTGGCTGCTGATTTGGCTGTTAACAATTTTACTTACTCGAGTGTGATTCGGGTCTTTGCTTGAAGATGAGCTTCAATTCATCAAGCTGCATGGGTAGTTCTTTGATTTCTTTGTATTCGAAGTGTGGCATTGTTGAGGAAGCTTATCGTGTAATCGATCAAATGCCTGACAGAAATCTTGGTGCATGGAATTCGATGCTGATTGCATGTGCCCAACATGGGCACACACAGAAAACAACCGTGAAGGCAATGTGTCTTAGGCAAGTCCTGGACATTGGTGATCACTACACCCAATTTTTTATCCATATTTGAAATTTGATTTTGATGTTTCTTGCATTTCTAAAGATTTTGTCTTAAAATTTTTGCTTCTAGATGAGAGAGAAGGTGAGAGTCTGGGAAGAACTTAATAGATTTTGGCAGAGGAGTTGCCTGCACTTGCAAAAGAAGTGGGGATAAATCTAATGTTTATATGTCCATGCTAAAAAAAATTTCTGGTGTGGCAGTGAAGTCTGGACTAAGCTCAAACCCATTTGTAGCCATCAGATTGGTTGATATGTACATGAAGAACAAGGTAATAGGGAGTGCACGCATGGTGTTTGATGGAATGGTTGATAAAGATATGAGTGCGTTTCATCACTTCTTGCTGCAAGGTTTGTGGATTTTTTTTAATTTTTAATTCTGTTTTCTTTTAATCTTTTGTTTGGTATGTATGGCTTTCACGCTTCACTGACTTGCTTTTGATGATTGATTGTTGTGGTGTTTACACCATTACTTGTTAAATGGTAAGATATTATGATGTGAAGTACCTGTGGATGCTTTTGGGAAATTTGGGCTCATTTATGTGTCTGTTATTTTGTAATTTGTGAAACTCTATTTGGATGATTGTGATAGGTCTGGCTTGGTTGGATTTGGTGACCTGACCCAGCCCATTTAAACCCATATGGGTGGTCCCGGTAGGGTAGGGTTCAACCCAAGAACAACCTATTTACTTCAATGGGCTATATTTTTAGGCCAAACCAGACCCACTACCCACTACATTGGAGTTTTACTAAGACCAGCACGTCTAACGCTCTCTCCATGTACACACCAACCACACAGCCATTGTGGCACACATACAAGATCCTGACCGTTCATCAGGTGGACAACAAGGAGTAGATTCATGAGCCAAAAAATCTGGAGGATTTCATTTCACGTGGGCCACATTTTATAAAACAAATTAATGGAAAAATTTATTTATTTATTTTTTATTTTCCACTCAGACCATCTGTTTCATAAACTGTGGCACACCTGATGAGTAGACTGCCACGATTTTTGTGCCAAAATATGTTCAAAGACTGGCCCACCTGATGAACTGCTTTGATCTTGCCCGTGTCTGCCATATTGGCTCATACACTGTGCAAATGGCGGCGGTGTATACACCTGGGTTGGCTTAGCAAACCTCTTCCACAGCCTTTTGGCCAAAACTATTTGTTCAAAATATTTGAAAAGAACTAAAGAATACTGATTTAAATCCTTATGGATTATATCCTGCTTCATATATTGCATGTGTATTGATCAATTGCATTACTTACAAGTCGGACTCGAGAGAAATGTGATGAATAAGGGTCCACCTGTACTATCCATGGAAGAAAGGTATATGGGATATTTCCTTTTGTTTTTTGGATTAATGCAGAATCATCATATATGCCTATGTTTAGTTCTCTTGGAATTTTAATGGCCCTGCTCCAATATTTTTCCTCCCAAATTTTCATGATTACCTTTACCTTATTGTTACTTCCAAACATTTCTCACTTCTTATGTAAAAATGTAAAAATAGTTTGAGGATTTCATCTTGAATAAATTCAGCTGTGCCAGCTGTGCCAAAGAGATACAAGAACCTCCTCAGCTCAACATTGAGCCTGCACTTCAACCTCCTGTGCCAGCTGCAGACACTGGAGATTTGTTGGTGAGTTTCACACGTCCCTTAAATTTTATTTCTTTGCAATGCCTTTGAAGTCTCTTAGAAAACTCTATTCATCTCATACTTTTTGTACAGGGCTTGAAGGAGATTAATCCTGATACCGCTGTAATTGAGGAAAGCAACGCAATGGCTCTTGCCATAGTACCTAGGTTGCATAGTGAAATTTTTCAGTAAATTGATTTAGGGATTGTTTGGGTGGGAGCATAAAACAAAAACATCCTTAAGAGGGATACTATTTTCCAGCTTTTTCCAATCCAAATTACATGCCAGGAGTTGTGAGTAGAGAAGAAAGGTTCATTTGATTTGGGAATCTCAGTAACAAACCATGATGTTCATAAAACAAACATATTACAGCTGAAATCTGTGTCTGACACTTGAATGATATTATATGATCTATTTGTATGCTTATTTTCAAATCATCAATGAGCCCCAAAGGCTACTTGCAAGTCTCCCCAAATGTGCCGGGTCTGGGCTGATCATATGGTGAGCCCCACCATGAATGTTTTGTGGCCAGAAAATCAGGCTGGTCCCGTCATCAGGCTGGTCCAATTATATCAACCATCCAGTTTTTGTACAAGTGTGGCCCTCCCATTGGCCAAATTGTCCTTAATTTCAGGCCACACACATCTAAGGTGGGTCCCATGAGATGAAATGCATGGATCTTACACCTTGGCTCATGTTGGGAGAGTAGAATTATTCTTCGCATGTCCTAGCTTTTCCTCAAAAAATGAGTAAAACCATTTAAAAAAGAAAAGAAAAAAAAAAAGATGCTGCTTTTGCTGTTTAACTGATCAATTTACTGAATGCTAACCATTAACCGAAATAGGATACTACTACTTGTATGGCTATTAAGTCGCTTAAAGAACTACCAAATATTGAAAACTTGGAAGCTATCTATTCAATGTGATATGTTTTTGGATTCCAATTCAATTAAGAATCAACTCTGCAATGGATTCCAATTCAATTAAATTAGGAAAATGTTTATAACCGAACAAGTGTTCTTTGTTAAACAATGAGATTGGTGAGTTTGACAGATTGAGATGATAAACAATGAGATTGTTTCAAGCGAGCGCCAAAATCAGCCTCCTGTTGGAAGAAAGATTCAGGGAAGTGGGTTTCTATGTTTCCTAGAGTCATGCTTGTTTGTCATTTTTTTTTTTTTTTGTAAGAATTTGCTTGTTGTCAAAGAAGTGTTGTATCACATTTGATAGAATTGTTCTATGCATGCAAAGAATTGTTGCATTAATTGAAGTGCTCTAAAAATGTTATGCCTTATTCAAACATTTTGTGATATTAATTTTTGGTTGTTCATATTCTACAGGTGGATTTGGAGCATGTGGAGCACTTCAAGTAGTTGGATCAGTCCTTACAAGGCCTCAAATCAGGAGGGAGGATAATGTCAAATTGGACTTGTAATTTTCGCCTAAAGCTTATTGTTAAGAAACTCATCTCATTGGTATGCTTTGTGCATATGTTGCTAATTGAAGTTGCTTATTCTGTTTTTTGTGGCAAACATGAAGTATTGAAGAGGGGTTGCTATAGAGTTAAATGTTGTGGGTAAAGTGTTTTTTTTTTTTTTTTTTTGTCAAGAATAAACTCATTTTTGCTTTGGTTTGTGTTACACATTTTTCTTTAGTCCTTTTTCTTTCTTAAAAGCATGCTTCAATAAACTTCATTGTGGTTGCAGAAACTGAAGCTGGTTTCTGTCCAACACGCTCGAAGGTAAGTCTCTTACTTGTTCATGTGTCAAATGGTTTTCTATCATGACTTGTAACTTCAATCTTTCAAGAATATGTACGTGTAATGACACTCTTTTTTATGGTTGTAGCTGCCTCTATTTGTTTTTTCCTCCTAGCAATGAAATTCTTTACCTATGAAAAAAAAAAAGGGAAAAAAAAGGAGTATGTATCAATAATGACACTTTCTTCCTGGAGATTACTTTTCAGGAGTTACTCTAGCAATTGTCAGATTTTTATGATAAGAAAATCAATGATCCGCTTGCTGTTGCATCTCATTTGGATAGCATTGATCAGAGAAGAATGAATCCTTTGCAATCTATCATCTATTGGGTTATACACATCACTACAAGAAATTGACTTTTGTTGGCTGGCTTTTATTATTATCTTTTGAATCATAAACTAATATCTATCAGTTGTGTGGCCCACTGTCTAATCTTCAACAAATGAATTAGCTGTGATCATTTCTTCTGCTGCATAATGATTGCTATGTTCTGTTGTAGATTTCCATCATTTCTTCTGCTGCATAGTGAAACTCAGTTGATGGGCCTGCACCGGCTCTTATGTTTGATAACAAAAATTAGGTATTTGCTCAGGGCCTGATAAAAGATGCACAAATATCTTTGAAAATTTGAAAGCATGACATTGTCAATATCCATTGATGATGCATGGAGATTGTAGCATTCTTATTATTGTTAGATTTGTTAGATCTAGATATTCATTGGAGTTTCAGCTTTGCTCCTTTAACATGATTGAAGGCGGTCTTTAAAAAATGTGATAAGTGGGGTTGTGGACAATGCTTGAGTATGTGAAGCTGGCTTGAAAGTAGTTCAATCTGGACTTGCATTGGTACAGTGATTCAACTGTTGTCTTGAACTACTTTATCTGAGCCCTACTGCTTCTTCTGCCAACAAGATAATGCATATCTTTTGTCCTTTCCTGTGGAACTGTTCCTAGTGATCATTGTTGTGCAGGATGAAGAGGATGAGAGTTATATCTTTATATCATCAATGCTCAAATCACACTACACCAAAATCGGTGAATCGGAACAGGTAGAATTTTGGTTCAAAAACGGCTTTAAGCCGTTTCTGATAGGAAACGGTTTTGAGGCGTACTCCAATTCTGAACCGTACTTCAAATTTAAGTGGTTACTTTCACTGTTTTGTTGGTGTCTCTCAATTGAATGTCAGATATTCTTAGTTTTTATTATTTTATTTTAAAACACATGGACGGAATGGATTTAGTTAGATACCTCTCAATGGACCCCACAAGGCCCAAGAGGCACATTTCTCTATATGTACCACAGACTACCGGTTGATTTTACCTATTTTCTTACGCCAAAAGCCCTAAAACCTCCATTTCGCAGACCGCGGCTCCGTCTCCCACTCTCATCTCCCTCTCCCTCTCTCAATCTCCCTCTCTTTCGATATCCCTCTTCCGATCCCAACCCTCTCTCGATCTCCCTCTCCCGATCTCAACCCTCTCTCTCGATCTCGATCCAAAGAACTTGGCGACGTGTGTGGATCTCGTTTCTCTTTGGTAGCTGCTCATTTGGGCAATTTTGGTAATTTCTCGAAAACAACGAGTTATCCTTTTGTCTAGGTATGGAAAGAATGTAAGTAATCTGCTGGATTTGATACATTTCAGTGCTTTCCCTTGCAAAAATCGAGTTCCATCACCGAAACGTTGGAAATGCAGTTGAAGTGAGTGGATTTAGAAGATTTCGGTGCTTGATTTGAAGGTTTTTGCTCAAAGTTTGAAGTTTTTAAAGTAAGTCGATTGAAGATTCTTGAATTGAACTGCAATGCATTGATCTTATTCATCTGATCTACTTTTTAGCTTGATTTACCATTTCGATTCTTGGCTTTGAAGGTTTTGAGCTTATTCTTGTAGAAATCGACTGATTCTATTCTGTTATGATATGAAATCTGTTCATTTAATGGGCTTGAAGCTATTTATTTTATCATAGGGTTTTGACTCTTTGATTTGAAAGTTCTGAAGGTTCCTATTGTGGAAGATAGTGAGATCTGCTTAAGTTCTGAATTTGTTGCAAGTATAATTGTTTCTGTGCTCTAAAAAGTGTCTTGTTCTTCTTCGAGTCGTTATTTTTTTGCTCTGAAAAACGTTGATTAGTTGCTCTGAAAATTGTAGTCATTAATCCTTTCATGCGTGTTCTTGTAAATCTAGGCATTATATTCCAGCCCAAAAAATCAGGCCAATTGACTCATCAAGTGGACTACTGTGTATGAAACAAATGGATGGATAAAACAAGTTTTTTTTTTTTTCCCTAGCTGGTTTTAATTTTTAATTATTTTATTTTATTTTTATATGTTGCAGCCTACCTAATAAGTAAACGTACTTGCTTTTCGGGCTAGGGAATCTAGACAGCGTGGCCACCTCGTGTGTAGCTCAGATATTTCATGTGTGCCAGTTTAGCATGTGCACTGGTGTGTAGATGGAGAGTGCTGTACACGCATGTGGGCTGGAAAGAAACACAAATCTGTAGGTAATTTTTATTTAGGCAGAGTCTTCTTTTTTGTAAATTACTAAAATCTATTCATTTATAAAAATGTTTTCAAGGAGATATATGTAACATGCAGGTAGGTAAAGCATGTGGTTGGTAGGTAGGTTTTTATATATATCTATGTATATATATCCTGAATAACATCTTTATATATCACCTTACCCACCATGTTTATAAATCAAACATGCAGGTAGGTTTCCATTTATGTACTTCTATTTTGCTAATGAGTTGCTTTAGTATGAATAGTTGCACATCATTTTTAGGCTTTAACTAGAGATTTAATTGGTAATGTCTTGATTTTATTAGCGATGATTCTCGGCGCATTTGAGGTGTTTGCTGAGAGAGTTTATACATGCATCATCAAGCCACTACATAGCTTCCCTTGTGCAAAATTTAGGCCATCTGCTCAAGCCGATATGCCATACATCTATGTTAATTGCTCACTGTCCATTTCGTTTGCATACAGTTGGCTCACCTGACTTGCATGTGACCTGATTCTTACACCAAGGCGTAAGTTGCAGGTGAGGTTTCCTAAGCCCAAATGTGCATGGAGCATTGCATGACCAAATGCAGCCACATGCACCAATGTAGCATAAGGGTGTGAGATAAGAGCTTTCCATCAAGTGGGTCGCTCCTTCTAGAACTTCGGGCTCAAAATTGTGTTTCACTCCTTAGGTGGACCACTGTATACAAAACAAATGGATGTTAAGAAAAAGTTTTATTAGCCATCCATTTCTTTTGTATATTGTGCCCAACTTAGGAGCGAAAGCTTGACTTTTGCATGTGGCTCTTCTAATGGAAAGCTTGGATCTTTTATGCATGGCTCATCTAATGGAACGCTGGATCCCACACACATGTTTCACATTAGCATGTTCGGCTGCCAGTGGATGGTCACAAATCCACTGGCTTAACCTCTGTTTTTATGTGAACTTCATATGGTTTTTGATTTGTTATAGAAAAAATAGTTTTTTTTTTTTTTGTTTTTAACAAGAGATTTAATTTGCAGTCTTTCTTTTATAGGAGAAGCTACTTGACACGTGAGGCAATTGGATGCGACATGGACATGACATGGTAAATGATGTGGTTCATCTTGTGATTATCTTAATTCAGGCTTGACTTGTGTTTATGGTGCAGGTTCAAGCATATATTCAGCTGAACTGCAGCAGGTGGAATCCCCTATTGTTTATGATGCCTACAAGCTTCTTGTTATGCCTTCTCCAATTGGTGGTATTCTTATAATCTGTGCAAATACTATTCACTATCATACTTAGGTAAGTCGTTCTGCTTTTACCCATGTTTGTAGTGCAACCACTGTGGTAGGTTAGCATAATTGACACTGTTTATCAACATTTTCTTTCCAGTTTTTACTTGTTTAAGACTTACCTTCTCAGTTTATTTGGTTATTTTATGTTTGAGGTTCAAGTGCTTGTATACATATGTAATGTCTCACTGACCTTAGGATATCTTTTTTCCTCTTGCTTTGGCAGTCAATATCTTGTGCTCTTGGCCTGAACAATTATGGAGCTATAAGGGACTAGAGCAGCAGCTGTTGGTATATTTGGCTGAAGTTTGCTAACCCACTTAATCATTTTCTAATTCAATTTTCAGTATCTTGCTAACCTTCATTTGTGGATGATCTTGGCTTCCGCTTAGATGATTTTTGTGCATATTCGGTATTCCATCTGGAGCTGGAATGGAATGTGATTGGTGAGTATTTATTTATGTTCTCCATCCTTTTGTCACCAACACACTTATGTAAAATTATCCTGTTTCTTTTCTTTTTACAGGTGGTCACTTGGTCATCATATTTGTAGTGTAAGAGTTCCTATCATACCTTTTAGTATTGTAAGTCTTAGGCTCCATTTGGTCATCACATCAATCTTTATGAATATAATTTTTTTTCTCAAAACCAAATGGAGCTTAAGCCCCCTTTTTAACTCTGCCAATGCAACTTCTTGCATTGCCGGTCCCAAGCCGGGGTAAAGGAGGAGGGAGAAGGGCATCAAGGTGAGTTGTCCTTTTTTAACTCATGGTATGCTTTTGTACTTCTCTATGTTAAATGCAATCAATTTCTTAGTTCAATTTCCTGGTAAGATGTTATGGCTACTAGTCATGGCATTCTGGTGATTGCTTGCTGTATGATTTGCAGTAATCATTTCCTTGAATTTTCTCTCTTAGATATGAGTGTTAGCAATCAGGTAATGGAAACACTTTCAGTTTCTCTAAGATTTAGGCTATGTTTGGATGTATTGAATTCTGAATATTCATTTTTACTCAAACTCAACTTGCAGTCTTGTTCTTTTCAAGTCGAATTTGAAAGTAATGTAATTGCAATTTGTGCTAAGAAACTATAATACGATTACTTCCTCTTTATTGTGATATTGCAATTCAATGAGCCAGTGTATACAAACACACATTTGCACATGATGCTTTGGATATGAGGTGTTCATGCACTTGCCAAACTAGGACTGTGCTTAGTGGATGGTATCTCACACTTATTTTATTGTTACTTTTCTAATTATGCTAACATTTGGACTCCTCTCAGCCATTAGGATTTCAGGTGGATGATGTGAAAATGAAGCGTGCAGGGATTGGATTGCATTATTGGCCATATCCTTTTTGGAGCTCTTGATGTTCTGTTTGCCTGTTTCTATGTATGTGCGTGCCCACATAGCAGTACTCTAATATAAATGGCATACATAATACATGTACATCAATCCAATCCATCTGACAATCAATCAAAGCCTGAAGTTTGATTGATAGCACAATCTTAACCGTCTGATTTCTGACAATTTCCCTTCTTTAACCATCCATTTGATGGGAAAGGTTAGGATCATCTGATCAGTGTGAATTGTAGAGTCCATGGGGCCCAAGATTTAGAAGGTCTGTATTGATGAACATATGTGCCATGTATGTGGTGGAGAGTTGTTGTAACTTGGGTAAATAGTAGTAACATGTGCTGCTGTCTAGTACTTGTGCATTAGTTTCTAATCCTTTGCAAAAAGAATTTCTACATCCACTCCTTCAATTGCCTGTTTATTGTGGATTTTCAATAGCAATATGTTCTCTATAATTAACCAACTAAAACTAGATACGTAGTTGTTAAAGTTCACTACTCTTGGCAGCATTCAAGGAGTATTTCGGAAGACATGTAATTGATGTTAAGGGATGCAGTTCAATCTCTCAGCAACTTTATATTTCCTTTGATCTGTTCATGCAGGGTGGGGAAAAACGGTTGTTGGCATTTACAAGGAGAGGAATGACAGTTCATTCGGTGAGTTCTTATCCTCTCGATCAGTCTCTTGCTGTGTAGGACTCTGCTTTAGATATGAGGTGTTCATGCACTCACCAAACTAGGACTGTGCTTTGTTAGGTGCAGCATTCTATTGTAGATATCTATATGCCACTAGTATATAGATTTTTTGCTGGAACAAAAGAAGAAACCTATATGCTAGTTGATTTCCTGAATGTTTTATTTTTGAGGTATCATGTGATGCTTTGATCGAAAGGCTTGACTTGTTTTTGTTTGACCCTGTAATGGTACTAGTGGGCCCGCCTCTTGATCTGATACTACCCATCATGGGCTGGGCCATGCTAATTTTTTTTTGCCTTATTGTTTTCAGGTTAAAATAACCAATCCAAAGGACTGTGCGTCCTAACACAAGCATTGTTTTGCCTGGGACGACATTCAACATTATAGGTGATCCTCTAGTTTTTGTTGTTGAATAGTCACTCTTTTGCTTGTTTAGTTTTTGAATCTTTATGTTGTTTTTTGGCTAATCAAATTGCTTATGGTCTTTGTTTTGATTTTCATAGTTACAATGCAAGCCTAAAAAGCTCTGCCTAATATGCAATGCAAAGACAGGTTCCTCTTTCAGAGTGTCATTGCAAGTCATGGTGTAACCACAAAAGACCATGTGTTTCTCTAGGAGTGGAGCTCATCATGGAGGTTTTTTTTTTAAAAAAAATTTATTGCATTCATGCAATTGCAAGCTTAATTATTGTAAATATATATAATTTTTATTATCAAGTTGTAAGCAATTTGTTCAATATTAATTTTTAGTTGTATATAATATTCTTTGGTTTTTAAATATAAAAACAGATGTACGGCTTTTATTGGCCATTCGAAATAATGAAAAATACCGGTCCAAAATTTAAAATTGGACCGTTGAGAACGGTTTAAAACCGTTCCTAAAATTTTGTTCCTAGATTTTGAAATGGACCGTTTGCAGCCTTACGAACGGTTTGAAACCGTTCCTAAGAGTCTGTTCTTAAATTTTGAAATGATACTTGATTAGGTATTGAACCGTTTCAGATTATATGCGACGCCTCTTTTAGGAACGGTTTAAAACCGTTCTTAAGGGATTTAGGAACGCTGTGAAACCATTCCTAAATGACGTTTTTGGTGTAGTGGTATCATTAAAGTGGTAGGCTTCAAATTGAAAATGACTTGACAGAAAAAATTTCATGGTTTTGTCATCAGATGGTCCACACCATTAGAAACGCAACCGACAATGACTCAATAAACAGGCCTTGGCCCACCCAGAGAGTGAATCAGCCTCATCTTTTTGAGAAAATCATATTCATCGTGGGGCTTATCAGTTTCCCGGTACTAATTTTCTAAATGGATGGCGTGTTAGCGGAAAAGATGACTCTGTACCCCAAGTTGTGGTAAAGTTGCTCGTAGGTGATAAGTTCCTTGTAAAATATTCTAAACTGTGACATAACAACTCATTTGCAAAGTGACAAGTGAAAACTACACATGTAAAAAGCCATCCATACGCCACCAAGCTTTTAAAATAACTGGTCATTTGAAGCTGTATTAAAGAGGAAGATCAAGTATTGGAATCCTGGAAGTAGCAAATGTGCGTTCCTAATATATTCTCCCATGGTAGCCCTTAATCCATGAACTGGACGCATCGGACCATCCAATCAGGTGAACTACAATTTCTGTGGAGAAATGGACTACCAAATCCTTTCTCAACAACAAGTTGCGTAGGTGGGAAGCCCTCATGGCGGCTCTTTTGCAATCCAATGGATCACTTTGAACTATCCATTAAAGGCAATGCACTTTTCGTGGGCAGCCTAGCAAAAATCAGATGCGATTGAATTACCCAGTCCATCTTTGAGCTGACCTTTTTTTTTTTTTTTTTTTTTAATGGCTATTCATTTTACAAGCCATGGTAGGATGTTTAGAATGGTCTGTTACAAGTGACTCTTTGGGACCATAAGTGGTTCATGATAAGCTGTTACAAATAGATGCTTCATAATATTGAAGTTGCTTTTTATAAGATTGCCCATCTTCTAGCCATTTATCATACGGTCCATGTTTCTGCTGAATCTAGACATGTGACCACACGTGACGAACAGCCCAAATTCAGTTAAACACGTGCATTTAGATTTAGTGTCAGGCATGCTAGCTAGAGTCATACGTAATTGACTTAAATGGATTGAACAACCATGACCCCAGGGACCAAAAGCCTTACTAGGGCCAGATTTGTGAAGATTGGCTTGATGGATCAACTATCATTTATTTTTTTACATACACCCCACAAAGGGTACTTGAACCCATAACCTCCATGTTGAATCTCTTGTGAGTCTATCAACCGAGCCATGAGTGAGGACCTCTGTGTTCAGCCATCAATTGTTAGAGTGATTAGACATTTTTCGAATGAGATGCTTAGTCATTTTGAATTAGATCTTTTTGCCTTAAAAATAATGACTCTTTTTTCAACAATGATAACATATAATATTTCTCAATGGAGTAATAAAGATTGGACAAAATTAAAATAAAGTTGGATTGCTTATTTTATTGATTTGAATGCCAAAGTAGTACAATCAGCAAAAAAAGAAAATAAACTAAGTAGATGAAAGAATAAAATACTTACGACTTGTGCTAGTAAAACAATCGTGGCAAATACTAGACAGTCATGAGATAGTCATGACGTGAAGTCAGTAGGATTTGACTGAAGATATATCAAGAGAAACCTTGATAATTTGAGTATCCGACAATTGAGTCGTGGATATTTATCTTACTCCTACGTGTGTACTACAATGATGCGCTGGACAATAACGAACTAAGCTAAGAACTAATGGCTCTGAAATTGTTGCAAGATAACTAGATGAAAGTTGAGGAACTAAGGCCGTGTTTGTTAACACTGAATTTTAGCACTTAACGCGGAATGAGAAAAATTTTCCGTGTTAGTGGTGTTTGTTAATGCATTATTAACGCGGAAGACGGAAAGCGCTAAGTAGTTTTTCACTGAATTTTTTCCGTGATAGGAGTCTGGCTTAATGGTGAACGCGGAATGTGCTCCGTGATTTTTCATTAAACAAAAATTTTTTATTTCCAAAAGTAGCCCTAATACGGATATTTTTTGCGCAATACAAAATCAACTTTTAACCTATGAAACTTTTTTATGCCCCACTATAATTTATGTGTTTAATCCACACCATCCATCAACTTTTTCAGATAATTTAAGGTGTGATCCAATAAAAGAAGCAGGTCCAATGATTAATTGGACCATAAGGTGGGGATTGAACGTCCACTGTTAAAAACTTCTTGAGAGCTAGAGAAGTTTCAGATCAAGCTGATATTTGTGTTTTCACTTCATCCACATCTACATGACCTAATCAATAGGTTGGATGGTAAAAAAATGTGGCCATGTAATCAATACAGATGAGAATGCAACTGGTGCATTTTAATGCAACCAAGGTTATTATTTGGTGTGGTCCACTTGAGCATTGAATCTGCCTCATTTTTGTGTTCATGCCTTAAAATAATCTAAGAAAAGGGATTGATGGTTTGGATGTACATATACATCACGGTGGGCCCGCCCACAGAACTGTCCGTTTGGAGCCAGGGAGGGGCGGACGCGGATTTCGTGCAAAAGCCTTTTGCTGGAAGTTCCTGCGCAAGGATGCTGGGTGGGATCCACTGAGATGTTTGTGTAAAATCCACTCCTTTTATAAATTTTAAAAGCTCATTTTAGGACGTGAGAATAAAAAATAGTTATATATAACACTCATGTGGGCCACACAAGAGGAAACATGAAGTATTTAGTGAGAACCGTTGAATCATTCTTTTGGCCATAAAAGTTCTATGTCAAGCTATATTTTTGGTGTTTTCACTTCATCCCATTTGGAATGACATTATAAATGGTTTGGATAGCAAATAAACATTAAGATGGAGTCCAGGAAGGTTTCAATGGTGGGAATTTCTTTTCCCAATTTTCTCTCTGGTGTGACCCACTTGAGTTTTGTATCCACCTAATTTTTGGTCCCACATCTTAAAATGAGCTTTCAAAACCGATGGACGAAATGACTTTCTATCATACACTGCAGTGGGCCCCACCCAGCATACTTGCGCAGGAACTTCCTGCCTAAGGCTTTGGCAAGAAATCCACGTCCGGGACGGGCGGGGGCACAGATTGCGTATCGACAGCGTCAGTAGCGGGGTGGCTACTGACATTAATATGTGGGCCCCATCATGATGTATTTTTCCCATCCACGCCATCCATCTATTTTTTCAGAATATTTTATTATATAAACCGAAAAATAAGTCAGATATAAATCTCATATGAACCACACCAAGGGAAAGAGTAGTAATTGAACATTCACCATTAAAAACTTCTTAAGAGCCACAAAAGTTTTAGATTAAGCTTATGTTTGTGTTTTCTCTTCATCCATGTGTGTGTGACCTAGTCAACAATTTAGATGACAAATAAACATTGTAGTTAGCCCTAAGAAGTTTTTAATGGTAGGCATTTAATCTCCACTGTTTTCTTGTGGTGTGGTCCACTAGAGATTTTAATTATCTCAATTTTTTTGGATAATGATTTATAATAACCTGGAAAAAATATATGGATGGCTTAGATAAAACACACATATACCATGCTAGGGCCACAGAGCCTTGTCAGTAGAGTAGTCAGGTGCTACTTACGCTGTCAGTACACAATCTGCATCCCTCCACTTCCTCCACATTGCTCATCCCCTGCCACCGGCCAGTGGCTGGTGGTCAGTGCTCTGTGGGCCCTACCATGATGTATGTGTTTCATCCATGCCATCCATCTATTTCTTCAGATCATTTCATGATATGGTACAAAAAATTAGGTATATCAAAATCTCAAGTGGGCCACATTACAGGAAACAATGTTGAATGAGCGTCGACCATTAAAAACCTTTTGAGGGCCATAAAAGTTTTGGATCAAGCTGATCTTTGTTTTTTCCCTTCATCTGGGCGTGTATGACCTAATAAAAAGATTAGATGTCAAATAAACAGTATAGTGGGCCTTAGAAAGATTTTAATGATGTATATCCAATCATTATTGTTTTCCTATGGTGTGGTCCACCTGAGATTTATATCCCTCTAATTTTTGGGCTGAAGCACTAGAATGATCTGTAAAAATGGATAAACGGAATGGATGAAACACATACTGTCACGCCCCAAACTCGGAAACCGGGCTCACAAAATTTTCGATCGCCAAATCCGGCGCCGACAGCTCCGTAGAACCCCATTCTCGGCTCCTAGCTCCCATTCGCCAGGTTCCGATCCTGGGATGCTACGAGGAAGATTTTAAATACCAGTTTGATTCGTAATAAGCATAACCAAAGGCATAACCCACAAACAACAACCAAGAACTCCATTACATTTCCACTGTGATTAAAAACTTTACAAGTACAATGAGCATAAAGGGAAATATAATGGTAAAGAACAAAAACTCCAAAATGCTCAGCAACGTGCTCCTGCCTCAGCGCTGCAGCGAACCAACGTCACCTGCACGCAACGGTCGTGCATAAGCTTACAGAAAGCTTAGAGGGTGGTGAAAGTATGTGCGCAAGGTAGTAACATAAACATACAATGACAGAGTAATGCGGAATTATGCAGATGGAACCATAATATCATGAGCCGTACCAAGGCTTATGCGATGCAAGACATGAATGGTATCGACCACCCCAAGGCCATGCGATGTACAATGCAACTCAAGCATACAGATCCTCATCTATGTCCACACATCAATACAGCTCAAAATATGGAATATCACCGGGGTCTAGTACACTCTAAACCAGATTGCCGCCACATCACGCGCAATAAGGTAAGTGGAAGAGACCTCACTATCCGTCTGCCAATATCGGGCGCGACTCGTCGATAGCGGACCCATTCCTCGAGCTGGTCAAACTCAGCCTAACATTGTCCCCTACTCTCGGGCGGGTAAGACCGCACCTCCTTCCAACCGACCACGACACAGTGGAGAGCGTAACCGTCTGATAATCGGCACTCAACGCTCATCTACCCACTTGGTCTAGACGTTGGAGCAACCTCTTAGTACCATAAGGGTTTAGGGACTTTCACCCAGGGATATCTATAGTACCCCATGTAAAACAAGATTTTCGGTATCCAAGCCTGCCATCCACGATCTGTCTGTGGAGGCTACGGCCCCAATGTCGCTAGGGCGTACAATAACCATGTCATACAAATGCGGAATGCATGAATCACACTATCCAGTCATGCAACCAATTCTGCGCATATCGTGCGCTCATGTAGGGCAACACCGCCTAACCGGGAGCCCATAAACAACCTGCCCGAAGGCAAATGCTATGATCAGACAACTCTCACGTCAAGTATACATATGATGCATATGATCATGAGTCATGAAACTGTACTAAACATGTTATAATAAAATAAACTATCTTACAATGCAGATGGACCTGGACGGCCTATACACGATAAGTACGGCCCAGTAATGAGCCCTAAGGAGAGTCGTAATGTGGATATCCAACCAACATTACACTCGCAATGTGGACGTCAAACCAACATTGCTCCCAAGGCACGATCTTTGTAAACATCAATACTTAGTCTGTAATGGATTTACACATTGCAATGGACCGTAGGTTGTCCCCCTTGGACCTTACATATATATATCAAATGGGTCATATCCTATGGGCCTTTTATTCATCAGATGGGCCACATAAATGGGCCACATTAATGGGTCTTATGTGCATTGTAATGGGTCAAAACCCGTGAGCCTTAGATTGCATCAATTCGACCTAGTCACATGAGTCTAGTATGTATCAAATGGGCCACACCAATTGGACCCCCAAATGGATATCCAATGGGCCTCAACCCAGAGGCCTTATATGAGTCGAATGGGCCTAAATCCCTAGGCCTTAAACAATTCAAATGGGCCTAATCCATGAGCTTGCATGCATACCAAAGTGGGCCTAATCCCATGGACCCTTTTATAATCAAATGGATTTAGTCCCATGGGCCTTACAATATATCAAATGGCCTACTTCCATAGGCTTTTTAAAATTTCAACAAAAAAGTTCAATTACATGGGCCTTGAAGTACATCAAATGGGCCTAGTCCCATGGATTTGCAACACATCAAATGGGCCGAGGATCTTAGGCCTTAAGTGGATCCAATGGGCCTAGCCCATAAGCATTTCATAAACCAAATGGGCCTAGCCCATAGCCCTTTTGAAATTCAAATGGGCCTAGCCCATAGGCCTGTTACAAACCAAATGGGCTAAACCCATATGAGTGGCCCACCCATTTAATAATTCATGCATTAAAATGATCTCACTAAGTGGATGGACGGTTTGGATGCATTACATGCATCATGGTGGGTCCCACTGTCCAATGGACAATGCGGATAAAAACACATACATTACACAGGACCTCACCGTCCGCTGGACGGTGGACGCACACAAGCAAGGGGGGGGGGGTTGCCACCGCAGTGGACTTGGCACATACATCCATGTGGGTCCCACAAATGTGGCCCACCGTAATATTTATTTGTAATCCAACCCATTCATAAGGCCATTTAGACCTGGATGAAGGGAAAACATAAATTTCAGCTTGATTCGAAACTTCTGTGGGCCCCAGGAAGAGTTTCAATGGTAGATGTTTATTCACACTGTTTCCTATGGTGTGGGCCACCTGAGTATTGGATCAGTCTGATCTTTGGAGGGGGGCCACTGTAGGGGATGGCCCACCCGATGAACGGTTTACATGGCATAAAAACATCAAGGTGGGGCCCACGACTGGAGGCCGTGGGAGCCAGCCGTCCGCCCGCCGTTCACGGCTGCACGTAGGCACGTGCAGCCCTGCTGCCGCTGCAGAGGCTCTGCCTCTTAGTTTTTTTTTGTATTTTGGAAAAATACAATTTTTCCAAGGTTTTTCATGCATGGGGCCCGCTAAAACGAAATCCGCTCCGGCCATTACGATCAGTGGCCCGAAACAGACGAAATGAGTCCAGAGTTTGGATTTTTTTGATGCTTGGAAGTGAAATAAAATAAGAAAATAGAGTTTGAATGGTGAGGGCGCAATATTTGACGCTATGGCCCACCAGGTGATTGGATCAGCTCCAAACTTCTACCCAACGGGTAAAATGCCGTGGGTAAGAGGATGGACGGCTTGGATCGAACATAAACATCAGGGTGGGGCCTATGGAAGGGACCACCCAAGTCCCTTTCTTTTCTTTTCTTTTTTCAACTTCCTTTACAACGTCCAGCGTCCCAGACGCTGGACGGTTTATCAAATTTTTTTTTTTTTAAATGGTGGGCCCTGATGAAGTGGGCCACCATGGATATTAGACGTGGGTACACATATAAGGTGGGCCCCACTTGAGTAAAAATGTGAATAAAAATAATTCTCAAGATGGGATCCATTCAAGTGGGCCACACCATCCTATTGGAATAAAAATAAATAAAATAAAATAAAATAAAATAAAATAAAATAAAAGAGAGAGAGAGAGAGTCATGGAGAGTGGAACACGGCTTGTGATGGAGGGACCCCGACATTATGGGCCCTCCCTTACATGAAATCATACATCAAGTGGGCCTTAAAGCATGCGGGACCACCGAAATTTAAAATCAACGGTGGGGATCCTTTCCCCACCAACATGGACGGTCTAGATGACCTTTGAAGAGAAAATAAACATCATGATGGGGTCCATGGAGAATAGTCCCATCATGGAATGATCATGATGATCCAAGTGGTCCATCGGCTACATTTTAGGGTCCCAAGTGAGATCCACACCATGGATCGGTGGGCCTCACTTGGTCCACCATAAAAATAAGTAAAACTACCCTATAGAGGCACCCACCGTCCGATCTTCTCGCTCCTAGAGGTTCCTTGGCACCTTAGCTTCAACTTCAATGGTTAAGATGAAGAATGGAGGGTTGAGATGAGAGATTTTGGGGTAGGAAGGTGGGTCACTTGGAGCTTGAGAATTTGGAGAAATTTCATACGTATGGACCCTTGTTGCTTGGAATTTTTGAAATGAGAAAGAGAGAAAGAGAGAGAGTGATGTAAAGGGAGAGAGAGAGAGTGATGGATGAATGGGTGAGTGATGGTTGTGTAAGAAAAGCTTGACTTTTGAGGCTTTTGTGTAAGAGAGGTATGGGTGGTGAAGACTTTTGTGGCTTTTTGTGTAAGAGAGGTATGGGAGATGAAGACTTTTGTGGTTGCTTGGAAAAATGGAATAAAGTGATGTGTACTTGACATGTGATGGATTGATGGCTGATTGATTGATGGAATTGATGTGATTGATGTGACACATCGTAGAGATTCTCTTGGGTTTCGCAACGCGCGGCGTTTTTTCGCACCGAACGTTAGCCCATATCTCTTGACCAGGGTATCGCCTCGGCGCGCGAGTCGCGGTATCGGAACCGCAACGACGGCGCGGTCGCTATGGTATTGGTTTCGGGTTGAGTCGACTCGGGTTGTCGGCACATGAATCAGGGTCGCGCGTCGATATCATTTAAGGGTCGAAAGTTGTCGAAATTTGACCGGTAAGACCGCGGAAGTGTACGGAAAGGTACGGACCAAGATACGGGTCTTACACATACATCATGGAAGAAGAAGGGGTGAATGTGCTCAGAATGTTATGGCCATTTATGACTTTAATATGATTTTTATATATGTCATAGCTAGATGGGAAGGGGTGGCACATGATTCAAGGGTACTTATGGATGCTATACTTGATCCAATAAAGAAATTTTCGTTATCCCCTCCTGATAATATTTAATATATTTTTTCAAGTAACTTGGTAAAATAATAACTAGAAATTTTGCTAGAATGTCATTTGTTTTTATGTAGATAAATATTATCTTGTTGATGCGGCTTACACTCACACAAGAGGATTTATAGCACCATACTGTAATGTTCACTATTGGTTGGGTGACTTTCATAGTGGTGGGCGGCCTACTAGTAAAGAGGAGGTTTTTAATCATATGCATGCAAAATTACAGAATGTAATCGAATGGTCTTTTGGCGTGTTGAAGGCGCGTTTTACAATTTTGAAGTGGATGACACCATATTCCTTCCCGACGCAAAGAGACATAGTTATTGTATGCATGACACTACACAACTACATTAGAAAAGAATCCATCTCCGATCCACTATTCCAACAATAAAATGATGAAAATGTTCTTTCAGATATGAATATTGAATCAAAGAATGATATGCCCGAAGTGAAAGGAGTATTTGGAACCTTTGAACAAACTATTATGTCCAATATGCGAGAAGAAATTGCCGCCACACTTATACATGCAAATCATTAATTTTTTATTTGTTTTTATGAATAATGATATTTTGATTTTCTATTAAGTACTTTATAATTTATTTGAATTAAATAGAATAATTTTATTTTCATTTAATAAAAAATAATTTCTTTATAATGTAAAGCATTTCCAAACAGGAGATAGATGGGGGCAAATGTGTCAAATTAACATATTTCAGACATTTCAGATGTTTGTTAACAAACAAATTGTTTCAAATTCAGTACTTAATTTTCAGACTTCAGCCATAGTTACTAAACAAGTTTTTTAACTTCAGATTTCAGATTTAGACTTCATATTTCAGATTCAGGCGTCAAATTTCAAATTTAGGCTTTAGACTTCAGATTTAACAAACAGGGCCTAAGCTAAGAATCTAAAATTAATAATATACATGGAGGATAAAAGGGATAAGTAACATAAAGCTTGAAGGATTGATCGATTGATTTGTGTTGGCGAGGACCATGCACTCTGCTTCGAGTGCTGCTTTTATAAATTTTTGAAAGGTGGTGGTCATGCGTAGGGTTCCATGAGTTACGCATGAATCTTTTAATTGTGCAATGGACGTATCCTAATAGGATTTGGATTCCTTATTGAGTTATGTTATCATATGCGATCAGCTTTGATTTTTGGATATCTTTCCATTATTTTCTCGTAATTTCTCGTGGCTTCTAAGAAGATCTTAGACTCCCCTTTGAAATTTTTTATTTCCTTTTGAGTTTATTCGAGATGGTCATGTCGTGCGTATGCTGGTTACAGACAATCTGGCAATGACAGATCGATCTTTTTAGAAACTTTCGTAATACACACAGGATCGCACGTGTCCTGCATATATCGGTCATGTGCCATGAGAAATATGGTTGCCTTTTCAGGTCCTGGTCATGCGTATGATTTTGAGCATCGGATCTTTTGGCGGGCATCTGCCTTTTCAGTCTGATCTTCAGCTGTTTCAATCTACATTTTCATGGATTCCCACAAACTAGGTATATATTTCTTTAAATAATGATTGTTGATGAGGTTCTTGCTCTCATTGTCATCTAAATCTTACAATAGATAAGCACCTCCTTATATACTTTCTTTTTGATAAGCGATCCTTCCCAAGTTGGGGACTACTTTCTAATTTTGGGAACTTTGACACCAATGAAAGGTATGGTTTTTCTTACTAGATGTCCTTCACCAAATAATTTTCATTTAACTTTCTTGTTATAAGCCATTTCTACCTTTGACATATGAGCTTTCAACTAGTCCGGGGCTTGCATTCTGACATGATATAACCTCTCTAGTTTGATCATCATTGACTCAGTAAATTCTATAGAGTTAACTAATGTCAAGATATTATATTCACCTCTATGGGCAACACAACGTCATGTCTATATGTTAGGGTGAATGATGTGACTCCTATGCTTTTCCTTTGAGATGTTTTGTAAGCCTAAAGAACCTCAACTGATGTTTTATTTTAGAACCATGGGTTATGTAAGCCTAAAGAACCTCAACTGATGTTTTATTTTAGAACCATGGGTTATCTTCTCATCATTCACTTCAGCATGTTCTTCAGAATTTTATTAGTTGACTCAACCTTCCCATTGGCCTAAAACTACAAAAAATAAGATTCGTGTGAAGCCTATCTGATGAATCTAGGTTGTTCAAATAGTATCTCTCACCCATTTGAATGAGGAACACGTCACCAACAGCCTTCAAGAAACAGAGTTTCCGTTTTCTCCAAATCTTTCCTTCAAATGAGATCCAAAAATCTCGAGATCATCAAGGATCTCGACCATTTGATTAATGAGACCCATTGCTACCTTTCGGAGACCAAAACAGATCATCAGAAACAAGTCACAATTCGTGTCTTCCTCTCTGTGCGTGGTGGCGGCGTGAGAACACCCAAAGCCTTTGAAGGAAGAACTCATCATTGAAAGCTCATTAGAGCTCTATTTTTTTTAATGACCACAACCATCATACAATCAATCCAAACTATTCAAAATAGTTAGAATGAAGAAACAAGGATCAAGCGAGAAATCGTCATTAAGACGCAACCATTTTCTTCACCAATGAACGCCAGCCATTGGATTTTTAAAGCTCGTGATTTAAGGCCAATTTGATTGATGTGAGACCCACATGATCGATGTTTGGACACTAGGTTTCGACTAAAATCCAAACCATCACATAGCTCTACAAATTCGAATGATTTAAGTCGAAAATTGGCACTAGAACCTTCCTTCATAGCCATTACAAGAACCCTTCTCTGAATTGGATTTTGATTTTTGGAGTCATCAAGAGGCTCTGATAGAGCTCTATAAAAGAACTCTTAAGAGGTTGTGGCACTAGTATGTATGTAGACTTCGAGAAAGAGTGAGAAAGAAAGAGAGAAGAACGAGAAAGAGATAGAGAGAGAGAGAGAGAGAGAGAGAGAGAGAGAGAGAGAGAGAGAGAGAGAGCCGGCTCATTGTGCAATTGAGTCAAGTCCTATTTTTAGATGTGATAGAGAGGAAGAAAGAAAGGAAAAGAAAGGAGAAGAAAGAAGAAAAGAAAAGGAGAGAGGAAAAAAAAAAAGAAGAAACAGAGAGAGAGAGAGAGAGAGAGAGAGAGAGAGAGAGAGAGAGAGAGGGAGAGAGAGTCAACTCACTTAGTCAACTTGTTGGCCTAGACGAGTTGGGGTCAATTCACAAAGAATACAAGTCTGAATTTGGATGAAAATTAATAACATTAGACTATGAGTGATTCTCCTCTAGTTTGAATTTCCTATCTTCAATTTTCTTTTTCAATTCAACTCCATTGTGTTTCAATTGAAGTTCTTGCATTCACCTCCTTTGTTGAAATCCTTTCCTTACCATGCATTTTGCAATCCTATGTAAGGATTCTCCTGTACTCTTGAATTGCATTTGCACGTACATAAAGTTGTAATAGATTTTTATTATTTTGAGTTTAGCTCTTTTATCTCGGATTTAGCTCTCTTGCTTCAGGTTTAACTATTTTTTCTTTGAAGATTGCTTTTAATTTGTGGTTTGGGAATAGCTATTTTCTTCATTTTGACTCTAAGATTTTTATCTCAACTTCGAATTCTTAAATTCTTGAGTTTGGATATTTTTTATAGTTGTAATTTATTAATAATATGCCTATTGTCATCTCCTTGAAATTTATTAATAATATGGTTGATTCTTATGTCTGCATGCATTATGATTGTAAGTGCTTGAACATGTATACTTGGATTAACTTAACTTGCATTGAAATTATGCTGTGCTTGATAATTGAATTGCATGTCTCATCATGAAATGCATTTAATTTTAATTACTTATTTTTATGGGATTATCGAGAGGGGGTTCCCTTGGCCTATATGGCAAGAATGATTGTATGGTTGGCTTATTAAGAGAGGGTTCCCTTAGCCTATACGGCAAGCATGTTTGTTTAGTGAGATTATCGACGAAGTGATCGATCTCTTGGCCTATATGGTAATGCCGGGATGGACGTGATGAGGTCGATTGTCGTCTTCCTCAAGGGGATAATTACTCCGAATCCATGGAGCTTCTTTAGATTACTCACAAAGATTCCTTGAATCCACGAGGAAAAATAGAAAAATAAAAATAAATTCTAATAAATTTGAAATAACTCGATTGATCATAAAAACCAATTTACAACCCTTTAAATAGTGATACCAAACATAGGAAGAACTTTCAAATTCAAATTCCCAAAATTCATGACTTACTATAAATAATAAACATACTATTTATAGATGGTCATGATTTCTACTAGACTTCATGGTTTTCGGCTAAAAATAGTAAGTGTTCAATTTGACCTAACTATGTTATTCTGCTGAATTTTCTAAGCCCTTTTCATGTTGGGCACGACTCCTAAAGCTTAAAGGATCAAGAGTTATGATCATACTAAAATTGACTATAAATAATAAAAATGAAATTAAAAAGGATTTTGTTGAGGGTCAAATATTGCATACCAGACCCTAGTTATTGCCTGGATTTATGAGCATGATATCGTTTAACGCCTTGCTTTAATCGTGTTTTTAATGCAAGGTGTATTTAGGAGCTTGGACTGGAAAATGGTACTAAAAGCATGGATTTAGTGCTTCAGAATCACCAAGGCAAGGGAAGGACCCTAGGGGACTAACATCAACGGATTTACACGCTAAAGACCCGAGAAAATCGAGAAACTGAAGTTCAAGTGGCCCGAAATTGGTCCAGAATGCAAGATCACATGGTTCTGACTATCCATTCGGTTCCAAACTTCATACATAGCTTGGGGACCATAAATTAACCGTACACATAAAATTTCAACCCTTGGATCTTTGTAAAAGTGGCCCAACGGACAGATCATCTCACATATCAACAATTTAGGGCCCACCTGATCTTTGGATATGCTTCAATTTTGGTGTCAACCCCTTAAATTAGATGATAAAGCAAGTGGATGGCGTAGATTTCTCATACATATTATTGAGGGCCCTACAACATGTCATGTGCACTACAACTATTCGTGCACGCGTTGTGCACCGTGACAACAAAGACGGTCAAACTGTCTTTGACCGAAAGAAGGAATCTCCTTCATCATTCCTACCTGCGTAAGTGAAATAGGGACTTACGGGCGATTTTAGTGGGCCATCCAGATCGATCCATATGGGTGATTTGAACTGTCCATTCGAGTCGTGATTGTCTGGTGACAAGCACCTACTTAAATCCACTGGAAAGTGACCAAGAAGCCTCCTCAAATCGGCCAAACGCAGGTTGAAAGGCCGTAAGATCGATCAGGTGGGCTACATCAATGGCAATTCAAAACCACCCCTCATTCACTAAAATTTTGAGACAAATCTAATGGACGGGACGGATTTCGCTGTTATAATCATCCGTGGGCCCCACCGACGTCTCAGCGTAATCAGATACGCACTCTGTTATAGATCGTCCGAGACTCGGATGTTGCAAGCCCTTTTGCAACCATGTCCAGGATCGGTCCGACGATCTTGTCCGTTCAAAATACTCTCAAGGAGGGACCGATCACTCCCAAGGAGTCTGAACAAAGTGGATTATTTGTCAGATGGTTTTTTTTTCTCAAAGAGTTATCGCATCGGAAGATGGTAGCTGTTGCTGGGTAAAGGAGCTCGGAGATCTCGCACGTAGCTGTCCAGCTATCCGCACACCGACTCCACCACCACATCTTCATAGCCACCGACCTCCTTCAGCTATAAAAGAAAGAGAAAAGAAAGAGGGGAGCGCTTGGTTGGACATGCATCATAAGAAAGCGAGAGAGTAGAGTGGTTAGAGTTTGTTTCTTAATTTTGTTCAAGTTATGCCCATTCATGGCGGGCTAAACCTCTTAGCTAGGGCTAAGAGGTGAAGCTTGTAGCATAATGGGAGACTCTTTGCTTATGCCTTTTGTTTAGATTGAACTAATGTTGATTTTAGTTTAATTAAGGGAATGCTTTTAGTTTTTAATGATCTATTGTGACTAAAATTACAATGGGTCTGCGATAGCTTTGAGTATTTCCATTTTATGTTTATGACGTCAGGAAGCCCCGTTGTTTACCATCGTCTCATGGGCATGGTCAGATGACGGTACCCTTCCTAACCTTCATACATTGTTGATTGGTTGGTAATTAGTTTAATTTTATTGTTTACTTTGTCTCCTGGGCATAGTTTGGTGATGACATCCATTCTAATTCATATACCTTTCATCTCTTGAAAATTATATCAAAGGAAGTTCAGTCTTGATTTCCATGGTTACACTTTTCAACTAGATAAAGATGAGACTCTAAGTCCAGTTAAGTTCTTGAAGTAGGCATAAGATCTCCCTGATCTCTATAAATGGATCCGTTGAAGCCTTAGTTTCCTACTTCTGATTTCTCTAAGTTTTAGATAATTACTTCACCATTATTCCTTCAATTTCATTTGGTTTAGATTTCATTTTAGTCTAGTTTTAGTTCTATTTAATTTCAGATTATGTACAGGTTCCAGTCCTTGTGGATTCGACCTCGGTCTTAAAGGAAGTTTATTACTGCATCACAACCCTCTACTTGGGGAGTGAACAGATTTTCAACCATCAATCTGATGGAATCTCATAAATTCAGCATAGAGGGGTTGAGTGTCTAAAGTTGCTTCTCATACCCCAAAATCATATATGGTACATCGAATAACTCATTCCAGTTTGCGAGATATGCTTGTTTTAGGGTTCTAACAGTCCTGATCACTTCTACCTCCGATCAGGCCTTCTCTTGTCCATCTTGGACATGAAAATGTCCCCCACCCACTCTACGTCATATGGAAAGGATGATTGTTTAGTGGGATTAACGAGCGAGGATTCCCTTGTACACATGATAAGGATGATTGTTTTGGTTTGATTATCGAGAGGGAGTTCTCTTGACCAATATTGCAAGGATGATTTTTTTTTTTTAATGGGATTAACGAGCGAGGCTCCCTTGGCTTATATGGCAAGGATGATTGTATTGGTGGGATTATGTAGAGAGGGTTCCCTAGATGATCATCTATAGGATGACTTACATCTCATGCATGATGGGTTTATCGAGTGGAGGTTCTTTAGAGGATCATCTCCGTGATAATTTGCATCTTATGCATTGGTGGGATTATCGAGAGGGGGTTCCTTGGAGGATCATCTCTGGGATGACTTCCATTGTATACATTGGATGATTCATGCAGAATGACGTTATACTTATTTTATGAATCTTGTATCATAGCATTGTATTGTATATGTTTTACTTGCTTCTATTATGTCTGTTTTGAATTCATGACATTCTTATATCTTGTCTTAATTCAAGCTAGGTTGCATTTTACTTGCTTTCATCATATTTGTCTTAAACTTGTGGTCGATATGATCTCATTGGGCTTCTGGCTCCACCCAATAAATTACTTTTATAGGTTTACAAGGTGAGGGATGAGTTGGAGATGAAGAATACCTAGTTGGATACTTCCAATGAATTAGAATCTTTTAGTTATTTTGCTTAATTGAGAAATTTTATTGAACTAAAAGAAGAGAATGTTGAAAGAGATTTATTAGAAGTAGATGAATTGAATTTGGGTTTTATAAAGTTTAATTTAATATCACTACCAAAAAATTGAGCAATGGCTATGGAGGTTGAAAGCTTTTAGCTATGCAAATAATCCGTAGTAGTATAACCAGGGATTTAATCCATAGCTTGTAACTCCCTGAAAATCGGGAGTCGTGTAGAAACCCGACTCTCGAGTTTTAGATCATCACTTATGCAACAAATATGATTATGATTCAATGTTGTCTGAGTTAGAGCATTCACATGAGTAAGATTATACCAAAACTGCAATTCATACTTCAGATCCAGTGATAAAATACAAGCGGAAGACTGAAAGATATATATATCACTGTATGAAAATAAAATAATCTGAAACTGTCTCCAAAGTATGAATACACCTCTGAGTCACATATACATAAATCAAACCAAAAACAAAATGTCATATAATTGTCCAACTAGCAAGTCCCGCCGATCCAGGTCACCTACGCAAAGCCGTCAGCGAACTGCATATAAGAGAACTCATCCTGGTCCTCGTAGAAGTCCGGCTCTACGTCCTGCTCGCCTCGTCACCTGCAACTAAGACAGAGTCTGGTAGGTGTTACAAACACCGTCCCGTAACGTGGGAGTGAGTGATTAACTCAGTGAAATTATAGAGCAAAGATTAGTATGTTATCAAATCAATCACACGATAATAGTAAAGCAGACAATCAAACATTCCTAGATACTGTTGTTAATGCAAGCATGAAATGACATGATGGATGCCCTCACCGACATACTCCCTCATGCGGCACCATCTGCGTCCGCGACATGCTTTCTTCCCACAGTGCTCCACATCTTCCAGGCACATGCAGTGCAATGTGGATATGATTACCAGGTTGTTATTTGTCCTTTCATACAGTAGTATTGGGAAACTAAGGTACCTTCCTTGTATCAATCCCAACACAGATCCTGTCTAGGGTCGTCACTCCTAGTATTGTCATACGATGTTATGTTTATAGGTCGCTGCAAGGGCTGTCAGGGCTGTTGCTCGCACTCGTTGCATCGCTCCCCCATCACCTTAGCAATACAGGCCTAATGTACTCTCGTTGCTACGGAAGGGTCGTCACCTCCCGTAGACTCAAAATACGCTCGAGGTCACTACAAAGGGCTCGTCACCAATCAGTGTAGGCCGACAGCTCGAATGTAGTGTCCCATACCACCACAATCAGCCCACGAGTCAAATGTGCTCACTGGTCACTACGGGGAGGTTTGTGGCCCCAGCGTAGGCCGACAGCTCGACCACGGTGTCCCATACCACCATGCCCGGCTCATGAGTCTTTATGGATCAAGGTACCATGGTTAACAGGGTTTCCAATGGTAAGTTCAGTATCCTAGATTCAAGCAGTTATGACTCATACAAGGTAAACATACAATGGCCAGTCGGGTTACTTGATGGACTCGACTAGTACGAGCGCATCTCAAGCTGAGTGACATGAAGTGCATGAAACACTTCATGTGGCCTAACCACTACCGCCTGCCCAAAACACGACTCGCATTCATTGACGCGTCCTTCGTGGCAAATAAAAGCCAACCACAAATTCGATCCATCACCGACTGCCTGGACTAGGTCATAGCCCCAAGCATTTGTATATCAACATCAGTAAGCATATGTGAGTAACAGGAATGAATATAAACAATACAAGCATGTTGACACATGTTATATCATACTACGTAAGCAAATCAACCAACACATGCATTCCATATATGTAATGAAATCAATTCATGTGACCAACATGATGGAAATCATATATGTCAGTATATTGATTGAGAATTCAATCTCAAAACTAAATCACAACACCATTTACTCAATACATACTAATACAAACATTTATACAAACACTTAGTCTACACACTTTAGCCTACATAGCGTATGTCGACTCTAAGTGCGCATTTGGGCGAATCTCTTCGCCAAACAGATCATACACGCATTCCTAATATCACAACACGACAAATAGCCATGGCAATTATTTCAGCAAAATACGGATGTATACTGTATTTTCTACAAATACCTAAAATGCCCTAAATCTCATAATTTTCGTAAGCAATCGAAATGGAAAACAGACAGCATGTTCTACATGTCAAACGGCATTCTCTTCGATAATCTACTATTAAACGACATTGAAAGCTTTGAAATCAGTCAATCAAAGCGTCTAAAATCCTCACCTTTCGCCTTAGACATGTATCGATTCGAATAGAACGTTTACGCTTCGTCAACGGCGTTAAGGCGACCTATATCACAAGTTACATAAGCTACACCGCTACTCGCATCAAAGAAATCCCTAAAACAGTAAGAGGGTAGGGTTTTCTTACCTATAAGTGAGTTAGAAATCACCGAAAAAGTAATTTGAATGCGGTGCTTCGGTACGTGCAATAGCTGGTGCAAGTGGTAGGAAATCTCTCCCACAACTCTCTCACAATCTCTCTCTTTCTCTCTCTCTCTTTCTAGGGTTTGTAGCAAATTCGGATAGGAGAGATATGAGAGGGTTTAAAGCCCTTATATAGGCTAAAATCTAACCTAATTAGACGTGGGACAAAGGTATACTTAAGTCATAACCAAATCGGAACTTTTTCGATCCAAAAGAGCATTTCTGGAGGTCCCCTGGCCGAACGCGGTCAAACTTAAGCTCATGTATATCGGATCTAGCACACATCAAGTTTTCAGACCGGTAGAGTTCCCAGATCACACGTGGCGGTCTAGTTTCAGTTCAGCGGTCATGGAGACTCGATCGAGGATTTCAAGTACACTGACCTGAGTGAGAAATGTTTCCTGAGGGTGTATTTGGGTCAGATTCCGACGGTCTGAACACTTATACTGATCCTGCAAACGAAACGTGCCAGATTCATTTAAGTCCCATTTAAATTTTTATGAATTTCACTCTTTCTCACACTCCCTACTCCAGGCTCAATGAAATAGCCTCAAAACATCAGTTGGGCTTGATTTTCGAAATAATTGTCAAGTCCAGCTAAGCGGTCATAACGGTCTAAGATTGTGGATATCAGACTTTCGACGCGCGGTCTAAATCCAATACAAAATTTCAAAGGGTTCCTGAGAGCAAACGGGTTTAGAGTTTGATCCTAGGTTTCAGGGTATTATAGCGTCATTGGTTCTACAAGTTTTGAATCTTGCAGAATGTATTTAAAGCGATCAGGGATAATTTCATAGCTAATCTAATGTAGCACTAGTTAACTTACGCTTAATTTCTAAAGGAATTAATCCTACGTAATTTCTGATCGAGTTGGTACTCGGGTCTCTGTACGAATTTTTTCGAGGCGTTACATAGCTATAGCCTAAGTGCTCTGTAGCTAAATCGTACCTCCCCACCTAAAACATATTAAATATAGATGGTGCTTAAGGGGATTCATGAGGTCCACTGGAATATATGTGTTTAATCTAAGCCGTTCAAAAATTCTGATATATAATTTTAATGCGTGAGCCCAAAAATTATGTAGATTAAATGTCTAAGTGTACCACACCATAAGAAATAATATAAATTAAATTTCTATTGTTAATATGTTGTGTGGTCACCTTACAGATTCAATCTAACTCATTTTTTTATCAGCACTTAAAATAATAATTTAAAATTAATGGACGGAGTGGATATTTAAAATACATCACAGTGGGCCCCACGGTCTTAAAACCAGAAAATGTCTAGGGAGCCGTCCGTCACGCGCCCGTCCAAAACCCCCAAACCCCAAAAACAAAACCCTCGTTCGGCGCCATTTTCTCCCACTCACTGCACCCCTCTCTCCATCTCTCTCTTGCACTCAGTCTCTCTCTCTTTCTTCCTTTGTCCTCTCTCGATCTCCTGATCTCCCTCACCCTCTCTCCCTGTCTCAAGGCCGCATTCCCCTCTCTGTTTTCAAAAACCCATTTCGCTGCAAGAAGAAGGAGAAGAAGACGGAGCACGTACAATTAGTTTCTTGCTTTCTCCCTCTTTATCTCTTTCTCTAGTCTTTCAATCCTTCAATCCGCATTCCCCTCTCTCTGTTTCGAAAATCTAAGGGCCCGTTTGGCTGGTCGGATTGGAAGGGATTGGATGTTATTGGAAGGGATTGGAAGTTAAATCCTGAGATTAGCCGGGTGTACCAAATAGAGTCAACCACCATAGGAAACTGTGGTGATTGAACGCCAAATCTTAGGTGGACCACACCATAGGAAACTATGGTGATTGAACGCCCACCATTAGGGCCTGTTTGGCCGGGTAGATTGGATGGTATTAGAGTGGATTGCACATATTTCAAGGTAATGATAGTTGCGTCAGTGAATTGGTGCAAGATCTATGGGATTGCTATTTCTAGTCTGTTTGGGACGCATGGCCAATACCGGGATTAAACCTTCCAATCCCTTTTAATCCCTTGAACCAAACACGTCCCAAGCAATTTTGAAGGGATTAGGGTGGATTGGATGGGATTTAAAGGTAATGATGGTGATGTCAGTGGATTGTCTTAAGATCCTGAAAGTGATTTGATGGTAATGATGGTAATGATGGTGATGTCAGTGGATTGTATTATGCATGAAAAAACAATAATCTTGGTTTTATGGAGCAAGTGATTTGATCACCCGGATCCTTGTTGTGGATCCAATTAAGCTAATGACAATTCCTGAGATTCTTCAACATCCATGGTTCCAACATCATCTTCCTGGCTACTTAGCCATTCCTGCAATAGATGTGTTGCAAAAGATTGAAATTGGTACTACACTTTCTTACCACTTGATGCAGTATTTAACATGGGCTACCCTCTGATGTGTGTACGTTGTAACTTCCCAAATGGTGGTGACTCATCCACCATACATGTGGCACTAATCCAGACCTTCCAATTTGGAGATCCCATTGTGGATGGAGCCTACCTTGAAAATCACACTAATTAAGAAACATCTAGTTTTAGCCTTCAAATGGCTAGTTAAAATAAAATGGATAGCGGTCCAAATTCAATGGCCAACACCAAATGAATTAGATCATCTGATCGGTATAAATTTTGGCTATGCTTCATGCAAAACAGGCCCATTATTTGGATGGTCTAGATTGATGTACTAGACTGTTTGGATTTGATTGGCTATACTAGACTGTTTGGATTTATTATGTTTAAATGTTGGCTATGCTCCATCAATTGTTTAGATTGATGTACTGGACCATTTGGATATGCCCCAACCTAACTAGCATCTATAGAGAGGGGTTTAGGCTTAGTGATAGGTGACTGAGATGGTCACCTTGTAGTGAGTTTGTATCAATAATCATAATAGAAAGAGTGGCCCGACCTTTCCATAAGTCATTCCTTTTTCTTTATTCTTCAGTAATTAGAGTTAGTCGCATCGAGTATTTCATTCCCAATGGAGTTCTATTCATAGGCATAAATACTCACATGCTTGCATTGGTTCACATCAGACTCCGTTTCTTTTGCAGATCAAAGCATACATCTTTTGTTCAATCAATCTATACCCTGAATGCTGTAATTTCATCTCATAAGGGCAAAAAAGACTTTACGAGATGATGGTCTTGACACTAATATCATGGATTTTGAAGAATTGTGGTTTGATCTTTGTACTTGCATGGACTTGGATGTTGTATTTTTGAGGAAGATGTTCTTTAAAAATCTAGTGGGGTCATAATCCAATACCAACTGCAGGTTTTTTGAGCGAAGATAGGGCATTTGATTTGAATGATTGTTGTAAGAGGATTCCTAAAAGCTGGGACAAGGATACTATGATGATTGATTAATTCACAACTTATTCATGAATGATTCTATAGTTTATGGAAAGTCAAAAAAGAAAAAAGGAAAAAGGAAAACACACGTTTAAAAAAAAAAGGATTTTTTTTTCTTTCTTTCTTAAGATTCCTCTTCCAAAAACTTTGAATCAAGTCTAATTGCACTGCTGATTTTTTTTTCCAGCATCCGATAATATCTTCATTTATTATTATTATTTATGGACATTGCTTTTTTACTTTGAATTTCCCTTTACTTATATATCTTTGTTGAGCTTTGCTCTGAAATGCTTGCTATACTTATTTTAAGCATCACTCTTTATTTGTGCATGATATCTCTATCCATTGTTAATCACCAATTTCTGTCATATTTAAAAGAGAAGAAGAGAATTCAATTGCATTACCATTTAGTGTGCGCTTATTATTCAACTAATAAAATATTTTCCTATCTTGCTCACTATTAACTGGTCTTTCTAACAGAGGAATTTTATGGTTATGCTGGCAACAACTAGGCAATGGTATGATCTTCCTTATTTTGTATGTGATGCCATTCCTTTGTTTATAGTTGCATATGAAGTTGAAGTTGTATTCTATAGTTCTAACATGTATTAGTTAGGGAACAATTGTTTCTCAATTATGAGCTTGATGAATAAGTTGGCATTCATAATCCCTGATGAATATATTAATGTATGGAGTGGTAGGCTAATGCAAACAAACTTGACAATTAGGAAATGGTTCCCATGAACTCCTATGAATACATTAGCACTGGGCTCCTCCAATACGTAAAATAAAAAGAAATGCTAAAGCTCTACTCTTCTTTCAGTTCTTTAATTGTTTGAATTCTAGTCTCCCAAACAGGCCACTGATTTTGATTTTGTGCATTCGAAAACCATTTTCGGGTACAACTTAGACAACACCATATGATGATGATGTCCATAAATTTTGTCAATACCTCTATATTAGATTGAACCAACCAATCCACAACAATCATAGCTAACTTATACATAAATGTGCTAATCCCAAAAGGAAGAAGAATAAGGTAAAAAAAATATAGTTAGACGTGTGTCGGTGTTGAAAACAGATGCAAGATGTCAGACAGACCTATCTCCATAACCCAACTCATAAACATGTCACCATGACCTACCTAATGAATGGTTTAGAACTTCCACACGTATTCCACACTAGCATGCAGTTATGAACCATATCAAATATCTCTTGATCTAGGTTGTTCTCTCATTGTCTTTTTTTTTTTTTTGTTCTTTTTTTTTATATGTGTGTGTTTGCCTTCTAAATTTTAGAATGGGCTCAACAGATATGAATTGTAATTGCAATTCAGTTAGACAGTGCATCTGATTGCACCAGCGTAGTGCAGTATTTGGATGCGTTTTCATAAGATTGTTTATACCACACTTCACCCATAAACAATGATACTTTGAGATGAGAATGTAAAGTAGAATAACCAAAGCACCTATAACATGGGTTTCATTTATCTGGTTTTATGATTTTACTTGTACATTCCTGTATTGATTACTCAAGCATGAAGGTTATGCGCATTCTTTCAGGCGGAGGATTGGAGCTGCATATTTCATATTCAAGCATCTGGTACGTCTCTTGTTAAGAATGCATATGATTGGAGTGGCCTGGCCATTTGGAGAAGTCGTATTTATGTATTTACTCAAAATCGATGGAGCAGACCCGGATGTGCGTCGGAGCTATCCGGAAGAGCAAGGGTCCCTGGAAGGTGGGAACCGCTATTATGACCATGATGAAGCAGTCCATTTCCTATGGACGACATTGGAGGGGCCTAGACATTTGGACAGGCCGTGTTTATTTATTTGCTTGAAATTAATGGAGCAGATCGAGATGTGCGTTGGAGCTATCCGGATGAGCGAGGGTCCCTGGAAGGTGAGAACCGCTGTTATAACCATGATGAAGCTGTCCATTTCCTATGGACGACATTGGAAGGGCCTGGCCATTTGGACAGGCCGTGTTTATATTTGTATTTGTAGGGACCACACCCTTAACCTAAACCCGAACCCTTTCTCAAATCTAAAAACCTATAACATAAACCTAAACTTTAACCTAAACATATAACCTATAACCTAAATCAAAACCAAAACCTAAACCTAAAACCTAAACCTATAACTTATAACCTAAATAAAAACCTATAACCTAAACCTAAACCTATAACCTATAACCTTAATCAAAACCAAAACCTAAACCTAAAACCTTTATCCTAAATCAAAACCTATAACCTAAACCAAAACCAAAACCTATAACCTAAACCCGAACCCATTCTCAAATCCTATAAACTATAAACTAAACCTAAACCAAAACCTAAACCTAAAGCCTATAGCCTAAACCAAAACCTATAACCTAAACCTAAACCAAAACCTATATCCTAAACCCGAACCCATTCTCAAATCCAAAAACCTATAACCTAAACCTAAACCTATAACCTATAACCTAAATCAAAACCTATATAACCTAAACCAAAACCAAAACCTATGACCTAAACTTGAACCCATTATCAAATCCCAAAACCTATAACCTAAATCGAAACCAAAACCTATAACCCAAACTCAAATTCCTAAACCTTAACCTATAACCTAACCTAAACCTATACTTATAACCTAAAACTATTCCCAAATCCCAAAACCTATAACCTAAACTCGAACCCATTCTCAAATCCCAAAACCTATAACTTAAACCTAAACCTAAACTCAATTCCCTAAACCTAAACTTAGACCTAAACCTTAGCCTAAACCTCAACTCAAATCCCTAAACCTTATAACCTAACCTAAACCTATACTTATAACCTAAAACTATTCCCAAATCCCAAAACCTATAACCTAAACCTAACCTTTCCCTAAACCTATAACCTAAACTCAATTCCCTAAACATAAACCTTGACCTAAACCTTAGCCTAAACCTAAACTCAAATCCCTAAACCTTAACCCATAACCTAACCTAAACCTATACTTATAACCTAAACTATTCCTAAATCCTAAAACCTATAACCTAAACCTAACCTTAACCTAAACTTAAACCTATAACATATAACCTTAACCAGAACCTATAACCTAAACCAAAACCAAAACCTATAACCTAAACTTGAACCCATTCTCAAATCCCAAAACCTATAACCTAAACCAAAACTAAAACCTATAACCAAAACCCGAACCCATTCTCAAAATCGAAAACCTATGACCTAAACCAAAACCTAAACCTTATCCTAAACCTATAACCTATAACCAAAACCAAAACTTATAACCTAAACCAAAACCAAAACCTATAACCTAAACCCGAACCCATTGTCAAATCCCAAAACCTAAACCTATACTTATAACCTAAAACTATTCTCAAATCCCAAAACCTATAACCTAAACCAAACCTTTCCCTAAACCTATGACCTAAACTCAATTCCCTAAACCTAAACCTAGACCTAAACCTTAGCCTAAACCTAAACTCAAATCCCTAAATCTTAACCTATAACCTAACCTAAACATATACTTATAACCTAAAACTATTCTCAAATCCCAAAACCTATAACTTAAACCTAAACCTAAACCTTATCCTAAACTTATAACCTATAACCTTAACCAAAACCTATAACCTAAACCAAAACCAAAACCTATAACCTAAACCCGAACCCATTCTCAAATCCCAAAACCTATAACCTAAACCTAAACCAAAACCTATAACCTAAACCTGAACCCATTCTCAAATACCAAAACCTATAACCTATCCCAAAACCTTAACCTATAACCTAACATAAACCTATACTTATAACCTAAAACTATTTCCAAATTCTAAAACCTATAATCTATAAGACCCGTATCTTGGTCCGTACCTTTCCGTACACTTCCGCGGTCTTACCAGTCGAATTTCGGCAACTTTCGACCCTTAAACAATATCGACGCACAACCCTGATTCATGTACCGACAACTCGAGTCGACTCAACCCGAGACCAATACCATAGCGACCGCGCCGTCGTTGCGGTTCCGACACCGCGACTCGCGCGCCAAGGCGATACCTTGGTCAAGAGTTATGGGACAACGTTCGGTGCTAGAAAACGCCACGCGTTGCGAAAACTAAGAGAATTTCTACGATGTGTCACATCAATCACATCAATCCCATCAATCAATCACCCATCAATCCATCACATGTCAAGTACATATCACTTCCATCCCTTTTTCCAAGCAACCACAAAAGTCTTCACCACCCATACCTCTCTTACACAAAAAGCCACAAAAGTCTTCACCATCCATACCTCTCTTACACAAAAAGCCACAAAAGTCTTCACCACCCATACCTCTCTTACACAAAAGCCACAAAAGTCAAAGATTTCTTACACAACCATCACTCACCTATCCATCCATCACTCTCTCTCTTTCTCTCTTTCTCATTTCAAAACTCCAAGCAAATTCCAACTCCATACGTTTGGAATTTTTGCAAAAATTCCTAAGCTTCAAGTGGCCCACCTTCCTACCCCAAAATCTCTCATCTCAACCCTCCATTCTTCATCTTAACCATTGAAGTTGAAGCTAAGGTGCCAAGGAACCAATAGGAGCGAGAAGATCGGACGGTGGGTGCCTCTATAGAGTAGTTTTTCTTATTTTTATGGTGGACCAAGTGAGGCCCACCGATCAATGGTATGGATCTCACTTGGGACCCTAAGATAAGGCCGATGGCCTACTTGGATCATCATGATGTTTATTTCATTTAGAAAGGTCATCTAGACCGTCCATATCGGTGGAGAATGGGTCTCCACCGTTGATTTACATTTTGATGGTCCCATGTTCAACGGGATCGATTTATTGTATGATTCATTGCAAGGGAGGGCCCATAATGTCGGGGTCCCTCCATCACAAGGCGTGTCCCACTCTCCATGTCTCTCTCTCTCTTTTATTTTATTTTATTTTATTTTATTTTATTTTATTTTATTGCAATAGGATGGTGTGGCCCACTTGAATGGATCCCACCTTGATGCATTTATTTTTATTCAAGTGGGGCCCACCTTAGACGTTATTCCCATGCCACGCACTAATGGTGGCCCACTTCATCAAGGCCCACTACTATCAGAAAAAAAAAGGGGCCAAAACCGTCCAGCGTTTCAACAAAAAGAAGAAAAGGGCCCCACCTTGATATTTATTCTCGATCCAAGCCGTCCATCCTCTTACCCATCCCGTTTTAGGCGTTGAGCCAGGTGATGGGGCTGGTTGGAAGGTCTGGTGGGCCATAGCGTTAGAGAGTTGCACCCTTACCATTCAAGATCATTATCTTGTTTTATTTCACTTTCCAAGCATAAAAAAAAAAATCAAACTCTAGACTCTTTAGGCTCGTCTTGGGCCAGGGGAACTAATGGGCGGTGTGGATTCTCATGATGTGGACCCCACACAGCAAAAACCCCGGGAATCGGGTTTTCCCAAAAAAATTGCAAGAGGCAAGCCTCTTGCTTCTGACAGCGCTGCACGCTGCTGCGTGTAGCCGTGTAGCAGGCGGGCGACGTCCAGAAAGGGACCCACGGCTCCAGCCGTGGGCCCCACCTTGATGTTTGTATGCTATCTAAGTCGTCCATGAGGTGGGTCCCATCCTCAGGTGGGCCCCCTCAAAATTTCGGGTCGATCTAAAACTTAGGTGGCCCGCACCACAGGAAACAGTGAATTGAACCTCTACCATTGAAACTCCTTTTGTGGGCCCCAGAAGTTTTGGATCAGGATGAAATTCATTTTCCCCTTTCTCCCAGGGCTGTGTGACCTTATCAGCAGTTTGGATGGCATATAAACATTGAGGTGGGCCCCATATGGGACCCACAGTGATGTGTGTACTATTTTCACTGTCCAAACGGACGGTGGAGCCCACGGCGACATGTGCGTGCCCTGGCCCTTGCCGTCCATCTCTTTTGATGGTGGGGCCCACTGTCCCCTAGCAGCAGCAAGTTCTGTGGGTCCCACCATTATATATATATATATTATATTATATTATTTGTTATATATTATATAGTCCATATATTATATAGTCTATATTATATATCTTGTAATGTGTGTATAGTGGTGGGCCCTACGTGGGACCCACCTCTGTTCCCTTTTAACATGCTTAAAGAACTGCAGCAACCGCTATGTATATATAGATATGTGTGTTTTATATACATACGTGCCCTTAACGTATAATTTGCTATTGTAGTGATAATATATGTATATTACTATACATATTATATTCGTGGGCCCAAGGTCCATATGACCTTTTGAATCGAATGGATTGTAAATAAATATTACAGTGGGCCCTAGGCCATGTGCCCCTATGAATAGTTTGGAAGGAAATAAATATTTTGTAAGGCCCATGGGTCAGGGCCCCTTCGATATATTTAAAGGCCAATGGGATTGAATCAGAACGATGCATTCCAAGGCTCAGGAGATTAAGCTCATTTGATATTTTGGGGGCCCATGGATTAAGGCCCATTGAGATGTGGTAGGGCTTATGGGTTAGGCCCATTTGATTTACATAAGGCCTACGGGTTTAAGCCCAATTGATGCATTCAAGGCTCAACGGGTTATGACCCATTGCAATGCACTTAAGGCCCATTGGTTCGGCCCATTGATGTGGCCGCTTGACAAACGGAAGGCCTATCTGATATGACCCATTTGATGTATTTAAGGCCCAATGGGGTGTACCTAAGGTCCATTGCAATGTGTGATCCCAACCTGGTTTAGGTAACGATGTTTATTCCGGGTTACGCCTTGGGAGCAATGTTGGTTTGACGTCCACATTTGGAGTGTAATGCTGGTTGGATGTCCGCATTATAACTCTCCCTAAGGCCCTTTAGTAGGCCCGTACTTACTTTGTATAGGCCGTCCAGGCCCATCTACGTTGCAAGAATGGACCATCACTCATTTATATATTAGTATAGTTTCATGACTCATGATCATACGCATCATATGTATGCTTGACGTGAGAATTGTCTGATCATAACATTTGCCTTCGGGCAGGTTGTTTATGGGCTCCCGGTTAGGCGGTGATGCCCTACATGAACGCACGATATGCGCAGGATTTGATGCATGACTGGATAGCGTGATTCATGCATATTGCATTTGTATGACATGGATATTGTACGCCCTAGCGACATCGGGGCCGTAGCCTCCACAGACAGATCGTGATTGGCAGGATTGGATACCGGAAATCTTGTTCTACATGGGATACTATAGATATTCCTGGGTGAAAGTCTCTAAACCCTTATGGTACTAAGAGGTTGCTCCAACGTCTAGACCGAGTGAGTAGATGAGTGCTGAGTGCCGAATACCAGTTGGCTGTGCTCTCCACTATGTCGTGGTCGGTTGGAAGGGGGTGCGGCCTTACCCGCCTGAGAGTAAGGGGCAATGCTAGGCTGAGTCTGACCAGCTCGAGGAATGGGTCCGCTATCGACGAGTCGCGCCCGATATTGGTAGACAGATAGTGTGGTCTCTTCCACTTACCTTATTGCGCGCGATGTGGCAGAAATCTGGTTTAGAGTGTATTAGACCCCGGTGATATTCTATATTTTGAGCTGTATTGATGTGTGGATATAGATGAGGATCTGTATGCTTGAGTTGCATTACACATTGCATGGCCTTGGGATGGCCGATACCATTCATGTCTCGCATTGCATAGCCTTGGTACAGCTCATGGTATTATGGTTCTATCTGCATATTCCGCTTTACTCTGACATTGCATGTTCATATTACTACCTTGCGCACACACTTTCACCACCCTCTAAGCTTTCTGTAAGCCTATGCACGACCGTTGCGTGCAGGTGACGTTGGATCGCAGCAGCGCTGAGGCAGGAGCACGTTGCTGAGCATTTTGGAGTTTTTGTGCTTTACCATTGTATTTCCCTTTATGCTCATTGTACTTGTAAAGTTTTTAATCATAGTGAAAATGTAATGGAGTTCTTGATTGTTATTTATGGGTTATGCCTTTGGTTATGATTATTATGAATCAAACTGATGTTGAAAATCCTCCTCGTAACATCCCAGGATCGGAACCTGGCGAATGGGAGCTAGGATCCGAGAATGGGGTTCTACGGAGGCTGTCGGTGCCGGATTCGCCGATCGAGAATTTTGTGAGCCCGGTTTCCGAGTTTGGGGCGTGACATAACCTAAACCTAACCTTAACCTAAACCTAAACCTATAACCTATAACCTTAACCAAAACCTATAACCAAAATCAAAACCAAAACCTATAACCTAAACCCGAACCCATTCTCAAATCCCAAAACCTATAACCTATCCCTAAACCTTAACCTATAACCTAACCTAAACATATACTTATAACCTAAAACTATTCTCAAATCCCAAAACCTATAACCTATACCTAACCTTTCCCTAAATCTATAACCTAAACTCAATTCCCTAAAGCTAAACCTATACCTAATCCTAATCTCAACTCCCTAACCTAAACCTAAACCTAAACTTGAAAACCCAAACTCAAACCCAATTTCGAACCTGAACTCGATTTCCTAAACCTATAACCTAAACTAAAACTAAAACCAAAACCTATAACCAAAACCAAAACCAAAACCAAAACCAAAACCTATAACCTAAACCCGAACCCATTCTCAAATATCCCAAAACCTATAACCTATCCCTAAACCTTAACCTATAGCCTAACCTGAACTTATACTTATAACCCAAAACTATTCCCAAATCCCAAAACCTATAACCTAAACTCAATTCCCTAAAGCAAAACCTACACCTAATCCTAATCTTAACTCCCTAACCTCAACCTAAACCTAAACTTAAAAACCCAAACTTAAACCCAATCCCAAACTTGAAACCGATTTCTAATCCTAAACCATAACCCATTCTCAAATCCAAAAATCTAAAACCTAAACCAAAACCAAAACCAAAATCAAAACCAAAACCTATAACCTAAATCCGAACCCATTCTCAAATCCCACCTATAACCAAAACCAAAACCAAAACCTATAACCTAAATCCGAACCCATTCTCAAATCCCAAAACCTATAACCTAAACCTAAACCTAAACCTTATCCTAAACTTATAACCTATAACCTAAACCAAAACCTATAACCTACACCAAAACCAAAACCTATAACCTAAACCCAAACCCATTCTCGAATACCAAAACCTATAACCTATCCCTAAACCTTAACCTATAACCTAACCTAAACTTATATTTATAACCTAAAACTATTCCCAAATCCTAAAACCTTTAACCTAAACCTAACCTTTCCCTAAACCTATAACCTAAACTCAATTACCTTAAGCGAAACCTACACCTAATCATAATCTCAACTCCCTAACCTAAACCTAATCCTAAACTTAAAAATCTAAACTTAAACCCAATCTCGAACCTGAACCCGATTTCTTAAACCTAAACCATAACTCATTCTCAAATCGAAAAACCTATAACCTAAACCAAAACCAAAACCTATAACCTAAACCCAAACCCATTCTCAAATCCTAAAACCTATAACCTAAACCGAAACCAAACCTATAACCTAAACCCGAACCCATTCTCAAATCTCAAAACCTATAACCTAAACCTAAACCTTAACTTAAACCTAAACCTATAACCTATAACCTAAACCAAAACCAAAACCTATAACCTAAACCTGAACCCATTCTCAAATCCCAAAACCTATAACCTAAACCTAAACCTATAACCTATAACCTAAACCAAAACCTATAACCTAAACCAAAACTAAAACCTATAACCTAAACCCAAATCCATTCTCAAATCCCAAAACCTATAACCAAAACCAAAACCAAAACCTATGACCTAAACCCGAACCCATTCTCAAATCCCAAAACCTATAACCTAACCTAAACCTATACTTATAACCTAAAACTATTCCCAAATCCCAAAACCTATAACCTAAACCTAACATTTACCTAAACCTATTACCTAAACTAAATTCCTTAAAGTTAAACTTATACCTAATCCTAATCTCAACTCCTTAACCTAAACCCAAACCTAAACTTGAAAACCCAAACTCAAATCCAATCCTAAACCTGAACCTGATTTCCTAAACCTAAACCATAACCCATTTTTAAATCCAAAAACTTATAACTAAAACCAAAACCTATAACCTAAACCTGAACCCATTTTCAAATCCCAAAACCTATAACCAAAACCAAAACCAAAATCAAAACCTATAACATAAACTCGAACCCATTCTAAAATCTCAAAACCTATATAAGACCCGTATCTTAGTCCGTACCGTTCCGTAGACTTTCGCGATCTTACCGGTCGAATTCTGGCAACCTTTAACCCGTAACCGATATTTATGCGTGACCCGGATTCATATGCCGTCAACCTGTATTGACTCAACCCAAGACCATTACCATAGCGACCGCGCCATCGCTGCGGTTCTGATGCCACGACTCGCGCACCGAGGCGATACCCTGGTCAAGAGATGTGGGCTAACGTTCATTGTGAGGAAAACGCCACGCGTTGTAAAACTCAAGAGAATCTCTACGAGATGTCACATCAATTCCATCAATCAATCCATCACATGTCAAGTACATGTCAAGTACACATCACCTTTCACCCATACCCAAGCAACCTCAAAAGTCAAGAATCTCTTACAAGCCCATGCTTTTCTTACACAAAAGGGCCACAAAAGTTAAAAAGGTCTTACACACCCATCACCACCACATCCATCACTCCATCACCCATCACTCTCTCTCCCTTACAACTCTCTCTTTCTCATTTCTCATCTCATTCTTCTCAAGCAACAAAAATTCCATACGTAGGAGCACTCCAAGCTTTCCAAAACTCCAAGGTGGCCCACTTTCCTACCCCATCATCTCCCATCCTAGCCATCCATTCCTCATCTCACCCATTGAAATCAAGCTAAGGAGCTAAGGAACTCATAGGAGCAAGAAGATCGGACGGTGGGTGCATGATAATAGTAGTTTTCCTTATTTTTGAGATGGGCCAAGTGAGGCCATCCGATCAATGGTTTGGATCTCACTTGGGACCCTAAGTTGTGGCCGATGACCCACTTTGATCATCATGATCATCCATGGTGGGGCCATTCTCCATGGACCCCATTATGATGTTTATTTTATTTAGGAAGGTCAACTAGACCGTCCATATTGGTGGGGAAAGGATCCCCACCGTTGATTTTCAAATTTTATGGTCCCATGTGTAAAGGGATCCCTTAGATTGTATGATTTTTTTCGGGAGGGATCATAGTGGCGGAACCCTCCATCGCAAGCGTGTCCCACCCTCTCTCTCTCTCCCTCTATTTCATTTTTTTTATAGATCATGATGTGTTTGTGTGGCCCACTTGATTGGACCCCACCTTGAAGTAATTACTTTATCCAAGTTATCCTCAAGTGGGGCTCACCTTAAATGCATTGTACCCACCCCACTCTTCATGCGATGGCCCACCTAATCAGGGCCCACCTCAATGCATATTTCAAAAATCTAACCGTCCAGCGTCTGGGACGCTGGACGTCCCTGTATAAAGGAAAACACAAATACAAGCTTGGTTGAAAGCTTTGGGAGTGAGCCCTTGTGTAGGCCCCACCTTGATGTATGGGTACCATCCAAGCCGTCCATCCTCTTACCAACATCATTTTAGTCATTGAGTAGAAGGATGAGGATGATTTGAATAGCTGTTGGGCCATAGCATTGAAGACTGCAGTGGTTACCGTTGAAACATAACCTGAAGTTCCTATGCACCAAGAAAATTTCAAACTTTAGACTCATTGGGACAGCCTCGAGCCACTGAACACAATGGGCGGAATGGATCTACTCGTTGCGGGCCCCAGATGTAAAAAACCCTAAGAAAATGGGTTTTTAGTTTTTTTTTTTAATGCAAGAGGCAGAGCCTCTGCCTCTCTGTCTGAGCTGCAGCAGTAGCGTGCTGCTGCGTACAGCGGGCGGTCGAGCAGCACCCCACGGCTGCTGTCGTGGGCCCCACCATGATGTATATTTTGTGTCCACACCGTCCATGAGGTGGGCCACTCCCAGCAGTGGGTCCCCTCCAATTTTTGACCCTGTCCACTGATCAGGTGGCCCACATCATAAAAAACAGTGAAATTGAACATCTACCATTAAAACCCTTCTATTGGGCCACAGAAGTTTTAGATCAAGATGAAATTTATGTTTTTCCTTCACCCGAGGTCCGTGTGACCCTTTGAACGGTTTGGATGGAAAATATACACTGTGGTGGGCCCCACATGGGACCCACAATGATGTACGTGTCTTATATCCACCGTCCAGGCGGACGGTGGAAGCCCACCTTGATATTTGTGTTTTTCCTTCACCGTCTAGAGGACGGTGGAGTTGGAGCCCACCGCGTTGTGTTCTATCCGCGCTGTCCATCCCTGGACAGTGAGCCCCACCATGTTTATGTGTTATATCCACACCATTCATTCTGAATGGTGGGACCTACCCTTGACCGTGACCCTATGAATGATTTGGATTGCGAATAAACGTTGCAGTGGGCCCAAGGTCCACGTGACCTTATGAAAAGATTGGATTGCAAATAAACATTGCAGTGGGCCCTATGAACAGTTTGGATTGCAAATAAACACTATGTTGGGCCCCAGTTTGGATGAAAAATAAACATTTTATTAGGCCTATTTAATGTAATTTAAGGCCCATGGAAGTGGACCTATTTGATGTGTTCCAAGGTCCATAGGATTGGACCCATTTGATGTATTTTAAAGCCCAAGGGAGTAGGCCCATTTGATATGTATAAGGCCCATGGGTCAAGAACAATTTAATGTAATCTAAGGCCCACGGGTTATGACCCATTGCAATGCACATAAGGCCCATTGGTGCGGCCCATTTATGTGGCCCATTTGATGAATAAAAGGCCCATATGATACGGCCCATTTGATATATATGTAAGGCTCAATGGGATGAACCTAAGGTCCATTGCAATGTGTAAACCCAACACGGATTATATAACGATGTTTACGACAATCGTGCCTTGGGAGCAATGTTGGTTTGACGTCCACATTGTGAGTGTAATGTTGGTTGGATGTCCACATTACGACTCTCCTTAGGGCCCATTGTTAGGCCCATGCTTGTTGTGTATAGGCCGTCTAGGCCCATCTGCTTTGTAAGGATAGTGCATTATTTTATAACATGTTTACTATAGCTCCATGACTTATGATCATACGTATCATGTAAGGCCCACCCCCACAGCACATGATATTGTCCGCTTTGCCCGGCGGGCTCACGGCTTTAAAACGCGTCATTTAGGGTAAGGATACTGGTAACTCGCCCAGACCCGGTGCTCCCGTGGTCCCGCCCACATCAGCACCTACCCGTCCATGATATTGTCCAACCCAACCGCCATCAGAGTGCATAGCGGAGGTTTGGCCTGACGCACACACTTACACCACCCTCTAAGTTTTTGTAAGCTTATGCACAATTGTTGCGTGCACGTAGTGTTGGACAGCAGCAGCGCTGAGGCAGGAGCGTGTATCAGACCATTTTGGAGCTTTTGATCATCTTGTATTTCCTTTTTCGCACTGTAATTAAAAGATTTTGATATAATGGATATGTGGTGATGTTGTTTTGTGACTTGGTTATACTTGTGGTTATGCTCCATTACAAAAAAAAATTCATTCTGAAAATCCTCCTTGTAGGATCCCAGGATCGGAATCTGGCATTTGATTGTCAGGAGCCGAGAATGGGGCACTACGGGGGCTGTCGGCACCGGATTCGGCAATCGGGATTCATGTGAATCCGATTTTTGGGTTTAGGGTGTGACAGAAGTTGGTATCAGAGCATAACTTGGGAATACCTAAGGATCACATCACATATCTATTATAAACAAGTTTCAAACCCAAATGACTTAATGATTTTTCGACATGAACCCTTAACATTTTCGCCTTCAAGAATTCTCAAGGCTAATAGGCCATTGTTCCTTCCTGTAGGACGTTATGGCTAGAAAAATGACCCGAGGAATGCCGCTCCACCACCTGCGACTCCCGCACCACCACCCGCAGCAACAAAGACCTCAGAGGGGACCTGCACATCCCCAGCAGCCCCAGGGCAGATTTTATGCTGTCCAGCAGGACCCTCAGTCATCAGGAGCAGTTGTCAATGATTCATGTGACTTGACCCCTACACCATCTAGCTAGATTACTCATGAATGATGTGTCATGGGAGTTAGAGTCCGAAAATCGTGAGCGTTATCCCCATGTCTAAGGTGTTTGATTTTGATGATATGCTGTGTTTTGATCATATATGATGTTAAGTTCCCTATTTCCTTATGAATTGTGTTTAGATGGTAGCGTAAATTTTGAGGATAAAATTTTTATTAGGTGGGTAGAGCTGTAAGACCCGTATCCTAATCCGTACTGTTCCGTCACTTCCCGCGATCCTTCTCGTCAAATTTTGACAATCCGTGACCTGCAGTCGACGTTGCGCACGACCGTAAGTCGTATCCTATACGTTTGAGCCGGCTTAATCCGAGACTTGTATCATTGCGACCGCACCGTCGCCGCGGTTCCAATGCCACAACTCACGCACCGATCCTATACCCAGACGATGAGATGCGGACCCGTGTTCAGTTCGAGGAAAAACACCGCGTGTTACAAATTTCAAGAGAATCTCTACAAAGTGTCAAATCAATCTCATCAATCAATCACCCATCAATCACTTTATGTCAAGTACAAGCACCCATGCTTCCTTTCTCCACAAGTCAAGCAACCGCCAAAGTCAACTAACCTCTCACTTCACCCATCACTCACCTCACCCATCACTCACTTCACATCACTCCATCACTCTTACAACTCTCTCTCTCCCTCTCATTTCTCAACACTCCCAAGCCAAGCAAAAGGCTCCCACGTCCATGTATTTCTAAGAGAGAAAAATGACCTTGTGTGGCCCACCTTTCCCATCCCAAAAGCTTTAATCCTAGCCATCCATTTCCCATCTCCACCATCAAAGTGAAGCTCTAAAAGATAGGTGTTCCAACGGACCGAGTAGATCATAAGGTGGGTGCTTCTATAGGGTAGTTTACTTGTTTTTACGATGGGCCAAGTGAGGCCAACCGATCAATGGTGTGGATCTCACTTGGGTCCCTAAGATGTGGTCGATGGCCCATCTTGATCATCAAATCATTCCATGATGGGGCCATTCTCCATGGACCCCATCATGATGTTTACTTTTCTTGCATTAAGAGGTCATATAGACCGTTCATTTTTAGTGGAGAGGGATCTCCACTGTTGATCTTTTATTTGGAAGGCCCATATGCATTGGGACCCATTGATGTATAATTGGATGGTTGAAACGGAGGGCCCATAATGTGGGGGTCCCTCCATCACACGTGTGTCCCACTTTTCTCTCTCTCTCCCTCTCATTTTTATGTTGACGAGGCCATGTGGCCCACTTGAGTGAGCCCCACCATGATATATGTATTTTTTTTCCAAGTCGTCCATGAGTGGGGCCCATCTTAAATGTATCATTGTGGTGGCCCACCTAAACAGGGCCCACCTTGAATGCATTTGATAAGCCAAAAAAAAAAACACACTTCTAGACGCTGGACGTCGTTGGAAGTAAAACAAAAATATTGGCTTGGCTTTACAAGCCATTGGGGTGGGCCACTGTATAGGACCCATCTTGATGTATGTATACAATCCAAGCCGCCCATCCTCTTCCCCAACTCATTTTAGGCGTTAAGCCGAAAAATGAGGATGATCCGGATAACTAGTGGACCATAGTTTTAAAAATAGTATCATCACCGTTGAAATCTACCCAGATTTTTCTTACACGCTGGAAAATGTCCGATATTGGCCTTGATAGACTTGTCATGGGCCTTGGAATATAATGGTCGGAGTGGATTTATCATGTGTGGGCCCCAGGTATGAAAAACCGTAGAAAGACAGTTTTTCCAAAAATAAAAAATAAAGGAAGAAGAGGTGCAACGCCTTGCCAGGATGCTGCTGCCAGTGTCAGCGTGAAACGGGGCAGACCCACGGCTCTAGCCGTGGGCCCCACCCTGATGTTTATTCTCCATCTGAACCGTTCATACAGTGGGCCCTCAGTGCAGTGGGCCACCCTCCAAAAATCGAGCCCATCCAATGCTCAGGTGGCCCACGTGAGAGGAAACAGTGTGAATTGAACTCCACCATTGAAAACCTCTGTGGGTCCACAGGAGTTTTGAATCAAGCTGAAATTTGTATTTTCCCTTCAACCAGGTCTGCGTGACCTTATCAACGGGTTGGATGTCATATAAACATTATGGTGGGCCCCACATGGGACCCACACTGATATATGTATTTGGTTACCACCGTCCGTATGGACGGTGGAGACCACAGTAATGTTTGTATTTCCACGCCGTCCAGTAGACGGTCAGTGGAACCCCCACCATGGTATGTGTGTTTCATCCGCACCGTCCACGCCGCTGGACGGTGGGACCCCATTGATGTATGTATTTTATCAACGCCGTCCAGCCATTGGGCTTAGTGCTGTAAGGTCAGTGGACCCCATCCTTGATGCATGTGTTGCATCCCAACCATCCAACCCTTATGTGGACCCCCACTATGATGCAAGTGTGCATCCAAATCGTCCATTCAATTGGTGGCCGTATAATGTGGACCCCACCATGATGCATATGTTGCATCCAAACCATCCATTCATTTTATAAACTCATATTATGGCCTGAGTTAAAAATGAGTCAGATCTATGGTGCAAGTAGGGCCCACCTTGGTATGCGTATGGGCCCATATTGACTTAATTGTGACCATTCATTAAGGCCCACCTTGGTGCACACATAAGGCCTATGGGATTAAGCCCATTTGGCATATATAAGGCCCATGGGTTTGGGCCCATTTGACATATGCAATGCCCATGGGATCCGGCCCATTTGTTCACATATAAAGCCCATGGGATTAAACCCATTTGATGTGCATGGGACGCAAATGGAGTGACCCATTTGATATATTTAAAGCTCATGTGTGTAGGCCCATCTGATATATTTAAGGCCCAAGTTGTGAGGCCCACTTTGATGTATCTCAAGGCCCATGGGTCATGGACCATTGCAATGTACATAAGGCTCATTGGTGAGGCCCATTAATGCAGCCATTTGATGAATGTAAGGCCCATGTGATATGACCCATTTGATGTATCTAAGGTCCATGGGTCGAGGCCCAAAGGGATGTCCTTAAGGTCCATTGCAATGAGTGATTTCCCATGGTTCATGTAATGATATTTATAGCGGGTCGTGCCTAAGGAAAAATGTTGGTTTGACGTCCACATTGTATGTACAATGTTGGTTAAATGTCCGCATTATAACTCTCCTTAGGGTCCATTAATAGGCCCATACTCGTTACTATTCATCGCTTTATAACATGCTTAGTATAATCCCATGACTCATGCCCATACACATCATATGTATGCTTGATTTGAGTAGTGACTGATCATAACATATGCCATTGGGCAGACCATTTATGGGACCCGTTATGAGACGGAGTGCCCCACATGATCGCGCAGTACGCGCTATATTTCTGCATGATTTGATGGCGTGATTCACGCATCTCGCATATGTGTGACTTGATCACTGCACGCCCTATCGATATCAGGGCCGTGGCTCCACAGGTACATCGTGGATGGCCGTATTGGATACCGAAAATACTTGATTCTAGCACTGTGGGCACTTAGGATGTCCTTGGGTGAGAGTCTCAGAACCTTTTTGGTACTAGGAGATGCTCCAACGTCTAGACCAAGTGGATACATGAGTAGGACGAATACCAGTAGGCCACGTCTCCCACTGTGTCGTGGTCGGTTGGAAGGGGGTGTAGCCTTATCCGCCTGAGTGAGGGGGCTATAAGCTAGGCTGAGTTTGACCAGCTCACAAATGAGTCCGCTATCGATGAGCCGGGTAGGTATTGGTAGACTACTGGTCAGGCGGATAGTGAGATCTATTCCGCTTGCTTGACTATGCAGCTAGGGAGGTGGCAGTCTCTGCGAAGTGTATTAGACCCCGGTGATATCCAGAGAGGAACTGTACTGATATATGTACTTGATGAGTACCGACTTACTTGGATTGCATTTTATATATGACATTCGGCTATGTAAGCCTTGCATTGCATCGGTGTGGCCGATGGTATTCATGTCTCGCATCGCATGGCCTTAGTATGGCCGATAGCATTCATGCCTTGCATTACATAGCATTGGTATGGTTAGTTTTGTTCATGGACTTACCGCATACTTCCGCACTACTCTGATACTGTACACTTGGCGTTTGCCTTGCGCACACACTTACACCACCCTCTAAGCTTTTGTAAGCTTATGCACAACCGTTGCGTGCAGGTAGTGTTGGACAGCAGCAGCACTGAGGCAGGAGTGTGTATCAGACCATTTTGGAGCTTTTGATCATCTTATATTTTCTTTTCCGCACTGTACTTAAAAGATTTTGATATAGTGGATATGTGGTGATGTTATTTTGTGACTTAGTTATACTTGTGGTTATGCTCCATTACAAAAAAAAATTCATTCTGAAAATCCTCCTTGTAGGATCCCAGGATCGGAATCTGGCATTTGATTGTCAGGAGCCGAGAATGGGGCACTACGGATGCTGTTGGCACCGGATTCGGCAATTGGGATTCATGTGAATCCGATTTTCAGATTTGGAGCGTGACACATCATATATATGCCTGATATGGTAAGTGACTGATCATAGCAATGACTTCAAGTAGACTATTTATGGAATCCCGATTAGGCGATGTTTCCCTATATGAGCGCACGATATGCGTAGGATTGTTGCATGATTGGATAGTGTGATTCATGCATTGTATGACATGATTACTGTATGCCCTAGCGACATCGGGGCCGTAGCCTCCACAGACGCCTCGTGGTTGGCAGGATTGGATACCAGAAATTTTATTCTACATGCGGTGCTATAGATATCCCTGGGTGAAAGTCCCTAAACCCTTATGGTACCAAGAGGTTGCTCCAACATTTACACCGAGTGGGTAGATGAGCGTTGAGTGCCGATTACCAGATGGCTGCACTCTCCACTGTTTCGTGGTCGGTTGGAAGGGGGTGTGGCCTTACTCGCCTGAGAGTAAGGGGCAATGCTAGGCTAAGTTTGACCAGCTCGAGGAATGGGTCCGCTATCGACGAGTCGTGCCTGATATTAGTTGACGGATAGTGAGGTCTCTTCCACTTACCTTATTGAGCGCGATGAGGCGGCGATCTAGTTTAGAGTGTACTAGACCCCGGTGATATCCCAGATTTGAGCTGTATTGACATGTGGACTTAGATAAGGATTATATGCTTGACTTGCATCTTGCATCGCATAGCCTTGGTATGGCTCATGATATTATGGATCCATCTGCATATTCCACATTACTCATACTACTACCTTGCGCATACACTTTCACCACCCTCTAAGCTTTCTATAAGCTTATGCACGACCGTTGCGTGCAGGTGACGTTGGGGCGCAGAAGCGCTGAGGCAGGAGCACTTGCAGATCATTTTGGAATTTTTGTTCCTTACCATTATATTTCCCTTTATGCTCATTGTACTTGTAAAGTTTCTGATCATAGTGAAAATGTAATGGAGTTCTTGGTTGTTGTTTGTGGGTTATGCCTTTGGTTATGCTTATTACGAATCAAACTGACGTTGAAAATTCTCCTCGTAGCATCCCAGGATCGGAACCTGGCGAATGGGAGCTGGGAGCCAAGAATGGGGTTCTATGGAGGCTGTCGGCGCCGGATTCGGCGATCAGGAATTTTATGAGCCCGGTTTTTGAGTTTGGGGCGTGACAACCTATAACCTATCCCTAAACCTTAACCTATAACCTAATCTAAACCTATACTTATAAATCAAAACTATTCCCAAATCCCAAAACCTATAACCTAAACTCAATTCCCTAAAGCGAAACCTACACCTAATCTTAATCTCAACTAATTAACCTAAACTTAAAAACCCAAACTTAAACCCTATCCCGAACCTGAAACCGATTTCTTAAACCTAAACCATAACCCATTCTCAAATCCAAAAACCTATAACCTAAACCAAAACCAAAACTAAAACCTATAGCCTAAATCCAAACTCATTCTCAAATCCTAAAACCTATAACCAAAACTAAAACCAAAACCAAATCCAAAACCTATAACCTAAACCCGAACCCATTCTCAAATCCTAAAACCTATAACCTATCCTTAAACCTTAACCTATAACCTAACCTAAACCTATACTTATAACCTAAAACTATTCCCCAATCCCAAAACCTATAACCTAAACCTAACCTTTTCCAAAACTTATAACCTAAATTCAATTCCCTAAAGCGAAACCTATACCTAATCCTAATCTCAACTCCCTAACATAAACCTAAACGTAAACTTAAAAACCCAAACTTAAACCCAATCCCGAACCTGAAACTGATTTTCTAAACCAAAACCATAACCCATTCTCAAATCCAAAAACCTATAACCAAAACCAAAAACCAAAACCAAAACCTATAACCTAAACCCGAACCCATTCTCAAATCCCACCTATAACCTAAACCAAAACCAAAACCTATAACCTAAACTCGAACCCATTCTCACATCCCAAAACCTATAACTTAAACTCGAACCCATTCTTAAATCCTTAAACCTATAACCTAAACCTAAAATGAAACCTTATCCTAAACCCATAACCTATAACCTAAACCAAAACCTATAACCTAAACCAAAACTAAAACCTATAACCTAAATCCGAACCCATTCTTGAATACTAAAACCTATAACCTATCCATAAACCTTAACCTATAACCTAACCTAAACCTATACTTATAACCTAAAACTATTCCCAAATCCCAAAACCTATAACTTAAACCTAACCTTTCCCTAAACATATAACCTAAACTCAATTCCCTTAAGCGAAACTTACACCTAATCCTAATCTCAACTCCCTAACCTAAACCTAAACCTAAACTTAAAACCTCAAACTTAAACCCAATCCCGAACCTGAACCCGATTTCCTAAACCTAAACCATAACCCATTCTCAAATCGAAAAACCTATAACCAAAACCAAAACCAAAACCAAAACCTATAACCTAAACCCGAACCCATTCTCAAATCTCAAAACCTATAACCTAAACTGAAACCAAAACCTATAACCTAAACCCGAACCCATTCTCAAATCCCAAAACCTATAACCTAAACCTAAACCTATAACCTATAACCTAAACCTAAACCTAAACCTATAACCTATAACCTAAACCAAAACTTATAACCTAAACCAAAACCAAAACCTATAACCTAAACTCGAACCCATTCTCAAATCCCAAAACCTATAACCTAAATCAAAACCAAAACCTATGACCTAAACCCGAACCCATTCTCAAATCCCAAAACCTATAACCTAACCTAAACCTATACTTATAACCTAAAACTATTCTCAAATCCCAAAACCTATAACCTAAACCTAACCTTTCCCTAAACCTATGACCTAAACTCAATTCCCTAAAGTTAAACCTACACCTAATCCTAATCTCAACTCCCTAACCTAAACCTAAACCTAAACTTGAAAACCCAAAATCAAATCCAATCCCGAACCTGAACCCGATTTCCTAAACCTAAACCAAAACCCATTCTCAAATCCAAAAACCTATAACCTGAACCAAAACCAAAATCTATAACCTAAACCATAACCCATTCACAATTCCCTAAAGCTATAACCTATAACCTATAACCTAAACCTAAACCTTTAACATAAACCTAAACTTAAAACCTAAATGTATTATCAAATCCTTAAACTCAAACCTACACCTAATCCTAATCTCAACTCCTTAACCTAAACCTAAACTTGAAAACCCAAATCTAAACCCAATCCCGAACCCGATCCCGATTTCCTAAACCTAAACCTAAACCTATAATCAAGTTCCCAAAAGCTATAACCTGTAACCTAAACCTAAACCTATAACCTTAACCTAAACCAAAACTTGTAACTTATAACCTAAACTTAATTATAACCTATAGCCTAACCTTAACTTAAACCTTAACATAAACCTATAACCTAAACCAAAACCAAAACCTATAATCATATGGTGAGATCATTTCTTTTGTGTCAATTTCATTCCTCTTTGAGTTTTTTTTTTTTTTTTAATAATTCATTAAGGAAAAAAAAATGTTATACATGATGTACTTCTTTCACTTTGTCTTTGTTTTTCCCAATGGGCATTCTAATTTATGTATGACATGATTGTTTGTAGGATGATGGAATATATGAAGCTGTTGAAATTTCAGTGTGAAGTCAAGCACATTTCTCTAATGAAGCCAAAGATTTATATTTTCAGCATTATTGTAATTGTAATTGTAATTGATTGAATGATTTGGATTGTAATTGATTGTAATTGTAATTGATTGAATGAAGGATTGAAATTTGATTGTAATTGAATGAATGAATGAGTGATTGCAATTGAATAAATGAATGATTGTACAGGTGGTAATTGAATAAACAAATGATTATATATAATTTTGTAAGGTACAAAATAGCTACGGATATTGATCGTAGCCATTAATCTAACAAGAGTAGCCTTTATAATTAGGATATATTGCTACAGACTTTTAGATACAAATAATATCTGTAGCCATTAATTTGACAGGTGTAGCCTTTTTAATTTAGGCATATTGCTACGGACTTTTAGTTACAAATAATATCTGTAGCCATTAATCTGACAGGTGTAGCCTTTTCAATTTAGGCATATTGCTGCGGACTTTAGCTACAAATAATATCCGTAGCCATGAATCTGATAGGTGTAGCCTTTTCAATTTTGGCATATTGCAATGGGGTTTTAGCTACAAATAATATCCGTAACTACCTGAAGTTTTCGCTACAGATATAATTGCTACGGATTTTATCTGTAGCTATTGGACTCTATAGCTACGGATTAAATCAGTAGCCATAGGTTTAAGACCTATTGTAATGAATGCTTTTAAGTAAGGTGAGACTACATATAATTCATCGATATTGATGCTGCAAACCATGCACATCATATTTTAGTAATCTCTCTCTCTCTCTCTCTCTCTCTCTCTCTCTCTCTCTCTCTCTCTCTCTCTCTCTTCATTCTGACAATGTGGACAATGATTGTCTTGTCATTGGAAATGGTAATGTGATAAGAAACGTAGAAGGAGAAAAATATTCTCGTCTGCTTTGTATTTTCTATTGATAGCATATATTTACAGAACAATCACGGTACTATATTTGTACAACTAAAATGGTGCTACATATGGAATGTACTATGAGCTGTACACGACTGTGTTTGATATGAGGCTTGATTTGTGCAGTTATTCCATAACTGTCAATACTCCCCCTCAAGTTGGAGCATAAAGATTTGTAATGCCCAACTTGGATATGAAGAAGACAAATAATTCGCGACCCAAATGTTTTGTGAAGAGATCAACTTGTTGTTAGGAAGTGGGTGAATAAGCGGGAGTAAGAAGACCAGCATGAATATGCTCACGCACCAAGTGGAAATCAATCTCTATGTGTTTGGTATGTTCATGGAAAACCAGGTTGCATGCAATGTGAATGGCAGCTTGATTGTCATAGTGAAGTAACGCAAGGTGAGAATGAGAGATTGTGAGATCATGAAGAATAGAGCGTAGCCATTTAATCTCACAAGAGTTATTGGCCATGACACGATATTCAGATTCAGCAGAAGAGCGAGAGACAGTAGATTGCTTCTTGGTACGCCAAGAGATGGGGCTATCGCCAAGTTTGACAACAAAGCCAATGGTGGATCAACGAGTCCTAGGGCAACTGACCCAGTCAGAGTCTGTCACGCCCCAAACTCGAAAACCGGGCTCACAAAATTTTTGATTGCCGAATCCGGCGCCGACAGCCTCCGTAGAACCCCATTCTCGGCTCCTAGCTCCCATTCGTCAGGTTCCGATCCTGGGATGCTACGAGGAGGATTTTCAACATCAGTTTGATTCGTAATAAGCATAACCAAAGGCATAACCCACAAACAACAACCAAGAACTCCATTACCTTTCCACTATGATCAAAAACTTTATAAGTACAATGAGTATAAAGGGAAATACAATGATAAATAACAAAAATTCCAAAATGATCAGCAACGTGCTCCTGCCTCAGCGCTGCAGTGATCCAACGTCACCTGCACGCAACGGTCGTGCATAAGCTTACAGAAAGCTTAGAGGGTGGTGAAAGTGTGTGCGCAAGGTAGTAATATGTACATGCAATGTCAGAGTGATGCGGAATATGCAAATGGAACCATGATATCATGAACCGTACCAAGGCTATACAATGCCAGACATGAATGTATCGGCCATCCCAAGGTCATGCGATGTACAATGCAACTCAAGCATACAGGTCCTCATCTATGTCCACACATTAATACCGCTCAAAATATGGAATATCATCGGGGTCTAGTACACTCTAAACCAGATTGCCGCCACATCGCACGTAATAAGGTAAGTGGAAAAGATCTCACTATTCATCTGCCAATATCGGGCGCGACTCGTTGATAGCGGACCCATTCCTCGAGCTGGTCAAACTCAGCTTAGCATTGTCCCCTACACTCAGGCGGGTAAGGCTGCACCCCCTTCCAACCGACCACGATACAGTGGAGAGCACAGCCAATTGGTATTCGGCACTCAGCGCTCATCTACCCACTCGGTCTAGACGTTGGAGTAACCTTTTGGTACCATAAGGGTTTAGGGACTTTCACCCAGGGATATCTATAGTACCACATGTAGAACAAGATTTCTGGTATCCAATCCTGCCAACCACGATGCTTCTGTGGAGGCTACGGCCCTGATGTCGCTAGGGCGTACAATAACCATGTCACATAAATGCGGAATGCATGAATCACGCTATCCAGTCATGCAACCAATCCTGCGCATATCGTGCGCTCATGTAAGGCAACACCGCCTAACCGGGAGCCCATAAATAACCTGTCCGAAGGCAAATGCTATGATCAGACAACTCTCACGTCAAGCATACATATGATGCGTATGATCATGAGTCATGGAACTGTACTAACATGTTATAATAAAATGAACTACCTTACAATGCAGATGGACCTGGACGGCCTATACATGATAAGTACGGCCCAGTAATGGGCCCTAAGGAGAGTCGTAATGTGGACATCCAACCAACATTATACTCGCAATGTAGACGTCAAACCAACATTTGCTTCCCAGGCACGATCTTTGTAAACAGCGCTAGATAGACTGTATGGGAATTACACATTGCAATGGACCGTAGGCTCATCCCATTGGGCCTTACATATATATCAAATGGGCCATATCTTATGGGCCTTTTATTCATCAGATGGGCCACGTAAATGGGCCACACCAATGGACCTTATGTACATTGCAATGGGTCATAACCCGTTAGGCCTTAAATACATCAAATGGGCCTCAACCCATAGGCCCTAATACATCTCAGTGGGTCTTACAAATATAACAAAGTGGGCCTCATCCATGGGCCATAAGTACATCGAATGGCCTCGTAACTTGGGCCTTACACCCACCTCAAAGTGGGCCCCAATGGACTACCACAGATATATTTAAGATAGGCCTCATAACATGCCAAGGTGGGGTCCACTTGGACTATGGATCTGGCTCATTCTTTATGTTCATGTCATAAAATGGGCTGTCCAAATGGATGGATGGATTGGATGCAACCCACACATCAAGGTGGGGGCCCACATGAAGGCCCACCATCATGTATATTATATGTAATATAATATATAAACTATATATGGTATATATATACAATACTACATATAATATAATATTTTATATATATATATATATATATATATATATATATACGTACACACATACACAATCCTACATGTGGGGTAGGTCCCACCATTAAATCACACGTGCCACAAGGTGGGACCCACAACTCCCTGAACGTATATGAGATAGAGAGATTTTGAGAGAGGCAGAGAGAGAGAGATATTGAGAGAGAGGTAGAGAGAGAGAGAGAGAGAGCACGTGGCCCTTCTCACCTTTTTCTTTCTTTTCTTTTCCTACTCCTCCCTAACACAACAGAGGTGGGTCCCACGTAGGGCCCACCACCATAGCATATATATACATATATATTTAATATAATAATATATATATAATATATGAAAAACGTCCAGGCCATGGCCTGGACGACCGAGTACATCAAGGTTGGGCCCCACACATGGCTTCCACCGAATGTTTATTGCCGTCCAACCTGTGGACAAGATCACACAGATCTTAGTGAAGGGAAGACACAAATTTTGATCTTAATCCAGAGCTTCCGTGGCCCATGAAAGGGTTCTAATGGCAGAAATCTAGTCCCACTGTTTCCTGCAGAGTGGGCCACCTGAGTGTTGGATGAAGCTCATTTTTTGAGGGGGCCCACCTCAGGGGGTGGCCCACCATATTAACGGGTTGGATGACGAATATACATCATGGTGGGGCCCACAAGTGGAGCCGTGGGTCTCTGACCTGCGGACGTACGCCCGCCCGGCGCTGCACGCTGTTGCATGCAGCGTGCTGCCAAGTACAGAGAGGGAGGCATGCCTCTAAGAAAAAAAACGAAAAAATCTTGTTTTTCTGAGGTTTTTTATACGTAGGGTCCGTTTTTCAGAAATCCATCCCGGCCATTGCGTTCAGCGGCCCGCAACAGTCGAAATGAGTCCAGAGTTTAAATTTTTTTGATGCATGGACAGTAAAACAAAACAAGATAATGATTTTGAATGGTAAAGGTGCAACTTTCTAATGCCATGGCCCACCAGACCTTCCAACCAGCCCCATCATTGGCTCAACGCCTAAAACGGGATGGGTAAGAGGATGGACGGCTTGGATCTAGAATAAACATCAAGGTGGGGCCTACACAAGGGGACCACCCAAAGTCCCTTACTTCATTCCTTTTTTCTTTTCTTTCCTTTGAAATGTCCAGCGTCTCAGACGCTGGACGATTTTAGTATTTTATATATTTTTTTTAATGGTGGGCCCTGATGAAGTGGGCCACCACTGATTGGTGACATGGATTCAACATCTAAGGTGGGCCCCACTTGAATAAAAATAATTACATCAAGGTGGGATCCATTCAAGTGGGCCACAATCCTATAGCATAAAAATAACATAAAATAAAATAAAAGCAATAAAAGAGAGAGAGAGAGAGAGAGAGAGAGAGAGAGAGAGAGAGAGAGAGAGAGAGAGAGAGAGATATGGAGAGTGGGACACGGCTTGTGATGGAGGGACCCCGACATTATGGGCCCTCCCTTGCAATGATTCATACAATAAACGGATCCCTTTGAACATGGGACTGTAAAAAAATGTAAATGAACGGTGGAGATCCATTCTCCACCGATATGGACGGTCTAGATGACCCCTTTCTAAATGAAAATAAACATCATGATGGGGTCCATGGAGAATGGCCCCATCATGGAATGATCATGGTGATCCAAGTGGTCCATCGGTCACGTATTAGGGTCCCAAGTGAGATCCACACCATGGATCGGTGGGCCTCACTTGGTCCACCATAAAAATAAGTAAATCTACCCTATAGAGGCACCCACCGTCCGATCTTCTCGCTCCTAGGGGTTCCTTGGCACCTTAGCTTCAACTTCAATGGTTAAGATGAAGAATGGAGGGTTGAGATGGGAGATTTTGGGGTAGGAAGGTGGGCCACTTGGAGTTTAGGAAAGCTTGAGAATTTCCATACGTATGGACCCTTGTTCCTTGGAATTTTTGAAATGAGAAAGAGAGAAAGAGAGAGAGAGTGATGTAAAGGGAGAGAGAGAGAGAGTGATGGATGGATGGGTGAGTGATGGTTGTGTAAGAAAAGCTTGACTTTTAAGGCTTTTGTGTAAGAGAGGTATGAGAGATGAAGACTTTTGTGCCTTTTTGTGTAAGAGAGGTATGGGAGATGAAGACTTTTATGGTTGCTTGGAAAAAGAGATGGAAGTGATGTGTACTTGACATGTGATGGATTGATGGGTGATTGATTGGTGGGATTGATGTGATTGATGTGACACATCGTAGAGATTCCCTTGGGTTTCGCAACGCGCAGCGTTTTCTCGCACCGAACGTTGGCCCACATCTCTTGATCAGGGTATCGCCTCGGCGCGTGAGTCACGGCGTCGGAACTGCAACGACGACGCGGTCGCTATGGTATTGGTCTCGAGTTGAGTCGACTCGAGTTGTCGGCACATGAATCAGGGTCACGCGTCGATATCGATTAAGGGTCGAAGGTTGTCGAAATTCGACCGGTAAGACCGCGGAAGTGTACAAAAAGGTACGGACCAAGATACGGTTCTTACAGAGTCACAATAGGCAGATAATTGGAAATTGCATGCTGAAGAGAAAAATAAGTCATAACCGGGAGTGGTCTTCAAATACCGAAGTAACCAGAGGGCGGCTTGATGATGGGGCGCACGAGAAGCATGCATAAACTGGCTTAAAAGATTAACTGTGTAAGCAATAATATTTAGACGTGAAATGTTCAGGTAGATGAGACGACCAACCAAGCGGAGGTAAGAAGCTGGATAAATAAAAGGGGTACCATCAGTGTCATTGAGATTAAGATGCTGCTCCATAAGAAAGTAAGCAGGGCGAGAACCAAGTTGACCAACATCAGAGAGAATGTCTAGAATGTATTTGCGTTGGTTGAAAAAAAATTCCAACAGGTGAATGTGCTATTTCAATGCCAAGAAAATACTTCATATCCCCTAGGTCTTTGATCTTGATTGTAGTAGCCAAGTGGTTCTTGAGAGTAGTGATGGTCGATAGGTCATTGCCAATAACAAGAATGTCATCAACACAAATCAGGATGGCAGTGAACACAGTACCCCTAGTCTTGGTGAAGAGACTATGATCAACATTAGATTGAGAAAAACTTGCCAAGGTAAGAACGACAGATAGTTTGGAGTACCATTGGTGAGAAGATTGTTTAAGACCATATAAGGATTTGTGCAAGCGACAGAAACGCTTCTCCCCCTGATGGCAATAACCAGGAGGTGGATGCATGTATACTTCTTCATCAAGATCACCATGAAGGAAGGCATTGTGAACATCCAATTGGTGTAAAAACCAACTTTTAGCTGCAACTATAGCAAGAAGACAGTGAAGTGTAACAAGTTTAGCAACTAGAGCAAAAGTATCATGATAATCCAAACCTTCTACCTGGGTGTAACCCTTGGCAACCAACCGAGCTTTATGACGTTGGATGGATCCATCGGCCCTGAGTTTCGTTTTGTAAACCCACTTACAACCAATGGGTTTTTTGTTGGGAGGAAGGGGTTCGAGAGTCCAGGTATGGTTGGCTTCCAAGGCTTTCATTTCATCAACCATAGCAGCCCGCCAGTGAGGAACATGAAGAACAGTTTGAGAAAAAAGGTGAGGGTCATGAACATTTTTGAAAACATAGGTGAGAAAAGAAAAGTGGTTAGGACTAAAAAATGATAAGATAGAAAATTAGGTAAAGAATGAACCATAACTGAGAAAGTTTGTAGATCGGGAGTGAAACATGAAGGCTCTAGGAGGTCTGAGCAGATATAGTCTTGAAGGTAGGAAGGACGAATGATCTGGCAGTGTGGCCGAGAGGAGGCAGTGGGAAGGTTGGGTTCAACGGGTTCAAGAGAAGGGTTATTAGTGGGATGCTCGTGGGGAGGAAGTGTAGGAAAGATATGGATGGGGTCGATAGAAACAGTAGGGACAATGGGTGGGGTGTCTGTGAGGTTATAAGCTGTAGGGTCAGCATAAGGAAAGACAGTCTCAACTAACCGAACATCTCGTGAAGAAAAAATTTTCTTGGTTTCTATGCTATATACATGATAGGCGGAGTGACTAAGAGAATAACCAAGGAAAATGCAAGGGGAGGCACGTGGTGAAAATTTCTCACGATGAATGTTCAAAGCATGTGCATAGCATAGACAACCAAAAATACGAAGATGTGCATAAGTGGGGGCTTTATGAAAAAGAAGTTCACATGGAGTTTTATGATATAGAGAGACCGACGGGGTACGATTAATCAAATACGTGGCAGTTAAGATGCATTCACCCCAAAAAGTGATAGGTAAACAAGCTTGAAAATGTAAACAACGAGCAACATTTAAGAGGTGACAGTGTTTTCGATCGGCAACACTATTTTGTTGAAGAGTTTCAACACAAGTATGCTCATGAAGCACATTGTGATAAAAAAAGAAGTTTTGTAGGCGATGAGCTAAAAATTCCTGACCATTATCGGTGTGAATTCATTTTATGTCAAAATGGAATTGGGTTTTGATCATTAAAAAAAATAAATTTGTGAGACAAGAAAAAGTGTCTGATTTAAATTTCATAAGATTAACCCAAGTAATATGAGAATAATCATTTATAATACTAAGAAAATAATGTGCACTAGAATGAGAAGGTGTGGCATAGCCACTCCATATATCACAGTAAATACGATCAAAAGGATTTGCACTTTTATTTTCAACCAATGAAAAAGGTAAACAAGTATTTTTAGCACAAATACAAATATCACAACGAGCATCTTTATTCAAATCAGAGAGATCTTTCGGGGCACAAGGAAGTGAAGTATGACCTAAACGAAAATGTCGTAACGGGTGGGCAGTAGAGTCGGTATGAAGAGCAATGTGCCCGGGGTTCAAAGGTGATATAGACCTCCACGTTCCTCACCCACTCCAATCAGCTTCCTCGTGTGTTAGTCTGAAAAACGCAAAGAGATTGAGTAGAAAAAATAAGGCAAGAGGCGGCTTTAGTAAGTTGGCTAACAGAAATAAGATTGTATTGAAAACCAGGGACAAATAACACATTAGTGAGCTGAAAGGAGTGAGATAAAACAAGATTGCCCATGTGAGTGACTTAAGTTGTGGCCCATGTGGGTAAAGTGAGGGACTGCGAGTGAGTCGTAACATGGGTAGCTTGAGGCAAAAAATTAATAGAAACCACATGCGCTAAAGCACCCATGTCAAGGACCTAAGGTAGGGAAGACATAGAACCAGTGAGTGATAAAAGGCTAAAGGTACCAAAAAAATCATCCACACGGCTTGGCTGAAGAAGACTCATCAATTGTCGATATTACTCAGTGGAGAGGCCAGGGATTACACTTACAGTGGAAGGAGAGGATGCCCAAGATACTGCATTGGCTGAGACAATTGAAGCAGTTGTGGCAGTAGGCTTCTGCTTAGGCTTGGAGGTATTCCAATGGGCTGGGTATCCAATAATCTCATAGCAGCTCTCAACAAGGTGACCTTCTTTTCTGCATTTGATACACTTCTTGCCATTTTTTGCTCTGTTGTGGACTGGATTGGAAGAGCAAGAAACAGTCATGGTTGTGTTGTCAGGTGTGGGTAGGAGTGGTAGATGAAGGTGGCGTTGTGTCTTCTCTTGATGAACAGTAGTATATGCTTTGGCAATGGAGGGTAGAGGATCCATACCTAGAATTTGGCTCCTGATATTGTTGAAGAAATCATTAAGGCCCATGAGAAAATGGAATAAATGTTTTGTGTTTTCCTTTGTTGAAGCATTTTCTCGAGCACTACATGTGCAAGAGTTAGGTTCCTTTATATTGTGTAATTCATCTCAAAGTCCTTTGATGGTGTTGTAGTAGGTTGTAACAGTCATGGAATCTTAATGTAAATTGATAAGATTACGCTTGAGGTGATATAACCGCGGGTGATTGCTTTGAGAGAATTGGTGGTCTAAGTCTTTCGATACTTTAGAAGGATTTTGACCATATATCAAGCTTTGCCTTAGAGATTTGTCGATGGAGTTGAGTAACCAAGAAAGAACCATGCTGCAGCACCTCTCCCACAATGTAGCTATGGATGCATCTGCATGTTTTGTTAAAGTGTCATCAATGACAACAAGTTTATTTTCGGCATTGAGAATCATATGCATGGAACGTCGCCATGAGGGGTAATTGTCGCCGGTGAGAAGTTCTGGAACTAAGGTTGCTCCAGGGTTGTTGGCAGCAATTAGAAAATATGGTGAAGTGAGATCATTGATGAGTTGGGATGGAGTTTGGCTGAGTTTAGCCATGGAAACAGAAACGTTAGATATCTTGAAGAACGAGACGCTTTGATACTATGATAAGAAATGTAGAATGAGAAACATATTGTGGTCTGCTTTGTATTTTCTATTGATAGTGTATATTTACAGAACAATCACAGTTTTATATTTGTACAACTAACACTACAACAAAAACCAGCTTAGACGACGATGTGCGGGGCTGATTTAGCGGCGCTAATTAAAATTAGGCGTCGGTCACCGATCGGGTATAAATACCGCACGTACCAAAAGCCTAACCCCCTTTTCTCCCCTCCCGACGCTCTCTCTCTCTGTCACGACTCTCTCTCTCTCTCTATCTCTTTCTGTCTAGATGCAGCGACAGCCATCGCCATCTCCACCTCTACTATACCTTTCTCAATCGACCCTCTCTCTCTAGTTCCCCTTTTCCCTCTCTCAATCGACCATCTCTCCTCGTTTCCCCTTTCTCAATCCACCTCTACTCCTCTAGGGTTTCTCTCTCTCTCTCTCTCTCTCTCTCTCTCTCTCTCTCTCTCTCTTAGGGGTTTTTAATCTCTTCTCTCTCTTTTAACATGTCTAAGGATGAGATACGAGGATCTCTGCAATCCGATGTATGATATGGACATCAAGGAAGCCTTAGCCACTTGCATCTCAAGCATTCAATGGATCTCTCCATAAAGCACGAATATCTCCCCGAAGATCTACAGGTCGTCTCTCTGTATATATCTGTCATCCATCTATTAGATCGATTTTTATTTTTTTTCCCAGATTTTGTCTATGACTGTAGGTTATAAAACGAGGTGCAAATGATTGAATCTGTGAAGTTTTCATCAATCTTTAAAAAAAAAAAAAAAAAAAAAAAATTGGTTATGTTATGCTTTGGCACCTTACATGCTCAATTAAATGCCAAACGACCCAAACTTGCTGTATTGTCAAGAAATCTTCTGTATTTGTGCCATTGATTTGGGTTTCTTGTGTCCCGTTTGTCTCTATCATACACACAGTTAAAAAGTTTTGGAATGTAATACTCTGCTGCATTCGCCATTTATTACAGGTTCTTTCTAAACGATATTAATTACATTATCCTCATGTCCATAGCTAATTTAATGAAAGAATTTAATCTTATGTTTCAGCTGGTCCACTACATACGATGATTTACTAACAACCAGTCAGCCTTTTCCACAACCAATCACATTACTTGTAAGCTTTCTAAGATATATCTCCTCCCAATGGCATGTTTTGGTACCTATCCTAAATTCCAAGCTAATTTAATCTATATGTTAATGAAGATTGATAAGGTCATCAACAAGGACATGTATGTTATCCTCTGATTTTCAGATTTTATAAGTGAGACCCATGGTTCAGAGGTCCAGACCATTGTACGAATGCAACTCACTGTGGATGGATGCCATCTCAAAAATTTCCTCTAATGCAACCCACTGTGGACAAAGGCTGTATTATAGGCAGAATGATGAGATTTCTGGCACTTTTTCATTTTGATAAACACACACACACACACAAGAAAGATATCATATGAATGCATGGTGGAATGGGCATTCTCGTTACTTTGTTAGCAAGGATACTTACATGCATTCTCATTCCTTTGACATCCAAAAGGTGTCTAATAGCTACATAAATTACGTCTCTTTCTTTCTTTTTTTGTTTTGTTTTTAATGCATCGTAGGAATTTCATTAAAAAGACAGGCTCGAATCCAAGGTTACTTCAAACATGAGAAATTTTAATTCAGAAAAATATGGTTGCTTTGTGATTTTTTGACTTTTGAATCAAATCTTAGTATAGAACGTCTTTAATATAATGGAATATCAGAGAAATGAAAAGATGACTGTAGAAATTGTAAACTTCTCTGTCCTTCTGCATATGCCACTTCAGTCTCCTTCCTGCTTCTGTATTTCCTTTTAAAATAAAACAAAACAGATAGAAAGATAGAGCATATATACATCAGAGAAAGAAGAAAATAGAAAAAAAAAAAATTTTTTAAAATACTGCTTTTAGTATTAATTTTAAGTTTTACTTGTACCAATGTAATTAGTTAGCTCAGGAGTTGAATTGTTGAATTAACAATGACAGACTCTCATAAGGTACTCAAATGCCCTGTCATCAAATTAGTGTCAGACATGAATCAATTAGTGATGGAAGGTAATGTCTGGTGGGCAGGGACGTTTTTAGAACTCTTGCCAATCTACCACTTAAAAAGGCAACCTGAAATCACTAGGAGAAAAGGTTAAGATGACGATGATGATTATGGCTTTTCTTCTTCTTCTTCTTCCACCTCTTTTACGTTCTTTCAATATGGAAATCAAAGAAAGATAAGTACATGTCAAAAGAAATGAAGAATATAGAAAGAAAAATACATTTGATATGAGTTTTGAATTTTAAACTATGCTACTCAACTCCAAAGTTAATTGCTTATGCTATAATTGTTTACTTCTTTCTTTTCTTACTCAAGAATCATTAACATGCTGATTTCTTGGTGATGATGGTGTGGAAGACTTTCCTTGTCTCGAAGGATTTTGGAGTCTTTACCGCTTCGGTATTCACCGTCCTTCATCCAGAGAGGTTGCTGGGATTCATAACATTAGGTGTGCCATTTATCCTTCCTGGTTCCAAAACCGTCAGCAAAGATCTCCCCAAAGGCTTCTATGTATTGAGGTGGCAGGTAATGTAGTTTCCCTTTTATTGTGCCATCTTGGGAGGAATTGGTACTGAATGAAATATGTTATGCTAATTGTTGGATCTGAAATCTGCTAGAGAACATTAAAGCTGCACACAACATCGGCCATACTGAAATTGAATTCGAAAAAAAGAAAAAAGAAAAAAAGAAGTGGAAGCACTTGTGAAGATTTCACCAAACTAAGGCAAATGATGCTTATCACCTTTAACGCATTGATTGCTTCCAACAGAAGCAAATCGGAATTTCTCTGTAATGTAGCTGTTAGAAATTCCATGGGTTTCAACTTTTTACACCTTAAAATTGAGGGTTGTAATCTTTCAAAGTACCCTTTCTACAGTCAAGTAAAATGTCAACCTTTCATGAACAATTAGCAAGGATTGTGAATCAAAATTTAGGCTTAAAGCTTAAAAATCAAGCTAACTTGTAATTCAGGTAGCTATACCAAGGAAAATAATTTGGAGGGTGACCGTTATCTAGTACACTTTTTTAATCATGTGGTTTATCTGAATCACATATGAAGAGTGAGGATAATTTTTGATGCCTTAGCGTAACATGAGGTGACACACCTCATAACTCGCATGATTTTTTGATGAAAATTCTTAAATTAAGGTATTTCAAACATTTAATTATTTAACTTCAAAAAAAAAAAGCCTTTAATAGGCTCAGCTGTAACCTTTTAAGCCAGATATGACTGAGGCTGGACTAAGGCTAGGGCTTATGAAATCAGGGCATAGCTGGGCCAAACCCAGACCTAGGCCTAGCTGCCACTACAGCAAAAAAGAGTAACAGCCTGTTGTAACTAATAAGCACTGTTTTGGTACATCCAATCTTGTGATTTGGTGAGCTGCTGTACACTAAGCATACAATGCGTCAGCCGTTGATAAAATTTGCTATGATATTCTTACAGTTATTACTAGCTCTTGATGGTATTTTCTAGGTGGCCAATCATAAAACTTTTCTCCTTAAAGTCCTTAAATACTCCTCTGCGTAGAATATGCTGAGATATCTTTTCTCCTTAAAGTCCTTCCAGGTGAGATCCTAGCCATATGGGTTCTAAATCAGTTGAATATTTGCTAGAATCTTCGGTATGATTTCATTTTTCAGGATTTCACTTGCATGACTTGGAGCTACGAAATTCAGAGGTTGAGCAACCAAGGACCTCAGCAGTTGAAAATGTGCATAAGCAACCTTTTGTAATTTGTAAGTAATTGTCATATAATTTTAACTCATTTATGTGCATCCTATTCTCAACAAATATCTTTAATGATAAGCAATGAATATCTTATTTGAACTACTTTTGTAATCTGTTATTCGTGATGGGTAAGCTGAACTTTATATCCATCTTATTTTAATGTCATGTTTTAGTGTTTTATGGAAAATTTTGATGGATATGCTGAACTTTTATCTGCACTTCACTCACTAGGGGATGGGAGTCATTCACTTGCATTTCTTATTTTAATGTCATATTTTAGTGTTTAATTGAAATTTTTGATGGGTAAGCTGAACTTTTATTTTGATGTGCATTGCATTTAGGAAATAATTCAAAGTATGCAAAAGAACAATAAAATCACAGATCACTCCATGATTTACATCCTTTGTTGGGTACAACAGTTGGGAAATTTCAGTTTATTGCATGCCATTGCTGTATTTATCTTCTTAACTGTATATGTGTACTTGTGTAGGCCACCAATTGAAATTGTAGGAATCTCCCATTGAGGATACTTTGGGGTCATTGTCCATCCTTTGTTGGGCACAACAGACCAATGGTCTGGATTACTGAACCATAGACCCCAGTTTTATTTTTGGATAGTGATTGTAATTTACAAGCTTGGTTTTGTCAAGGTGATTACGAAATTAGATTCTTGCTAAGTAGGATTTATCATGTTGCCATTCCTGCTAATTTGGTGCTGCAAAAGTATAGGTCATTTTGGATTTCAATCTTCTGTCATTCAGATTGAGTTATATAATAAAGTATTCTTCATGTATAAAATGGTTCACTAAAATATACCAACACCATCTAAATTACCTGGTGCTTTCACAGGATTAGGGACTTCAGTGAATGGGCTCAGTGTCTTTTACTTGACTTGGTCTCCAGATATATACCCTCAGATAGCAATGAGATATTTGACATAATGAATCTCCTTGAGGATAGTCTGGATTTTCATGTACGCATACGATTTTTATGGTGGATGAGTCACCACCTGAATCTAGCCCTCCACTGCATGAGATTTCAAGCTTTGACAAAGTGGGAGCAGCACTAGATGACGGAAAATGGTGATATTATCAATCATACAGCAGAGTATTGATGAGTTACTCTGTAGTTGAGGCTTTTGTGCAATGTTGCTGCTACCGCTTTACTAACTAGTATCATACTCACTGCTTGCGTTGTTGGCCCATCCAAACTTTATACTTGAAATGTAAACAAGAAAGATAAGGCAGCTAGATAGAAAGATTTCACAGTTTATTCAGCTCCGTTTGCCAAAATGCTAGAATTATGAAAATAGCAAATATTCATTCTGATCCTATTAATCTTCAGAGAAGTTATATTATGCTTGAGTCAATAACTCGTATGCCCTTTTTTTCCTATTGACGCTCCAATTTTGTTATCTCTTTGAAAACATGTCCTTTAGAATTTTCTGTGCAAAGAGGTTACAATCCATGCCACTGTTACTTGCAGGTGACACTGAGCCTGTGAAAATGTTTGTGCGAACGACAAATCTGTTAAACAATCAAATCATCAATTACCGCTGTGATCCTTCCGAGAAATGGCTTGTTTTGATTGGCATTGCTCCTGGTGCACCTGAGGTATATCTGTGAAGAATGTGTTATTTATGTATTCCTGTTGAGAATGCTATAGGAGGAAAAGATTTCTCTCTCACACTACAACAAAAAGAGGTAAAACTGGCATTTGCGTTATTCCAGATTATCTTGATGTATATGGGAATTGATTCATTGGATAGAGTGGCTCCTTTGAGTTAGAAGAGAGGATTGGGCATGCTAGAAATGTTTATAAGCAAACCATAAAGCGCTCGAAACTACTTGATGAACATTTTGTGCAGATTTGCATGCTCTTTCTTCGTCATAGGTTTCTTTGTTTCAATTTCTATTGTTGGTTTGTTTATTTCTACAGGCAATGGTTGATAAAGGCATAGGAAATAATGTATTTGTGTGCGTCTTCCATGCTTCGTAGTATGGATATTGGGGATAGTTATCTGAGCATGTTCTTTGTGTAGCCCATGGGGTGAATGTTGATCCTGAAATCCAAACCTTTGCATTGAATGCATGGGATGCTCTAAAGCCTCCTATGAAGGTTGGACGTAGGCAAACAATTCATGCACATGAGGAGATTGAAGCTCTGTTGATTGGTAGAAAGCTTGGGACCATAGTGTTTTTCTTGGATGAGATGTTTAAAGAAATTACATACAACATGGCAACAACTGTTACTGAACTCTAAATAGGTTGCACTCAAATGACCTGACCCGCCACACCAAAGATCTTTGTATATCCATTGATTCTTTCACTTTACATGTGGCATACATGTATTGATCCAAACTCAAATCATTGGGCCATCTTTAGACGAGGTGGGGCCTCAAATTCAGATTCTTTGGTAGGTCAAATGATCCCAATCCAACTGGTAGGATTGTCCAATGGGGTGTGAATTTTGGGATATGGCCCATCCATGGTAGGACCTTCTTGATGGTTGGTAAAGATCTCATTTACATTTTCCTCTTGTACGAAAAGTGAGTTCCTATATAAAATGTCCTTACTTCTTTAATGTAGGTAAGATTTCTGTTGTTGGCAATGAATACAATGAGGATAACAAACCCTCATAACCTGCTCCCCAAAAGAATCAGTGTGATTTAGCAACTGAATGAGATGTGCTTTTTCTACAGTCAGCAGCAGGTATCCGAATTCAACTGAGAGTGTACAATCCAAAGATCAAAGGTATAGGAACTTCCAATCTTCTAAAACTTAGGGGAATTCCCTATCTTCTAAATAGCATTCAATACTACAGTTTTCCAGTCTGTCTGTCTACCTAGATTTTCCATTTGCCTCTCACTAGGCAGTTGCATTGATAGGGACATTCATATCGCATTGTAATGTCTTGCTTTTTGAGCTAATGTGTGACGGCTATTTCTTCTTTGCAGTGCTATTGGCCAAAATCTGTAAACAAGAACTTGTGTTTGGGAGATTTTCTTTGCAGTTCTCATTTCCATTCGTGGCTTGGTTTTATTTTCACTTCTCATTGGTAATATGCAGGTTAGCACTAATTCTCATTTCCATCCGTGGCTTGGTTTTATTTTCAATTCTCTTTGGCAATATGCAAGTAACTAATTCCTCAACCATCTCATGGCCAACATCAATTTGAGTCAGCATAAACCTTTGGATCCTCTTTTTGAAAGGTATATTGGCTCTAATCCAACTCCCAAGCCCGCAAATAAATTCAGCCCACAAATGTATTTCTTGCAATATTTCAAAATCTAAATGATATTTGTCACATTGCTGACAGTAACATTGTTTTCTAATATGTGCCACCAAAAAATTGGATGTGGGTTGCCTTGCAATTCTATTTGTCATTGAAATGTTTTTATTCCATGTTTTATATTTACTTGATATGGATTTATTGATAGTTTTCAGCAATGATTTTGTATTTTTCAAAACTGCGGTACTAATTTCTTACTTGAACTGTTAGGATTACCTTCATTCCAACCATCCAGCATTATAGCATGGCAACAGTTATTGGACTGTGTCTGCGAGTTAAGTTGATGTGTTGTTTCCCTCCACATTTCAAGGTCAGTTAGTGCACCTAATCCTATCTTGACAGGGCTAAGATTTGATTATTTATGTTCTCGTGTAAACACTTGATCGGCTCCCTGATTGCAAGCATATCCTTCGTTCCAGTCGGATCACATGGGCCTGATGTACATGTGTCAAAGTAACAATCTGGATACCTTGTCACATCAATTTGGATAAGCTTTTCCGTTTCTTTGCATTCTGTGAATTTTTCCTCATGTTTTTCGATTTCATCCATGTTCAACCGGACCAAAGTCAATATGGCTTGGCTTAGTTACTGAGTAGCTTTGTGTTTTTTGACAGTTTTTGAGTTCTGATAACTTATTCATCATACTATTTGCTCCTTCAAAGACAATATTCTGGTTGGTGGATTTTTTTATGATTGATGCCTCATGTTTTGTCCTGCCTAACAGGTACATGTATTCAGTCCAGCTCCTTCAAATTGTAGGTGGTTTATTGATGCCAAAAATATTGCTGAAACTTCTTTGACTGTTTGTCTTATATATATATATATATATATATATATATATATATATATATATATATATATATATATATATATATATATATATATATATATATATATATATATATATATATATATTGTTAACTTCACTTTGTTTGTCTTTGAAGGATGCTGGCCTTTTTAGAACCAGCAGCTTGATCAAGGACAAAGTATGCTTGAAGGATGGTCAGACTACTGTAGATTATATTGGAGAAAATGGGAGTATCATGATTGTAAATCCTCTTAAGCATGGTAAAGATGTAAGGAGAGTATTTTCTTTTAACAAAGTGTTCGGAACAAATGTCACACAACGTATGTTCTCTTTCTCAGAGAAGGTTTCTTTTATGAAATAAGGGGATATATATGATTTCTCCATGATATAATGGGAATTTTTCTAAACTAACTTTGCTTCAATATACCAATGAAAATACCCTGCATTTTAGAAATGGTGAAAATACTTTTCTGTCAGAATAGATCAATAGTTGTCATGAAAGCATTTTGGTTTTTGCCTAAATACTAATGTTGATATGTGAGACTTGGAATTTTGTGAGGTTACACCCTTTATAATATTCTTGTAAGAAATAATAAGAATCAAGTAGTTATTCCAGAAGCAGATATTCTTGTCATTATCTACAGAAATATCCACTACTTTCAATCTCCATCAAACATATACTTATAAACATTTGGGAACATGGGTTGACAGCTTTTTTTTAAGCAAAATTTATTGTAATACATGAATACAATCATTCCAATAGTGATTTGGTTTTGTTATTGATAAGTAGGACATATTGTTACAAAAATATCACTAAATGGTACCTAAAACTGGTGTTGTTGGGTTAATTTCTTTAAAAACATCAGGGATGCCTGGTAGGCTTTGGGTAGACATTTTCTTCAGTCACTCGTACTTATTGTTTCTGTGCAGAGCAAGGCTTTGCTGACACACAACCATTGATCAAATCTGTTCTCGATGGTTACAATGCCTGCATCTTTGCATATGGGCAAACAGGCTCTAGGAAGACATACACAATGGTAATATCAACAGTGCACTCACTAAGATAATGTAGCTTTGATTTTCTTTAGATGAAGATGTCCAAGTTAGACAGAAAAACAGTATGATCATTGGTATTTCTGCAAGTGAATATTATGATCACACTGTTGGTTCTATGCTTACTGAGCACTGACAAAAATATCATTTTCTATTGCTTGAAATGAATTGGAACTCATTGATATTATTAGAACTCAGATCCTTTTTGTCCTTGCTCTCCATATCAATTGCTTGATTCAGTGTACCCTATAAGTAATTGGATAATGTTAAGAAGTAGATCAAACGATGAATAATTTCAGCCTTTTCGTGCTAGGAGTAGAACATATAGAGGATTTGTTATTTTTTTATTTTTATTTTTAATTCAAGACCATTTTCAATTTATTGTAATAAATATTATATTTTTTTTATTGTGTAGCAATATAAACTTTGTTTAATATTTAGTTTTAATTGTATCGCATCATTTTTTTATATTTTAAATATTAAAAAAATACAGGTTTTAATTGAATTATATATAATAATAAAAATTATTGGCCTGTTGGTGTCTCTCAATCTATACAAGACTTTTGCCAGCGCTTGTATAGTTTCCAGCGGCGCTAATCCGAAATTAAAAGTGTCCCGATGTCATTCTTTACGCGGCGCTTGAAAAGAATTTAGCGGCGCTTTTTATACTTTCCCGGGAATACCAGCGCCACCAAAAGCGCCGCTGAATCCAGAACAAGCGCCGCGTGGAATACATTCATAGCGGCGCTCAGACAAGCGCTGCTAAATACAACTAAGCGCCGAAGATTTAGCGACATACTCCTCTAGCGGCGCTTAATGGAGGTTTTCGCAGCGCTTCTGAGCGCCGCTAAATGTTCCATTTCTTATCGTGTAAAATGATGCTACATATGGAATGTACTATGAGCTGTACACGGCTGTGCTTGATATGGGGCTTGATTTGTGCAATTCTTCCATAATTGTCGATATAATAAGTTACTTATTTCACACATTAAGTATATACACCCACACCCTTGGCCCATTTACGAATCAAACTAAAAAATATACAAAAACCAACACCCACGGCCATTTATCTACAGCCATACCTGGCTCATGATCCGCTGGGCTCGAGTACCCATTGGGTACCCTATCCATTGACCGCATCACTTACATGGTAACCGGTGAAATACATGTTCCACTACTCAAAAGTTCACATCCATCTATTTTATTGCTTAATTGTCTTGCAGGTTGCACCGCGAATCCTCACGTACATGGAACACGTGAGGAGATCGCTGTCATTCATTAGGCATGGACTATTGATAACAAAATGTTTTGAAATAGTAATAATAATAAGACCAGGCTCCAAAGTGCCAGTCCAAACGTCTCTAAAATATTTTCCTGGCCTTGCCAACTTGTAATAATCAAGTTTATGATAGGATGTTAATGATGCTCCTTTTGTGTGATTTTAGCAATACACGTACGTTAGACTTACAAGATGAACGGTTTGGATCCCTGTGATCATCTGTGCCATATGTGCTGGGGAATCAATGGCTAATATCTAAGAAAAAAAGGATCTTCTTTAGCACAAAAGGTTAAAAACCATAATGCGTGTGATTCTCCTAATCTTCTTCCTTCTTTCTTTTTTTTTTTTTTCTTGCTTGAAGCACATATGTGTATCTAACGAGAGCACCATCCAAAACCCTCGCCACACGTCGATGAATCATAGGCTGAAAATGGGACTTATCTGAAGACTCGTAACATCCCACTGGTGGCAATCAAATGGGATATGAAATATAATTTTTTCCATCCAGAAACCATGACGAGACCCACATTTGGACTGTCTGGATTAATGTAGATCATTGACATACCAACGGTCTTGATGACCAAACCGAGGTCTCGTCATGTATTGTGGATCAGTTGCATAGCAACGGTCTTGATGACAAAACCGAGGGCCCTTTGGGTTGAGGATAACATAAATATCTACAAAAATTAAGAGAATAACACAAAGGAATCACGGACGTGATAAGGCATTGAATGAAAATCGTCGCCGAGTGGAATTGTTGAAAATCCAACGACCACAAAAGTTTCAAAGACGAGTAGTAGGATTTGGATTGAAAGACGCCCTATTTCTCTAGCCTGCGAAAGGAGGTGAATCAGGATACAGTGAACTCGTGAATTCAGATTCCTCCTCCCTCCTTTCATCTGCTCGCCCTTCACGTGATTCTCCCTCCTTGGACGAAAATACCCTCAACATTCTCACCAATTCTTCTCTTTTTATCTCGAAATCCTTCTTTACATTGGTCTCTACTCTCCTTTTTAAAGTATTACACACTCTGGTGGAATCTCATGGTTGGCACACATGCACTTACAAATCATATGATCTATCACTCTTTAATTAAACAGTCTATGACACAAATGAAATTTATAACTGAAGGACGTTTATAATTTTCAAATTTTCTTTGCTAACTATTCTCTGTTTTTGACCATCCAATCTATGCCAGTGCATTCGTCCACTAAGGTGGAAGAAGAAAAACTAAGAAGACAAGAAAGAGAATGGAATAAAATGTTTATTAAAAATTATTTAATCAAAAGAAAATTATACTGAAGAAATTCTCTCATTAACAAGGCATGCTCAACACAGTTTTTGCTTGAACCTTTTAATCATCATTTAAGTCTTTTCCATTGATTTGAATTGTACGTACATCAAGAATGCTGTTGAGAAAAGTCTTAAATCTGAAGTTTTTGAGGTCGTTCGACCGGTCGTGGGATAGCTTCGACTGGTCGTGGGAGGCGCTCAACCGGTCGTAAGTTCGAACCCTGGCACGACTCAAAGTTCAGCGAGTTTTCGCTGTTTTTCTCTGCGGTCTTCGACCAGTCATAGGTAAGCTTCGATCAGTTGAAGGAGGCTAAGACCAGTCCTAGAATTTCAGGACTAGTCGTAGGTTACGCAGTTTGTTTCACGATTTTATGCGAAACTGCGGATTTGAATCCTTTCGCAACCGGGATGCGAAAGGAAAGTTGCCTAAACTATAAATAGGTATTACTAGGGCTTTTTTAGGAAATGAGAAAGTTTTCTAAAGGGGTTCCAAGAAAATTAAAAGGTGTAGCAAGGGTGAGATTCGAGTTTGTTCGAATTAAGTAAGTCTTCTCTCTTTGTAATTTCTGTTTTCATAGTAGAGATCTGTCGCTTGGTGTTATGATTTTTTTCCGCAAGAGTTTTTCACGTTAAATTTGGGTGTTCTCTGTGTTCTCTTGTGTGCTTGGTGTCATTGGATTGCTATCCTAGATCTAGATCTGTGTGATGCTGCAGGTCAAAATTTTCAACAAGTGTTATCAGAGCTATCGTTGGGGCACAGATCTGAATCTGAGGGATTAGTAATAATGGCAAGCACTAAGTATGAGATTGAGAAGTACTCAATAAAAAATAATTTTGAGTTATGGAAGGTTAAGATGATTAGCCTATTAACCAAGCAAGGCGAAGTTGGTGCTCTCGAGGAGCGAAAGTCTACTATGACTGATGCTGATTGGATTACTCTTGATAAAAAAGCTTTATCATCGATCCGTTTATGTCTCACGGATGAGGTTCTCTACAATGTCATGAGGGAGAAAACTGCAGCTAAGTTACGGGCGAAGTTAGAGGATGTCTATGCGAAGAAATCCTCAGAAAATCGCCTACACTTGAAGCGGTAGTGGTATAACTTCAAGATGACAGAGGGTAAAGATCTGGAGGCTCACATCAGCAACTTTAATAAATTGGTTTATAAATTGCTGGATATGGAGGAAGTAATGAAAGATGAAGAACAAGCATGTATGTTGTTGAATTCTCTCCCGGCGTCCTATGAGACATTCAAGGACACTATGTACAGCATGAATAAAACCCTTAGTGTCAACACAGTTATCTCAGTTCTTCAAGGGAAGGCTATGAGACAACTGAACAGCGACATGGGGACGTCTTCTGATGCACTGTTTACAGTGGATAGAAATTCTGAAAAAGGTACAGGTTCTTCTGGTTCTATATCCAAATTCAGGGACAAGGGCAAAGGAAAGGTAAAGTGCTGAAATTGTGGAAAGGAAGGACATGTGAAGAAGGATTGTGAAAATCCTAATTCAAAGAGGGAAGATTCTGAGATTTCATGCAGAGAGGCCAATGTTGCCACGTCAGATGGATCGAGTGGATGTGATGGTGATATTTTATCTGTGTTTTTGCTCAGACGGTCATACGATGATCATAAGAACGAGTGGATGCTAGACACAGGGGCATCTTTTCACATGACTCCTCATCGAAGTTAGTTCACCAGCTACAAGGAATGCGATGGTGGACAGATATTTATGGACAATGACATTGCCTATAATGTTGTGGCTGCTAGTTCTGTGTGCATCAGGATGTTTGATGGGGTGGAGCGTACCTTAATAGATGTGAGGCACGTTCCTGATTTGAAGCAGAATCTTGTTTCTCTTGGTGTGTTTGAGGTAAAAGGATGCAAGTAAACAGGTATTGATAGTGCTCTTAAAGTATCCAAGGGGGCACGGGTAATCATGAAAGCGCAATGACTCGATAACTTGTACAAGTTGATCGGGAGTACTTTAAAAGGTGGAGCTACGGTGGATGTAGCGGATTCCACCTCTGCACATGTGTGGCATGTTGGGCATGACCACATGAGCGGGCAGGGTAAGAAGGCTGAGACGTGCGGACAGGGATACAGAGTAAGTGGAGCAGCCACCTGTGAGAAGAAACATACGACATGATCGCGGGATATCGGCGATGTACATGGATGACTCCAATATCACAGGAGTATTCATCTTCTATTCAGATGGCTCTAGGTGAGCCTGGTGCTGAGAAGTGAAAGGTGACTATGGGCGATGTGATAGATTCATTGTACCAGACCGACATATGAGAGCGGGTGGAGCTTTCAGTGGGCCGAAAAGTGGTTGGATGCAAGTGGGTCTTTAGGAGGATACATCATAGATACAGAACGAGGTTGGTGGCGACGGTATAGTAGGTGTCTATTAGATCAGTGATTGGTGTTGCTTGGCCGATGTGATCTTGAGCTGGAAGGAAGGATGTGGAGTCTGTACTTCTGCAAGGAAAAGTGAAGAGCAGATCTACATGAAGCAACCAGGGCAGTTCGAAATGAAAGGACTTTGTAGAAGGTCATTGTTCGGCATGTCGCCTAGGCAATGGTTTGATTCCTTCATGGTGGGTCAGGTATTATATGTTGATGACGTGTGGATCGTCAATTGTGACATGTCTGAAATCAATGTACTAAAGACTCGATCAATTGAAACATTGAGAATGAAGGATCGGAGGGTTGCAAAGATGGTTCTCGGTGTTGAGACTGAAAGAGGAGTAGGCTTTGGTAATCATAGGAGGAATACCTTGTGTGTAGGTATTGATCCAGGATGCGATGGGTTAGGTGAAGCTGGAGAGCGTTCCCTACATGTCTCTCCTCAAGTTTTTCTCAGGACATGTCCCAAAACAGATGAGGAAAAACATGATATCTCATGAGCCTTATTCGAATGCGTTGGGCAGTGTATACCATGGTCTGGATTAGACCGGTTATTTCACAGGTTATCAGTGTTGTGAGCAAATACTACGGCAAGTAATATTGGATAGCGGTGAGATGGTAAGAAGACTACGTCTTTTCTTTTTGAGAAGACAGGAGCAAAGGTGGTTGAGCACGTAGATTTTGATCCGGCAGACATGCTCACCTAGGTTGTTCCTGTAGAGAAGTTCAAGTTCTGTGAAACTTCTCTAGGCTTGGCGATGGCATAAAAGGAAGAAGGAGTGTACACGAAAAACTATGATGTGATGTAAAGATAAGAGAAGAGGTTAAGGAGCTACACGGTTGAAGATTGAAGACTTGGTGGAGATTGTTGAGAAAAGTCTTAAATCTGAAGTTTTTGAGGTCGTTCGACCAGTTGTGGGACAGCTTCGACTAGTCGTGGGAGGTGCTCGAACAGTCGTAGGTTCGAGCCCTGGCACGACTCAAAGTCCAGCGAGTTTTTGTTATTTTTCTCCGCGGTCTTCGACCAGTCGTAGGTGAGTTTCGACCAGTCGAAGAAAGCTAAGACCAGTCCTAGAATTTCCAGGACTAGTCGTAAGTTACACAGTTTGTTTCGCGATTTTACGCGAAACTGCGGATTTGAGTCCTTTCGCAACTAGGATGCGAAAGGAAAATTGCCTAAACTATAAATACGTGTTACTAGGGCTTTTTTAAGGAATGGAAATATTTTCTAAAGGGGTTCCAGGAAAATTAAAGGGTGTAACAAGGGTGAGATTCGAGGTTGTTCGAATCGGGTAAGTTCTCTCTCTTTATAATTTCTATTTTCATAGTGGAGATCTGTCTCTTTGTGTCGTGATTTTTTTCCGCAAGGGTTTTCCACGTTAAATTTGGGTGTTCTCTGTGCTTTCTTGTGTGCTTGGTGCCATTGGATTGCTATCCTAGATCTAGATCTGTGTGATTCCGCAGGTCAAAATCCCCAACAAATGCCACCTTATATTAACAATGCGACGCAAAAATTAAGCCAATCTAGAAACCCAAATAGGCCACACTAAAGAGAATAAAGTAAAAGCATTCCTAAAAACCTCTAAATTCATGTTGTATTGCCTACCCAACTCATTGAATGGCTTGATCTCGGGGTTTCAAACTCAATTTATCAATTTGAATCATTCTTGAGTATTTTTATTCTATAAAATAGTTTTTAATAAGGAAAATGAGTTTAATTCAAATTTCCCAAGCAATGAGTTATTTTTCCATTATTCTAAATTGTGAGGAATTTTGTTTAATTAATTATATGAACTTCTCTTCAAAAAAAAAAAAAAACAGAGTTAAAAACCCACCATCTAGAGAAGAGAAATGATAAGGTGATCAATGGGGAGGCTGAAAAAATCGCTCTCAGTCCCAGAATGATTGGTAAAGTAGCCATGTGCCAGAACACTTTACGGACGTGGGAGTGTCGGGAATGGGTCCTGCTTCTTGATTCAACATCCTCCCGAGCCCAAATAGGTTACGAGGATATTTTCACTCGTTCGTGGCATTATAGACACGTTTGTACGCGTGGATATTTGCTATTTTCTTATTCTCAAAATACTTGGCAGAAGCATCATGGCAAAGATGTGGCTGATTGTGACTGTTGATCAGGTGGACAACTACATGGATGGGCTAACTGACAAGAATCGGAAAATCAATGGACCACTCTACTCTTACTCATACCATTTTTTATGGTTTTTCCTATTTGAATGTGGCCCATTGACCTCTTATGAGCTAACCCTGCTTTTTGCGGACCAGTAATCGGATGCCTAAATCGTTCCAATCACGTTCCTGTCCAAAACGTCTACCGATGTGGTGACCCACCACATCAACAATCCCGATCAACAAACACGACTGTGAGGGAGGACAGAGCTGCATATATATACATGCTTCCTTTAATAAAAATAAATAAATAACACCTTCAAGTTTGTGCATCTCCTTCAAAAATACGAGAAATAAGAAATGGAATCAGGTTTGCTTGACTGCATTCGGATGTACTGCAATGTCATATGTCCTCAGGCTATAACTGTGAATTAGGGTCTTTTTCCAATGATCCATACGACCAGACTCACCTTTTTATATTTAATAAAGGAGAAATAAAAGCTCTCAGTTGAATTATTTGAACCTTTGATGATTTGACTCTTTTGCTCGGATCATGAACGGCAATGATAACCTTTGTATAATCAGATGGTTGAAAAACTATTCAGTCCGAGAGTTTTCACAGTCATCTTACACCGAAGATTAGCCCTCTGAAATAAATGGTTTAGGTCGTTGAAAAGAACCTAAATTGTAATGGTTAGAATCGGGACACAACTTCATGCAATAGCACAGCATGTATTTTAGGAAACCTCTTACACCACCATATAAATTATTTGTGAAAGCTGTATCAATTTTTGGGCCACACCCCTCAATTTACTTATATATTTTTGTGTTGTTCAATAAATGATCTCAGGTTCAGCTTTTGGCATAAGGCAGTTTTAATGACATTAGGTGAGGTTTGATTTTATTTTATTTTTTTTCATAATAATGCTGTATTTAGAAGGTGAGATTTGATTAGGCAATGTGTCATGCTAAGGACAAGGAATATGCAGTGCTTAAAAATTATTAGGTCAAGTACAGACATTAGCAGACCCATCTGAATTAGTGCCATGTGTCCTGATCAAATACGGCGATATCATGCCACCAAAAAAGTTTATGGTGGGTTGCCGCACAATTATATTACCCAATTATATAAGTTATTATTGAATTTAAATATATGATATTCTACTTTGATAGCATGTTGAGTAATCACTCGCTCTGAAAGTTTAAGCCATTAGTATATAAATGTATAACAAAGGACTTAAACATATGGCATTTTAGTAAGGAAAAAGTAAATTAAAAATTAAAATAAAAAAATTCACATAGGGTATTTTTTTTTCCTTCCTTTAATGAAATCAAGTGCCATTGTGGGCGTTTTAGTCATTTATTAAGTCATTAGATTTAAACATAATTATTTTATTAATTGCAATATAGTAGATCTTCTTATGTGTAGCCCCTTGTTTTTTTTTTTTTCGTTTTTTATTGCGGCACTTGTTATCTTGTACGCCGATTACCTCCAAAAAGCCATGGCACATACAACAAACGCAGCCCCTTTGTTTACATCTTCTTCGTTCTTTCAAATCCATTTCCTTTTTACCCACCATCCATCGCCAACTACTCTTCCTCTTCAATGGATGATCAATCGACCCCACCACCACCATCATCATCACCCCATCGCAGAACCTATGAGATAAGAGCATGTTCCATCTCCTACACAAAGCCCACCAATACCACCACATTCATCTTCTCACCTTGTACTGCAACTCCACCAACTTACATCCTTCGTGATGTGTGCTTCATTGCCCGTCCTTCCCAGATCCTCGCCATTGTCGGCCCAAGTGGTGCAGGCAAATCCACCCTCCTTGACATTCTTGCAGCACGCACGTCTCCGTCCCATGGATCTCTCCTCCTCAATTCCTTCCCTCTCCACCCTCCTACCTTCCGAAAGCTTTCTGCCTACGTCCCCCAACATGATGCTTCTCTCCCTTTACTCACGGTCCTGGAGACTTTCACATTCTCTGCTCGTCTTCTCCTTCCTTCTTCCTCCGATGTCTCCTCAGTTGTCGTCTCCCTCCTTGCTGATCTACGCCTGTCACATCTGGCTCACACCCGTCTAGCCCATGGACTCTCTGGTGGTGAACGTCGACGTGTCTCAATTGGCCTGAGTCTTCTCCACGACCCTGCAGTGCTACTCCTCGACGAACCCACATCAGGCCTTGATAGTGCTTCTGCATTCAACGTCATGCACACACTCCGTGCCATTGCCGCTGCCCGTCGTTGCACTGTGATCCTCTCCATACACCAGCCCAGTTTCAAGATCCTCTCTACCATCGACAGCATCCTGCTACTATCCAAAGGCACTGTCATACACCACGGAACCTTGTCTTCCCTTCAGGACTACTTACACTCTAACGGTTTCGCCGTCCCACCTCAGCTTAATGCACTAGAACACGCAATGGAGATACTAAACCAGCTTCACGAGAAAAAGACCAGTGCACCACAACCTCAAGAATCACCTTCTCCTCCTTGGGCTCCTTCAGATGATGATACAAAAGAAATTAGATATACAAGTTCAAGACTCCTTGAGATGTTCACCCTATACAACAGGTTTTGGAAGATCATTTACAGAACAAAACAGCTCCTTTTGACCAACACATTAGAAGCTTTTGGAGTGGGTCTTGTCTTGGGCACCATTTACATTCATTTGGGATTGGATAAGCAAGGTATAGAGAAGAGATTGGGACTTTTTGCTTTCACTCTTACTTTCCTCCTCTCCTCGATGACAGAAACCCTACCCATCTTCATAAATGAGAGGCCGATTCTACTGCGAGAGACTACGAGTGGTGTTTATCGGCTCTCATCACATCTCGTCGCCAACACACTAGTCTTCCTCCCCTACTTGCTAGCCATAGCAGTCATATACTCCATTTCCGTATATTTCTTGGTGGGTCTATGCGCTTCTTGGCATGCCTTCGCCTACTTCGTCTTGGTTATATGGGTGGTGGTACTCATGGCGAATTCCTTTGTGCTTTTCTTAAGCTCAGTTGCACCAAATTACATTGCGGGGTCTTCTCTCGTGACTATATTTCTAGCATGTTTCTTTCTCTTCTCCGGTTACTTCATTTCGAAAGATAGCATGCCCAAGTACTGGCTGTTCATGCACTACTTGTCCATGTACAAATACGCTCTTGATTCACTTCTCATCAACGAGTACTCGTGCTTGGCATCCAAGTGTTTGATATGGTTGGGAGAGAAGAAGGTGTGTCTTGTCAAAGGCAGCGATGTGCTAGAGAAGAGAGGACTGCACGAGAACCAGAGGTGGATGAATATTCAGATCATGTTAGGTTTTTTCCTCTTCTACCGAGTGCTGTGTCTGTTAGTCCTGCAAAGGAGGGCTTCTACATCCAAGAAATAAATGGTTGGAGATTGTTGTTAAGGAAAGCTGGTGAAGTAGAAAATATGCATATTTTGGTATTTGGCAACCCTAATTTCTGTTTTTTCCTTTTATCTTCATGCTAAGATTTGAAACTCAATGAATAAGTTGGTAAAGCCAATAACTGTTACTGGTTTATATGTCTCGTCTCTTCACCTTTTTGCTGCTTTTTCTTAATTAACCTCTAAACACAAAACGAACCAACTGGGCTATTTTTGCACCATATTAACAGGTTATGGCAAGTCTATATCTGCAATATTGTCTTCTCAATCCACATTCCCCTAACGTGCCTATTGCTGCTTCCGGCCATGCCCCTGGGTAGGTGTGATGTGACCATATATAGATTGTATGGGAAACTGATCGAGTGTGGATAGGAAAGTAGCTTGAGTTCCAGTACTGCTAGCCTATGGAAACGTGACCCGGACCCAATCGGTAACTTATTAGATCAGTCATATCCATGATCAACTTCTACTTCTGATGGGTCAATTTAACAAGTGGGTGTATCAAGGAATGGATGGTTTAGAAGATGGTAATCAGCAACCAGCGTACAACGTGCATGTATTTCTCAATTGATGGGTTTCCAGGACAGGAGCATGAATCGTACGTGAATACCAAACTTTGAAGTTCTAGATCCCTTACACATGTGCCACATTGCCACATGCGATGCGTCTGCTACTTTTTTCCGTGTACTCTACTAGTCTACTTATAAGGTCCATCCATAGCCATTGGCCTATCATGATTGGACCCACATTGACGGTCAATCATGTTAGCCATGAAGTGGAGGGTCTACAATGATCAACAGTAGGGCCCACCAGATGGACAGTCTGGACTAACGGACACAGACCACTAGAGTGGCATGGCCCACTAGCTGGACAAGGCAAAAACCTTTTGCGTACCTCTCTTGGATGAGGAAAGATGCTTTGGAAGGGTGCTTGATGGTCCGATCAGATGGATGAGGAAAGATGCTTTGCAGACTTGCAGTGGTGCAGCTGCTGCCTTTCTTGGTTTCTTCTTTCTCGTTGGCATTCGACTCACGGGTTAGATTGATTCGGAGGATGAACCGACACCTTGTCCCATAAATTTACTTTATACTCGGGTTTTTTATTCTTTCAAGTTGGGCCCATATTGTTGCAATCCAGACCGTTCATCTTTTGCGTCCCTCTTTGGGGTGGACTGAAACTTGACGATTTCCTTGACAGCAAAACTTTAAGATGGGAAATTTTGAGACCGTTCACATTCACTTGAAAGGGTGCTAATATTGTGGCTGGGAATTATTTTTTTAAAGAAAATCTCCATTATTCACATTGTTGGATACAATAGACCAACGGTCTTGATGAAATAAATGGGCCCCAGTTGTAAGGATGAAAGAACCCTGTATACCGTGCAGGAACGTAGGAGGCCAAGTACCATACAATTGATATGCATAACACGTAGACATGTTGAGAGGGACAAGGTGGGCTTCAGAAATTAAAGATTGGAAGGAGACGTGTCGTGGTTCGATGGTGGGGTCGGATACGTTTGTCGCTGGCGTTCTTGCAATCGAGGGTTGTTCACGGGTTCGCCATTTACAGTTTTCAATTGGGAATTTCTCACACACGTGAACTTGTAACCGGAGTGGACCCTACGCCACTACTCTACTGTCAACAACCCTTGTTATAGGAAGCCCGTTCAATAACTGAGCTCTGTGGGGCCGAGACATCAAAGGGCATTGATCGCCTACATGCAACAGCGCCACAACTTGTGATTCTCATGCCTGTAGTAAATCCTTACCATGAAAACATTAGATCCCACATTATATATCACTATTCTCGAAATTGAAGATGATTCACTCACTACGTTCGCCACAACTTTATTTTGAGTCTACCATCGGTTGTAAATTGGTGACAAAGAGCGGATGCCCGGATTCTTGTGCCACGTTATCTTCACGGTGGAGCCTACCCATTTCACGGCACAGATGCTCTACACAAATGGCATGTAAGCGGGATTGTGGTGCCGTTGCTAGTAGGAGGTCAGTTGTCGAGATGAAATTAGATGGTGGGTCCCACCATGATTTGTCCCCTCCTCCTCACAAATGAGAAATGAGTGTGTGCAGTCTGCCAGGACACGTAGTCAACTGTAGCTTTTGGCTTCACGTCACGTGTGTGACATCCTAGAATAGGACAGGACACTGACCTGATTACTGATGAATTAGGGTGAGTTTTGAGCCGTCCCATTTTCACAGTGGGGTCCATTTTTTCACAGAAACATGACATGGGCCCCACACTACTATAGCGTACAGTCGCTTCATCATTTCTGGCAACAACTAACGGTGAGAAACTCACAGTATTTATTTGGATACACTCCTTTTTATCGTTTTTTTTAGTAAATATGAAATAATAAACTTTTGGACTATTTCATTTCTTGAAATGCGGGCGAACGGTAAAATTTGTGGAGGAAGATAACCTCCACCGGGCTGCTCGTGAGCTTACTTGCATTCCACCTAACATGCCATAGGTGTAGAATATCTTATCTTTCAAAAGGTGGGGCCACGTCATGATGATCACCTGCTGGTAAAATCGGGTTGATTCACTCATTAGGTGAGCCACGCCAATGGGACGCGGTTTGGCTGGTGACACCAACACCAGCCAGTTAGCTGGTGTCAAAGTTACGTGGACCTCCCCACCATGATGTATGTGTTTCATCATGCTGCCCATCCATTTTGCTAGCTCATTTTAAGATGTGAGCTTAAAAATGAGGTAGATCCAAATCTCAAGTGGACCACACCACATGAAAACATTGTTAACTGACACGTACACCGTTAAAAACTTCCTAAGGTCTCTGTGATGCTTATTTGCCACCCAATCTGTTGATAAGGTCACACGGATATGGATGAAGGTAAAAAATAAATATAAACTCGATCTTTAACATCAGTGGTCCCCCATCGCTAGAACTTTTCCACCGTAAGCATTCAATCCCCACTATTTTGCCCCACCCGAGATCTTTTCAACTTTAAGTATTCAATCCCCACCATTTCACCTAATATTTGGACTAAACCTATTTCTATCTAGTGAATAGTTCTCTCTCTAGAGTTATCGATTATAAAAATCTTAATGAAGTATAAACTGGTTAGGAAAATTACTAGGTTTAAGGATTTTTTATTGTGATATTTATTCTCATGTAACATCTATTGAAAGAGATAAACTAAATCGAAGAATAAAAAAGTGTACATTATTTGACTATGATGATGATGTGAAAGGTTATAGGTTATTAAACCGTACTTCACGAAAGATCATTATTAGTCAAGACATCAAATTTAATGAGGGTTCCTTGTTTCGAGATGAGAAAAATGAAAAGTTGGTTATTGATGTGAAATTAGACAATGCTGAGATACTTGAGAAACCTGAGCCATAGGTTGAAGTATATGAAGAGGTGGAACCGCCACCTATCAAGAGAAATCCACCAAGGGATCACAGGTTACCACTGAGATACTAAAATAACTCTAATGTTGTATTTGCCCTCATTACAGATAATATAAATCCATTTACTTTTCAGGAAGCTTTAGAAGATAAAAATGTAGAAAAGTGAATGACAGTCATGCATGAAGAGATTAATTCTCTGTATAAAAATTAAGCGTAGGAGCTAGTTGAGTTGTCCATTGGGAGGAATGCAATCGAGTGTAAGTGGATATTCCTGAAGAAACTAGTTAAATAAAAGGCCAGATTGGTAGCAAATGGATATGTTCAGAAGTAAGATTTTTACAATGATAGTAAAGCAGGTATATATCTATCAGATTTGTATCAACCCTAGTTACCCAATACAATCTAAAATTGAAATAGTTATATGCTAAAAGTACTTTTTTACATGATGAACTAAAAGAGCAGATTTACATAAAGCAACTGTAAAGGTTCGAGGTGCAGAGAAAGAATGATCTTATTTTCATGTTGAAAGGGTCTTTGTATGGCTTGAAACAGTCGCCTAAACTGTAAACTGTGGTATAAGAAGTTTAATTCTTTCATATTGAGCTAAAGTTTTATTAAAAGTGAATTTAATCTTTGTGTTCATTTTAGAACACTAAGTGATATGGAATTCATCATTCTAGTGTTATATGTTAATAATATACTTATTATCAGTCATAGCATGTCAGAAATCAAAATATTAAAAGCTCAGTTATCTATTGTTTGAAATGATATATCTGGGGGAAGCAAAGAATATTCTTGACATTGATATACATAGGGATAGAGAGATGGAGTTAGGGCTTCTGCGAAAAGCTGTACATGTGTATTGTGATAATGAAAGTGCAATTAATTAGGCAAAAAATTTGGTATATCACTTTCGAACTAACCACATTCGTGTTCGTTATCACTTTACCTTATAAATGCTAGAAGAATGAGATGTTACTCTTGAGAATATTCACACTAGTAAGAATCTGGTATGCATGTTTACAAAGATCGTTCCTACAGAATAGTTTAAGTTTTACTCGACTTCTCTAAACTTGATAAGAAAGGAATTGAAAGGAAGTGTGCATGAAACGATGATGGTGATGCTTAAAAAAATATTGACAAAGCAAGAAAGTGATTTTACTATCAAAGTGGAGATTATTAAAATTTTGATACCAAAATCACTATGAGTTTATTCACTTTTATGAGCTCATATGACCCATTTTTACATACCAATAAGGCCCAAGTGTTAGTGGACCCTTTAAGTGATATATTTTTGACATTTTTCTCTTGAAATTGTATCTTTTAAGGTTAGTTATGTTAGAGTTAAAAAAGAGTTACGATTTTAAAGTTATTTTTGTTTGAGAGCCTCCAAAGAAAAAGAGAAAGTTTTTTATTGTATGTTCTCTCTATCCATCTAATCTTCTTTAAATAGTAGATTAATCGCCACTTTGTGTTATGGTTTTTTCTAACACTAGCAAGCAGTTGGGACCTAAACCCAAGTTGGTACTCTTATGCATAAAGTTGCCATACATATGCCTAGTCGTGATCCCATATCTTTAGTCAGGCATAGGCCTGAAGCTGAAATGTAGATTGAGCTGACCCCAGGTGGGCCCTAGTTTCCATCATGGGTTGTCACTCGTTAGAATTGGAACCCAATAGGCTAACCAAACCTATTTAATTTCCAATTCTAGAGAGAGAGAGAGATGGGTGCAAAAGGTAGTTCCCTTCTAGTGTGTGGCAGATGTGTGAAGGTAACATCCATTCAACCCAACCAACTTGATTAGAATTGGTCCCAAAATAGACAGTGGCCAATTTCTTTCCTAAAAAACTAAAACAAGGGAAACCAACTCACCAAAGTAGACATTTGGCACATTTCATGTTAACGATAAACACAAGAGAGTACAAAACAAGTAGAAAAGGTGGTGGACATTATATTAGTCCCACTAGTATGGTATTATTTTTAATAAGTCTTAACGGAAGCTCTAACCATTATATCTATTGAGGTGTAGAGCCAGCACACCAATGCGCCCATTGTAAAACGAAAGTCTTTCACCACGCTGCTCGACAGGTCGAGGGGACTGCCCGACTGGTCGAGTGGGCCGCTCGACCAGTCAAGCGGCGCTCGACTCAGAGTCCAGAGAGTTATGTTTTTTGTCCTCGACCAGTCGAGGGTTATGCAGATTCTGCGCGGATTTAGTGCGGACTGTAATTTTGAGGCGATTTCGCAGAGGTGCGGAACAGAAGTTTCGTAAACTCTAAATAAGGGTCCTATAGTTATTCTAGAGTATGCAAAAGGTATGAAAAAGGGTTTTCTAAAGCAAGACTAAGGGTTTTCTATACGTCCAAGATGAGTATATTGCTTGTAATCTCATTTTCTTCATAGTAGAAGCTTACACCCATGGTTTTTTACCCTTGTTAAGATTTTTTCACATATATTCTTTCTTATGGTTTGTTGGTATACTTGGATTCTACTTCTAGATTATATTTCTTTCTGTTTATCGTTTGTGAGTGAGACCGAAGATTTGATCTCGATTCACTTGTGTTGTTGGCGTGCTGCACAACAACTGGTATGAGAGTTATTGGTTTAGTTCAAGTGGGAGCGATGATGGAAGAAGGAAATACTAGAATTGAGAAGTTTGGTGGTTCAAACTTTACCTTCTGAAAGAGGCAGATGAAGGATTATCTGTATCAGAATAACCTCTATATTCCTTTATGACGAAAAAAAAAAGAAATCAGAAAAGATGACAAATGATGAATGGTCTTTATTGGATTGGAAGGCTTTAGGAACGATTCGACTCTCTTTGTCTAAGAGCGTCCGTCTTCAATATATCTAAAGTGAATACCACAAAAGAATTAATGTAAGCTCTAGCTACGATATATGAGAAACCCTCAGTGTTCAATAAGATTCATCTTATGAAACAACTATTCAACATGAAAATATCAGATGGTGGGAGCATGGCTAAACATCTAAATGAGTTCAATACAGTCACGAGCCAATTGAAATCCGTTGGCATCACTTTTGAGGATAAGGTCACGGTGTTATTGATCTTGTCCAGTTTGTCAGACAATTGGGATGGTTTAGTGATTACCGTGAGCAATTCTTTAAGGTCGACAAAGCTGAAGTTCGATGATGTGGTCGGTCTAATTCTCAATGAAGAATTTAGAAAAAAGGCATCAGGAGTTTTAAGAGATTCAGGGAATGCTCTAAACATTAAAGGAAGAGGAAGATCACTAAGCAAAGAAGACAATAAACACGAACGTTCTAAATCAAGGAAGAAGTCCAAGGGATCGAATGATAAGGATGGGTGTTGGCATTGCGGGAAGAAAGGGTACATGAAACGATTGTAAGGCTCTTAAGAATTAAGAAAGAAGTTCTCAAGGTGAAAATAATTCAGTGAATCTATTTGAGGAGAGTGACACAGAGGCGTTGATCTTGTCTCTTGATGCGCAGAATGAGTCTTGGGTCATAAACTCGGCTACTTCGTTTCATGTCACTTCGTGTAAGGAAGTTCTGCATGATTATGTGTCAGGTGATTTCAGAAGCATCTACCAAGGTGATGATGAGTCGTACAGTGTGGTTAGAAAGATAAGCGTTTATATAAGTCAAAAAGACGGAACAACTTTGAAATTGAAGGATATCAGACATATACCGAGTTTGAGACGAAATTTGATCTCAGTGGGGCAGTTAGCCGATACCAGATATGTGACAACATTCACCAGTGATTCCTAGAAGGTCACAAAAGGTACCTTTGTGATATCTCGAAGTAAGAAGGAAGGTACTTTGTACGTGACTTCTGGATCATATAGTTCACTCGCAGTCGGATCAACTAGAGTAAATGGGCAGTTATGGCATCAAAGGTTGTGACATATGAGTAAGAAAGGGATAAAAGTTCTATTGTCAGAAGGAAAGCTACAAGGATTAAAGTTTATTGACTTAGAATTCTACGAGGAGTGCATGTATGGCAAGCAGAAGAGGGTAGGCTTCAAGAAAACAGGACATGCTTCAAAGACGCATCTGTTGGAGCTTGTACACACTGATGTGTGGGGACCGGCACAGGTATCATCTTTTGATGGCTCACGTTATTTTGTTTCTTTTATTGATGATGTTAATAGAAAATTGTGGGTCTATTTCTTAAATCACAAATCGAATGTATTTGATGTATTTAAGAAGTGAAAAGCAATGGTAAAAAATGAGACAGGTAAAATGGTAAAATGTCTCAATCAGATAATGGAGAAGAGTACTGTGATAAGAGGTTTGAGGAGTATTTTGTAGTAAATGGAATAAAACATCAGAAAATAATTTCAGAGACACTGCAGCAGAACGGTATAGCTGAGCGCATTAACAGGACTATCCTTGAGCGCATCAGGAGTATGAGGTTACATGCAAGATTGTCCAAGACGTTTTGGACAGATGCTTGAATACTGCCACATATCTCATCAATAGAAGTCCCTTAACACTATTGGATGGTGGGCCATCAAAAGAAACGTGGACTGAAAAAGAAGTGAACCTTATGCGTCTCAAAGTGTTCGGTTGCACTTCATATGTTCACATTGATGAAGAGCACAGAAACAAGCTGGATGCGAAGTTCAAGAAGTGCACGTTTATAGGCTACGGACAGCATGATTTTGGCTACCGATTTTAGGATACAGAGAATCAAAAAATCATTAGAAACAAAGACGTAATCTTCAATGAAAAAGTGTTGCATAAGGACAGTATGCAATAAAAATAAAATAAGGCCGATGAGAAAGAATACGTAGAGTTGGAAGAGTTACCGGACACGGGTGTTATAATGTCATAGGATGAGCATGCACAGGAGCATAATGAGGCAGAGCCATAGATACCAGTTGTGAGGAGGTCAACTCAAGAGAGGAGACCCAAGGTCCAATACTCACCCTCCTTACATTATCTACTGCTGACAAATAATGGTGAACTATAGAATGTTTTAAAGAGGCATTATAGTTAGATACACGGGGTAAGTGGGAACAAGCCATGGATGATGTGATGGACTCTCTTGAGTCCAATCATACATGAGAGCTAGTCATTCTACCAAAGGGTAAGAAAGTTCTTCATAACAAATGAGTTACAGGCTGAAGGAGGAGCACGATGGTTTGAAATGGTACAAGGCCAAATTCGTTATGAAAGGGTTTCAACAAAAGGCAGGTTTCGACTTCACTGAAATATTTTTACCAATGGTGAAAATGTCTACGATTCGTATGGTCTTGAGTATAGTAGCTATAGAGGACTTACACATAGAGCAGCTAGATGTTAAGACAGTCTTTCTTCATAGGGACCTTAAAGAAGACATATGCATGCATCAGCCGATATAATACATGGCACCAGGAAAGGAGAACAAGGTGTGTAAACTGAAGAAGAATCTATATGGATTAAAGCAGGCCCCGAGGCAGTGGTACATGAAGTTTGACAGTTTCATATCAGGAAACGGTTTTAGAAAATGTCATGCAGACCACTGTTGTTATTTAAAGAAGTTTGATACACCGTACATCATTCTTCTTTTGTACGTTGATGATATGTTTGTGGTCGGATCAAGCATGAAGGACATCTCAAATCTCAAAAGACAATTGTTTAGAGAGTTTGTCATGAAGGATTTAGGAGCTGCAAAATAAATCCTAGGCATGAGGATAAAGTGTAACAGGGAAAACAAGAAACTAGTTTTGTCACAGGCAGAGTATATAGCCAAGGTACTTAATCAATTCAGCATGGGAGGTGCTAAGCCGGTTAACCAACGACTTCAAGCTTTCTAAGGAGTAAGGTACGAAGACGCAGGAGGAACGGGACTACATGACTAAAGTCACATACGCGTCAGCTATTGGGAGTCTCATGTATGCTATGGTAAGCACGAGGTCAGATATTGCTCAAGTTGTGTGAGTTGTTAGCAGATTCATGAACAACCCCGGGAAGGAACATTGGGAAGCCGTGAAGTGAATCCTTAGATACCTGGGGATCGAAAATCAAGCTACATGGCTACGTAGATTTAGATTTGGTAGGAGATATCGATAGCAGAAGAAGCACTATAGAGTATGTCTTTATTCTAGGAAGTCCTGCAGTCAGTTGGGTCTCTCAGTTACAGAAGATAGTATCCATCAGTACAACGGAAGAAGAATATGTTACAGTTATAAAAGCGTGCAAGGAGATGGTGTGGATGCAAGGTTTCATGAAAGAGTTGAGAAAGAAGCAAGCAAATTGTAAGTTATACAGTGACAGTCTGAGTGTGTTCACTCTCCAAGTGCAGGGTTGTGATGTAGTAATAACTCGGTAAGACCGAGGTCGAATCCCAAGGGACTGAAACTTGTACGTTATCTAAAATTAACTGGAAATAGAACTAGAATGAGATGAAATCTGAATTGAATTATAAATTGAGGAATAATTGTAAACTATTAATCTAAAACTTATAGGAGAAATCAGAGGTAAGGAAACTAGGGATTCAGAGGATCCACTTGTAGAGATCAGGGAGATCTTATGCATGTTTCATGAAGATTAACTGAACTGTCATTGATCTAGTTTTAGAGAGATGAAAGGTATATGAATTAGAATGGACTCCATCACCAAACCATGCCCAAGGGACTATGGCAAACAACAGAATTAAACTAATTACCAACCAATCACATATATGGAGGTTAGGAAGGGTACCGTCATCCAACCATGCCCCCATGCCCAAGAGACTATGGTGAACAACAGTGCTTCCTGACGTCATAAACATAAAGGAAGATGGAAATATTCAAAGCCATTGCAGACCCATTGTAATTTCAGTCACAACAGACCATTAAAAATTAAAAATATTTTCAAAATAAATTTAAATCAAAATCAGTTCAATATTAAACAAAAGGCATAATTAAACTTCTCCCATCATGCGACAAGCTTCACCTCTTAGCCCTAACTAAGAGGTTTAGCCACACATAATGAGGCTATGTATCTTAAGAAAAGTAAAAATACAGAGAACAGCAATGGAGAAAAAAAACTTTTAAGAAAACCACTGTCTTCACTGCTCCATGTCCGAACTTCCAAGCCCAAACTCTCCCTACCGTCTCCAAGCCAAGCTCTAGCTGTTAGATGATCCCCTTGCACGTCTCAGGCCTCTCCCTTTTATAGACAAATGAAAGAGAGTCGGTTCTGGGAGTCGTTTTACGCGGCAGAGAAGAACCGGGAACTCCTTACGCAGCTCGCTGTCTTACGCAGCAAGGAACGCAATCAGATTCTTGCATTTGAATTGAATTTTTGGGACGAAAGATCATCCCAACTCTGATTTATTTCCATGAATAGGGTCAGGACCCCCCGCTGCATATTCTGGACGGATTGGATCGTCGATCCGACGGTGCTCACGAAAGCCTTTGGGCCCACAACGACCGAATTTCTGGTACGCGGAACAGAGCTTTCCATTTTTTTCGCTATGATGGTCGGTGGACCATTGATCGATGCCAGGTGAAAATCTACTCCGTCCATTAGCTTCTATGCGAAAAATCAGGTGGGAATAACCGGTTTCGAATCAAATAAGATGTGGCCCATGGGTAATTTCATTGCACCGTTGATCTTCTGTTTTATCGGCTGAAATCATCTCTCTGTTGTATTCCAGAATTCCGCCACCTAGGCTTTCGTAACATGGGCCTTGGGAATATGATGGACGGGTTGGATTGTCTATTGGGACAATGAGTGGACCCCACAACAGCAACCGAGCGTCTCTGTTGTGAGCGCTGGAGAAGAAAAAAACGGTTCTTTCCTTTTTTGTGAAGAAAAGTCGGTGGGGTCCATGATCAGCATCAAAAGAGAAATCCAAACCGCTAATTGAACTCCCATAGAAATTCTGGTCAGAAATGGATGTTTTTGATTGTCTTTTGATGTGGCCCATAGGTTCTTCCGTTACACCGTCCATCCTGCTTTCAATGGCCAGGATATTCCAATAGTTTGCATGGGACCAAAAGATCAGCTAGGTATGGTTTGTGGCCACCCCCTCAGGCACTTAGACGGTTCGGATCATTGAAATGAGTCATTGGTGGGGCCCACTAGCCAAAACGGACGGTCGGCGTGAGACACTGTTGAGAAAAAGAAAAAGAAAATTTTTGTTTTAAGAAATCGTCGGTCAGCGCTGCTGACCGACTTTCAGATATTCTGGTGCGCAGCCGATGCACTTGTGCACCGTGCGCATGGGTCCCACATAGGTTCCATTGTGATGTATATCCGTGATCCACACCGTCCATCTGCTCTGTCATATCGTTTGAACCATGGGGACCGAAGATGAAGTATATCCAGTGATCAGTGGGCCCCAGTTTGACAGTGTATGGGCTGATCTGTCCGTTGGGCTGCTTCTGCTAGGATCCGGGAGCTAAAATTCGACATGAACGGTTAATTTATGCCCTTCAGACCATGTATGAATTTTTAAGCCGAGCAGATGGAGGGAACCCTGTGATCTTGCATTCTGGACATCCTACAGGCCACTTGAACTTCAGTTTCCTGATTTTCTCGGATCTCTGCCATGTAATTCCATCGATCTTTGTCCTCTGGAGTCTGTCCCTTGCCTTTAGTATCATCAGAGCATTAAATCCATACTTTAGGCACCTCTTTCAGTCCAAGCTTGTAAAATTACCTACATCACAAACACAGTTAAAGTGGGTCATTAAATGGTATTATGTTCGTAAATTCAGATAATAACTAGGGTCTAATATGCAATATTTGACCCTCAACACAACCCCCAACCAGCATTTTGTTAGTCCCGAGCAAAATATGTGAAAAATAAGTTGAGAATTATAGGAGAACTTTCTATGAAATCGAGTGAGATTTTGAACAAAATACGAGAAATTTACTATCCATGAATGTTAGAAATTATTTTCTCCTGAGCTCAAGCGCACGGTAGACTTCATAATCAAGTGTAAAGCATTAATCCATCAATTAGAAAAATTTTAAACATTGAGATCCATGGATGTATAGTCTAATCTCGGCTTATCATCATTAAGAGATCCAATCGTCAATTTCATGATATCATTGGTAACCAACAAGAAAATTCATGACAACCAAAACATAATCCAAAACTTGCCTCATAGATTAGCCTATTAACTTGTGATTTTTCTGTTCAAAGTAATGCCAAGGAAAGGGAATCAAATCCTCACCAATAGGGAGCAAACCTATAGTGAAGATCGTACACCTGACTCTTGTTCACATATCATTCATGGGGAATTAACTCCACACCTATAGGGAGCAAACCTATGGTGAAGATTAATTATCCAACCTTTTCAATTTTTATACCATGATGGCAAGATATTTCAGGCTGGTTGCTTTCGTGCTTAGTGATTACCAAGTTAATCCTTCGATATGGAACTGAAATCTTAATATGTAAGCAAGATGTGTCATGAAATCATGATTCAATCAATGTTTACAACTTCTAATCATGGATTAATAATTCACTTAACTATGAAATCTAACAGATACGGAATCCAAGAGTCATAAATCTACCATTATGTATCTCGTAATTCTAAATCAAAGATAGATGTCAAAATCACATTGAATTTACAAGAAATTGTGAAAAATTTTAAAAATTTTTCACAATTTTTGCTCAAGACAAAAATACTGATTAGGAAACCTAATCTCCCACCCCCAACCAAAAATCTACATTGTCCTCAATGTAAAAGATATAAACATACAATGCACATGGTACAACGAAAGTAAATGAGAAGTGATGGGAAGATAGTACCTGAATAACGAATCAAGAGAGTTTCCAATAGATCACAGCATGGAAGCTTGTCAACATGAGAGAGAAAACAGAACAAAAATAACAAAAATAAAATCCTACCTATACCACTTTCGCAGGTGCTCTCGATTGCATTTAGCATATGCAACAAGCCTTTAAACCCCCTGGGTTACCCCTAGTGGACGAGTTGTAGTCTCGTGAGGGTTTGAAGTAATATTACCCACAAACATTGAATCATCTAACTAGAAAAATGAAATGAAAAGCTAGGTTGCCTCTCAGGAGCGCTAAATTTACCGTCTTTAGCCAGACAAATAAAGCAACAATCCTAATCCTATGAAAGCGATAAACCTACCTATACCTCCATCATACTAGGAGATCAGTCCTGATAAACAGGAGCAATCAAAGGCATGGACATGTCCTCTGAATCAAATGCCTCGACAAATGGCTTTAATTGATGTCCATTTACTTTAAACTCCTTGCCATTATCGGGATCTCTTATCTCGACGGCCCCATGAGGATAAGCAGTAACAACAATGTAAGGGCAGGTCCAACGAGATCGAAGCTTACCCAGAAAGAGATGTAGTCGAGAGTCATACAAGAGGACTTTCTGACCAGGCGTGAATGATTTTCGTAGAATATGTTGATCATGAAACGCCTTCATCCTGTCCTTGTAAATTCTCGAGTTCTCATACGCATCGTTCCGGATTTCTTCAAGTTCATTAATTTGAAGTTTGCGTAGCGAGCCAGCGTTGTCCAGATTGAAATTCAGATTTTTGATCGCCCAGTATGCTTTATGTTCCAATTCCACAGGCAAGTGACAGGCCTTTCCGTAGACAAGTCTAAAGGAAGATGTTCCAATAGGAGTTTTAAAAGCAGTACGGTACGCCCATGAGGCATCGGTCAATCGGATTGACCAGTCCTTACGATCAGGGTTAACCGTTTTCTCTAAGATATGTTTGATCTCCCTATTGAAAATTTTAGCTTGTCCACTTGTCTGTGGATGGTATGGGGTGCTCACCTTATGAGAGATACCGTATTTCTTCATTAAGCTCTCAAATGGTCTATTAAAGAAGTGTGAGCCCCCGTCACTAATGATGGCTCGAGGCGTTCCAAACCGCGACAGGATATTTTCTTTCAAAAATTTAATGACCGTGCGATGGTCATTTTTGCAGCACGGAATTGCTTCGAATCATTTAGTGACAGTCTACAGCGAGCAAAATATATAGATTTCCAAATGATTGGGGGAATGGTCCCATGAAATCAATGCCCCAGCAATCAAATGCTTCTATAATAAGGATGGGATTCAAAGGCATCATATTTCGACGGGACAATGCTTCCAATTTTTGATAACGCTCACAAGCTTTGCAAAACTCATGAGTGTCCCTGAACATAGTGGGCCAGTAAAAATCACACTGTAAAATCTTGGCCGTGGTCTTTTTAGCAGAAAAGTGACCACCACAGGCCTGTGAGTGACAGAAGGAGATGACACTCTGATGCTCATCGTCTGGTACACATCTCCTTAAGATTTGGTCTAGACAATATTTAAACAAATATGGATCATCCCAGAAAAAGGTACGCACCTTGGTAAAGAATTTCTTCTTATCTTGTGACGTCCAGTGTGTCGGTATGGCACTTGTAGCAAGATAATTAGCAATATCAGCAAACCAAGGTGAATGAGAGACTCTAAATAGTTGTTCATTAGGGAACATGTCATTAATATGGGTCGCCTCAAGGGAATCAGAGGTATTAAGGCGAGAAAGATGATCGGCCACTACGTTCTCTACTCTCTTTTTATCTTTGATTTTTAAATCAAATTCTTGGAGTAGAAGGATCCATCGTATTAAGCGGGGCTTAGAATCATTCTTAAAAAGAAGATACTTAAGTGCCGCATGGTCTGTGTAGATGATGATCTTGGATCCAATCAGGTAGGATCTAAATTTGTCCAAAACGAATACTACGGCTAAGAGTTCCTTTTCCGTAGTCGAGTAGTTCACTTGGGCAGGATTTAGAGTCCTACTTGCGTAGTGAATAACGTAAGGCCGCTTATCTTTTCTCTAGCCTGGAACCGCTCCAAGAGCATAATCAGAGGTGTCGCACATAAGTTCAAAAGGAAGACTCCAGTCGGGTGGCTACATGATAGGTGCAGTGGTTAACATGCCCTTAAGCTTAGTGAAAGCTTCTTAGCACTGCTCAGTCCACTCGTATGGTGTATCCTTTTGAAAAAGATTACATAAAGGATGAGAGAGGAGACTAAAGTCCTTTATGAATCGTCTGTAAAAGCCTGCGTGTCCTAAGAAGGATCGCACGTCTCTGATATTCTTGGGTGGAGGTAGGTTAGAGATAAGATCAATTTTTGCCTTATCTACCTCGATTCCTTTGGACGAGATGATATACCCAAGGACAATTCCCTTTTGAACCATAAAATGACACTTCTCCCAGTTAAGTACCAAATTTTTTTCTTCACATCTTTTCAGCACACATTTAAGACTTGCTAAGCATACGCTGAAAGATGAACCGAAAACAGAGAAATCGTCCATGAAGACCTCTAAATATTTCCCCTCCATATCAGAAAAGATACTCATCATGCATCGCTGAAAGGTGGCAGGGGCATTACATAACCCGAATGGCATCCTTCTGTAAGCAAAGGTGTCATAGGGACATGTAAATGTGGTCTTTTCCTAATTCTCAGGGGCGATTTCAATCTGATTATAACCTTAATACCCGTCGAGGAAACAATAATAGGAATGACCAGCTAGCCTTTCCAGGATTTGATCAATGAAGGGTAAAGGAAAGTGGTCTTTCCTTATGACGGTATTCAACTTTCTGTAGTCAATGCACATTCTTCAACCAGTAGTAACTCTGGTTGGCACGAGTTCATTATTGTCATTGGCTACGATGGTGATCCCGAATTTCTTAGGAACCACCTGAGTTGGACTCACCCATTGACTATCGGATATGGGGTAAATGATCCCCACTTCCAATAGTTTGAGAACCTCGGCCTTAACCACTTCCTTCATGTTTGGATTTAGTCTACGTTGTGATTGCCGAACAGCCTTTGCATTGTCCTCAAGATATATACGGTGAGTACAAATCAATGGGTTAATTCCCTTGAGGTCCGCTATCGTCCATCCAAGAGCTCCCTTATGCTCAATGAGAGTAGATATCAGCATACTCTCCTGTTCTTTCTCCAAGTGGGCAGAGATCACCACCGGGTATGTCTCATCTTGACCTAAATAGACATATTTTAAATCAGAGGGCAAAGGTTTTAGGTCAAGCTTCGGTGGCTTGAGGTTAGACGGTAGAGGCAATACATCAGTTTGGGGTAATTCTTCAATTTGTGGCCTCCACCGGTTAACTTCAAGTACCAGTACAGTATCCAGCATGGCACACGTCTCCCTAATTATATCATCATCAAGATCATGGGAGTGGGCCAGGCACATCTCTAGAGGATCAGAGGATAAGGTGAGAGGTGTTCTATCTTCCACAAAAGAATCAATCATGTTAACATCGTGGAAATCGTCATCATCCTCTGAGTTGCTGCCGTTATTGAAAAAGATATTCGATTCCAATGTCAAATTTTCAAAGGACATAGTCATGACACCATTCCTTCAATTGATAATTGCATTTGAAGTGGACAGGAATGGACGACCAAGAATGATGGGAATCTGAGTGCTCGTGTCATTGATAGGTTCGGTGACCAAGATGATAAAATCAAAAGGGTAGTAGAATCTATCAACCTGGACCAACACATCCTCGATGATCCCTCTTGGTATACGAACAGAACGATCAGCAAGTTGTAGTGTGGTTCGAGTGGGTTTTAATTCACCCAAACCTAACTGTTGGTATACCGAGTAAGGAATCAGATTGACGCTTGCTCCTAAGTCAAGAAGTGCGTGATCAATTCGATAGTTCCCGATCACACATGATATGGTTGGGCAACTGGGATCTTTGAATTTTTGCGGCACATCTTGTTTTAGGATGGCACTCACTTTCTCAGTCAAGGAGATCTTCTTTTAAACACTTTTCCGTCGTTTGGTAGTGCATAAATCCTTTAAAAATTTAGCATATGAAGGAATCTGTTTTACAACGTCAAGCAGAGAAATGTTGACTTTCACTTGTTTCAACACATCTAGGATATCCTGAGAGTTACATAGACGTTTTGGTTCAACCAACCATTGGGGAAACGGAGCAACTGGCTTTTCTAGAGGTTCCGGTTCAAATTTTTGTGGGGCGCCACTAGATCCATCATTGTTCTCTTCTGATTTTTGAGGCTTTTCGGGCCTAACCAGAAGGGTTTTATCAATAACCTTCCCACTCCTAAGAGTGGTGATGGATTTAGCGTGCCCCATTTGATTTGAAGAGATAGGATCACCTGTCTCGTATTGCAGTTTCGGATTAGGGAGTGATTGTGCAGGGAGCATCCCTTTTTCCATAGCCGTCATACGTGAATCTATTTTTTGCATAAAATTTGAAATTCCTTGCATTGTCCGAGCCAGCTCTTGTATGGAAATTTGAACCGATTCTTCTTGAGGTTTCCCCTGATTTAGATTTTGATTGAAGAAACCTTGAGGGGTAGCAGTTTGTCCGTTCCTCCAACTAAAATTCAGATGATTTTTCCAGCCAGAATTGTACGTATTAGAGGGTGGTCCATTGAAAGGTCTTTGATAGTTATTTATGGCATTAGATTGTTCATTCAATACTTCTCGAAAGGCAGGTATTGAAGGACAATTTTCAGTAGTATGAATGTTGCAATCACAGATGCCGCAAACACTTTCATTAACCTTTTCCTTCCTTCCTTCCATGGCCTCAAATTTTCTGGTGAGATTGGCCACCTTAGCGTTAAGATCATTATCCTCTTTCAGGAGATATATTCCTCCTTTTTCCCTTGAATGAGTCGTCCTAGACGTAGTGTTCGTCCTTGGGTAATAGTCTCATGATTGTGTTTTTTCCGCGAGACTATCGAGGTAATCCCATACCTCGTCGACATTTTTATTAATAAAATCTCCGTTACACATTGTCTCGACCATTTGGCGCATGGAAGATGTTAGCCCATCATAGAAAAAATTCGTAATGCGCCATATTTCAAAGCCATGTTGTGGGCATGCATTAACCAGATCTTTGAACCTTTCCAAACATTGGAAGAATGTTTCATCTTCCTTTTGGGCAAAGTTCATGATTGCTCTCCTGAGGGTAATTGTCTTATGATGTGAAAAAATTTTCTTTATAAATTCCCTCTGCAAATCATTCCATGTGCCAATGGACCTAGGACACAATGAATGTAACCACGTCTTGCCTTTTTCTTTCAAGGAAAATGGAAAGAGTTTCAGCCTAATAGTATCCTCAGATACATTAGGAAAGTATAAGGTGCCTATGATTTCATCGAACTCTTTTAAATGCAAGTATGGCTCTTCAGACTCAAGCCCATGGAACTTAGGAAGGAGTTGGATAACCCCTGGCTTGATGTCCATATGTTCTGTATTCTCAGGAAAAATCATGCATGAGGGCATACTCACCCCCGCCGGTTGTAAATAATCTCGTAAAGTACGAGGCGGGGGTGCCTGATGCACCTCATTCTCATCATGTACTTCCTCAACCCTTGGTTGGGGTAGTGCTTGAGGTTGATTTTCAGCCATAACGTCTTCTAACTCAAGAAAATTTAAGTGGTGTCTAGTCCTGCGATGGACAGTCAACCCCTCAACTAATCCTCTTTCAGTCACGAGACGTCGAGTGTTGTCGCGTGCCCAATGGGGCATAAAACACACTCAGCCCTCAAATTCTAACTTAAACATAAGAGAAAGGAAGAAGTAGAAATCTAGAAAATAAAAGGGAAAGATGGAAAGAAGTTACCAAATTTGGAGGCCTAGGTTAAGAATCTGCAAAACAAAACAAAATAAGTTAGTTTCTAAGAATAGGAAGTCCTAATTAAGAGTAAACTAATTTCTAGAGAAAAGAAAAAAAAAAATTCAAAGAAAGAAGAATTAGAAAGAGCTTACTAAATTAGAAGTTTCCTACAAAACAGAAAAATTGGGTTAGTTCCTAAACAAGAACTTATAGAAAAATTCTAAAACAAGAAACAAAGTTAGGATTTCTAAAAAGATTTAGAATTAGAATCTCACTAAAAAGAAGAAATAAATCTTAATCTAAATCTAGAATAGAAAGGAAGAATTTAAGAAAAATTTTACTAATTTAGAAACTATCTTAGAAGCTTATAAAACAAGAAAGACAAGTTAATTTTTAAAAATTAAGAAAATATAAACCTAATCTTAAACTAATCCTAAAACTAATTAATTTCAGAAAAACGTAGCCGACAGTCCCCGGCAACGGCGCCAAAAACTTGTTCACTCCCCAAGTGCAGGGTTGTGATGTAGTAATAACTCGGTAAGACCGAGGTCGAATCCCAAGGGACTGAAACTTGTACGTTATCTAAAATTAACTGGAAATAGAACTAGAATGAGATGAAATCTGAATTGAATTATAAATTGAGGAATAATTGTAAACTATTAATCTACAACTTATAGGAGAAATCAGAAGTAAGGAAACTAGGGATTCAGAGGATCCACTTGTAGAGATCAGGGAGATCTTATGCATGTTTCATGAAGATTAACTGAACTGTCATTGATCTAGTTTTAGAGAGATGAAAGGTATATGAATTAGAATGGACTCCATCACCAAACCATGCCCAAGGGACTATGGCAAACAACAGAATTAAACTAATTACCAACCAATCACATATATGGAGGTTAGGAAGGGTACCGTCATCCAACCATGCCCAAGAGACTATGGTGAACAACAGTGCTTCCTGACGTCATAAACATAAAGGAAGACGGAAATATTCAAAGCCATTGCAGACCCATTGTAATTTCAGTCACAACAGACCATTAAAAACTAAAAATATTTCCAAAATAAATTTAAATCAAAATCAGTTCAATATTAAACAAAAGGCATAATTAAACTTCTCCCATCACGCTACAAGCTTCACCTCTTAGCCCTAGCTAAGAGGTTTAGCCACACATAATGAGGCTATGTATCTTAAGAAAAGTAAAAATACAGAGAATAGCAATGGAGAAAAAAAACTTTTAAGAAAACCACTGTCTTCACTGCTCCATGTCCGAACTTCCAAGCCCAAACTCTCCCTACCGTCTCCAAGCCAAGCTCTAGCTGTTAGATGATCCACTTGCACGTCTCAGGCCTCTCCCTTTTATAGACAAACGAAAGAGAGTCGGTTCTGGGAGTCGTTTTACGCAGCAGAGAAGAACCGAGAACTCCTTACGCAGCTCCCTGTCTTACGCAGCAAGGAACGCAATCAGATTCTTGCGTTTGAATTGAATTTTTGGGACGAAAGATCATCCCAACTCTGATTTATTTCCATGAATAGGGTCAGGACCCCCCGCTGCATATTCTGGACAGATTGGATCGTCGATCCGACGGTGCTCACGAAAGCCTTTGGGCCCACAGCGGCCGAATTTCTGGTACGTGGAACAGAGCTTTCCATTTTTTTCGCTATGATGGTCGATGGACCATTGATCGATGCCAGGTGAAAATCTACTCCGTCCATTAGCTTCTACGCGAAAAACCGGGTGGGAATAACCGGTTTCGAATCAAATAAGATGTGGCCCATGGGTAATTTCATTGCACCGTTGATCTTCTGTTTTATCGGCTGAAATCATCTCTCTGTTGTATTCCAGAATTCCGCCACCTAGGCTTTCGTAACATAGGCCTTGGGAATATGATGGACGGGTTGGATTGTCTATTGGGACAATGAGTGGACCCCACAACAGCAACCGAGCGTCTCTGTTGTGAGCGCTGGAGAAGAAAAAAACGATTCTTTCCTTTTTTGTGAAGAAAAGTCGGTGGGGTCCATGATCAGCATCAAAAGAGAAATCCAAACCGCTAATTGAACTCCCATAGAAATTCTGGTCAGAAATGGATGTTTTTTATTGTCTTTTAATGTGGCCCATAGGTTCTTCCATTACACTGTCTATCCTGCTTTCAATGGCCAGGATATTCCAATAGTTTGCATGGGACCAAAAGATCACCTAGGTACGGTTTGTGGCCACCCCCTCAGGCACTTAGACGGTTCGGATCATTGAAATGAGTCATTGGTGGGGTCCACTAGCCAAAACGGACGGTCGGCGTGAGACGCTGTTGAGAAAAAGAAAAAGAAAATTTTTGTTTTAAGAAATCGTCAGTCAGCGCTGCTGACCGACTTTCAGATATTCTGGTGCGCAGCCGATGCACTTGTGCACCGTGCGCATGGGTCCCACATAGGTTCCATTGTGATGTATATCCGTGATTCACACCGTCCATCTGCTCTGTCATATCGTTTGAATCATGGGGACCGAAGATGAAGTATATTCAGTGATCAGTGGGCCCCAGTTTGACAGTGTATGGGCTGATCTGTGCGTTGGGCTGCTTCTGCTAGGATCCGGGAGCTAAAATTCGACATGAACGGTTAATTTATGCCCTTCAGACCATGTATGAATTTTTAAGCCGAGCAGATGGAGGGAACCCTGTGATCTTGCATTCTGGACATCCTACAGGCCACTTGAACTTTAGTTTCCTGATTTTTTCGGATCTCTGTCATGTAATTCCATCGATCTTGGTCCTCTGGAGTCTGTCCCTTGCCTTTAGTATCATCAGAGCATTAAATCCATACTTTAGGCACCTCTTTCAGTCCAAGCTTGTAAAATTACCTGCATCACAAACACAGTTAAAGTGGGTCATTAAATCGTATTATATTCGTAAATTCAGATAATAACTAGGGTCTAATATGAAATATTTGACCCTCAACAGAGTGCAATATACTTGGCTAAAAATTCAGCCTTTCATTCAAGGACCAAACATATTGACATCAGATATCACTTCATACATTCATTACTAGAAGATGGATCGATTGCTCTAAAGAAGATCCATACAAGTGAGAACCCTACGGATATGCTAACCAAGACGATCACACTGGAGAAGCTAAAGCTTTGTTCAGCTTTAATTGGTCTTTGGACTTGAAGACATGGAGGTAGTGTACTCTTGATGTAGAAGACCAAGGATTATGGTGATGTGCCTTCAAGTGGGAGATTTTTGAGGTATGGAGCCAGCACACCAATGCACCCGTTGTAAAATAGAGGTCTCTCACCGCACTGCTCGACCGATCGAGGGGACTACTCCACTAATCAAGTGGGCTGCTCAAAGTTCAAAGAATCATGTTTTTGGTCCTCGACCAGTTGAGGGTTAGGCTTGACCAGTCAAGGCCCTAGCTCAACTAGTCAAGGGATACACAGATTCTCCAAATATTTGGTGCAGACTGCATAATTTTGAGGCAGTTTTGCAGAGGTGCGGAACGAAAGGCTCCTAAACTATAAATAGGGGTCATATGGTTATTTTAGGGTATGCAAAAGGTATGAAAAAGGGTTTTCTAAAGCAAGGTTAAGGGTTTTCTATATGTCAAAGGTGAGTATATTGCTTGTAATCTTGTTTTCTTCGTAATGGAAGTTTGTACCCGTAGTTTTTTACCTTTGTTGGAGTTTTTCCACGTATATTTTGTCTTGTGGTTTATTGGTATACTTGGATTCTACTTCTAGAATATATTTCTTCCTATTTATCGTTTGTGAGTGAGACCAGAAATTAGATCTCAGATCACTTGCATTGTTCGCACACTGTGCAACACTATCATCAGAGAGAAGCATATTCTATTTTCCTCTACATTCAAAATTTGGTTTTCAGCCGTTTTCCTTTTTCCTTTTTTTTTAATCTTTTTTGGTTTTTGGTTTGGAACAAGAGGTGGGACTACACCACCTGAAATTTATCAAGCATATATTTATCAATATATTTCGGCCTTGCCCTATATGTTATATATTCCTGCTTTTTCTTCTTTTCTTTTCTTTTTTTCTTTTTTTAAGGTTATAACTTTATATGCTGTATATTCGAAGGGCAAAGTGCCTGTAAAAATGGGGAGCAGATTAGGTGAGGCCCAGGCCCACTGTCTTACCATGGGGCCCACCTTGATGTTTGTATTTTGTATCCATGCTGTCTCCATCCATTCTTTTTTATTTTTCATATCATTTTAGGGCATCATCCCAAAAGGCAAATCCAATTATCAGGGGGCCCATACCATAGGAAACGTTGGTGATTTTGATTGCCCTACCATTAAAAACTTCTTAAGTAGCACCTTAATGTTTCCGTAGTATTTATTTGTTATCTAGTCTGTTGATAAGGTCGATCACAATAGCCTGGATGAAGGGGAAAAAAAAATATATCAGCTCTTGATCCAAAATTGTTAGGGCCCATTAATGACCAATCACCACTTTTTCCTATGGTATGGTCCACCTGATAATTGGACCTGCTTCATTTTTGAGATAATGCCCTAATTAAAATGATTTGGAAAAAACAGATGGATAGTGTGGATATGGAATACATGCATCAAGGTGGGCCCCATGGTAAAAGCCGCAGAGTCTAATTTGGTGAGTCCAGGGTCTCACCTAATCCCCTCCCGTAAAAAAGGGTAGCAGTTTGAGTTAGCCTGCCACCTTTTGAGGACATTGAGTTCATCTGGGAAAATGAGTGCAGTAATGGGAGTTGGGAAAACCCAAGTTGTGATTGATGAAGTGCCCAATGGTGCCTAGTCTTAATTAGCTTAAATATGCAAAGTCTATAATACACACTGTACTAGAGCCGCTTGAAATGAGTGAGTGTTGCTTGTTTTGTCACCTGGCCCAATTCAGAAACTTAGACCCGTAGTTTGGTTTGGTTCTCATTTTTGGAAAACAGGTTAGGCAAAATCCTTTTTCCAACAAATTCTCCATTGCAGTCCAACTCAAGCCCAGCTAGTAGCCAATTTAATACACCACAAGGGTGGAAAATTGGCTGGGCTGAATCTGGCAAGACCAGTCCATTATCAAAGGAATGGAGCCAAGTTCCACCCATAAGCTAAGCAATCAGGATCATCATGTATCTTGCCTAGCTATTTCCATTTCTACCACATGGGATTGAGGTAGGTGTTTCAACAAGTATGAGCAACACCTGAGATATGCGGTGCCGACCATGGTTCATGTATGAGATTCAATTCGTTCATCAATTTCTTCACATGATGTTCATCTTATATAAGAAAAACCAGCTCAGTCTCAAACTACTGTGAGCCACATCAGTGGAACACTGTAAAATCACCTGTTAAACCTACAAATTCACTCGGTATGGCATATTGAGTTTTGGATTAGGCTGGTTTTTCTAATGTCTCTTCATCACTTTATTAATGACTTGAATTGCATATAAAATACACTATCTTTAGAAAGGTTTTTATGGTGAGAGTTTTCATCCCCACTGTTTCTTGCCAGGTGGCATCGGCAATTTTTTGATCCATCAGTCCTAACATTACATGTAGCAAATGATGGAGACAGAAGATATCATAGACATCACGGTGGAACCACAGAGCACATTCTTCTTACAAAACAAGTGGTAGACACTGCCGTCAATTAGTCAGGTTTTGGCCTGGGTCAGGGTCAGCCCAAGCCCAACCCATTTACTAAATGGGCTAAGAATTTTTGCCCAAACCAGAACCATGACCCACTTCCCCCTGGCCCGACCCAATCTACTTGAAATTAGTCACCCAAACAGGCTAGACCCAACAGCCACGGCCAGACTTGATCGGGGAACATGAGGCTAAGGCTATTCACAAACTATACCACAATGTGGATAGATACATAAATTTAAATAATAAAAAATAAAAAATAAAATCATTCATCCCTATTTTAGTTATTTTATTTCAGGTCTTGGGTCAGGTTGGTCACATCATCTAACCCCATTGCATTGATGACTTATATGAACGGGTTAGGTCAGGTAGTGCTCAACCCAACCCCATTTATTTAAATGGGTAACATTTCTGCCCAAGCACTACACATTTAGTTCTGACCAGAAGATGCCTCAAAAGCATGTCAGGGCAATTTACTTGTGGGCCAACCCAACCGATTGCCACTGGAGGAATTCCTTTTGCTGAGAGCACAGGCACACCTGAAACGTGCAAAAGGTGGGCCTGACCATGAAGATCATCACCTATCTTGAAAAAATATATAATGGCCAATCGACTAATTAGATGGGCCAAATCTATGCATTAATTACTTGTGTAACCCTCCTCCATGGTTGATACGGCGGGTCACCTGACGGGCGTACTGCCTGATGATCTTTATGCATGGCTGAACACATAGCATCTTCATGAATGGGCGGGGCCCACTCTTCTAATCCCGATCCCACTTTTTTACGTGTGAATTCAGTTGTAACGTTTCGTTTTGAGTGGTCTGCAGCACCTTGTACCTACACAGGGTATGTGGCTCTCGCTCCCTTGGTCAAGATTGCTTGCAACCTTGTAATTAAGAACTATCGCCTTCAGTCATTTCCCATGTCACCTTAGATAAAGGCTTTTACTAATTATTTTAGTAATATAAAAGTAATTAAAAATGTCATCAGAATCATCCATTCAAGAAATTGGTAATAAAATTTGTAATAATTATATTTTTTTTCTACAAAAATTATTTTTTATAGTGAAGATTTAACATTAAAATAATTTTAAAATGTGATCATTACTAATGACCCAAACATATGAATCGGGCAGTCAAATGCAAATGTTATTAGGAGACCGGTAAAGTAATCGGGCAACATGTGTGCATATGATGATTTTCATTGTTTGCTATTCAATTCAAGCACATGGCTACTCGTGCAACAAATGGCTTGATTTCAGTTATGCATGTGCGAGTAGTATACATTAGGTGTACCAGAGTCATAATCGACTCAAATTGAACCGAACTTGACCTCAAGTGCCGAAATAACCAGATTAAAACCAGATCTATAAACATTGAATTGACTTCTCAATCATCGATAAACAAGATGAGTATGTGATTTTTGAGGAGTGAAGTTTATCCTTCAAATGGATTCTTTTTGTATTGAAAACAATGACTTTTATTACAATAGTAACTTTATTGTGTTTGTCCAAAAAAATAATATAAAAAGGTAAAATAAAATTTTGAAAGCTTAATGCCAATTTTATTAATATTATTAAAGATTCAACATAATTGACATATAAAAGTAAAAAAAAAAAAAAACTTACAAACAGCGATTCAAGTAGACAAGACAACTATGAACTGTGGGGCATTTTGACCTGCGGAATCACATAGATCTAGATCTAGGATAGCAATTCAATGGCACCAAGCACATACAAGAGAACACACAGATTTAACGTGAAAAATCCTTTCGGAAAAAAATCATGGCACAAAGCAGCAGATCTTCATTATGAAAATAAAAATTACAAAGAGAGAGGACTTACCTGATTCGAACAACCTCGAATCTCACTCTTTCTACACTCTTTAATTTCCCTAGAACCCCTTTAGAAAGCCTTAGAATTATTTCTTATACCCTAGAAAAGTCTTAGGAACACCTACTTATAGTTTAAGTAACTTCCCTTCCACATCCTAGTTGCGAAAGGACTCAAAATTCGCAATCCGCACAAAATCGCGGAACGAATCTGCATAACCACGACCAGTTAAGTACATCGAACCCCAAAATTTTATGCTTGCTAGACTTTGAGTCGAACGGGCTACGACTAGTCGAGCCGCTCCCACGATCGATCAAACCTGACCCACTGTTCACACCCCAAGTGCAGGGTTATGATGTAGTAATAACTCGGTAAGACCGAGGTCGAATCCCAAGGGACTGATACATGTACGTCATCTGAAACTAACTAGAACTAAGACTAGAATGAGATGAAATCTAAAGTGAGTGTAATTTGAGGAATAATGAAGGAATAATTATCTAAAACTTAGGGAAAATCAGAGGTGAGAAACTAGGGATTTAGAGGATTCACTTATAAAGATCAAGGAGATCTTATGCCTGCATCAGAAACTCAACTAGACTTAAAGTCCATCTTCATCCAGTTGAAGGTGTAATCATGGAAATTAAACTGAACTTTCTTTGATATAGTTTTCAAGAGATGAAAGGTATATGAATTAGAATGGATTCCATCACCAAATCATACCCAGGAGACAAAGTAAACAGAATTAAACTAATTATCAACCAATCAACAATGCATGAAGGTTAGGAAGGGTACCGTCATTCGACCATGCCCAGGAGACTATGGTGAACAACAGGGCTTCTTGACGTCATAAGCATAAAGAAAAGGAAGATGCTTAAAGCTATCGCAGACCCATTGTAATTTTAGTCATAACAGACCATTAAAAACTGAAAGTATTCCTTAATAATCAAACTAAAATCAACTTCAATTCATAAATTAAATTAAAAGCATAAAATAGAACCTCCCATCTCATTACAAGCTTCACCTCTTAGCCTTAGCTAAGAGGCTTAGCCCAACATGATGGGCCTAGATCTCATAAAATTAAAAAGAAAAAGAAAAGAAAAACAGTAAAAAATAAAAATAAAAAATCTCAACAAGTACTTTCCCTGCCTCCCTCTCACGGACGTCCAAAGCCTGCCAAAAAAAAACTCTCCCCCAAGTTTCTCTCTTCTCTCCTTTTATAGACAGCAGGGTCGGTGGATGGGAGTCGGTTGTGTTTTGACGCCACCCACTTGCTGCGAAAAGCGTGCGTAATGAAAATAGTAAGCCAGATTTACACAGTCCATCTTCCTGTGAAACAGGGGGAGCTCCAGTCGCGAATGGCTTGCGTAATCGATGGGACCCATGATAATCGATGCTTGAGACATGGACCATCAGATGAGAGGGTTTTTTTCCCGTCTATGATTGCTGGATTGATCAGGAAGTGGCCCTACAGCAGAGCCAAATGCAGTTTTGTGCGTACAAATCCGAAAATATTTGTATGGGCTTCTTATTTGAACTCAGCGTAAAAAAATCCTTGGTCTTGATCAAATTTTTCATTCCGTCAAGATGGACGGCTCAAATTTTCCACTATATTTAAGATGGAAGCTCCAGATGATCCTCAATGATCGGCATCCAACCAAATCACAAATCGTGCAAAAAAGGGCCAGCGGAACCTTGCGTTGTGATGTCGGTGGACTCATGATTAGTGCAAGAAGTGAAATCCAGTCCGTCCATTTGGTTCACCTCGAAAAACCGGTCAGGCATGGTCGATTTTGGATTGTCTTCACTGCGGCCCACCTTGATTGATCATGCGAAAATCGCTTCGTCGTCCAGCAAGGTGGAGGATAATCCTTGATGTTTTTCTGACCAAGAGCACCAAGATACGGGTTAGATTCATCATACATTCGAATGGACGGTCCGGATCTGGTGTTTGGATCATGATGACGGCCCACCGAATTCCATCCGCACCCCCTGTTTGAGCATTCACAGGCGAGAGAAGTCCTTTTTAAGAAAGGATCGGTCAGCGTGCTGTTGACTGATCTCATGGGTTCAGTGCACATTGCACTCCCATGTACTATGTACACATGTAACCTAATGTGGGACCCATGGTGATATTCATGCGAAATCCGCTTCGTACATCCATTTCTCCATCTCATTTAAGGGTTTGAGACCAAATTTGAAGTACATCCAAATATCAAGTGGGCCCTAATCAAAGTTTTATGAGTTGATTTGTCCTTTTGGCCACTTTCACAAGGATCTAATGGGTGAAATTTTACATGTACGGTTCATTTATAGTCTTCGGGCCATGTAAAAAGTTTTGAACCGAACGGATGGTGGGAACCCCATGATCTTGCATTCTAAATATGTTTCAAGCCACTTGAGCCCCAGTTTCTCAGTTTTCTCGAATCTCTGACCATGTAAATCTGTCGATCTTGGTCCCCTGGAGTCCGTCCATTTCCTTAGCGTCATTAGATCATTAATTTCATGCTTTAAACACCCTATTCCAATCCACGCTCTTAAAGTCACCTTGCGACACAAACACAAGTAAATTGAGCTGTTAAACAGTATTCTGTATGTAAATTCAGGTGATAACTGGGTCAGATATGCAATATTTGACCCTCAACACAACCTCCAACCAACATCTTGCTAGTCCCGAGCAAAGTATGCGAAAAATGAGTTGAGAACTATAGTATAATTTCTATGTACTCGAGTGAATTTTGTAAAATAAACCAGATGCTAGAATTTTAAGATTCACAAATGTTGGGCATTACTCTCTCCTAAACTCAATCACACGGTAAACTTCATAATCAAGTGCAAAGTATTAATCCATCAATTAGAAAAATTCTAAACATTGAGTTCCATAATTGTATAGTGTAATATCAACTCATCAACATTAAGATTCAATTCGTTATTCCATGATATCATTAGTAATCAGCAGAGTATTCAGGACACCCAAAATCTAAACTAAAACGTTCCTCATAGATCATTCTTTTTCTTTCTTTCAGCCTTTGATTTTTCCAGTAAAAATAATGCCAATAAGGGGAATCAAATCCTTACCTACAGGGAGCAAACCTATAGTGAAGACCGTACACTCAACCCTTTTCTTCATATCATCTAGGGGGAATTAAATCTACACCTATAGGGAGCAGACCTATGGTGAAGATTATTCACCAGCCTTTTCCAAAGGTATCTGCTTTTTTTTTTTTCAATTTATCATGACGGGCAAATTTATTTTCAGGCTGGTTCCTTACATGCTTAGTGATTACCAAGTTAATCCTTCAATATCAAACTGAACCTTAATGTGTAAGTGAAGCGAGATGTGACGTGTAAAATCATGGTTCAATCGATGTTTACAACTTCTAATTCTGGATTAACAATTCAAACTTAACTGTGAAATCTAACAGATACTGAATCCAAGAGTCATAAATTACCAACATCACGTATCTTGAAATTCTAAGTCACAAATGGATATCAAAATCGCTTCAAATTCACAAAAATTTTAAAAAATTTCACAATTTTTACTTAAGACCAAGAAAACACTGATTAGGAAACCTAATCTCCCACCCCCAACCTAAAATCTACATTGTCCTCAATGTAAAAGATATGAGTATGCAATGCACATGGGACAATGAAAGTAAATGTGAAGTGATAGGAAGATAGTACCTGCATGATGAATCGAGAGAGACTTCCCAAGAGATCGCAGCATGGAAGCCGGTCAGCACGAAAGAGGAAGAAAAATAAAAATAATAAAAAATAAAATCCTACCTATACCACTTTCGCAGGTGTCTCGATTGCATTTAGCGTATGCAACAAGCCTTTAAACCCCTAAGTTGCCCCCAGTGGACGAGTTATAGTCTCGTGGGGGTTTGCAGCAATGTTACCCACAAACATTAAATTAACTAACTAGGAATATGAAATGAAAAGCTGGGTTGCCTCCCAGGAGCGCTAAGTTTGCCATCTTCAGCCAGACAAATAAAACAACTACCCTAGTCCTATGAAAGCGATAAACCTACCTATACTTCCATCATACTAGGAGATCAATCCTGGTAAACAAGAGCAGTAAGAGGCATGGACATGTCCTCTAAGTCAAATTTCTCTACAAACGGTTTTAATCGATGTCCATTTACTTTAAACTCCTTGTCATTGTCGGGATCTCTTATCTCGATGGCCCCATGAGGATAAGCAGTGACAATAATATAAGGGCCAGTCCAACGAGATCAAAGCTTACCCGGAAAGAGATGTAGTCGAGAGTCATACAAAAGGGCTTTCTGACCTGGCGTGAATGATTTTCATAGAATATGTTGATCATGAAACGCCTTCATCCTGTTCTTATAAATTCTCGAGTTCTCGTATGCGTCATTCTGGATTTCTTCAAGTTCATTCAACTGAAGTTTGCGTAACGAGCTAGTGTTGTCTAGATTGAAATTCAGATTTTTGATCGCCCAGTATGCTTTATGTTCCAACTCCACAGGCAAGTGACAAGCCTTCTCATAGACAAGTCTAAAGGGAAATGTTCCAATAAGGGTTTTAAAAGCAGTACGGTATGCCTATAAGGCATCGGTCAATCGGATTGACCGATCCTTACGATCAGGGTTAACCGTTTTCTTTAGGATATGTTTGATCTCCCTATTGAAAATCTCAGCTTGTCCACTTGTCTGTGGATGGTAAGGGGTGCTCACCTTATGAGAGATACCGTATTTCTTCATTAAGCTCTCGAATGGTCTATTACAAAAGTGCGAGCCCCCATCACTAATGATGGTTCGAGACGTTCCGAACCGAGAAAGGATGTTCTCTTTTAAAAATTTAATGGTCGTGCGATGGTCATTGTTTCGGCACGGAATTGCTTCGACCCATTTAGTGACATAGTCTATAGCGAGCAAAATATACAAAATTCTAAAAGATTAGGGGAAAAGTCCCATGAAATCAATGCCCCAGCAATCAAATGCTTCTATGATAAGGATGGGATTCAAGGGCATCATATTTCGACGGGACAATGCCCCCAATTTTTGACAACGCTCACAAGCCTTGCAAAACTCATGAGTGGCCTTGAACGTGGTGCGCCAATAAAAGCCACACTGTAGAATCTTGGCCGTGGTCTTTTTAGCAGAAAAGTTACCACCACAGGCCTGTGAGTGACAGAATGAGATGACACTCTGATGCTCATCGTCTGGCACACATCTCTTTAAGATTTGGTCTGGCAATATTTAAACAAATATGGATCGTTTTAGAAAAAGTTACGCACCTTAGTAAAGAATTTCTACTTATCTTGTGCAGTCCAATGTGTCGGTATGGAACCTGTGGTAAGATAATTGGCAATATCAGCAAACCAAGGTGAATGGGAGACTCTAAACAGTTATTTATTAGGGAACATGTCATTAATATGGGTCTCCTCAAAGGAATCAGAGGCATTAAGGCGAGAAAGATGATCGACCACTACGTTCTCTACTCTCTTTTTATCTTTAATTTTCAAATCAAATTCTTGGATTAGAAGGATCCATCATATCAAACAGGGCTTAGAATCATTCTTAGAAAGAATATACTTAAGTGTCGCATGATCTGTGTAGATAATGATCTTGGATCTGATCAGGTATGACCTAAATTTATCCAAAGCGAATACCATGGTTAAGAGTTCCTTTTCTATAGTCGAGTAGTTCACTTGGGCAAGATTTAAAGTCTTACTCACGTCTCTTATCTTTCTTCTGACCTAGAACTGCTCCAAAAGCATAATCAGAAGCGTCGCACATAAGCTCAAAAGGAAGGCTCCAATTGGGTGGCTACATGATAGGTGCAGTGGTTAACATGCCCTTAAGCTTAGTGAAAGCTTCCTAGCATTGCTCAGTCCACTTGTATGGTGCATCCTTTTGTAGAAGATTACATAAAGGATGAGAGAGGAGACTAAAGTCCTTTATAAATCGTCTGTAAAACCCTGCGTGTCCTAAGAAGGATCGCACGTCTCTGATGTTCTTGAGTGGAGGTAGGTTAGAGATAAGATCGATTTTTGCCTTATCTACCTCGATTCCCTTGGACGAGATGATATGTCCAAGGACAATTTCTTTTTAAACCATGAAATGGCACTTCTCCCAATTAAGTACCAAATTCTTTTCTTTACATCTTTTCAGCACACATTTAAGCCTCTCAAAGCATTCGCTGAAAGATAAACCGAAAATAGAGAAATCGTCCATGAAAATCTCTAAATATTTCCCCACCATGTCAGAAAAGATACTCATCATACATCGCTAAAAGGCGGCAGGGGCATTACATAACCCGAACGGCATCCTTCTGTAAGCAAAGGTGTCGTAGGGGCATGTAAATATGGTCTTTTCCTTGTCCTCAGGGGCTTGTAAATGTGGTCTTTTCCTAGTCCTCAGGGGCAATTTCAATCTGATTGTATCTCGAATACCCATTAAGGAAACAATAATAGGAATGACAAGCTAACCTTTCCAAGATTTGATCGATGAAGAGCAAAGAAAAATGGTCCTTCCTTGTGACAGTATTCAACTTCTTATAGTCAATGCACATTCTCCAACTAGTAGTAACTCTAGTTAGCACGAGTTTATTATTGACATTGGCTATGATGGTGATCCCAGACTTCTTAGGAACTACCTGAGTTGGACTCACCTATTGACTATCGGATATGGGGTATATGATACCCATATCCAATAATTTGAGAACCTCGACTTTAACCACTTCCTTCATATTTGGATTTAGTCTACGTTGTGATTACCGAGCTGTCTTCGCATTATCCTTAAGATATATGCGGTGAGTACAAATCGCAGGGTCAATTTCTTTGAGGTTTGCTATTGTCCATCCAAGAGCTCCCTTATGCTCAAAGAGAGTACCTATGAGCATACTCTCCTGCTCTTTTTCCAGGTAAGCAGAGATCACCACTGTCTCATCTTGACCTAAATAAACATATTTCAAATCAGAGGGCAAAGGTTTTAGGTCAAGCTTCAGTGGCTTGAGGTTAGACGGTAGAGGCACTACATCGGTTTGGGGCAACTCTTCAAATTGTGGCCTCCACTAGTTAACTTCAAGTACCGGTGCAGTATCAAGCATGACACACGTCTCCTTAATCATGTTATCATTAAAATCATGGGAGTGGGCCAGCTACATCTCTAGAGGATCAGAGGATAAGGCAAGAGGCGTTCTATCTTCCACGAAAGAATCAATCATGTTAATGTCGTGGAAATCGTCATCATCCTCTAAATTGCTATCGTTATTAAAAAAGATGTTTGACTCTAATGTTAAATTTCTGAAAGTCATAGTCATGACACCATTCCTGCAATTGATAATCACATTTGAAGTGGCCAGGAATGGGCGACCAAGAATGATGAGAATCTGAGTGCTCATGTTATTGATGGGTTCGGTATCCAGGATGATAAAATCTACAGGGTAATAAAATCTATCGACCTGGACCAACACATCCTCGATTATTCCTCTTGGTACACGAACAGTGCAATCAGCAAGTTGTAGTGTGGTTAGGGTGGGTTTTAATTCACCCAATCCTGACTGTTTGTATACCGAGTAAGGAATCAAATTAATGCTTACTCCTAAGTCAAGAAGTGCATGATCAATTCGATGGTCCCGATTACACATGATATGGTTGGGCTACTGGGATCTTTGAATTTCTGCGGCACCTCTTGCTTCAGAATGGCACTCACTTTCTCAGTTAATAAAATTTTCTTTTGAATACTCTGTCATCTTTTGGTTGTGCATAGGTCTTTCAAGAATTTGGCATATGAAGGTATCTGTTTTATGACATTAAGTAGAGGAATGTTGACTTTTACTTGTTTTAACACCTCTAGAATATCCTGAGAGTTAGAGAGACGTTTTGGTGCAACTAACTGTTGGGGGAACGGAGCAATTAGCTTCTCTAGAAGTTTCGGTTCTAATTTTTGTAGGGCATCACTAGATCCATCATTGTTATCCTCTTCTAGTTCTTAAGGCTTTTCGGGCCTAACCGGAAGGGTTTTATCAATAACCTTCCCACTCCTAAGAGTGGTGATGGATTTCGCATGTCCCATTTGATTTGAAGAGCTGAGATCACTTATCTCATACTACGGTTTAAGATTGGGGAGTGGTTGTACAAGAAGCATCCCCTTTTCTATAACCGTCATACGTGAATCCATTTTTTGCATAAAATCTATAAATCCTCGCACTGCCTGAGCCAGCTCTTGTATGGAATTTTGAACCGATTCTTCTTGAGGTTTCCCCTGATTTGAATTTTGATTGAAGAAACCTTGAAGGGTAGCAGTTTGTCCATTCTTCCAACTAAAATTGGGATGAATTTTCCAACCAGGATTATACGTGTTAGAGGTCGGTTCATTGAAAGGTTTTTGATAGTTATTTACGGCATTAGATTGTTCATTCAACACTTCTCGAAAGGTAGGTATTATAGGATAATTTTCAGTTGTATGAATGTTGCAATCACAGATGCCGCAATACTTTTATTAACCTTATCCTTCTTCCCTTCCATAGCTTCGAATTTTCTTATAAGCGTAGACACTTTATACTTGAGATCATCCTCTTTTTTCAAGAGATACAATCCACCTTTCTCCTTAGATTGAGTCGGCCTAGATGTGGTGTTCGAACTTGGGTAATAGTTTCATGATTGAGTTTTTTCAGCAAGACTATCGAGGTAATCTTACACCTCATCAACATTTTTATTAATGAATTCTCCATTACACATTGTCTCGACTATTTGGCGCATGGAAGATGTCAGTCTATCGTAGAAAAAATTTGTAATGCGGCACGTTTCAAAGCCGTGTTGTGGGCATGAACTAACCAAATCCTTGAACCTTTTCCAGCATTGGAAGAATGTTTCGTCTTCCTTTTGGGCGAAGTTCATGATTGCTTTTCTAAGGGTAATCGTTTTATGATGTGAAAAAATTTTCTTTATGAATTCCCTCTGCATATCATTCCATGTACTAATGGATCTAAGACGCAGTGAATGTAACCATGTCTTGGCCTTCTCTTTCAAGGAAAATGGAAAGAATTTCAGCCTAATTGTATCCTCAGATACATTAGGAAAGTATAAGGTGGCTATAATCTCGTCGAACTCTTTCAGATGTAGATACGGTCCTTCAAACTCAAGCCCATAGAACTTAGGAAAGAGTTGGATAACCCCTGGCTTGATGTCCATCTATCCTGTATTTTCAGGAAAAATCAAGCATGAGGGCATACTCACCCCCGCCAGTTGTAAATAATCTCGTAAAGTACGAGGCAGGGGTGTTTGTTACACCTCATTCTCATCATGTACTTCCTCAACCCTAGGTTGGGGTAGTACTTGAGGTTGATTCGTAGTCATAACCTCAATTAACTCAGGAGAATTCGAGCGGTGTCTCATCCTACGATGGATAGCCAACCCCTCAACTATCCTTCGGTCAAGAGACATCAAGTGTTGTCACGGGCCCACTTGAGCATGAAACACTCGCAGCCCTTGATTTAAATTCTAAACCTAGACCTAAGAGAAAGGAAGAAGTAGAAATCTAGAAAATAAAAAGGAAAGATGGAAAGAAGTTACCAGTTTCGAAGCCCTAAGTTAACAACCTGTAAAACAAAACAAAATAAGTTAGTTTCTAAAAATAGAAAGTCTAAAATTAAAAAATTCTTAATTAGAAGTAAATTAATAAAAAGAAGAAATTCCTAAAAAAGAAAGTAGAAGACAAATTAGGAAAGTCTTAAACTAGAAAGTAAGTTAATAAAAGAGATATGAAAGATTAGAAAGATCCTACCAAATTAGAAGTTCCTATCTTAAAGCCTATAAAAAGAAAAATTCTAAAAAAGGAAGTAAAGTTAGGGTTAAAATTAGAAACTTGCTATAAAAAGAAAAATCCTAATATAGAATAGAAATGAAGAATTTAAGAAAGAATTTACCAATTTAGAAATTATCTCAGAAGCCTGCAAACAGAAAAGTTGGGTAAGTTCTAAAAATCAAATAGAAAGAAAAATCCAAAAGACAAATAGAAAATTTCTAAAATTAGAAAGAGTTTCTAAAAAAGGAAAATAACTAACTTAGTTTCTAAACCTAGAATTAGAAACTTCTAAAATGAAAAATCTAATCTTAAACTAATCCTAGAACTAATTAATTTCAGAGAATCGTAGCCATTAGTCCCCGGCAACGGCGCCAAAAACTGGTTCACACCCCAAGTGTAGGGTTGTGATGTAGTAATAAACTCAGTAAGACTGAGGTCGAATCCTAAGGGACTGATACATGTACGTCATCTAAAATCAACTAGAACTATGACTAGAATGAGATGAAATCTAAATCGAGTGTAATTTAAGGAATAATGATGGAATAATTATCTAAAACTTAGGAAAAATCAGAGGTGAGAAACTAGGGATTCAGAAGATCCACTTGTAGAGATCAGGGAGATCTTATGCCTGCATCAGAAACTCAACTGGACTTAAAGTCCATCTTCATCCAGTTGAAGGTGTAACCATGAAAATTAAACTGAACTTTTTTTGATATAGTTTTTAAGAGATGAAAGGTATATGAATTAGAATGGATTCCATCACCAAACCATGCCTAGGAGACAAAGTAAACAACAGAATTAAACTAATTACCAACCAATCAACAATGCATGAAGGTTAGGAAGGGTACCGTCATCCGACCATGCCCAGGAGACTATGGTGAACAACAGAGCTTCCTGATATCATAAACATGAAGGAAAGGAAGATGCTTAAAGCTATCGCAGACCCATTATAATTTTAGTCACAAAAGACCATTAAAAATTAAAAGTATTTCCTTAATAATTAAACTGAAATCAACTTCAATTCATAAATTAAATTAAAAGCATAAAATAAAATCTCTCATCTCACTACAAGTTTCACCTCTTAGCCCTAGCTAAGAGGCTTAGCCCAACATGATGGGCCTAGATCTCATAAAATTAAAAAGAAAAAGAAAAAGAAAAGAAAAATAGTAAATAAATAATTTAAAAAAAACTCTCAACAAGTACTTTCCCTGCCTCCCTCTCACGGACGTCCAAAGCCTGCCCAAAAAAACTCTCCCCCAAGCTTCTCTCTTCTCTCCTTTTATAGACAGCAGGGTCGGTGGATGGGAGTCGGCTGTGTTTTGATGCCACCCACTTGCTGCGAAAAGCCATGCGTAATGAAAATAGCAAGCCAGATTTACGCAGTCCATCTTCCTGTGAAACAGGGGGAGCTCTAGTCGCGAATGGCTTGCGTAATTGATGGGACCCATGATAATCGATGCTTGTGACATGGGTCATCAGATGAGAGGGTTTTTTTTTCGTCTCTGATTGCCGGATTGATCAGGAAATGGCCCTATAGCAGAGCCAAATGCAGTTTCGTGTGTACGGATCCGGGAATATTTGTATGGGCTTCTTATTTGAACTTAGCGTAAAACAATCCTTGGTCTTGATCAAATTTTTCATTCCATCAGGATGGAGGGCTTAGATTTTCCACTATCTTTAAGATGAAAGCTCCAAACGGTTCTCAATGATCGGCGTCCAACCGAATCACGATCGCGCAAAAAAGGGCCAGCAGAACCTTGCGCTGTGATGTCGGTCGACTCATGATTAGTGCAAGAAGTGAAATCCAGTCCGTCCATTGGGTTCACCTCGAAAAATCGGTCAGGCATGGTCAGTTTTGGATCGTCTTCACTGTGGCCCACCTTGATTGATCATGCAAAAATCGCTCCGCCGTCCAGAAAGGTGGAGGATAATCCTTGACGTTTTTCTGACCAAGAGCACCAACATTCGGGTTGGATTCATCATACATTCAAATGGACGATCCGGATCTGGTGTTTGGATCATGATGACAGCCCACCGAATTCCATCTGCACCCCCTGTTTAAGTATTCGTAGGTGGGAGAAGTCCTTTTTAAGAAAGGATCGGTCAGCGTGTTGTTGACTGATCTCACGGGTTCGGTGCACATTACACTCCCATGTACTATGTACACATGTAACCCAATGTGGGACCCATGGTGATGTTCATGTGAAATCCGCTCCGTACATCCGTTTCTCCATCTCATTTAAGGGTTTGAGACCAAATTTGAGTACATCCAAATATCAAGTGGGCCCCAAATCAAAGTTTTATGAGCTAATTTGTCCTTTGGGCCACTTTCACAAGGATCCAATGGGTGAAATTTTACATGTACGGTTCATTTATAGTCCTCAAGCCATGTATAGAGTTTCGAGCCAAACGGATAGCGCGAACCCCATGATCTTGCATTCTGAATGTGTTTCAGACCACTTGAGCCCCAGTTTCTCAGTTTTCTCGAATCTCTAACCATGTAAATCCATCGATCTTGGTCCCCTGGAGTCCGTACCTTTCCATGGCATCATTAGATCATTAATTTTCTTGGTCCCCTCAGTTTTCTCGGATCAGTTTTCATGCTTTAAACACCTTATTCCAATCCACGCTCTTAAAGTCACCTTGCAACACAAACACAAGTAAATCGAGCTGTTAAATAATATTCTTTTCATAAATTCAGGCGATAACTGGGTCAGATATGTAATATTTGACCCTCAACACCCACGACCGGTCGTGAACGTTCAAATTTAAGACATAACTCAACAATCTCCACCATGTCTTCAATCTTAAACTGTGTAGCATCTTGACCTCTTTTCTTATTTTTGTATCACATCATAGCATCTTGTGCACACTTCCTCTTTCTTTTATGTCATTACCAAGCTCAGAAAAGTTACACCGAACTTGAACTTTCCTATACGAACGATCTAGGTGAGCATGTCTGCCGGATCAAAATCCACATGCTCAACCACCTTTGCTCATGTCTTCTCAAAAGAAAAGATATAGTCTTCTTATCATCTCACCGATACCCAATATTGCTTGTTGGGGTACTTGCTCACAACACTAATAGCCTGTGAAATAACTAGTCTAATCCAGATCATGACATATACTGACAACCGCATTTGAATAAGGCTCATGAGATATCCTGCTTTTTCTCATCTGTTTTAGGACATATCCTGAGAAAAACTTGAGGAGAGACGCATAAGGAATGCTTTCTGGCTTTACATGACCCATCACATCCTTGATCAATACCTATACACAAGGTATTTCTGCTGTAATTACCAAAGCCTACTCCTCCTTCAGTCTTAATGTCAAGAACCATCTTTGTAGCCCCCCGATCATTCATCCATGAAGGAATCAAACCACTGCCTAGGCGACAGGTCGAACCATGACCTCCTGTAAAGTCTTTTCTCAACCTCTTTAACTTCGAACTGCTCTGGTTGCTTCATGTAGATCTGCTCTTCACTTTTCCTTATAGAAGTACAGAGCACTTTACCTTTCCTTTGCCCTTGCCCTTGGATTTTGATCTAGAACCTGAAGAACCTGTACCTTGTCCAGAATTCCTACTCACTGTAAACAGTGCATCAGAAGATGTTCCCATGTCGCTGTTTAACTGTCTCATAGCCTTCCCTTGAAGAGCTGAGATAATGGTGTCGACACTCAGGGTTTTATTCATGCTGTACATAGTGTCCTTGAATGACTCATATGATACCAGAAGAGAATTCAACAACATACATGCTTGTTCTTCATCTTTCATTACTTCCTCCATATCCAGTTTGCAAACGAATTTATTAAAGTTGCTAATGTGAGCCTCCAGGTCTCCACCCTCTGCCATCATGAAGTTATACCACTGTCGCTTCAAGTGCAGGCAACTTTCAGAGGATTTTTTTGCATAGACATCCTCTAACTTCACCCATAACTTAGCCGTAGTTTTCTCCCTCATGACGTTGTAGAGAACCTTATCTGTGAGACATAAACGGATTGATGATAAATCCTTCTTATCAAGAGCATTCCACTCGTCATCAGTCATAGTAGACTTCCACTCCTCAAGAGCACCATCTTCGCCTTGCTTGATTAAGGAGCTCATCATCTTGATTTTCCATAACTCAAAATTATTTTTCCCTTAGTACTTCTCAATCTCATACCTAGTGCTCGCCATTATTACTAATCCCAATTATTCAGATCTGTGCCCCAACGATAGCTCTGATACCACTTGTTGAGGATTTTGACCTGCGGAATCACATAGATCTAGATCTAGGATAGCAATTCAATAGCACGAAGCACATACAAGAGAACACAAATTTAACGTGAAAAACCCTTTCGAAAAAAAATCACGGCACAAAACGATAGATCTCCACTATGAAAATAAAAATTACAAAGAGAGGGGACTTACCCGATTCGAATAACCTCGAATCTCACCCTTGCTACACCCTTTGATTTCCCTAGAACCCCTTTAGAAAGCCTTAGAATTATTTCTCATACCTTAAAAGCCCTAGGAACACCTACTTATAGTTTAGGCAACTTCCCTTATGCATCCCAGTTATGAAAGGACTCAAAATTCGTAATCAGACCGATCGAGAGTCACCCACGACCGGTCGAGCATGGCCCACGACCGGTCGAGCACATCAGACCCCAAAATTTTATGCTCGCTGGACTTTGAGTCGAGCGGGCTACAACTAGTCGAGCTACTCCCAGGACCGGTCGAACCTAACCACGTCCCGTCGTGAACGTTCAAATTTAAGACATAACTCAACATGAACTGTATAATCTCCAGGACTTGGTTGGTCGTGAGACAGTCATGAAAAAAAACCTAACAATTATGAGATGATCATGGCTTTTAGTTAATAGGATATAACTGAGGAATCACTAAGTAAAAACTTGAAAATTTGGAGGGAATTTGACTATGGGGTCGTAGATATTTAATTAAACTAAATAATATGTTTTAGCGATATATTGGATAGAAGTGAAAACTAAACTAAAACTAAGCTAATCGATCTGGACTTACTCTACAACATAATGTTGGATGGAAGCAAAAGTGCTAATAGTAATCTAGGCTGAAATAAGTATCCATGAGAAACGAAAGATTGATAAATAGTGTGAGCTAAAAAGAGTTGATTGATTTGAATTGACCAGGGCTAAAGTTCTTCATTCTTTGCTTCTTTTATAAACTTGTGGAGGCGGTAGCCATGTATATGGTCCTTGGGCTTTTGGAATTGATGTTCGATAATGTTAAGAGTGTTAAGCTCACTACAAGAAATTGGCCCTTTATCGACGAACTTATTCCCGATGAAATTAATTTCGTCGGTAAACATGACTTTCCGTGACGAAATATGGTTTCGTCAGCAAAAGATTCCTGCCACAATCGAATAAGTTCCCGCCACCATTTAAAATGAGAGCATGGAAACTTTTTCCCGACGAAATTATTTATCGTCAGTGAAAACTCTTTTCCCGACAATCATGTCGTCGGTAAATGTAATTTTTCTCGACGAACCAAATAGTTCATCGGCAAAAGATCGGAGAGAATATTTTTCCGACGTTATACAATATCGTCGGTAAAGGAACTTTTTACCGATGAAAAAAATCATCGGTAAATGAGTAATTTTTCCCAACGAACCAAATAGTTCGAGGACAAAAGATCGCAGAGGCTATTTTTCCGACGTTATACAATATCGTCGGTAAAGGAACTTTTTGCCAACGAAAAAAATCATCGGTAAAGGAGTTTTTACCGACGAAATACATACATCGTCGGTAAAAATCAGCATTTTGAATTTTTTTTGATAAAAATAAATTAAAATTTTTAAGATTTTGACAATAAAATTTAAGAATTTGTTTTTTTTTTTTGAAATATTTGATAATAAATATGATATTTTGTTAAAACTTTTGAAAGAAAAATTAAGAGTAAAAATATATACATTTTGAAAAAAAAAATGTGATTTTTATGCTTAGCATACTGAGTAAATTTTGTGAGGTCCACCGATATTTATTTATTTTATCCACTCCGTTCGCCCATGTTAACAGATAATTTGAGGTCTAAAGAACAAAAGGAAGCATATCCAAAGCTCAAGTGGACCATACCACAAGAAATAGTGTGATTGAACCTCAACTATTGAAAATTTCTTGGAAGCCATAGAAGTTTTGGATCAAGCTGATGTTTGTGTTTTCTCTTTATTCATATCTTTTTTATATTATGAACAACCTTTAACCATTTTTGGACAACCTGATCAGTCCAGATTGAAGACTAAATAACTTCAGATGTTTAAATCAAAATTCACCCAAATTGTTGATCAATCTTATATGCCTGTAACACCCCGAATTTTTGCGAACCTGGAGTTAGACGTCCTTAGACAATGGGTCAACCATAACACCTTGATAACCTCTCAGGATTCAATTCCAAAGCCAAAGAAATCATTTAGGACTAAATTCTTTAGAAATTTAATGTGAATTAACTAGCGCCACACTAGATTTCTTGTAAAATCAGTACCAACCACTTTAAATTCGCTCTGTAAGACCCAAAACCTATAGAATCATTGACACTATCTTACCCTGAAATCTAGGATCCAACTCTAAACCCAGTTGCTCCCGAAAATGCTTCGTAACTTCATATTGGATCTAGACCGCGCGTCGAAAGTCCGATAGCGATGAACTTAGACCATTATGACCGTTTATTTGGACTTGACTATCACCTCAAAAATCAAGGCTGTTGAGGGTCAAATAGTGCATATTAGACCCCAAATATTGTCTGGATTTACGAGCATAATAGTGTTTAACGGCTGATTTAATCGTGTTGATGTTGCAGGTTGATTTTACAAGCTTGGATCGAAATAGGATACTAAATGCATGGATTTAACGCTCCAAATTCACCAAAGCATGGGACACACTCCAGGGGACCAAGATCGACTGAAATTACAAGCCAGGGATCCGAGAAAATCAAAGAACTGAAGCTCAAATGGTCTAAAATTGGTCCAGACCGCAAGATCACAGTGTTTCAACCATCCATTTGACTCGAAACTTCATACGTGGCCTGAGGACAAGAAATTAACCGTAAAAGTCAATTTTCAGCCATTGGATCCCTCTGAAAGTGACCCAACGGACAGATCAACCTATAAATCAGTGAATTGGGGCCCACCTGAGATATGGATATGCTTCAAAAGTGTTCTGGACGGATAAAATGAGATGGTGAAAAGGATGGACGGAACGGATTACACAAAGACATCACCATGGGCCCTACATATGCAGTGCGTGTACATAGTGTATACGCACCGGCTGTGCACCGGACGGTCAGCCCGGTTAAACGACGGGCTGACCCGTCTCTTCTTCTTCTTCCCTGTTTCAAACAGCGTCCGCAAGGCGCTGGTTGTTTTTTAGTAGTGGGGTCCACCCATCATGAATCTTGAAGATCCGACCCGTCCATACACTTCAGAGGGGGGGTATTAACCTCACCTAGCTGACCTTTTGTCACCATGCAAGCTATTACATGTTTCTAATCGTTAAACATACGATTGACGGTGAAATGGACTGATCGTTGGACCACACCTAACTTGATCTTAAACTAGCCATATCTGAATGGTTTTTCCTTGTGGTTCTAATGGACGGCGTGGATTTCTCATTAGAATCGTATCATGGGCCCCACAAGTGCCACAGCGAAAGAAACTTCCGCTTTCGCGTCCGCGTAATGCACGGCCGCTGGCCATTTTTGCGATCAGCTGTGGGCCCCACACGTGCCCCATAAGCTCAATCCAAACCGTCCACCATGTAAACAGCCGCGAGCACTAGAAAACCATGTTGTCACTTTTCACCCATGCGTGCACACGTGTGAGATACAGAGGCCACAAAAGGGCTGCCCTGCAACGTTTAAAACTTATTCTTTTGTGATTTCTTCTCTGGGCCACGTCAATGGATGTTCAAAATCACTCATTCTTGACTAAAATTTTGTTCTGAATCCAATGGACGGGGTGAATTTTCCAGAAAATGCTTCTGTGGGGCCCACCGGTCACATCAGCGAAATGGTACGAAAGGTTTCACACATCTGTGAAAACTGACTTTTCCAGGCGGTTTTGGCCCACCATCTTTGATCATATTGCAGTCTGAACCGTCTATCATAGAGGACCCAATAAAATCTTAAGGGACGGTGTTTCTTTGAAATTTGAGCGAGAAAAGTGGCGTGTTTCGAGGCACCGAACTTGGCTGTAAAAATTGTACTCCGTGTCTTGCTATAACTCTGTCACAGACTCCAACTTTTCAGCAGCTATAAAAGGAGGTTTTGGATGTGGGGAGCATTTATTCAGGTCTAGGAAGGAAGAAAAAGAGAGACGTGGAGGCTCGGGCAGGGACGTGAAGCAGAAGAAAAAAAGAGTATTTTCTTTTTATTTTTTTTAGTTTATTTCAATTGTGGAGATTTAGCCATCCATGTCTGGCTAAACCTCTTAGCTAGGGCTAAGAGGTGAAGCTTGTAGTGAGATGGGAGATTTGATTTTATTTAAATTTTAATGCATGAATTGACGTTGATTTTAGTTAATTATTATGGAAATGTTTTAGGTTTTTAATGGTCTGTTGTGACCGAAATTACAATGGGTCTGCAATGGCTTTGAATATTTCCGTTCTCTTTAATGTTTATGATGTCAGGAAGCCCTGTTGTTCACCATAGTCTCCTGGGCATGGTTGGATGTCGGTACCCTTCCTAACTTGCATACATGTGATGGGGTGGTAATTAGTTTGATTCTGTTGTTTGCCATAGTCTTTGGGCATGGTTTGGTGATGGAATCCATTCTAATTCATCTTCCTTTCATCTCTTTGAAAACTAGATCAACGGCAGTTCAGTAATTTCCATAATTTTTGATGCAAGCATAAGTTCTCTCTAATCTCTACAAGTAGACCCTTTGAATCCCTAGTTACCCTTCTCTGATATCTCCTTAGTTTTAGATTAATTAACCTACAATTATTTCACAATTGTTACTTGATTTAGAATTCATCTTATTCTAGTTCAAATCCTACTTAATTTTAGATTACGTACAGTTTCAGTCCCTTAGGATTCGACCTCGGTCTTACCGAGTTATTACTACATCACAACCCTGCACTTGGGGAGTGAATAAAGGCCAAACAATGTCTTGGGACTGTTTCCTTGAGTCCGGAGTGAAGAGAGTGAGAAACAGTAGATTTTTAGAAAATTAAATATATTTTTAAGTAATCTGGAACAATTCACTTGCGCATTATTTTTAAGCATTCTGTCCGTTAGAATTTGACCCAAATTCACCCTCAGATCAGGATAGGTGGCCCTTACATGTCATAGTACTTGTAGCTTTGATCGAGTTCCCATAACCGTTGAACTGAAACTGGTCCGCCACGGTCGATCTAAAAACCCGACCGGACTGAAAACTTAGCTTGACCTAGATCCAATACTAGAGAGCTTAAGTCCGACCACATTTAGTAACATGACCTCCAAAAGTGCTCCGTTGGATCGCAACAGACCCGATTTGGTCATAACTTAAGTATACCTTGACCTCAAGTCTATTTTTGTCACTTTTGAGCTTATAAAAACGGCTTAAACCCTCTCTCACAAATTCCATACGAATTTCAAACCCTAGCCAAATCAAGAGAGAGAAAAGAGAGAGAAAGTGAGAGAGAAGTTGGAGTTTCTTCTAGGGATTCCTCCCAGTCTCTCTGCGTGCCTCATCCATCCTTCTGCATCGCTATTCTGGCGATTCCAACTCCGTTCTTAGGTAAGAAATCATAACCCTAACCTGTTTTGAAGCCTAGAATAGTTCCAATGATGTTATAGCTAATCTATTTCATGCCTTAGGTAGCGTATCCGCCGTTGACGAAGACTTATCGTCTGAATCATATCCATTTCGCATTTTCTGGTTTAAGGTGTGGACTATATACGTTTAGGTTATGATTTTTAAGACTTTCAATGTTAAGTAATGATTTATTCTTGCCTAGGATGCTATTTCACATGCATAAAGTGTTGTCTGTTTTGTTTTTCAGTTATACATTAACTATGTTGAATATACTGTATTCCTCGTATTTGTACAAAATATCGTATATGTATAAAATTTGAATTTATGTTTACCATGATTAACTATCGTCTATGTATGCTAGATGTATGTGTAACAACTCCTGGGCTAAAGGTTTAGTTCAAATACATGATATGCCAACATATAATATGTACTTAGTATGTGTAGCCTAAGTGTATGTGAAAATGACTGAATGAATATAGGCTTTGTATTCGTGCTTGCCATGACAATCTGTAGTGGATATATGATTGTTGTATGGGCGATTACCCTTTGACGAAAGGACTTGCCCTAATACATATGCTAACTAATACATACACGTATGACCTAATGTGTATGTTAAGTGTTTGTAAATAGATCTGTGTGAATAAATACTTGTAAACTATTCTTTAAATGGGTGTTGAGATAGGATTCTCAGCCACTCTAATGATGTGTATGACTTCCTCCATATACTTTATTTCATACACATTTCTTTTACTTAAAAATGCATAAGTGTGGATTCATGTTTATGTTGTACTACGTAACATGCTCAATTGATTATATGATTTGGATCATTACTCCATTATTGCCTTGAGTATCTCATATGCTAGATCGTTGTAATTGAATGTGATTGGGGCTATTGTATAGTCCAGGTAATCGGTAATCGTACTCCAAATGGTGGTTGAGGTTGTTTTCGCCACATAGGATGAGTTTAACGAACCCGAGTCGTACTTGAGATGTTCGGCAGTGGTTAGGCCACACGGAGTGCTTATGCATTCCATGTCGTTCAACTCAACGTACGCTTGGCCTAGTTGAGCTTATCAACTAACTCGATTGACCGATGTTTGTTCACCATGTTTGGTCGCAACTGTTTGAATCTAAGACACTGAGCTTACCAGTGAAACTCCCGTTAACCGTGGTACCATGATCTCCTAAGACTTATGAGCCGGGAATGGTGGTATGGGACACCGTGGTCGAGCTGTCGGCCTACGCTGAGGCCACAAACCTTCCCATAGTGACCAGTGAGCACCCTACTCTGAGCAGATTATGGTAGTATGGGACACTATATTCTTGTTGTCGGCCTACACTGATTGGTGATGAGCCCTCTGTAGTGACCTTGAGTTTATCCTGACACTGCATAGGGGCGACGAGTCCTATTGCAGTCTTGAGGATATAAGTAGGCCTGTATTGATAAGGTGATGGGGGAGAGGAGCAACGATTGTGCGCAACAGCCCTGGCAGCCCTTGCAGCGACCTAGAACCATAACATCATATGAGATTCCTAGGACTGACGACCCTAAAATGGATCAACGTTAGAAAATGATACAAGGGAGGTGTCTTAGCTTCCCAATCCTGTTGTATGAAAAGGACTAATAAAAACTTAGTAATCATACTCATGACATCGCACTGCATGTGCCATTAGCGTTGGTGTGAGAGCACAGTGGTCATGATTCATGCTGCGATCATTAGATGATGTCGCATGAAGGAATTTGTGGTGAGGACATGCATCATTCTTCAAATCATCCTTTCATTAACAAGAGTATCTAGGACATGTTTGATTGTACTGCTTTATCATTACTGCTTGATTGGATTGATAACATGTTAACCTTTGCTGTATAGATTTCACCGAGTTAATTACTCACTCCCACGTTACAGGACGGTGTTGGCCATACCAACCAGTCTCTGTTTTAGTTTCAGATAATGGTGTTGCTTGCGAAGCAGAGCCGGACTTTATGATGTTGGGAAGGATTACTTCTATATGCAGGTTCTGATCGACGGGGTTACAGGGTTACCGATTAGATGTCAATACATTTGGTATTTTGCCTTTATTTAAACACCTATGTATATTCTTTTCTTTCCATTTTTGGAGTATACATGTATGTAGTTAACCTGGTAACATGTTCACACTCTGGAGACTTACAATCAATTATACATTTTATATATTTATCACAGTCTTCCGCTTGAGAAACTTAACTGTCTCTAGAGTATGATAAGCTATTTTGGTCTAATCCCACTCATATTTTCTGCACTAATATGAACAACATTCATCCATCATTGAACATGTTGCATAGGTGATGTTCTGGAACTCGGGAGTGGAGTTTATGCTCGACCCCCGATTTTCGGGATGTTACAATGCCTAATATCTTTTTCATATGTAGCATGATCAGGGCGAGTAACTAGTCAAATTGAGGGTAATGATTAGTGAAATAGAGTGAATGGACTAGACATGTAAAATGGGCCAAATATTCTGGTCAGAATTGCGACCCAACTTCTTGACCCCCTAAGAACGTAAGAATTAATGTTAGTAAGTTTTGTGGGGCCCATCATGATGTGTGTCGAACATCAACATCATGCATTTGATGTGTCCCCTTTAGGTAATGAGATATCTCAAAAATCATCCGTATACGAAACTCAGGTGGGCCATACCATCTAAAACTACATGAAGACATACTAAAATATATAAAAGCACTTGGTGGGGCCCACATAAGTTTTGGATGCGGCTGAAACTGGGTCTGACCCCTCATCCAAGTGGGACACACATAATGAATGGGCTGGATATGTGAATCACATCTAGGTGGGCCTAATATATGATTATGACTGAGACAGGTCCAAGGCTTAAGTACTAGAGCACAAAGTGGGGATTGAATGTCCACCATAAAAACTTCTTGGAGAAGTTTCAGATCAAGATGATATTTGTGTTTTCACTTCATTCACATCTACATGACATTATGAATAGGTTGGATGGTAAAAAAACATCACGATGTCCCTTGGAAAGGTTTCAATAGTGGGTGTCATTATCACTGCAGCTTCCTTTGGTTTGGTCCACAGGAGCTATCAACCTGCTTCATTTTTAAGAGCATACCTAAAAATTATATGAGAAAAGTGATGAACGAAGTGGATAAAATAGTTACATCATGTTGGCCCCACAAAGCCCTGCCCAAATATTACTTTTACCGACGAAATATGATTTCGTCAGGAAATATTACTTTTACCGACGAAATCATATTTCGTTGGCAAAACATTCCCACCCATACAACATATATTCCCACCGACAGGCTATTTTTACTGACGTTATAGAATATCGTCGGTAAAGGCGATTTTTACCGACAAAAAAAATCATCGGTAAAGGTGGACAAAATGAACGGTGGACATATTATTTCACTTTGTGTGGTTGATCATATATGTTGATTCGTAATTTTTGTTTTTAGTGTAGCTAATAAGTAAATTTGAAAACATATGTATGGAATGGATGGGGCTGATAGAGCACGGGTGGGCCCAAATATTTTTACAACCTTTTACCAACGAAGGGTGACAAGTATTACCGACGAAAAGTTTTGCTAGCAATAAGCTTATGTTTTAAGCCGAAACAACTCCAGCACCCATCCATCTCTCTCTCTCTCTCTCTCTCTCTCTCTCTCTCTCTCTCTCCACCCACGTTCGTTGTCGAAGCCTACCCACACACGCCTTCTCTCTCTCTCTGAAGCTCGGTTGAGGTATTTCTCTCTCTCTCTGAAGCTCGGTTGAGGTATTTCTCTCTCTCTCTCTCTCTCTCTCTCTCTCTCTCTCTCTCTCTCTCTCTCTCTCTCTCTCTCTCTCTCTCTCAATCTCTCTCAATCTCAATGACAATTTGGGGATTTTAGGGTGGATTTTCCAAAATCAGAATTTGGATTTGAGGATTTGGGGATTTCAGAAACACACGTGTGGATCTCCTCATCGGTAGATGGATATTCGTTGGGCCCGGGCATTCTGCATGGTGAACCTCACCTAACAAGCACCAAGGATCTGTACTCATGCGGTCAGGTGCTCAGCTAGCACGGATTTATGGGTTGCAACAAATATTCGGGCACTTATAACCCATAAATTCATGTGGGCCACTCGATTGCACGGTAACCAAGATACATACAACCCTTCCAAAATTACATGTGGCATTTACCTTAAATCCAAATGGTCCAAATAAAATCCAATATATGTTGATCATGTGAATATAAAATTGGTTAGATAATATTTATCGTTGATATTGACTGTTCATTCATTTTATCTTACAGTCCGCCATTGAATTTTAATATACATTTTCTTATAATCAATCAAAGTATCATCTATGCCAATAAAAAAAAGTTCGTAGTATTTTTTTTTTCCACTTCGATGGTTCAGATTTGAGGAAAAATCTACATGTATATAAAGATATGTGATGTGTATCTAGGTTACCATGCAGTCCGATTTTCTCCATCAAATCCTGCTTGTAAATGCGTTTTCTTTTTAGAAATGCTAATCTCATTTGCTTGGGTACAAGTGAATTAGCCTCACTGGAAGATGAGCCACACACATAAAAGATCCATTAGGATATTTAGGATATTTTTATCACTTAAATTCCATGCATCTAAAATCAGGAAAGAATTATCATAAAGTGGACCACATGGAAATAGATAACCCAATCTTATCATCCATTTTTATTTATTATTTATTTGTAGGGTATAAATAAAAATTCATGATCATCGCATATGCTTGAAAATTTTCATATCATATAATATATTGGATCTTATGATGATCAGCTTCGATATTTGAAAATGTGCCTCGTATGGTCTTCATGTGAGGAGATTGCACTTACAATTAGCAGTCTTCCTCTCTTAGCTCCGGGAAAGAAAATGCTCGCATAACGTTCGTAGATATAATGGGGCGATCTTTGCTTACATGGATGAATGATTTGACTAGATAGGCCTGTTGGGCAGACCCTGTTCAAAATTTTCATTCAGCCCGGCTCCAGAATATTTTCTACATTACCTAAATAGATGTAGGGGTGTAAGTGTATCCAATCGATGCTAGGGTCATTGGACCTGAGTGGGCAAATGTTCAAAATTTGGACCCTGGTGCAGCTCTAGGCCTAAAAGTTGCTAATTAATAAGTCAAGTCCAGGTCCTCTCAAAATCAACTTGATCCAACCCAGTTTGGACAGTGGTTTTAAATGGGCTTGATTTTAATTTTGGTTTACACTAATATGGAATCAAACTAAATCCAGCCCAGATTTAAGAAAAAACAGTAATTGAGCATATTGGTCATTGAACGCTCACCATTAAGAACTTCCTATGATCCACCATAATGTTTATTGACCATCCAACCATTTGATAAGGTCACGTGAACCTGGAGAAAGGAAAATAATAATATTATTATTAATAATCATAAATATCACCTTGATCTAAAACTTTTATCTCCCACGAAGGATTTTTAATTGTCAATAACTAATGTTTCTTGTGATGTTGACCATATGAAATTTGCATATGCTCTATTTTTTGGACCATGCTAAAATAAGCTGGAAAAGGCAGATGAATGGCATGTATATACAATGCCCCCACCCACATCCCTGGTTACAGGAGCCTTAACCAATTCGAGGATTAGGTGCGACCCAAACTCAACCATGCTGCCCTTACCATTGGGCCCACCTTGATTCATGTATTCTATATCCACACTGTCCATTCATTTTGCCAAACCATTTTAGCACATGACCCAAAATTGAAGAAGATTCAATTTGCAAGTGGACCATACTATAGGAAATAGTGGTGATTGACCATGAATAGGCCACAAAAGTTTTAGATCAAGCCGATATATTTTTTTTTTCCTTCATCTAAGCTTGTGTCACCTTATCAATAGGTTGGATGGCAAACAAATATTATGGAAACATTATAGTGGGCCTTAGGAAGCTTTTAGTGGTAGGGAGTTCAATCACCATTATTTCCTATAGTATGATCCACTCTGAGAAACTATTATGCTTTGCAGATTGTGGGAGTTGTATTTAATCTTTTCTCATTATTTCAAAAAACTATTATACTTTCACTTAGTGATGCTTAATATGTATTACATTTTTTCTTAAATTATTATTATAACTTGTTAGTTTATAGTTGTGACTTATGATTGTGATTTGTAAGTTAGATAATTACTTACCCGTTTGAGGATTTCTATGTAGCCATACATATATATGGTGTGGTTTTGGTAACATAGAATCACTCAAATTGTCCCATTTTGAACAGTTCAAGGTTAGATCGATAGTATGCTTTCAAATAATATATTTAAATGTTCATGCCTAATCCACGGTCCATCTCCTCGTTTCTCTCTGGATATGTTTCTTCCGTTTCGTATCCAATGTCAAATATCTTTACATTACTTTAAATATTTAGCATCATGTAACGTAAGATCAACTTATCTGGAGAGGCATGGGGAGATACCGTCGAATTTTTTATGTGGACGTTTAAATAGAAATATGAAAGTATTACAATCTATCCAACCTTGGATGGGTAACTAATTTCAGGTTTAATTGTATTAGCTCGAAATTGATGGAGCAGACCTGAATGTGCGTTGGAGCTATCCAAATGTTGAGCGGAGGTCCCTTGAAGGTGGGAACCACTGTCATAACCATGATAAAGTTGTCCATTTCCTATGGACAGCAATATGGGTAGCCTGGCCATTTGGACAGGCCCGTATATATGTATTAGCTTAGAATTGATGGAGCAGACCCGGATGTGTGTCAGAGCTATCCGGATGTTGAACGGGGGTCCTTGAAAGGTGAAAACCGTTGTTATGACCATGATGAAGCTGTCCATTTCCTATGGACAGTAATATGGGTGACCTGTCCATTTGGACAGGCCCGTGTTTATGTATTAGCTCGAAATTGATGGATTAGACACTAGTATATCCCTAAACCTAAACTAACACCTAAAACTAAAGATCATGGTGGGGACAGTGCCCCCGACCGTTCATTCCTTCCTAGGACCTACCATGATGGTTATTTGAGATCCAACACGTTGGTAAGTTCACACAGACCTAGACCGGAAGAAGGGATAACACAAAAATCATGCAAGGTGATCCAAGGATATGTTTATATAGGTTGGATGCATCTTATGAATGGATTAGATGTCACATAAAAAGCTTCGATGTATTTCTATTATATCCATGCCATCCATCTATTTCGTCATATCATTTTAGGGTGTATTACCAAAAATGATGTAGATCCAAAACTCAAGTGTACCACATCAAAGGAAACATTAGTGATTGAATATCCACCATTAAAAAATTCTTAGGATCCACCAAAATGTTTATTTTTCATCATATCTGTTGATAAGGTCACAAAGACCTGGATGAATGGACCACAAAAATATCAGCTTGATCCACTTAAGATTTGGATTTATTATAATTTTGGAATTATGCCCTAAAATAACCTGGTAAAAAAGATGAACAGCCTGGATATAAGAAAAATACATCATAGTGGGCCTTAGAGGGATCCTACAAAGCCGCATCCACCCAATCCAATACTTAAGTAGGCCACACCACATGGACCGATGGGGATGAGGACACCCAACATTGGAACCATTGTGGGTCCATTTAAGATTTTTATACATATAAAATCTCTAAACCTAAACCTACACCTAATCTTAATCTCAACTCTCTAATCTAAACATAAACCTAAACTTAAACCCGAACCCGAATCTAAATCCCTAAACTCGAAGCCTAAACCTAAACCTAAACCTATTCTCAAATCCCTAAACCTAACCCTACACCTAAACCTAAACCTATAACCCTAACCTTAACCTAAAACTAAACCTAAACATAAACCTAAACCTATTCTCAAATCCCTAAACCTAAACTCAAACCTGAACCCGAATTCCTAAACTTAAACCTTAACCGAAACTCAAATCCCTTAACTTAAACCTAAACCTATAACCTATAACCTAAACCTAAACCTAAGCCTATAACCTAAACCTAAACTTATAACCTATAACCTATAACTATAACCTACACCTAACTCAAATCTCTGAACCTAAACCTATAACCTAAACGTATAACCTAAACCTAAACCTAAAACCTAAAACTAAACCTATAACCTATAACCTTAACCTAAACCTATAACCTATAACCTATAACCATAGCCTAAACCTATAACCTATAACCTAAACCTATAACCTATAACCTACACCTAAACCTAAACCTTAAACCTATAACCTTAACCTAAACCTAAACCCAAACCTATAACCTATAACCTTAACCTAATTAAACGTAAACTAATAACTTAAACCTAAACCTAAACCTAAACCTTAACCTAAACCTACACCTAAACCTATAACCTATAACCTATAACCTTAACCTAAATCTAAACCTATAACCTAAACGTATAACCTATAACCTATAACCTAAACCTATAACCTATAACCTATAACCTATAACCTTAACCTAAACATAAACCTAAACCTATAACTTAAACCTAAACCCAAACCCAAACCTAAACTTATAACCTCTAACCTACACCTAAACATAAACCTATAACGTATAACCTATAACATAAACCTAAACCTAAACCTATAACCTATAATCTATAACCCAAACCTAAACCTAAACTTATAACTTATAACCCAAACCTAAACCCAAATCCAAACCTAAACCTATAACCTATAACCTAAACCTAAACCTAAACCTATAACCTATAACCTAAACCTAAACCTAAACCTATAACCTAAAATCTATAACCTAAACCTAAACCTAAACTTATAACTTATAACCTGTCATGCTCCAAACTCGGAAATCGGGCTCACAAAATTTCTGATCGTCGAATCCGGTACCGACAGCCTCCGTAGTACCCCATTATCGGCTCCCAGCTTCCATACACTAGATTCCGATTCTAGGATCCTACAAGGAGGATTTTACAATGTACATTTAGCTCATGATAAGCATAATCGCAAGTTTACCTAAGTCACAAAGGCAACATCATCATCACATATTCACTAATATAAATAGTTGAATACAGTGCTGAAAGGGAAATACATATGTCAAAAATCAAAGCCCCATAAGTTCACTACACGCTCCAAGCTCAATGCTACTGCAACCTGACGCCACCTACACGCATCTATCATGTATAAGCTTACAGAAAGCTTAGAGGATGGTGAAAGTGTGTGCACAAGGTAAGTGTCAAGTATGTAATACAATGCCATAAATTATACAATATCGAAATAAGTGAAAATATACTGATAAGTCTATTAGTGCCATCAGCTGTACCAAGGCTATACGATGCAAAGCATGAGTACTAATGGCCATATCAATGCAAAAATATGAAAACCCAAAATGCTAAGTATTATAGATGCAATGTAATATGCGGTGCGAATAAAATGACTAAGCTTGAGTGAAGTAGGGATGATAGTACGTAGTATCGCAAGCTATGGGGTCCATCACAAGGGACTTCTATCTAAACCAGTCTCATACCTAAATTTGGATAGTCAGACTCAATGTGGTAAACTTCTCATCTCAGGTTAGTCGGGTGCCCAATCGAAATCTTAGCCATATAAAGGTACACAACAATTAGTTGCGCACCACTAGCCCGAGTGGATAGTGAATGAATGAATGAATGATTATGCAACTCCTGCTCAATAATTCCACATATCAGTATTGTTCATCTCTGGGATCATCACCGGGGTTTAGTACACTCCAAATGGCACTGCCGCTCTCCCTAGCCGTACAATCTAAGTGAGCATAAGAAACATCACTATCCACCTGGCCAATAGTCTGTCAATACATATTTGGCAAGTTAATATCGGACCCATTCATGAGCTGGTCAAACTCAGCCTAACAATGCCCCCTGCACTCGGGCTGGTAAGGCCACACCCCCTCCCAACCGACCACGGCACAGTGGGAGATGCGGCCTCCTGGTATTCGAAACTCGGGCGCTCATGCATCCACTCAATCTCGACGTTGGGGCGTCCTCTGGTACCAAGAGAGTTTTAGGGATTTTCACCTAGGGCCATCTATGACAGCCCGATGCTCGAACTAAACATTTTTGGTGTCCCATCTGGCCATCCACGATATGCCTGTGGAGGCTACAGCCCTGATGTCGTTAGAGCGTATAGTGATCATGTCACACAAATGCGAGATGCATGAGTCACACAGCACAATCATGCATAATTCATGCGCATATCGTGCGCTCATGTGGGGCAAATCCCGCCTATCAGGGAGCCCCATGAATAACCTGCCCTATGGCATATGCGATAGTCAACTACATCTCATAACAAGCATGCAGATGATGCGCTTGGGCATGTATCATGATGCTATGCTGTCATATACTCATAATCGGTATCAATAACCGACATCAACAATCGGCCTCGACAATGTAGACATTTAACCATCATTGTCTGGCCTGCATATAGCCTATCATATAGTGGACCCATGGCCTTACACAAGGGCCTAATATACAACAAGTCGGGCCTCATCATATGGGCCAAAAATATATCACAATGGGCCACGTCCCATGGGCCTCGAATATATCACAATGAGCCTCGGTAATTGGAATCGGCCTCAACAATCAAAATCGGCCTCGATACTCAGCCTCGACAATCGAAATCGACCTATACCATCGGCCTTAACAATCGGAATGGATAAATAGATTAAGTCAATCGGAATCGGAAATCAGCCAGGACAAGTGAAATTGGTAAATCGATCATGACAATCGAAATCGATCAATAATCGGAATCGGCAAATCGGTCACGTCAATCATAATCGGCAATCGGTCATGATAAACGGCCTCAATCGCTAATCGGCAATCGGCCACGACAATCGGAATCGATCAATAATCGAAATCGATAAATCGGTCACGTCAATCATAATCGACAATTGGTCATGACAATCGAAAATCAAAAATTGGCAATCGATCACGACAATCGGCACCGATAATCAGCATCGGTAATCAGCACCGATAATCCGGGTCGATAATCAGTGTCGGCCTCAACAATCGACACCGATAATCAGCATCGATAATCGGCACTGATAATCAAGGTCGATAATCGGCGTCGGCCTCGACAATCAGCATCGGTAATCGGCATAGATAATCAGGGTCGATAATCGGCGTCGGTCGTGGTTATGAAGTCATTCGTCTACAACGAATGGGGCCCACTTATTTGGGTTAACCCATGAAGAGAATGGCATACAAGGCCTAATGGAAGGTCACAATGAGGACATCTAACCATCATTGCTTGTCAATGTGGACGTCAAACTAACATTGCTCCCTAAGAGTGGCCTACATAAGGCTAGACATATAGTGTGGCCCATGGCCTCACGTACAATCATGATGGGCCTCATTTACGTCACATAGGCCTCGTCACGTGGGCCAACATACATCACATCGGGCCTCAAATATACATAAACAAGTGGGCCTTACACCAGGACCTTGAATATATCTCAATGGGCCTCTTATGTCAAGCGGTCACATCACAGGGCCACACTATCCAACGGGCTTCATGTTCATCAAATAGGTCGCACCGATGGGCCTCATTTATATCAAGTCGGGCCGACCCTTATGTATATTCGAAATCCAACCTATTCACAAGTTAACATGTAGATAAATGAAGTGAAAACAAATATCAGCTTAATTGGGAATTACCGTTGCCCTTAGAAGTTTGAACGGTGGATGTCGTTGTCCACTGTTTAAATGGTGGGGCTCACTCGTACTTTAGATTTGTTTCGCCCATTTTCCCATGCCATAAAATGATCTCATAAATGGTGGACGGTATGGATGCAACACATGCATCATGGTGGACCCTGCCGTTCAAATAGCGGACGATGTCAATAGAGCACACACATCATTGGGCCCATACCAGGGGGATAAAACACATACATCTAGGGTGGGTCTCACCACCAGAAGAGCTTGGAAAGTACACATGCAGCCCTGATGCATTAAAAGACAGAGGTGGGTCCCACGTAGGGCCCACCCTCGCATATCATATGTACATAACATATAATATATAACATAAACATATGTATGATTTACTGCTGCACAACAACTTTAATGCATAAAAGAGAGGGAAGAGGTGGGTCCCACGTAGGGCCCACCCTCACGTCTCATATATATAATATACTGCTGCATGGTAGCTTTTATGTACAAAAGAGACGGCAGAGGTGGGTCCCACGTAGGGCCCACCCTCACATGCCATATATATATATATATATATATATATATATATATATATATATATATATATATATATATATATATATATATAATAATAATATATGTATTACATCCAACGTCCAGGCCCTTGGGAGGCCTGGACGGTCACCTACCTCAAGGAGGGCCCCACACCTGGGGTGTGTCCCACCGTTAGATGGACGGTGGACACAATATATGCGGGGTGGTGTAGCCCACGCTAAAAGGATGGACGGTGTGGATGGGTCCCATGGACCCCACCGTTAGCATGCCAGTACACATACTCCATGTTAGCCACCGCCATAGGATCGATACCAAGACCTCAAGTGTTGAAACGAGGCATCCTTCACTCGGTCTGCCACCTGAGCCGTGGAGTTGGGTGGGCCTAGCTTTGAAACGAAGTATCCTTCACTCATTCTACCACGTGAGCTATGGATGGGTCCCACCGTCCTTGGACGGTGGATGCACCACACATGCATGGTGGTGAGGCCACGCCAAATGGATGGACGGTGTGGATGGGTCCCATCGACCCCACCGTCAGTCCACACCCTTGTCAGTACACACATGTAACGCCCGTGAAAAATCCATACTTGAGCTCGAGTACCAACTCGACCCGAAATTGCGTAGAGTTAATTCTTTTAGAAAATATGACTAAGTTAGCTAGCGCAACGCTGGAGTAGCTGGGAAATAGTCCCTGATCACTTTAAATACGTTCTACAAGACCCAAATCGAGTAGAACCAACGACTCTATAATACTCTATAACCTCGGACCAAACTCTAAGCAAGTTTGTTCTCTGGACCACTTTGAATCTTTGTATTGGATCTAGACCGTGCTTCGAAAGTCCGATACCTCCTATCTTAGACCGTTAGAACCGCCTAGCTGGACTTGACACTTATGTCGAAAATCAAGTCAAACTGATAATCACAGGCTATTTCATTGAGCCTGGACCGAAGAGAGTGCGAATAGGGACAGAATTGAAATTTCAAATTCAAATCTGGCACACGACTTGACGTGTCAGTATTAAGCGTTCTGACCGTCAGAATTCATTCAGATTACACCCTCGGATCAGGAGAAATTTCTATTTTATATCATGAGACTTTCAGCCCTGATCTACGTGTGGTGACCGCTGAACTGAAACTGGTCCGCCACGTGCGATCTGCGGACCCAGCCGGACTGAAAACTTAATACGTGCTAGATCTGGTATGCATGAGCTTAAGTCCGATCGCATTCGACCAGGGGACCACCAGAAAGCTTCTTTTGGACCGAAACAGCCCCGAATTGGATATGCACTAAGTAAACTTTGTACCGGAGCCTGTTTTCAGCGTTTTTAAGCTTATAAAAGGGGTTGAAACCCTCACTCCTCTCTCCCATCTAAAATTGTAAGAAACCTAGATTTAGGAGAGAGAAAAGGTGAGAGTTTATGAGTGAGAGTGGGATAGATTTTTCCAGCCTTCGAGCCGCCTGTTGCTAGTGCCTAAGCAACACCTCCTGATCACCAAGCCGGTGATTCTTCCATATTTTCAGGTATAAAACAACCCTAGAAGCTGCTGATTTAAGGTTTGCTTGGATTCGTAGCATGCTAGCTAACGTAACTCGTAAAACAGGTTCTCTTATCGCCGTAGACGAAACGTATACGCTCCGTTTAAATTTACGCATCCATAAGAGACTAGGTGAGGATTTTAGATGCTTTGATTGACGGTTTTCAACGCTTTTAATGTCGTTTAATAGTAGATTATCGACGGCATCGCCGTTTGACATGTACAACATGCTATCCATTTCCTATTTCGTAAATCAACGAAGAATATGAGATTTAGGGCATTTTAGTCATTTGTAGGAAGTACTGATTACATTCATATTTTGCTGATGTGATTGAAATGGTTTGTTGTCGCATTAGGAAGTTAGGAATACGTGCATAATTAGTTTGGCGAAGAGATTCGCCTAATTGCGCACTTCGGGTCGACATACTATATGTAGACTTAAGTGTGTAGTGTATGTGTTTGTATAAATGCTTGTATTAGTATGTATTGAATTAAATGATGTTATGAGATAGTTTGAGATTGATTTCTCAATTAATATGCTGACCTAAATGATTTCCTACATGTTGACTATGTGCATGATTTCATTACGTGCATGAAATATATGTGCTTGAAGATTTACTTAAGTTGAATGTTATAACATGTGTTAACATGCTCACATGATTGTATTTAAATTTCAATATTCCTATATAAATTGCTGATGTGATTCCATAATTGTTTGAGACTAAACTTAGTCCAGGCAGTCGGTAACTGATCGAATTCGTGGCTGGCTGGTCTTGGCCACGAACGACGCGTCGATGAACGCGAGTCGTGTTTAGAGTTGGCGGCAGTGGTTAGGTCACGCGAAGTGTTTTACGCACTTCATGTCATTCGACTTTAGATGCGATGGCGCTAGTCGAGCCCGTCAAGTAACCCGACTGGCCGATGTATGTTCACCTTGTATGAGTCATAACTGCTTGAACCTAGGGTACTAAACTTACCATTGTAAACCCTGTTAACCATGGTACCTTGATTCACGAAGACTCATGAGCCGAGCATGGTGGTATGGGACACCGTGGTCGAGCTGTCGGCCTACGCTGGGGCCACAAACCTCCCCGTAGTGACCAGTGAGCACCTAGTCTCGTGAGCATATTATGGTGATATGGGACACTATATTCTAGCTGTCGGCCTACACTGATCAGGCGACGAGTCCTTTGTAGTGACCGCGAGCGTATTCTGAGTCTACGGGAGGCGACGACCCTTCAGTAGCAGTAGAGTATAGTAGGCCTGTATTGATAAGGTGATGGGGAAGCGGTGCAACGAGTGCGAGCAACAGCCCTGGCAACCCTTACAGCGACCTACGAAATATACATCGTATGAGATTACTAGGAGTGACGACCCTAGACAGGATCTGTGTTGGGATTGATACAAGGGAAGTACCTTAGTTTCCCAATCCTGTTGTTTGAATGGACTAATAACAACTCGGAAATCATATCACCATACCATTGCATGTGCCTGGAAGATGTGGAGCACTTGAAGGCCGATTGCATGCCGCGGTCGTAAGATGGTGCCGTATGAGGGAGATCGTCAGTGAGGGCATACATCACGTCATGTCATCTTGCATTAACCACAGTATTAGGATTGTCTGATTTACTGTTTTACTATTATCGCATGATTGATTTGTGAACATGCTAATCTTTGCTCTATGATTCCACTGAGTTGATCACTCACTCCCACATTACGGGATGGTGTTTGCAACACCCACCAGACCCTGTTGTAGATGCAGGTGAGGCTGAGATCCAGGAGGCAGAGCCAGACTTCGACGAGAACCAGGACGAGTTCTCGTACATGCAGTATCATGATGGCTTTGCGTAGTCGACCTGAATTTATGGGACTTCAGTGGGACTATTTTGAACATTTGATTTTGTTCATGTATATGTATATGAGACTCAGAAATGTATTCATACTTTAGAGAGAGATGAGATTTACTTTGTTTTTCCTTACAGTGATATATATATTGTTTAGTCTTCCGCTTGCTTTTATCACTGGATCTGGAGTATGAATTGCAGTTTTGGTATACTTTTACTCATGTGAATGCTTTAAATCAGACAACAATGAATCATAAATATTTTTGTTGCATAAGTGACGGTCTGGAACTCGGGAGTTGAGTTTATACACGACCCCCGATTTTCAGGGTGTTACAAGTTGGTATCAGAGCATGAATAAGAGTATATTAGGCTTGGGTTATGGTCTCGCGACGTACGTTGTCGCTTCTTTTGACTTAGGTGGGTGCGAGAAGGGTCTAGAAACATTTCTAGGATCGCAGATTCGCCAATAGGCGAAGTCCATTCGAATCGATCGCATGATCGAGTCTGTAACGCAACTCGGGTCACGTAAAGCAACCCGAATAGCTCCTAAGTCGTAGGAAGTCGGGTTGAGACGTTCTTTCAACAATTTTAAACCCATAAAAGTAAATCCTTAGGCCGTGGGATGACCACGACTCCTGTATTCAATCGTCAGGGCTTAAAAACCCCGTTTCACTAAAAATCTTTAAAATTCTTCTTCTCACCACTCCAATATTCATTTCTTTCTTATTAATTTTATGTTGGGCATCAAACATAATGTGAAAATAACATAAAATAATACTTTCACCAAATTTTACAGTGAATAGTAAAATTTTATGAAAAATGGCCATAAGGCCATTCTAACTTCACTTTCTTTAGCAAATAAGGGTTTATATGGATGTACTAGATCCTTCTACCCCAAAATCATATGCTGCATGATATGATTTTATATTCAGGATTGCAGATTGGTCCCGAAAAGCTCTGAACATATGTTTGGGCCTATATAGGTCAAAATACTATGAACCAAGGGTTGGACCATACATATCTGTGGTCCTTGGACCATGGGGGACCAAACCCATTTGGTCCCACCGGCCGGATGCACCACCGGTCGGCGATGCATCGCCGTACAGGTGGGCCCATTTGCTGCAATTTTCGGGCACACGCCCTTATATGCCATGTACACACCCTCCATATGTGTCCCGTCCAAAGGAAACCCCTAGAACTTGCCTCTCCTACACAAACAGCCCTCCCCATAGCCCTATTTACGTTTTCCAGCAACCATCTCCAAGTTTCGTGATTCCAAATCACCCCTAGATCCATCCTTGGCCAAAAACGACCACCCTCCATCGTTCCTTTGAAGTTGGCAGCCCTCCTTCTTGAAGATTTCATCTTTTGGAGCTCCAAAAATCCCCCAAATCGAGCTGAAATTGTGAGGTGCTCCATTCCACTTTTTTATTTTCATTTCTCCTTGAAAATACATCCTTGGGAAGCTTGAAGCATCCCTCTACGACGCCTACATCTCCTTTTCCAGATTGGACAGCCACTTCTCCGCATTTTTTTTATTTTTCATGGCTTTCGTGGAAGCCATTTTAGGCCTTTTATCACTCTCCACCATCTTATCTTTGATGGGTAAAAGGAAGACTGCAGTAGACGAGGCTGGGTCAAGTCGCCCTGCTCAATCGAGAAGACCACGGGGTGGTGCCGTAAGTTCAAGCGCCGCCACAGGTCCAGCTACAGCCCTAGAGTGCCGTACAAAGCGGGATTTGGATCCCCATACTCACCTTAGGAGAGTAATTCTATCAGAGATGCCTCACGGTCAATACACTGATCGTAAAGTGTTATTTGAGGCAGACGTGGAAGGGCGATTGTTCGGTAAATTTTTATTGTTCGAGCGCATTGAAGCTGCGCATTGGGGTCCGATCTTTGAAGCTCACGCTCGTGCTAATGTGAGTACCGTTCGTGCCTTCTACGCTTGTATCCAGAATCCTACCTTGGAGCCATTGCAGTTTAAAATCTCTTTTGGTAGAGATCGGATGGCTACGATTAATGTGCGACTGATTGCGTGACTTCTGAACGTGCCTCTTGGTGATGTTCATCCTAGTGAGAAGAATCTGAGGAGTAGGCGTGAACGAGATCGCCGCACCAGGTTTCTGTGTGGTAAGTTGGTTCCATGGCAGTCTAATAATAGCCTCAAGGCGACGTATATGTCTGATGATTTGCGCCTGCTGCACCATATCTGCACATACAATATTTATCCCAGGTCGACGAATCACATTGAATGTACACGCCATATGGTTGATTTCCTGTATCTGGTGGCCCAGGGAGAGAATGTATGTATGGCCACTTTCATCTTGCGACAGATAATCCTTATAGCCAAGTCAAGAAGAACGTCCGAATCGCTTCCTTTTGGCCGACTGATATGCAAGATCGCGCTTGAGTTTGCTTACAGACTTGGGCCGGAATTACCAGTTTCGATTCATAACATTGATGAGTCGACTATGGTCAAGATGAAGATTGGGTCTCAGTACCGTGAAAATTAGCTTGAGAAGGATAGCTAGGATGACTTTGATGATGAGGAAGATCAAAGCGAAGAAGAACCTGGAGCAGAAGTTCAGGAAGAAGTTCAGGAAGAGGCAGAAGAGGAGGCTCAGGATACAGATGAGAGCCCTCCTCCTTCTGCGCAGGTTACTAGCGATGATCGCATTGATCGGATTGAGGAGAGTCAAATCGCCTTGCGAAGGGAAGTTCAGGAACTTCGCGCTGAAGTCGAGGATACCAAGGCCGTGACGAAGAGGAAATTTGGCAAGGTGACTCGCACCTTGAAGGCGATCTTGTGTTGCTTGCAGGATAAGGGTGCTCCTCCTCCGTCACTCGACTCGGACTAGCGATGCGACCTTAGATGTTGTTGTTTGTAGTTAGTCATTTCCTGCTTTTGTTGTGTAAGCTTGTTAGGGCTAGTGCTTTGCTTATGTTGCTGTTGTAATTTTAACTGTCTTAGTTCCCATGTATTTCTCGTCATGATGCTTGTAAGGATATATCCCTTGTATTGTGACAATTTTGATTAAATGAAATGCATAGAATGCCTTTGACTCATTGTGTGAATGATTGCGGTGTATTTGTGCTATTAAGACTGACAAGGTTACGCCCTATTTTGAATATAGGGAATGCCGCCTAAGGCTACGCGGAGCACGGTTCGGCTTGCATTGAGTGAGCATATGGATCAGACTCCTTCGCAGTCTGACACCCATGCGGACCCTGCTATGGACCCAATTCCTGAGACAGTTCGAGCGTCTCAGCCTACTGCTGGTCCTACAGTTGGACCACCGCCGTTCACACTGTCAGTCAGAGAGCCTTATCGTGCATCTACTTCGACGCAGCACCCGCCACAGCCTGCTCTACCTCCTGACAGATTTGAGCAGATGATGGCTATGATGCAGCAGCAGCAGCAGCTTCTGACTACCATTGTAGGTACATTAGCCCAGGGTGGGGGTGTGACTCCACCTGCAACACCTGCGCATCCAACTGAGGATGCCTATACATACGCCCAGGATGAGGGCATGGCTCATCCTGTACCGCCTGCTTACCCTGCGGGGAATGCTGCAGATACACGGGGCCTATTAGAACGATTTCAGCGCTTACGGCCTCCCACTTTTACGGGTTCTCACAGACCCGAGGAGGCCGAGTACTAGCTCGACCGTGTGTAGAAGATATTGCGGATGCTTCATTGCACAAAGGCCGAGCAGGTAGAGCTGGCTACATTCCTGTTTGAGCGAGAGGCCAGCCTGTGGTGGGATAGAGTATTGCGGACCGTTGCCACCGACTTTGTATGGACATGGGCAGCATTTGAGTTCCGTTTTCATGAGAAGTATTACCCCCAGACATACAGGCATGACAGGGAGAATGAGTTTCTCCACCTCAGACAGGCAGTCATGATAGTCACGGAGTATGAGCATCGGTTTACGGAGTTGGGCAGATACGTCCCGACTATTTTGGCTGATGAACAGATGCGCATACGACGCTTTTTGGAGGGTTTGCGACCGGATATTCGGTCGAAGATGTGCTGTGTGACCATTCCCTCATATGCGGAGTTAATTCACTTGTCTATGCGGGCAGAGCAGGATGTGGATCGACTTGCGCGATCTCGTGGCCCTGTTGCTTCTAGGCCGCGACCAGACATGCAGGACAGGCCCTTCGCGGGCAAGAGGCCTCGCGTCGACCCTCCTACTTGAGCTCTAGCGCCAACGCCATCGTTTCGACGCTCCGAGTTATCGTGCACATATTGTGGGAGGACGGGCCACTTGGCGCAGAGCTATTTTTCTCAGATGCGGGACAGTGAGTTCTCACCGCCGCAGAAGATTGACCGTGCACGTTCACAGGCGATATCAGCACCGCCTATACAGTTAGCTCCTGCGCACTCTTCTTTCAGACCTCCGGTATCGCAGATCAGACAGCCTCCACGGCCCTTGACACAGCGGCCGAACCGGCCACATCAGGCTCGGGTTCATGCATTGACAACTGAGGCAGCTGCAACACCGACTTTTCAGCATTCAGCCTTCGAGGTCACAGCCCATATTGGAGGTACTCCTATTCTTGTGATGGTGGACATTGATTCCATGATTTCTTTGATATCACGTTCTGTAGTCAGGCGTCTTGGGTTACAGACTATTACCATAGATAGGGTGCGAGTACTTGCAGCTCATGGAGATTATTCAGATGTTATCCAGATGTGTGAGGGTTGTTTGGTTGATCTGGGAGGCAGGACGATGGCTATTGATCTTGTCGTCAACCCCTCTCTTGTTTATCTCGACGTCATTCTTAGCATGGATTGGTTGACTGCAGCGAGGGCCGAGATTGACTGCGAGACTCGTATAGTGACTGTGTACGAGCCGGAGGGTGCATCCTTCACATTTCCAGTGCGGGTAAATCTCCCTTTCCTCTTACTTAGTTACGCCACTTTATTGCGCGACGCTGGTGCCCAGATACTTGAGCATACGCCAGTCATTTCAGAGTTCGGGGATCTGTTCAGGAAGATCCCTGGTTTACCGCCCCGACGAGAGATCGATTTCACTATCGATCTGGTTCCTGGTTCTACGCCCGTCTCACTGCCGACGTATCGCATGGCACCGTGTGAGATAGAGGAGTTGAGGACGCAGATTGATGGTCTGCTAGAGCTTGGCCTTATACGGCCTAGTGTGTCTCCTTGGGGAGCACCGATCTTGTTCGTGAGGAAGAAGGATGGTTCGATGCGATTATGTATTGATTATCGCAGGCTGAACCAGGTCACGGTGAAGAACAAGTACCCTTTACCCAGGATCGATGACTTGTTTGATCAGTTGAGAGGAGCGCAGTACTTCTCGAAGATTAATCTTCAGTCAAGATATCATCAGTTGCGCGTCAGGGATGAGGACGTACAGAAGACAGCATTCAGGACCAGTTTTGGCCACTACGAGTTCCTCGTGATGTCGTTCGATCTCACGAACGCACCAGCCGTGTTCATGGATCTGATGAACCGGGTATTTAGGCCTTTCCTCTATCGGTTCGTCGTTGTATTCATTAACGACATTTTGGTGTACTCTAGGAGTCGAGAGGAGCATGAGGAGCACTTACGTTTGGTCCTGGATACGCTCAGACAGCATCAGTTGTTCGCACAGTACAAGAAGTGCGACTTCTGGAAGCAGGAGGTGAAGTTCTTGGGACACGTGGTGTCCAAGGATGGCATGGCAGTTGACCTGTCTAAGATAGCTGTGGTGCAGGACTGGGAGCAGTCTGGTTCTGTTACTAAGGTGAGGAGTTTATTGGGTCTCGCTGGCTACTATCGGCGCTTCATACAGGACTTCTCGAAGATCGCGAGACCCTTATCTCAGTTGACACGGAAGGACGTGAAGTTCACCTAGAATGACAAGGCGGAGTCAGCTTTTCAGGAGCTGAAGGACAGACTTACGTCAGCCCCTGTGCTAGTTTGCCAGAGCAAGGGGTTAGATACACTATATATACTGACGCGTCTATCGTTGGTTTGGGTTGTGTCCTTATGCAGAGGGACAGGGTAATTTTGAATGCCTCGAGACAATTAAGGAAGCACGAGGAGAATTACCCTACACACGACCTAGAGTTGGCAGTCGTTATATTCGCACTGAGACTCTGGAGACATTACCTTTACGGAAAGGAGTTCGAGCTCTTTTGCGACCACAAGAGCCTCAAGTTCATATTCACGCAGCGAGACTTGAATATGAGGCAGCGGCGATGGATGGAGACGTTGAAGGACTTCAAGTTTGAAGTCTCTTACCATCCTGGGAAGGCGAACCTTGTGGCTGATGCGTTGAGCCGCAAGAAGGCGATAGAGTTTGCGGCTCCGCTGATGGTTGCTGAGTGGGATATGGTTGAGTTTTTGCGAGACTTTGAGCAGAAACTCACCATAGAGGAGCCGTTTGAATTCATCGCACATGTACAGGTGCGATCCCAGATTGATGACCGAGTCATCGAGGCGCAGAGGGACGATGCGCATCTGACTGAGCTTTGAGAGCAAGCCAGTGATGATGCAGACGCCGACTGGCGAGTTGATATGGATGGGGGCTTACGTTATCGTGACCGCCTATGCGTCCCAGATATCCCTGACTTGAGATGAGACATTCTCGAGGCTGCGCATTGTACTAGACTCGCAATGCATCCAGGCAGTACGAAGATGTATCGTGACGTGAAGAGGACGTATTGGTGAAAAGGTATGAAGACCCACATAACAGAGTTCGTGTCCCGTTGTCTCACTTGTCAGCAGGTGAAGGCAGAGCATCGCCGACCACCTGGGCTTTTGCAGCCTATGCCGATCGCAGAGTGGAAGTGGGATTTCATTTCCATGGACTTCATTTCTGGATTGCCGAAGACGAGGAAGGGACATGATTCCATTTGGGTGATCGTCGACCGTCTGACGAAGTCGGTGCACTTCCTACCGATTAGAGTTACGAACTCTGCAGACGAGCTGGCTAGACTGTACATCAGAGAGATTGTGCGTCTGCATGGAGTTCCGTTGGAGATCATGTCGGACAGAGACACGCGGTTCACTTCTATTTTCTGGACTCGTATTCAGGAGGCTATGGGTGTGAAGTTGAAGTGAGAGAGGTTCATCCCGAGATTTGAATAACTACGGTCGAGTTGATATCGCAGAGAGAGAGGTTCAATAACTACAGATCGTCATCGATGAGATCAGAGAGTAGCTAGAGAGGCAGAGGGAGGAGGACGAGAGACGACAGGAGGAGCAGGTGTAACATCCCGAGATTTCACAGCCAAAGTTTGTACTCATGCTGGAGAAAATCGTGTGTTAATAATGTAAAACTGGGATGCTTTTGAAAATTGTACCTTATTTTTTTCCATTCGGATAACATCTAAATACATTTTTGAAGGTAACATTCATAAGAATGAAATCAATTGTATTGGTTATATTTCATCAATGTTAAAAGAATAATTAATGTCTTCTCATTGGAAGCTTATTATATCAATCGAGTTTGCAGCGGAAGTATAAAACTAAATTATAATTTGTCTTCTTATCCTTTCAACACGATATTCAGTAGGGGAACATGTTCATTAGGTCTTTAATCTGTATGTCACCTGCATAATTTGTATGGTTGGGGGAGGGTAAATGCCCTACTCATAATGAAGGTTATCCTTTAAGATTAATAGTAATTCAAGAGATTCATAAAAGTAAGATAAAGGTTCTAATATGTCAAGTATTCCACACGACAAGAGGTATTAATGCACAAACAATCTATATAAGATGCATGTCTATCAAAGCATATGCGGTGTATCACACCTAGCGATCGCCACAATGTGGAATATGGTTATAGTTATCCGACTCGACCCGCATCCCATACTACGGATATTCGTCGACTTATCCCACATTTAACATGATTTTACGCGGTTGTCCCAAAATAAACACTACACATAACCAAGTGAATCTCGCAACCCGGATTGGAGTGACTAAAGCGACAACCAACCCCTAAAAATCTGAAAAGGAGAGACTAAGCGACCACTACGCCAAAACAACGAAAAAAGGACGGTCGAAAACTGTCTCGAAAGGCCAAAAAGGACTGTCCTGGACCGTCGCAACAGCCGTCAAATTTTGACGAGTCGTATTTTTTAAAGGATGGCCATAAACCGTCTCTAAAGAAGGACGATCATGGACTGTCTCTAAAGAAGGACGGTCATAAACCGTCTATAATGATACATAATTAGTGAACTTATATGAAACTGAAAGGAGTGACTAAGCGACATCTCCCGAACTTTTCAATACTCGAGTATTGAAAGTCCTTGAGTGTTTTCATGAATTTAGCCTATTATGTACACGTGTACGGTACCAATGTAACTAACCTAACCCTACATTCATCCTCCATAGTGAATCTGACCAATTAAGAATGATCTCCACCCATAAATTAAGTCATCCGACCATTGATCATGTGGTCTGATATACGTACATTCTCTTAACTAAATTGGTGAATAACTCTCTATCCGTAATGATTTAGATATATCTTATTTTGTAAGAATTTCTTATAAACATGCTTATAACCATGTGTAATCATTTGATTTTCTAAAACTCACAGATCAATAATAATTACAAAAATGCCATTAACCTAGACCCCTGAATTCTAGATCACATGGTTCCCACGGTCCGTTTTATGTGAAATTTTATACCAGGGCTAATTGTCATAAATTAGTCATACACGTCGAATTTTAGCCATTAGATCGTAATAAATTAGCTACTTGACATCTACATCCATTCGTACACTTATCAGATCAAGATTCTAACCCGTACATCTTGTTCATACCATATAAATATGCTTAACATATCATTAGAATTACAATATGAAGAACTTAGACGTATGAAAAAGCCACTCGAATCTAACAATATACATGTCATACCCATAATCACTCCAGAAAACCACCTTGTATTCATCCATTTACAAAACTGACAGTACAATGACCCAAATACATGACTAGAATACTAACAATCAAGTTTTCCTATTTTGAGCACGTCATTTGACCCTCCATCATATGTGGATCCCCCAAATGGGCCATCTAAATATTAGGGTAATCCATTCATAACGAAAATCTTAGGCCATATGTTGAAACTACCGGCTAACTTCTTTATTAAATGTATGGAAACATTATTTTAAACATCGGGTAGTATATTCTGTTAAAAAGACATCATGATCATCTATTAGCGCTCAAGGCTCAAATTGGACCAATGGAAAGAACATGAAAAACGGGAGATACCGTTAAATTTCAGGGCATTTGGACAATGCACTCTGATATAACAGACGTCGAAATATGATTATAAAATGGATGGTAAATTTGTAATTAAAGGATGTGAAGTGACTACGTAAGGGTGAAGATGATTTTAACAGTGAATACCATTTCATGCATTGGCAGATCGTGCGGCCCACCTGAAGATTGGATCTACTTCAGATTTGGGACCAGGGGTTAGGACGGCATGCTGAAGGCGGTGAAGGAAGTGGATCCCCCAGAAGATCACCCTAGTGGACCCCACCGATCACCTGAATTTTGATTTAAAAAATGGGAGTTTCGTCCGCTGACGGAAGGAAATTTCTAACGCAGATTCCACTCTTAAACTTCGATCGTGTGGCCCACTCCAAGATCGTATATGCTTCATATTTTGGCCCATGGTCTAGCATTACTGGACAAAATAGATGAACAGCACAGATCCACGGGAAGACCCTCGTATGTGGATCCCACCTATCTTGAACAAACAACTAAGGCATCCGCACGCAGTAACAGCAAGCAACGTAACGGGTGCAGCAGCGGGTCTTACCCCATCTCCCTGCCCCATATGTGGGACATCTGATCAACGGATTCACCTCAAACCTAACCCCATGCCCCAACTAGATAAGAAGAAACAAATAGTCGAGATGGATCACGCCACAAAAGCTGAACCAGTGGGCCACCCATTCTCAAAATAAGGAAAAGTTGGACGCTGTTACAACGCCCGAAGAAAACATGAACACGAAGATTTCTCCCATCCAAACTCCCGACTACGGTAGCTTTAGTAAATCTGAGCCATTCAATCCTCAGTAAGGGAGAATCCGACTCCAACACAAAGCAACCGGAAGCCCAGTGAATCCCCACGTCACCGGGACTGCCGAGGAATTCGGTTTCAGATACGAAATTGCATGAGGAGAGGGCAATTATGCATCTTTGTTGGGACCACCAAAGAATGCGGTCTGAATCCTTGATCATGACCTATCCCCAAGCTTCCTCCAACCCATCCAGGAGAAACAATTTAAGGGGAGAAAGGCTGGAAAGTAATTGGCTATTGTAGCTGAAGTCATCTTCCTCAACGGAAGCCTGATCACACACACCTTGCTAGCTATAATCTCAAGATCCAAAGCGATCACTCACTGGGCCATTAAGATCAACACAAGACCTAAAACAACCCAATGGAAGAAGATCAATCACGTAGGAAGTTATAACGAATCAAACCACATCCCACCGCACCAAGTGTGAACCCATCATACGCACCTCTCGGGACTCTTTAGCCTACAATGACTGACTATAAACCCCTATAAAAATAACCAATTAGAGGAAGAATGAGGAGGAAATTCGGAGGGAGGTTTTAAAAGGAAAAGAAGTAAGAAAGAGAGAGAAGAGGATCTCGATTAGATCTGCTTGGTTAGAGTGATTCTTGACAGCCGTCCAGCAACAAAAAGAAAAGAAAGGAAAAGAAAAGAAAAGGGAGAAGAGAAAGAAAAGGAAGAAGAGAAAGAAAGGAAGGAAGGAATGAAGAAAGAAAGAAAGAAAGAGACCGAGTTGACTCACCGAGTTCGAGTCAAGGCTAAAATCAGGTAAAGTATGTAATACCTAATGTCTTGATTCAAGTTTTTCTAAAAGAGGAATGAGTTAAGCCCTATATCTAGGCCATAAATATAATTCTAGATTTAATCCTAACCTGGTAAACCTTGTAGATCATATGATATAGGATAAGATTAAATGAGAAAGGGAATGTAGGAACACCTAGCCTTGGATGAGGGCAATTCGACTTTAAAGGTGAGGGTTTTATCCTTTAAGCTAACGTTAATTTAAGTTGATATATTTATCCTGCCTTTTTATACTTTCATGTTATTTTATCATGTCTTTTACGTACTTTTGTCTTAATTGAGTTGATGTTTTTATCTTACCTTTACACTTGTCCTTTACATGTCTTTTATCTGTCCACAGATTTTCATTACATTCCTTCTGTTTTCATTTTAATTTAATATCATCAATTATTAACTCTTTTGAGATTTTACATGATATCTATTATAAGAGGCTTTCCTAGATTCATGAGAGGCTATGGATGCAAGCTTTGCTCTTACTTTATCATTAATTTGGGTCTGCCACTCTCCGTTACCAAGAATCGACGGTGGTCGCTCTTCTAATTATAGAGTTGGCCGATGCCACCCTTATTAAAGAAATGGTTGTTTCCACTCTTCTATTTATTGAGTTGGTTTTAACCTCTCTCCTCATATTCGAGTTGACCTTTGTCACTCATTTCTTATTCGAGTTGGTTATTGTCACTCACCCATTTTTTCTTAAGGGCTTGGCAAGTGTTTTGATATTCTTAACCTTCCATGGATAAAAAAATTCTCTTTTGATGCAAGTACTATGATAGAAATCCCTCATTTAGCAATCGATTAAATGTCGTGGATGTAATGTGTTTTCGGTAGCGGCCCTGGGGCAGCATGTAAATCCATGTTCTCAGGTGAACTGAATGTCGCTTAGTTGCTCCTTTTTCAATTTTTCTTAGGGAACTGAATGTCACTTAGTCGCTCCTTTTCTGTTTTTAGGGGTTGGTCGTCGCTTTAGTCACTCCAATCCAGGATGCGAGATTCACCTGGTCATGTTAGTGTTTATTTTGGGACAACCGCTTAAAACTATGTTAAACGTGGGACACGCCGGCGAATATCCATAGTATGGGATGCGGGTCAAGTCGGATAACTATAACTGTATTTCACATTGTGGATATCGCTAGGTGTGATACATCGCATATGCTTGACTAGGCATGCATCTCATATAGATTACTTATGTATTAATACCTCTTGTAGTGTGGAATACTTGACGTATCAGAACCTTTATCTTACTTTCATAAATCTCTTGAATTACTGTTAATTTTAAAAGATAACCTTCACCATGAGTAGAGCGTTTACCCTCTCCCAACCGTACAGATTATACAGGTGAAGTACAGATTGTAGACCTAGTGAACATGTTCCCCTAAGGAAGATCGTGTTGAAAGGATAAGAAGACAAATTATAATTTAGTTTTATACTTCCGCTACAAACTCGATTGATGTAACAAGCTTCCAATGAGAAGGCATTAATTATTCATTTAACATTGATGAAATATAATCAATACAATTGATTTCATTCTTGTGAATGTTACCTTTAAAAATGTATCTGGATGTTATCCGAATGAAAAAATAATAATAAGGTGTGATTTTCAAAAGCATCCCAGTTTTACATTATTAACACACGGTTTTCTTAGGCACGTGTACAAACTCTAGTTGTGAAATCTCGAGATGTTACAGCAAGAGAGGAGGATCGAGAAAATACAGTTGGAGCATGAGCGACAGATACAAGAGATGTTTCAGGCTCTCGCTGCATGCTTAGCCACCGATGCCCCATCACATCCGCCTTCATCTTCGTGATTTTTTTAATTTTATTTATGATTTATTTTATACGAATGTTAAACTTATATGTATTTGTGCGTGGATGAATGTGATGTGGATAAGATTGTTTGTATATGTATGTAGGTGGTTGTGTTGGGATGGATGTAGTTTGTGTTGGGATGGATGTGGATGTGAATACGATGAAAATGTATTATAACAGGTACATATTAGGAATTTTTTCCTGAATTTTGAAAAAAAGAAGAAGACTATTACTGACGAAATATCTCATTGGTAATATTAGGCTGAAAACTTATACCAACAAAATATTTCGAAGGTATAAATTAATACAAAAATTTTGATAATAGTAGGTTGAAAACTCATACCGACGAAACATTTTGTACCTATAAGTTTATACAAATAGTTTATACCGACAAAGTATTTCATAAGTAAAAGTTTATACCGATGACATATTTGGTAGGTAAAAGTTTAATCCATAGTTTATACCGACGAAATATTTCGTAGGTAAAAGTTTAATCCACATTTTTTACCTACGAAATATTTCGTATATAAAAAGTTTTTACTTATGAAATATTTCGTAGGTAAAATTTTAATCAATAGTTTTTACCTACGAAATATTTCGTCGGTATAAACTGTGTTTACCGATAAAATATATTATTTTCTCCTACCAAAAGTAACATGTTTTGTCGACGATTTTTTTCGTCAGTAATTGTGTTACCATTGCCGACGAAGTAATATTTCATCGGTAAAAGCCTTTAGCCACGGTCTTATTGTGACGATATTTCCAACGATATATTTCGTCAGTGATAATAATTATCGACAAAAAAATATAAAATAACGACGAAATATATTGTCGGTAAAAGAACAATTTCCTGTAGTGGCTCCCTTGGTATGCATTGATACACCATCTGCTAATGGCTCAAGCTTTTAGAGAAAGTGGTTGCTTGACATTGTATCAGAGCAAAAAGTCTCATTTTGAATTCTAACAGCAATAAATATGCATCTTCTGTTAGAGCGGAAAGTAAGGTATGCTTCGTTTTTGGGCTCATGCCCTCAGATGAACCATAAAAATAGATGGACTGTGCGGATGCTGACACATGCCTCATGGTGAGTCCCACATAGCCTGGTGAGTGCCACATTACACCATCTGCTTTCCTAATATACCAATGATGGGCTGTGAACCAAAATGTCTTCAACAACTGTCTTACCTAGCGCATAGAGTACCAAATCCTTATAGGCCCACCATATTGTATACATAAATCTACTCGTACGTCCATTAGGTGAGACTTCTTATATGAACACTACATGTAAAAGAACAGCTCGGTATATAATTCTTTTACGCTACACATAAGAAAAATGTAAAATTGCTCCACCTGATTTTTGAATCAGGCTAATTTTTGTATATTTATTTTGTCTTAGTGGTTTATACCTGATCAGTCTAAAAATGAAAGATACACACAATGTTGACCTCGTAAACCCACCTATGTTTGAAATCCCATCACCTTTGTTCCCTCGTGGGTGTGGCCGACCTAAGTTGTGGATGTCACTGATTTTATTTTTCACGAATGGCCTAGAATTGCGGATGGAACCGGATGGAGGGAATGGATGTTGGATATACAACATGAATGGAGTGAATGCTCTCGTGGAAAATGGTATTTTCCAAGTTATCAAATAACTGCTCTCTCCCTTGTATTTATTATTATTAATCCAAATTAGTGAAAATGAAAGTTGTTGGACGTCCAACTGATTATTTATTTATTTAATATAATATATGATGACAGGTAAATAAAGATAACATAATACATGTTATTTCAATGGTTTGAAGGATTTTAATTCCATAACTGAGCCAAGTGAGTGAGCGTGGCGTACGATGACCCGCCGTCTCTGAAAGCAGCAAGCGCCGCGTCTTGCATGGCCAGCGTCCTCTCTCTGACTACCTTACCTTGTTCCAATTCCATCAACTCTCTAACACGTCTCTCCACCTCGGCCGAACTCACAAACCCATTTTCGTCCTCATCCATTGGAAGGGCTACCCTCATTTCCTCAACCATAAACACCTTATTCATCCTCTGCTCAGCGTAGAGAGGCCATGCCACCATTGGTACACCACCACACACCGATTCCAGAACCGAGTTCCACCCGCAATGACTTACGAACCCTCCTACAGATTCGTGTTTCAGTATCGCCACTTGTGGTGCCCACGACTTCACCACCTTTCCCCTCTCTCTCGTCCGTTCCATGAAACCTCGTGGCAACAAAGATTCCAAGTCAGGATCTGGAGGTGCTATAAAGCGCCTGGACTTGTCTGAAGAGGGTGGACTGCGCACTACCCACAGGAACCTAACCCCGCTCTTCTCCAACCCAACCGCAATTTCTTTCAGCTGCGCCTCCGAGAACAGTCCCATGCTCCCGAAAGACAGGAAAACAACACTCTGGCTCGGCTGCGAGTCGAGCCACCACAAACACTCATCAGCCCCACCACCATTTCCTCTTCCTTCTCCTTCTCCTTGTCCTTGTCCGTCCGATGCAATCAACGGTCCAATGCAGTAAATGGGAGGTGTTGGACCGTCGGGTACACAAGCACCAGCGGAGATCGCTTCCTTTGCCTGTGGCTCAAGCTCCTGGAATGAGTTGACTATGATCCCGTTCACCTTGGTCATGTGCTGGGCTATATAGAGAAATCCATCATATGCCTCGTCGCTTCGGTCGAGCATGGGTAGGGGCATCTCGGACGCGGGTATGGGAGGAAGGCCCGGGAAATGTAGAGGGGTGTCTTTGAGGTCTTTGAAGCTGGCAGAGGTGAGGCGGTGAACGGTGGGCAAATGGAGGAAGAAGGCAAGGACAGAAACGCCGGAGGTGAAAAAGTAGTAGGTAGGGAAATGGAGGTCAGGGATGGCTTCGAGGGAAACGGCGCAAAAGAAGTCGAATATGAGAGCACGGATGGAGGAAGATTGGGAAAGGGAGAGAAGGGCTTGACGGAGATGGGTGTTGTTGAAACGGAGGAAGCGGAAAGCAAGGGCTTCTTGGTGGGGAGAAGGCAAGGAGTGGAGAGGAGGGATGGAGACAGGAGGGAGTTGGTGGAAGGAGATGGAGGGATGGGCTGATGAAACGCGACGGATGTAAGGGTTGGTGACACCAGTGTTATAAGGGGCATGGCTGATGAGGATGGTAATGGAGAAGGTGGTGTCGCTGAGAAGAAGAAGACGCTTACCGAGCTCCACCATCGATACGAGATGGCCTATGCCTGGAGATGGGTACAAGACCACTGTTTCTTTCATGGTATTTGCAACAGCTTGTGAGAGAGAGAGAGAGCAACCACGAACCCAAAGAGAGATACAAAGAAAGAGAGGAGTAACCGCTGATGCTTGAGATGATGAAGGCAGGATGCTTCCTGGAGCTTTAGCCACGTGCTCACACAGCTTTGTTTCTGGAGTTTGATTGCGGATGGCAGAAAATTCAGTGCCGTCGTTTCCCATTGGACCACGTCATCTCCAAGGACGCCAGGTCTCAAAAGACGCAGATTTTCTCTCCAACCTAACTTTTAACGTGTCTAACGAACGCTTAGGGGCAACTATGATTGCTATCCCCTTCATCAATATTTTCTAAGTTTGAGCTCAAAAATTAATTACATCAAAAGCTTAAGCACGACACACCACAAAAAATTGGCATGGAGGGGTTTATTTGCCATATAACCAATTCACGCCGTGACACATACTTGAATGAAAGGATTAATAAAAAATTAAAAAAAAAACCCTTCCTTTTAAATTGATTCCTAAACCCACATATAGTTCATATTGTTAGCAAAAAAACAAAAAAAAAAATTTATATACAATCTTATATTATTATATATTTTATATTGTATTTGTTAAAAGACATTTATACTCTAAAACAAGCCCTCATTTCTAGATACGGATTGCGTCTTACCCCCGTTCAAACGGTAATCCATCCAAGCAAGGCTCTATGGGGCCCACCGAGATGTAAGTGCTTTATCCATGCCGTTCATCGCTTTTCTCAGATCATTTTAAGGTATATATGTAAAATTAAAGCAGGTCCACAACTCCAATGGACCACACCGAAGGAAGCCGCAGTGATAATGACACCCACTGTTGAAACCTTTTTAAGGGCCACCGTGGGCCCTATAGAGCCCTGCCTTAATGGATTACCATTCGGGCGGGGGTAGGACGCAATCTGTATCCCTCATTTCTATTCTCTCCCTCTTTCTCATACCAAGCACCTTAACATCGTAGCTCCTTTCCTCCTCTCTCGCACTCGAATAGGAAAGTGGAGATAATGACACCCATCGTTCAAACCTTCCAAGGGCAACACTATCACGCCCTAAAATCCGAGTACATAGTGTGCACTCTTAGACTCGAGTTTCGGTTTGTAACTCAAACATAAAGGGCCCATTTGGGAGTGTCGATTTGGAACCCCTTAAATGTCACGCCCCAAACTCAGAAATCGGGCTCACAAAATTCTCGATCGTCGAATCCAGCGCCGACAACCTCCGTAGTACCCCATTCTCGGCTCCCGGCGCCCATATACCAGGTTCCGATCCTGGAATGCTACAATGAGGATTTCTAATATCCATTTGATTCGTAATGAGCTACCATAACATATGCATAACTCACGAACAATAACCACAAGAACATCATCATAAAATTCACAATGATCAAAAACTTTTGAGTATAATGCATCTAAAGGGAAATACAAGATAATGCAAATAACGAAAACTCCAAAAGCTCGATTGCACGCTCCTGCTGCTACTATGCTACGGCTGCGTCTTGGCGTCACCTGCACGCATCAATCGTGCATAAGCTTATAAAAAGGTTAGAGAGCGGTATAAGTATGTGCGCAATATGAGCGTGCTCAGAATGCAAAGTCAAAGTAATGCGGAATAATATTGATGAGTACATGAATGCAAATCAACCGTACCAAGGCTATGCAGTGTATGATATGAATACTATCGGTCATATCAGGACCATGTGATGCGAGATGCAACTTAAGCATGCCAATTCAAATCCACATATCAGTACAGTTCTTATTTTGGATAATTACCGGGGTCAAGTATACTCTACGCCAGCTTGTCGCCCCTATCCGGACGCACAACTGAGAGAGCGGAAGAAACCTCACTATCCGCCTGCCAATATCGAGCTCGGCTCGTCGATAGCGAATCTATTCCTCAAGCTGGTCAAACTCAACCTAGAGATTGCCCCCTCACTTAGGCGGGTAAGGTCATAACCCTTTCCAACCGACCACGACATAGTGGGAGACACGGCCTACTGGTATACGGTTATCGTGCACTCGTGTATCCACTCGGTCCCGACGTTGGAGTCATCCTCTGGTACCATCGGGTTTAGGAATTTTCACCTAGGGACATCTATGGCACCCGTATGCTAGAACCAAATATTTTCGATATCCAATCCAGCCACCCATGATGCTTCTAGGGAGGTTTTGGCCCTGATGTCGCTAGAGCATATAATAACTACAATCATACAAATGCAAGTGCATGAGTCGCACAAGCAGTCATGCAACAGTCCTACGTGTACCATGCGCTCATGTAGGGCAACTCTGCCTATCAGGGAGCCCATAAACGTCCGTCGAAGGCATATGCTATGATCAGTCACTCCTCATATCAGTCATACATATGATGCGTATGGTCATGAATCATGGATCTATACTAAACATGTATATAAAGATGGGCTTTGTCTATAATGAAAATGGGCCTAGAAAGCCTACTCGCTACAAGTATGGGCTTATCAGTGGGCCTTAGGGAGAGTGACAATGTGGACATTTAACCAACATTATCCCTACAATGTGGGCGTCAAAACATCATTGCTCCCAAGACATATCCCACTACAATAGTCAACTCATAAACCATGGTAGAATCTCGTTATAATGGGCCTCATGTACATCCCATTGAGCCTCGACCCATCGGCCTTCAATACATCAAATGGGCCCCAAACCATGGTCTTATATATATATATATATATATATATATATATATATATATATATATATATATATATATATATATATATATATATATATATATATATTAAAGTGGGCATTAGTGGGCGGCCACAAATACATTAAGATGAGCCTCAACAAATGGCCTTATACAAATCAAGGTAAGCCTCAATGGATGGCCCATAAATACACTAAGATGGGCCTCAACACATGGCCTTATAATAACCTTAAAATGGTTGGACGGTTGGGATGAAACTCTTGCATCATGGTAGGTCCCATGAGGATGGAAGGCATAGATAAATCACATACTCCATAGTGGAGGTCCACACTGATGAAAGGTGTGGACACATACATACATAAGTGGTTCCTAAGTAGGGCCCACCAAAATGTTTATTTTCTACCCAACCTAGGGCCCAACATAATGTTTATTTTCCATCCAAACTGGGGCCCAACATGATATTTATTTTTCATCCAAACTGGTCATAGGGTCACATGGGCCTAGGGCCCACAATAATATTTATTTGCAATTCAATCTATTCATAAGGTCACACGAACCTTGGGCCCACCATAATATTTATTTATCATCCAACCTGTACATAAGGTCACGTGGACCAGGGGGCCCATGGTGATGTTTATTTGCCATACAACCTATTCATATGGTCACGCCGTCAGGGGGCCCATTGTGATTTTCGTTTGCCATGCAACCTATTCATAAGATCACGTGGTCAGGGGGCCCGCTATGATTTTCATTTGCCATGCAACCTATTCATAAGGTCACGTGGTTAGGGGCCCACTGTAATGTTTATTTTTCACCCAAACCTGTTGATTAGGTCAAGGAGCCCACAGTGATATGGTCCACAAATCCAGTCCACCCATTATGTGTGTCCCACCTAGCTGAGGGTTCAGACCAAGTTTCAGCCACATCCAAATTTCAAGTAGGCCCTACGAAGTGATTTTATATGTTTTAAGCATGTCCTCACATGATTTTAGATGGTATGGCCCACCTGAGTTCTGCATACGGCTGATTTTTGGCAGGGAGACCGTTACCCTATGGGCCCACCCAATGCACAGTGTAGATGTTCGAATCGCATCACGGTGGGGCCCACAACTAGGAACCGTGGGTCAGCCCAGACCGGCTGCCAGCCTGGCGTAAGCGTTGCCTGCGGCGTCTGCAACAGCAACGTCTGACGCTACTGCCTCCTCTTCTTTTTTTCTTTTTTTTGTTCTCGAGGTTTTTCCCATGTGGGGCCCACATCCAGAAGATCCACTCCAGCCATCGTACTTCATGAATCAAGATCGACCCAACAAGACTAATATTCAGTATATTTTGGGCTCAAGGTGGGCCCTAGACAATCTGACGGTAAAAATCGATATTCACTATGCTAAGGCCTGCCAGGAAATCAGATTGGGTTTAGTATTCGGCTCAATGTCTAAAATGATTTGGCAAATGGAATGGACGGCATGGATTGCATACATATATCAAGGTGGGGCCTGCAAGGGTGGCCCATCATTTCTCTTCCCTTTTTTTTTTAAAGCTTGTAAGTACACACCCCTGTCAGTATATAACTCCATGTTAGCCACACCCGTCCAGCGTCCCTGGATGCTGGACGACCTGGGTAAACACATGCATTGTGGTGGCTCCCACATGGAACGTGGCCCACCATTCTAGTCAAGGTGGGTCCCACATAAACGTGGCCCACCTGGTTTGGATCAATTTAATACTTGTGTTTTTCCTTCATCTTGGCCGTCCAATGGACCCATTGTAAGGTGGGCCTCACGATCGGTCGGTCAAGATCATCTTGCACCGTGGTGGCCACAAGACATCATACAAAGGAAAGAGAGAGAGAATGAAAGAGTGAGACGGTGATAGAGGGGAGGGTCCCCGCCACTATGGGCCCTCCATAGTTACAACACATACATCAAGTGGGTCCCACAACAAGTGGGCCCTTAAAAATTGAAATGAATGATGATCACTCCCCTCTTGCACTCCTCCTTGCTCCTTAAGGCTTGTATACACCTATGCTCAACGTTCAACGGTGGCGATGGAGTTTTGATGGTGAGGATGAGAGATGAGAGGGTGGGCCACACTTGGGGTTTGGGAGAGAGAAAGCTTGGACGTGGGATGTTGCTTGGGAGAGATTTTTGAGAAATGAGGGAGAGAGAGAAGTGATGGGATGATAAGGATGGGTGAGGTGTGATGGGTGATGAGCTGAGTGATGGATGTAAGAAAGGGATGGGTGGAGAGAGAGAGAGAGAGAGTTGACTTTGGGAATGGAGAGGGATGGGTTGTTGTACTTGGGGTATGGAGTGACTTGACTTATACTTGACATTGGTTGATTGATTGATTGATGGGATAAGTCGTAGAGATTCTCTCAGAATTCCCACGCGCGGCATTTTCTTCGAAATGAACGCGGGCCTACATCTTCTACCCTAGGTACTGGTTTGGTACGCGAGTCGCGGCATTAGAACCGCGGCGATGACACGGTCGCCAGGGTATAGGTTTCGGTTCGAGCTGACTTTGGCAAACAGGTCTCGGTTTAGGATCACGTGCAAACGTCAGAAACGGGTCGAGGATTGCCAGATTTCGACCGGAAGGACAGCGGAGGCTAACGAAACGGTACGGACTAGGACACGGGTCTTACAACTCTCCCCTACAAATAAAAAATTTTATCCTCAAAATTTGCATAATCATCGCAAGAAAATATAACTCATAATAGAAGGGGAAATAAGGCAGCGTCATATAAAATCGGAGACAGTATGCAAGATACATTATATGATCAATCATCAAAGAGATGGGGATAGCGCTCTCAAATCTCAACCTCGTGCTCCTAAGATGCCTCATCAACAGAATGATGACCCCACTGAACTTTCACCAAGGGAATGACCTTGGTCCGGAGGACCTCCTCCTTCTGATCAAGGATACGAACTTATTGCTCAATGTAAGAAGCATCCTCACGAACCTCCAACGACTGCCAATCGATAACAGAAAATACATCTGACCCACACTTCCTCAACATAGAGACACGAAAAATGTTATGGACGCCAGACAACTGAGGTGTAAGGCAAGCCGATAGGCCATAGCGCCAATGCACTCAGTGATCTCAAAAGGTCCTATGAATCTCGGGGCAAGCTTGCCCTTCGCCCCAAATTGAACTATGCCCTTCATGGGCGAGACCTTGAGATACACATGGTCCTCTACGTCAAACTCCAAGAGACGACGCCGACGATCAGCAAAACTCTTCTGCCGGCTATGAGCTGTGCGCATCTCAGAATTTCCACGCGCGATATTTTCCTCGAAATGAACGTTGGCCTACATCTTCAACCCTAGGTACCGGTTTGGTGCCCGAGTCACGGCATTGGAACCGCGGCGACGGTGCGGTCGGCAGGGTATAGGTTTCGGTTCGAGCCGACTTTGGCATATAGGTCTCGGCTTAGGATCGCGCGCAAATGTCAGAAACGGGTCGAGATTGCCGGATTTCGACCGGAAGGACCGCGGAGGCTAACGGAATGGTACGAACTAGGACACGGGTCTTACATTGGATTTGGAACCCCCTAAATTTAAAATCCTCTTCTTGTGTTCGGCACCCCAGATTTAGAATCAACTTTAATCCAAAAGTAGGTATGCATAGTACATTTACAAGGTTTGAATTTAATTTCTAAATCAACTTTAATATCTCTAATTAGTGAATGTATGTAATGTTTAACACTTAATGGTTATAATAAGCTATACTTTGCTTGAAAATGATGAAATTTCAAGTCTCGGATGGGCCACAAGCACAAGATCACGTCCGAGTGACTAAACCATCGATTTATATGGACAATGTTTGGACAATGTTTGGACAACGCTAATCATTATATTAAAGTAATTATAGTGATGCAATTGATAATCTAATAATTTTGGGATACAATTTCTTAGGGGCCAAACATGTTGGATGGAAAAAAAAATTATAATAGGTTCCAAATTAAGAATTTTATTACCTAATCAACAGGTTGGATCGACCATCGCCCTAACAATTTTTTAATGGTAGGATTTAAATGTTACTATTAACTCTTATATGTTTACATGACATTTGTATTTTTTTAATTTTTGGGCTCATACACTGAAATCATGATCAACAAAGGATGGACGGCATGGATCAAATAAATGTGTCATCATAGAGCCCACGGCACATTCCATTATTGGAGTGGATTATGCAAGCCTAGCACAATGAAGAAAAGGTTTAAGAGGACATTATTGTCTTTTTAGAATACAACAAATGGAGTTCTATATAAAGTCAAAGTCAAAATAAGTAGTTTTTTAATTGAATTTTGAAACATTAGGCAAGTTTTAGGCATAGTTTAAAGCAAACTTTTTTTTCATTCAATCAAAACCTAAGCCTCTATACCTCATAACTCACGTTTGGCTATCCCACTAAAAACTATAATTCAAAGTGGGAAACTGTTACATCTAGTCAACTGAAAATCTGCCTTACGTAATTAGAGAGAGAAGGAAAAGGGGTTGCCCGCTCAATTGGGCCCCACGGTAGGGTCTATGTGAAATCCACCCAACCATCAAGTGAGCCAACCCATCTTACGCCCAAGGCTAAAAACTCGGCCCTATTCATGATTTAGATGGAATCCCTTATTAGAAATAGTATATAGGGGTGGATTCAACCATCAACGACCTCACTGAAAAAGAAATTTTACCCGTATCTAGCCCTTCATTTTTTTACGGGCCCACTATGATGTTATGTGAGATCAACTCAGATCACCAAATTTGTAGTCCCTTCTGAGCCTTGAAGTCAAAAAATTAGGCAGACCAGTGATTTAGGTGGGGCCACACTAAGGGAGAAGCAGTAGTGAGATAGATGTCTGCCCTTTGGTTTTTATAAGGCATATCCTGATAATTATATGAAAATCACTCCAACCATTAGACATGCTAAAACTTAGGTCTGTCTTGTGAAAATCAAGCCTCATCCATGATTCAGGTGAGCTGTCTTGTGAAAATCAAGCTCCATCCATGATTCAGGTGAACTATATATAACAAGGGAAAACAGTTTGGAAGGGTGATTTTCGACTTGTATAACAATTCAACTAAGTTCATTGTCATGATTCTCACCATGTGGATTTCATATAATCATTATAATAAGCCCACCTGGGTGGACAACCCTTTTACTTGTTCTTTTTTTAAAAAAAAAAAAAAAGTCTATTTATTAAGACTAATTATCCATTAATTAATAGCAAATTTCTAAGATGGTTGGACCAGAGAGTTTCACATTGAAAGTAGTTTAATTTATATCCTTTTGTTGTTTGGTTACTCATCGTCTTCAAAGGTACACAAGTATCAGAATCATGGGGTGCTACCATGCACGATGGTATCGAACACAAGCGGGGTAGCTCGGTGTCTCTATCACATACAGCCAAGCTGAGACGGGTCCATTTAGTTTACGCTGAGGGCTCGAAAATCAACTCAATCCAAATCTCTAATAGCACAAGCAATGAGGTGGAAGGGGATGCCCACCCTCAATTTTCATCGATCGGGCCCACTTGAGTTATGTAACAACTTGATTTTTAGGATTATCCTTCATCATCCATGGTAGATGGAGGGTACGGACGGCCTAGTACAAATTGAAATGAATCATACCATTCATCTCATATTTTGACGAAACCTAACCATTCATCATTGATATCCGTCCAATTAATAGGGGTCCACTACAAGAAAAGGGGGCTTTAGCCTCGATTCAAAATTGAGGCTAAAAAGGTTAAAAACTGAGGCTAAAGCCTTTAGCCTCAGTTTTGCCTCATTTATCCAAAGCGAGGTTGAAACCCCTGTGGCTAAAGGCTTTAGCCTCAGTTTTAGCAACTGAGGCTAAAATGACTTTTATAGCCTCAATTCTTCAAGTGAGGCTAAAAGACCTTTTTAGCTTCAGTTTTCTTGAAAAGAGGCTAAATCAAAATTTTAGCCTCTATTGTTTCCAACTGAAACTAAATCTAAATTTTAGTCTTGGTTGCCTCCAATTAAAGCTAAATCTATTTTTAACCTTGGTTCTCAACAACCGAGGCTAAAGCCTTTAGCCATGGAAATTTCAGCTTTGGTTCTCAACAACCGAGGCTAAATCCAAGCCTCGATTACAAATTAAGGCTAAAAATGTTTATTTTTTTAAATATTTATTTAAACTACTAATCCATTCATTCAATCCACTCATGAAACAATCAATCATGAAAGCTATAATACTAACAAATTAGTTAACAACTCAATCAAACAATCAATCTCACTTGTTTACTATTGAAAGTTTTCAAAACAAACTCAATCAAACTATTACACAACATTAGGTTCCACAAATAATACAAAGTCACAGCGCAAGATTTGGGTATGACTTTTGCTTGGTTGATGAACAACTACAGCTTGTTCAGTTGTCTGAAACCATCTACAAAGAAGAAGAACTCGCCATTAGTAATAATTTTTGTGCGACTGTTCATGTGTCAAATGAAAACAACTCCCCGTACTATCTTCCTTATTGCAACCCATGTCGAATGAATCAACACTAAACTGAAATAAAATAACCGACCGGAAAGATTCCCCGTGCTATCTTCCCTATTACAACTCATGTCGAATGAATCAACACTAAACTAAAATAAAATAACCGAATGGAAAGACTAATAGCTATCGGTATATGAGTTTCCAAGATTGTTGCAAGTTTTGATTCCTTTCAACCCTCAATAAATCAATCCATTACAAATACAGGCAACAAATCATATGCAATATAGCAACAAAAATAAATAAAGGAAAAAAAACAAAGGTCTTGGACATACATGTTTGTAGTTCGATTTTTGTGGCCAAGTAATCCACATGGTAGAGCTGACCAATGGTCAAGCTGGTCTTGGACATGGGTACCATACTGAAATGTGTCAAGGCATTTAGACGTGTTGGACAACTCAATTTGATTAATAGAACCCCTTCAACTAAAACAAAATATTATATTTAGTTTCAAGTCGCGTAAATGCATATTTTGCCAAAAAGAAGAATGCAACTGACTAGGTGGTGCAATCAGAATGTTATAATATTTACATTTTAAAAAAATATATAATTTAAAAAAAAAAAAAAAAGAACTAGTTTGAGGGAAGAAACCAGAGCTCACAACCCGCCAAGTTCAGCCCCACAAGTCAAAACAGCCAATCCATTCCAATTTCTAAAACACTGGTTATTTTTCACCTTTCATCATTCAACATAAAAGAACTTCAAAAATTATTTGTGAGTTATTTTCCTATGAGATCCAAATCATTGTAGGGTTTGAACCAGAAATTAAAGAATTTTCAACATCAGATTTAATTCATAAACTAAGCTAAACAGTTCAACGCCTCTAAAGAACAACCGGCAACCAAATGCAGTTTAACAAAAGTGATGTGCTTACTTAACCAGGCTTGCACTTCCGTCATGAATGCAGAGATGGAGACATCAGTAAGACTGGGTTCAGTTGCTGGCTCAACATCTTTACTATCAGATGACGGGACTTACAACTTGATTTGGGGGATTAAGGTGGAATTCGATGATTTCTCCACAGCAACCTTTGATGTAGAAAACAAGCATAGTAAAGGCCAAAAGCAACATTTCAAATAAATAATAATAATGACAACAATGAATTGCTTCCAGTAACATACTTCATTAACCTGGGCCTTGCAAACAGCTGACTGATTTCTACAAGTACTCTACAAAGCACATGGAAAATTAGATATCAAATAAAAGATTGATTAAGGCATCCTACTCAACATCAAACAGTTGTGTAAGAACATGGTTTTCCACATTTTAATGGAACCAAAATTTTCATTTGAAGCTCTTGTGTTAGTGTGAGATCATACAGTTGGCTATTAGAAGCTAACCTGCAACCCCACCTTTTTGGTTTAAGAGAGAACATACTACCATTAACAATACCTACTAGGACCAAGATATTAACATCCAATGATGAGCATGAAAGTGATCATATCCAACTACAAACATGGATGATTATATAAACTCTCAAAACAATCTAATTCTTCAAGAAAGTTTAAACTACAAACATAGATCTTGTAAATTAATTTTAATGCCTGCACAGCTTCCCATAAAGCAATATGAAAACCCAAGGATAACAAACATACTGGGAATTCACAAATCTTGTATTACTAGATTGTCCTTCCATCTGCATTCATAATGTCAATCCAATAACCAAAATGAGAAATGGTATCAAAGATACAACATCCAACTTCGAAAAAGGAAAAGGGAAAAAATATCTATAATACTGCAATGCAAGCATAGTTTTCTTCAAAACAAAACTACAATAAGGTTGGACATACAAACTTCAACTAAGATAATAAGATGCGACAGAGTGGAAATAAACAATGGCAACAAGTTTCTGATTATAGATGTAGTTTTCTCTCAACATTGCTGCAATTGTTTTTGTTTCAAGTCCAACTTAAAATAAATGCAATTGCAACTTGGAACATATCACTCACTAAATAAAGTGGGAGTAATCCAATTTTGGATATCTTACTTGTTGGAATTTAATTTAACTCAACTGCACATCCGAATGTAGCTTAAGTTAAAAGTATGGTTGTAGAAACTGCTATAGCGGCCATTTCTTCAAAAACACCCATCTTATTAATGGTCATTAATGGAAGAAATTGGAATGGTTGATGTAAAACAGATATTGTAGATTTTGCCGACTTTTCTATGTTTTATTTTCTTCAAATTTAACTGTTATAACGGCCATAACTATCATGTAATGGTAAAGGCTTTTAAATTGGATGTCCAAAGAGATAATAAACAAATGAAGAAAAATGAACTCTGAAAAGGAAAATAATGCAATTGGGCTTTGTTCCCATCGACATAAAATTCCTAGGACTTCTTTTGTTTAGCTATCTACAACTTCGTCTGAAACTGGGAAATATTCTAATTGATTTTAGGGTAGCATATGGTATTCTGGTTGGAATTCTGCTGATGGAACAAGCTTTTGAAACATAACCCCAACAAATTCAACTAAGACCATTTATCTAAGAGTAAAAGTTCACAGGAAAAAGGAAAACTGACAATTTATAACTACAAGTAACAGTTCACACGAAAAATGTCTGAACTGATACAGATTGCTGACCTTGTGCAAGGCAAACAAGATTGGCTAAAACATTCAGTGCTGGATGAATCACCTGCAAAATATGAACACATGCTGCAAATCTAGTTGCTTAAACCCACCTTGAAGCTCCTCCCACTGTGATGATTATAAACTCAATATATCAGTCGCAGTGGATTGATATTACAGAAGTGTACTTCATTGACTCCAGAAATGAGAATAATCTATCATAAACATCTATTATAAATGTTTGTAATTTGAATTCAAAGAAAATAGTTTGTACTATAGATGCTGATTAGAAATATGGCACAGAGTGAGAAATTGCATGTAACATGGCATACTCGTAATGCAATCTGGACCACTGAAATCGTTGACTCAATTATGTATGGAACATAAGTGAAAAGGTGCAGTGAGAAAATAAGTTTAACCATATGATTTTTTCTCTCTTCAAATATGAGCCACTCACTATTTTAATTTGAACCATCCATTTGATAGCAACTACAGTACCCATGATTCTTCACCAGTCAATACCCAACTCCTTTCAAAGGAATAGCTTGTCGATGTACACAATAACAGGAGATGATGACGTAATGTAGTCTTGCATCTGAACCTTTGCTGATGCCTCTGAAATCATCCAAGAAGTCTAGCAATGCATGTATGCAAATTGTATGCTTGTGAAGCAATACGCCCCAAGTAGGGTTGTCAATGGGTAACAACTAGGATAGGCTTCAGTAAGCCGGACCACAACCCATCTACTTGGCGGTCATTGGTTTTCCCTAGGCCCAGGCTTGACTATTGATAGCCGCAAATGGGCCACTGGTTTGGGATAACCTAAGTCCAAGCCAACCTATTCAAACGGGCTGCTGTTTGAAGCCTGTGTTGATCCAATTAGCCTGGTGAGCTTTCAGGCCAGCCCAGCCCATTGATAGCCCTAAGTGCATGTACCCATGGTTAAAGGACTCTGTGATTTGGATCGACTTGTTCTGCTCTGAGTGCAATCGGACTCAACCAAGTTGGTTGGCTTGGGGGATAACTCATGGTATCAAGTCGGATCGGGTACTACCAAATCTAAGTCAACTCAGACAAGTCATACAACTCATCCAAGTCTTAAAACCGTGCATGTGCATTGAAGGGAGGATGTTCATGATAAGCACCACTTACCATCTTCAATAGCTATGCTCTGGTTGGGAGGACGTACATTCCGGCAGCGACGACTTTCCTGATAGCCCATCCATGGTGGGGAGCCAAGACCTATGCATAGGCCACTGATGCAGGATCCTTGAGAGAATCCCCCCTGCCATTGAAAATCCAAATGATACTTTTTAAGGGTTGATGTAATACATTCACTGAAACAGGAAAAACAACAAAATTCAGGCCACATCAATGATCATGGATGATTTTAATATCCATTGGGAACATACAAGGAAATCAAACCTATTCATTAGGATCTACATTTGGTGTGTTTTATCATGTGGATGTTAAAATCATGCAAAACAAATGACTTCCACAGTTAGCCGCATCATGTATTACAACACTGACACGAATACCAAGGGTCATCTGCACAATGAGAGATTGACGAGGTGATCAACACTACCATTCATGTGTACAAGGTCGAGGGCCATGATCACTGACGTGGCTTGAATTTTGTGTTGAGTGAAAGTAGAGGAAGACGGGATTTTGTAGTTCTTACCATTTGGGTAATCCTCTTATAGCACCAGTGCCCATGGACAACAAGTAGTCACTCCAGAAACCGGAACTGAGCAATGGAGAAGTCACTAGGTGGTTGTTCTTCGCATCGCCTGTTTTTGAAACCATCATTAAGACAAGAACTTTAGTTGCAGTTTCACAAAAAGCAGGAGTAGGCAATCGCCTATTTTTGAAAAATAAGAAGTTGTAAAGAATCATGAATTGTGCTTTGTTTCCCATGTGTGTGGAATTGTACTGTGTGTGTGAGCATGCACACACTAGTAAATTGCATGTGCATCACACATGGGAATGCCTAAACTAGTAAATTGATGTTATCTTGGACTTGTGGAAGCTTTAGTGCTTGGAGAAATCGATCAGAGTCTATCCCAACTGGAAACTGAAGGATCGAGTCCAAAGAGAAATAAAATAGCAATAAAAATCATAATAACTAAGGGGCCAGTGAATAATTCAAATGGCACAATTACCAAGGCCCTGTTTTGTAGACACCTAAAAATCAGTTCGTGTCATTTTAGTTCACAGTAATTACATGAACTCAGTATGTATTAGAGGACAAGATCTCTAATACATAATTAATTGTAACTAAAATGAGATTAACTCACTTTTAGGCAAATAGCAAACAGGGCCCAAGTATGTCGCGTGTTAACAAAGCAAAAATTTAAAAGTAATGAAATCAGGAAAGTGTGAAAAAACTAACAAGACATGCTACAGGATGACAGATCCATATCAGTGAATGAAGTGATACAGAGAATAGTTTAAATTATACCACAGATACGCGAGTTAGCTTTCCTTGATTCTCTACACCTTGGTGTGTGCCTTCAAATCCAAGGATATGGGTGCAAGCACTGACAAAGTGCCTTGGGTAATCGTAAATGTGGAAGCTGAAAATTTAAATATCCAACAATTGAAAGCATTGAGTCCTGACAACTATAATAAATGATTCTCATGTTGGAAAAGCAGTTACACAACATAAGTTCAGGCACATTAAACCCAAACAATTTCACTTCAAAAATGCATTGACAGAGCACCTAAAAAACATCAAATTAATATATTTAAGAAATCAGAATAAAAATGGCACTACGACACAGATGAAATAAAGTGAAATTTTCAGGATTTTTACATCAAATTATTACTGAATAAACAGGAAAACATAATGAGGTTCACTTAGAGGTCAAACTACTCATGTTCCTCATGAGGCTAACAAGGTAGTGGATAGATTAGCTATGGAGGGAGTTCTTAGGTCAGTGAGTTCTGATAAGAATCTCCGTTCCTCTCTCAATTTTCTCTTGGTTCATAAATAAAATTTAACATCCAACGAATAAATGGGATATTGGTACTTCTTTTAATGTCACATGTATTCATGTTCCTTTTGATTGCCCAAAAAAAAGTTCCTTGTGAAGCTTAAGGAGGTGATCGACAGATTAGCTAACAGATAAGTTATGTCGGCATGTTATATTGAACAATTTATTTGAATGCCTAAAAAATAAATGAGAGGAATTTCAGTTGTGTAAAGAGAAACCAAGATGGATCCAGCATCACAGCAAATGATATTGTTATTTTGCATTGCTTATTAGCAAAAAAGTTGGGGTTAAATAATTCATGGTCCCAAAAGGCAGAGTAAAACAAACGTCTTGAAAAAATGGAGTTGTAAATGAGGAAATTCATTTCCCGTATTAATTGATTGAAGGCTGCTGGCAAGCCTCTACCTGGATATAGGGGTTGTCCATCTCTCATACGTGGAACACTCCTTGGTTGGTTGAGACCATTGATTTTGATGTCCCACCAAGTGGATGAGCCATGTCCAGAAGTCATGGGGGATTAAGTATCTTAGTTGTTGCTTCAATGGCCTGAAGAAAAACTGAGGAATTTTTTTTTAGCAATTCTCATCAATGGTGAGAACTGCACCCATGGACAGATGTCTATTTTTTAACATGGTGATCCTCATGGTGGCCCAACCTATTCGAAAGGTAGGATGCAGCACGTACATGATCAATGGGCCCCACCTCTCTTCCCCCCCCCCTCAAACGAGAAATAAAAAGTCCAAATAGATCATAAAAAGTTGGATGATGTTTACGAAGCAAAATGAAGAAAAATGCAATATGTTGAAATCCCCTCACATTTGCAGTGGAAACTCATTACAGCATTTCACATTTTATTTCTCATCTATCTTAAAAATCACTTTAACTTGTTTGACAATGACAAACCAATCATTGATATGAAAATGGATAGTGCATATTGACTATATAAATGGATAGTACTGAATATTGATCTAATAATTTATGGGACCATCCATTAAGAGGGCCCAATTCTGATTTCCCACCCTCACAAAAATCATTCCAATCCGAAAATCTTAGCCATCTAATCAACGAAGATGAAATAGATGGTCCATATTTACTATACTAGGAAAGGAGCATCGGTAATATTGGCAGTCTGTAGCTAAAAGATCACTTTCATAGGATGATCCTAAACAATCTGACCAATTGCTTTAACAATGGATGGTGAATATTGGTTATAAGGGAGAAGGTCCTATCATTAGCCTGAACTATCCATCCTCTAATTAGTAGAAACTTAGACAAATGTTAATTTTTTAATTTATAATAGTCCAATTGAAGATATGATTAATGTTTTTTTTTTCCTTTATTCACAACCCCAGTCTTTCATATATATATTTTTTCCTTTTTCTATTCCACAAGCCTTTTTTTTTAAAATTTTATTATTCTACTGATTGTAATTTGTTGACACTGAACCAACTTTCATTAGAAATACCAAAAGGAAAAAAACACAATTTAGCCTCAATTATCAAATATTTTTCTACCGAACTAACATTTTTAATTTGTAGGATGATGTTGAGGTTGTGAGCCATTGGCTTTTAAACGGAAACCATTACGCACTTTCAAGGTATGGAGGAAATCGGAAGAGTAGAAATCACTGAAAAGCCTTAATTTGGACTTTGAAGGTGCCCAAAAATCTTGTTAGAGTTGTTTGTTGTCACAAACCCTTGACTGGGTAAAGTGTGCTATATAAAACCATCCTTGTAATAACCTTCTTCTTGGTTTTTGTACCCTTTTGCTGCTGGTATGAGTAACGGCTAATGTTAGCTACCCATACCAACAACTGTCAACTAATATTATTTCTATTCAAAGGATTCAAAAGCCATGAAAAAGATTAAAGACATTAAGAAAAAGATGTTTTCAACAACTTTTATCAAGCTAGAGTGCCTCGATAGGGCCTTTCCTTTGCCTTTCAATACAGTGGAGATGGTTGAAATGAAAAAGAAAGAAAATAAATAAATAAAATCAAACCTCCAAATAATGAGATCTAAAAGGAAAATAGATCTATAATTTTCCATTGCATCATCAGAAAAGCTACTGATATGCTAGATCGCCTTCCATACTAACCAAACAGTACATCTCCTCTACTCCATTTCAGTAAAAAGACAATAGAACAAAATTGATAACCATAATCCAAACATGAAATATACGAACAGATCTACCATAAAATCAAATCACTACAAGCACCAAAACCTAACCCTAGATCGTTCCAATCTATCAAATTTAGCAAAATCTCCCAAAAATAGCAAAGAAAACCTAATCTAGAGATAGGGAAGCTCAAATCTCAATAAGAAAGGATAACAAAAGGCTGAGATTCATCTAGCATGGGAAGCAGATTGTGACCTACCTGGCCTGCATGGAAATCGGTGTATATGCGCCTTGTTTATCTAGCGTGGGAATCAGATTGTGACCTACCTGGCCTGCACAGAAATCAGTGTATACTCTCATGTTAAGTAGCAAATAAGTTAAGTAGCCATCATTACATTTTAAAGGTTTATGGATTACATGACAACTAATATTAATTTTCTCTAATCATGAGATGATGAAGAACTCAGATGAATTGCATTCACTTACCATGATTTAATGCTAGATGCAGCATTTTGTGAAATGAAATGGCACATTTATAGGAGGAAATAACAATAGAAAACCCATTCACAAAAAACTAGTATAATTCAACCATTTATTGTAAACATGCAGAATAAAATAACACAGAAATTTAAATATTTCTAGATTATTGCAGATAACAAGGACTTAGAAGCAAACAATTCCTTCAAATTACCTCCAAATGCAGGACGATAATGTAAATTGCTCAAGGCAGAAGTTGCGATCACTCCAATCGCATCAGATCAAAGATCTAGACCTCGAAAGAGGATATCTGCACTGCTGATGCGTGCAAAATCTTTCTTTCGAGTAAAATTCCTAGATCTGAAAGAACACAGCAAAAAAAAGGAGATCTCTCCTACCTCAAAAATTAACGATCAGAACCTCAGAAATCACAGATCTTCTAAAATCGAAATGTCTCAATCAGGTAAAAAAAGAAGCACAAATCGATTGATATCCCTTCCGATAAGGTAAACACAGCTTTTATATATATCATCGATCGAAGATCTAGGCTGCGGAAATCACAGATCTTCACAACTAAGAGCTTCCGCAGCTGAATCTGCTTCTATTTCAGCCGATTGAAGATTCTGAGTTCAGAAGACACGTATTTTAGCATCTACGAGCTTTCTGGGTATGAATCTCTTGATTGAAAATCAGAAATCGCCAGAAAAATGGAAGGAGAGATCGAGCGAAAAGGGGCGGAGACTACGGTTTCAGCTCTTTTTCGAGAAATTGAGATCGAGAAAAAAGGAGAGAAAGGAGCGAAATGAAAAGAATCGAGCTTACCTTGAACTGATTTAGATCTGGATATGAATGATAAGGAGGTCTTCTAGCAGCTCTCCTTCTTCCAATCAAGAGAGAGAGAGAGAGAGGGAGGGAAAGGGTGAGCGCGTGGATCGAAGCAGAGAAGAGGAAGTGGAGTAGGGTTGCTATGGTCAGCTTATTAATTGAGAAATGCTAGTGTATTCCTTCGACTAGCCTCACACGCGGAATCAAGGCACACGTGTGTAAGATCAGAGTCACTCGTCAGGCAATCCCTAGTGTACGAATATGATCTCTAAGATGATTTTGGACCATGACCCAATGTATGGAAATTACCGTAATCTCAAGCAATGATATGGCCCACCTGAATTGTGGACAAGACTGATTATTGAGATGTACGGTCCAAATGAGGAGTGAATTCATCAAATCTAATTGGTCCGATGAGTGATGCATAATTCAGGTGAACCACATCAAAACGAACTATAATGGACATTGGGGAGGGTGATGGCCAAATATTCTAATTGGTGGTTGGGATCAACCTAACTAAATCAAGTTCGTTAATGGGCTCATCCATGGTAAGTCTAGACAGATGAACGGTCTAGATATCACACACGTATGACGCGTGTACTAAGATAGTGTGGTTGATAACTATGGTTTAGATGGTAGACTTTTAGGCTCGTTTATGTAATTGAAACTAAAAAGTTGACTTTTCGCCTCAGTTCCTATGCAAGTGAGGCTAAAAAGTTGACTTTTCACCTTGGTTCTTATGCAAGTGAGGCTAAAAGGTAGATTTTTCGCCTCGGTTCTTACGCAATTGAAGTTAAAAGGTAGACTTTTGCCTCGGTTCCTGTGCAACTGATGCTAAAAGGTAAACTTTTCGCCTCTTCCTGACAAACGATGCTGAAAGGTAGACTTTTCACCTCGGTTCTTATACAATTGAGGTTAAAAGGTAGACTTTTCGCCTTGGTTCCTATGCAAAATGAGGCTAAAAAATAGACTTTTCACCTCGGTTCCTGTGAAAATGAGGCTAAAAGGTACACTTTTCACCTCAGTTCCTGTGCAATTGAGGCTAAAAGGTAGACTTTTCACCTCGGTTCCTATGCAACTGAGGCAAAAAGGTACACTTTTCATCTCGATTCCTGACAACTGAGGCTAAGAGGTAGACTTTTCGCCTCAGTTCCTATGGAACTGAGGCTAAAAGAGGTTAAAAGGTAGACTTTTCGCCTCGGTTCCTATGCAACTAAGGCTAAAAGGTTAACTTTCCGCCTTGGTTCCTATGCAAATGAGGCTAAAAAATAGACTTTTCGCCTCGGTTCCTATGCAAATGAGGCTAAAAGGTAGATTTTTAACCTTCCTACACAACCGAGGCTAAAAAGTAGACTTTTCGCCTCGGTTCCTATGCAACTGAGGCGAAAGATGAACTTTTAGCCTCGGTTGCTTAGCAACCGAGGCTAAAAGACACATTTAGCCTCCATTTTTTTCAATTGAGGTTAAAAATTGTGGCTAAAGGCCTATTTTCTTGTAATGGTCCCAATTGTCAACAAGGATCACGTCCACTAGATACTGCCCTAAGCATCCCTTTATAATGAGAGAGAGAGAGAGAGAGAGAGAGAGAGAGAGAGAGATTTATGGTCCAAGTTCAACTTGAAAATCTCAAGCAGTGGATTTTCACAACGTATCATTTTTATAGAGTCTTCCATCAGAGGTAGGACCCACCTTTTTGTCCACACATGATCCGGTCCACATGCTTCACATGAATGGATGACTCAAAATAAGATTCAGATATTAACAAGCATATGGGGGCAACTGGTATATGGACCAGGAAGACTCGTAATTCCCATCACTTTGTTGCATGGACAGATGATGAACAGTCCAAGATTAATATGAAAATCAACAACTGGCTAGGATTCTAGAGTCACCTATTGATTGTAAGGCCCTCCATAAGGGCGGTTGAGATCATCACAGCCACATGAGGCCAACTAGGATAGGGTACGCCAACTAACTTAAAAGTTCCATTGCATTATTGGGTATGAATGACTGGATGGACAGAGGACCTGGACTGTCCTTGTGGTATACCCCGAGTAAAAGGGCAGTATATAAGTATAGATTGGTGGATCAATCTTATCCGTCCAATTGACCGCCATCAAGGAAGTGGTAGGACGTACGGAAGAGGGGAATGGTCTGAACCTAAGACATAGTTTACAAAAGAATTCAATGGCTGTAATTGCAAGCGGTCCTCATCCAATTTACAGATAGAGAAGAGGAGTGGCTTTGAGAATGGACAATGACATTGATCAAGCCATAGAAAGTTGCTCAGATTATAGGTAAATGAAAGGTGGCGAGGACATCCCAAAATCATGTGATGTACACAGTGGAATTATGTGATCCAAGTCATTTTTAGTCATGGCCCAAAAATGAGGCATATCCAATTCTTGCATGGACCACGTTATAGGAAACAGTGGTGATTGAACGCCCACCATTAAAAACTTCTTGAGGTCCACCAAAATGTTTATTTGGCATCCAACCTGTTGACGAGGTCACAAAGATATGAATGGAGGGAGAACACAAATATCATTTTCAAAACTTTTGCAGCCCATAAAAAAGTTTTTAATAGTCAATCACCATTATGGGTACACACGGGTCGGTTCGGCCTAGTTTTTGGGTGAAACTAGAATCAAACCATTCCTAATGGTTTCAGGAAAATCGGAACTGGAACCGGAACTGGACCGTAAAAACTAATTCGGTTCCGGATTGATTATATGATTCTAGGCTTTTTATAATCCAGCCCAATTTGAAGAGAGAGAGAGAGAGAGAGAGAGAGAGAGACCATGGCTGCTGGCTGGGTAAGGTGGAGTATATATCAAGCAGTGGGCGGCCGATGGCTGTCTTTTGTGTGTGAGAGAGAGGTGTGAATGGAATGGGGCAGCAGGGGAAGCATGAAGAGAAATGCGATATTAGGGTTATATATATATATATATATATATATATATATATATATATATATATATATATATATATATATATATATATATATATATTACTTTGGACGGTCCGGTTCCAAGTTCAGTTCTAAATTTGGATCCAAGTTCGGTTCAAGGTCGGTTCCACGGTTCGGTTCTACATAACCCAAGCTGAGAACAGAACTGAACTTATCGATTCTTTAATTTTCGGAACTAGAACCAAAACCGGTGCACTTCAGAACCGGACCAAACTATGAAATTTCATCAGTTCCAGTCCGGTTTACCGGTTCTACGCATTCCATGTGCACCCCTAATCACCATTGTTTCCTAAGTTGTGCTTCACCTGAGACTTGGATCCACTGTATGTTCAGGTTCATGCCCTCAAAGAACCAGTGAAACAGATGTATGACATGGATATAGGAAATGTACATATGTGCATCAAGGTGGGCCTCACAATCAGGGATCCACCGACCACAGTGGTCCATGAAAGAGTGGAGGGGTGCGAATAATATTGTCTTCGAGCAACTTACCCCCCAGCTCCACGAGATCCCATAATTAACAGGAGTTAGCTCGAACGTTAACATGCACGTGGCCCAAGGAATTTGCGTGCATTGAGCTTATATTCGCATGTCTATGGTCACCACCATCAACAACCAAATTCTGAGCAATTGCATCCATGTGGCTAGTGGACAAAGGTATGGAAGGTTTTCTAGGGCACTAATTCCAATAAAAATATCATTTTGATTCAATTTTGTGGTTTTAGTAAAAAAAATTTATCAAAAATTATTTTTAATAATTTTTATTTTTATCATATCTCCTTATTTTTAAAGTTTTAGGTTTATTCGACTTTTTAAAAATGATTTATAATCATGTAGGGATCCTCTAGAAAAAAATTTATCTATTCCTTCTATTCTTGACAAATTAGGCTTTAGAAGGATTTAACTATTTTAGATAACTTTTGAATTAGGATTGGAATTTTGTTATTTTGAATAACTTTTGAATTAGGATTGGAATTTTGTTATTTTGAATAACTTTTGAATTAGATTTTGCTTTTTTTTTTAATAATTGATATAATAAAAAAGTCTTGGGAATATATCTCAATACAATTTCAAATTTTACTTTTTTATCGTGTGGATTCAAAGTTTTACCTACTTGAGGAAAATAATAATCTTCTTCGCATTGTTTCACGTCCTTCTCTACATTAGATTTCCTCTATTCACCACCCCAATTGTTAAGCATGACAACTAATTTAATCTCATCCATGAATTGTGTGGTAGCATATCGACGTATTTGGAGTAGTGTGTCAGTTCACAGAGGCTTAGATTTGAAAGTTGTTCTTTTTTTCTTTCCTTCTTTCTTTCTTTATTATTATTATTTTTTTTAACTAGCAATAGTTTGATGATTTACTTAAACCGCCCTTGCCATTCAGATGGGGAGAATGTTGGGCACTGAACAACCATACACTACCTGCTCTTATAGCTAGATGCAGTGAGCTTTGACAATACCTGGATATATATAGCTACCTGACAATTAAAAAAGGCAATTAGAGAAGCCAACAGCACACATTGCAATCAATGGCTAAGCACGTACTATACCAGAAATTATTTTAGTGGATGGCAAATTGACATTAGAACAGGGGAAAGAAGACATATCCAAGAGAAAGCTGGCGAAGTAGTTTACTCGTGAGCTATCCCCATCAACTCATTTCTTAGCATCTGTAAAAGACCTTACGGTGGCAAACTGGTAAAACAGATGGTCACTTATTTTTTTTTCTTTATTTTTTAATCAGCAGACAATCAGCCATGGAGTTCACCTCCTTTTGTGATTTAGATGTTTGATCTTCCGAGGCCAAAAGGATTGCACCAGGCATCAAATCCTATTCTGATTCAGATGTTTGATCTTCCAAGGCAAAAAGGATTGCACTAGGCATCAAATCCTGGTTGTTGGAACAGAGAGCGGGAAAACACTAGCCGCTTAACACAGGTCTTTCGCCTTACTGCCACAAACACCAAGTTGTTCTGGCAAACATGCTAAACACAATTTGTCAGTACACCAAAGAAAAATACCCAAGATCTTCCTGCTATTTTATGAGGTGTTAAAGATCACCAAAGCTTTCATGGTTTCACGTGTTTAGAGAAGATAGCAACCTCCAGTCAACCTTTTATATGACAACATGCATGTGTGAGATGTTGTGCTTCCACTACCATTAGATGGCGGACTGAATAATAACCAGATCTGAAGGCCCTTAGTCCTCTCCCCTACACAGAAGAACAAGGATGTCAAGATACATCAATATCAGCAACACCATGCAAGTTCCATTTCAGTTTTCCATTTCTGAATTTATATATATGCAAGAGTAAATATATAATCCTCTCCTTGTGGACATGGGAAAAAAAAAAAAAAAGTAGCACCATGCAATTAGGTGGGTGCATGTTAACATGACACTTCTGATATTGTAGAATTGGTAATTAGTGCAATTACAAATTATACAACATTCATTTGATTTAATATGAACCACGCCCCATGTGATAAGAGCAGAACAGATAACAGGTTTTCTGGCTTTTCAATGCCAACCGCTTCAAATGAATAATGTTATTACTAGATGAAGTCCAATTCAATCGACCACCAAAGCCAAAAATGATTATTTTTGGGCAATTGCATGAGAGAGGGACTAGTTGTTAGGATGTTAAGCCTTCTAGAAGAGAATTAGGTAATCCCATGGATTCAACCCTGAAAAACAAATGGTTCCAATCCCATTCCATCAAACAAATGCATCAGCTTCTCTCTGTCTGCCACTCTGCACTGATTTTTCGGCCATACACACAATAGGCCCACCTAATGAACAGCCAATATTTTGCAAACTCGTGCAATTGGAAAATGTCGGAGTAGCCATTTCATTTTCTCTAAATATTTTTAATAGGGCAGTCAATGAGCAGAGCATGGGCCAGACAAATCAAAATTTTGAATAAGCCCAGCCCATCAGGCTCGTCCAGACAGTTCAAATCCGGGCTGAAGCCAACCCCAAGCCGGGTGTTTGACAGCCCTAATTTTTATGCTGGAGTTAATAAGCTGGAGAAATAGACAAAGATGGGATGTTATTGTACTGAGTTAAGAATGTGAAGACGGAGTCATCCTTTGCAGCCTGTTTGCCAAATTTCTCCACTTGTTTGTAGCTCTGGGAGTGGGAACTCCTCTCTTAACTTGTACTAAAAATTTTGAAAGTTTTGCTTACTACCGGTTGATCTTTCGACATTATTTATTCATATCTAAAAGTTACAATTGAAATAAGTAAATCTAATTTTATTGTTTATTAGCCTCGCCGTGTAGGCCGCACTTTTTCTACTCTGCTTTTTTTTCTTCCTTTTCTTCCCTCTTAACTGGTCTCACTTGAGGTATAAGGCACGCTTGTATGATATGGGAGCCCTTGGCAAGAAGATCCCCACTGTGTAGACATGGTTTATTAAAAATATGTCGCAAACAAATTAACTGTTGAGAAAAATCAACCAACAGCAACATTTCCATATATGTTGTCGGTGTGTGGCCAACCTGATAATGAGACGAGCCTAACTCTTGAAACATGGCATCTAAGCAGTGGGACTCACATGAGGAGTGGCTCTGATGGAATACAATACAATACAATACAATACATGGGTCTCTTATTTCTACTTTCTACAGGTCAAAAGTAGTGCGGTGGAGGAACGTCTTCCCGATAGAAAGCCGGGTCGAACGAAAGATCTCTTCTTCTTCTTCTTCTTCTTCTGCTCTCTCCTCTGGGGTTAGGTTCAGGGTTGTAGTAGGCAAAGTAGAAAAAAAAAAAAAGGTCGTTCGTATATGGCCCTTAACCTCTTGCAGTGTTGCTGCTACTAATACAATGGCTGGAACCCCTGTCATTGCTTCCCAACTCCAAAATCATCCTGTTCTCGAAGCCCTTCCACCTTCCCCTTTCCCTTCTGAAACCGCCCGTGATGACCCCCATCTTCGAGATGGTCTCAGCTTCTTCCAATTCATGGCCGCCGGCTCCATTGCCGGTATGGTGGAACACATGGCCATGTTCCCCGTCGACACCCTCAAGACCCGCATGCAAATGGTCAGCGCCTCCTCCGCTTCCTCATCTCCCTCTGCCCCTGTCTCCCGCTTCCTCCTTTCCATCATGCGCTCTGAGGGCCCTTTGGGTCTCTACCGCGGAATCGGCGCCATGGGACTTGGCGCTGGCCCTGCTCACGCTGTCTACTTCTCCGTCTACGAGACCTGCAAGGAGAAGCTTGGTGGCAACTGCCCGGGCCACCACCCTCTTGTTCATGCTGCATCCGGTGTCATTGCCACTACCGCCAGTGATGCCGTCCTCACCCCTATGGACGTTGTCAAGCAGCGGCTGCAGCTCCGCCAGAGCCCTTATGGTGGTGTGAGAGATTGCGTCATGAGGATGCTCAGGGAGGAGGGGCTGAGGGCCTTTTATGCTTCGTATCGCACAACTGTTGTGATGAATGCACCATTCACGGCCGTGCATTTTTCCACCTACGAGGCAGCCAAGAAGGTCCTCGGTGGGATCTCTCCTGATAACGCTAACGAAGAGCAACTTCTGGTCCACATCACTGCAGGAGGTGTTGCAGGAACTCTTGCCAGTGCCGTGACGACTCCATTGGATGTTGTCAAAACGAGGTTGCAGTGCCAGGTATGAAGTCACCATTCTAGCTCGTCTTCAGTTGTAGCTATCTATCTTTGAATTTCTTCTGTATTGGTTTGTCAGACTGATAGAGGGAGGGAGGGAGGTAAAGGATGGGGTCCATGGATCCTTTCTTTGTATAGGGGACTCTGTCCATTGCCTAGATGGATCTTGTTTTCTTTGTATCTTTTTACCTCATAGGGGGGTTCTGATAAACTTTTATTGTGTCTAAAAGAATTTCTCATAATAGGGGATTGCTTCATAGAGCAATGAGAATGAAATCTATTCACTTGAATCATATTGCTCCATATAGGATGTTGTAGTGGATTGCTTCATAGAATAATGAGAATGAAATCTATGCACTCGAATTTCTGTAGTAAAAAGTGTTAAGCAGGAATGATGGAAAATGATTTTCTCAGGTAATGGGAATCAAGTATCTCATGAAGAGCCAACGTAATATGGATGATGCACTTGTGCTAAAATTTGTCAATATGGACTCCTGGCATGGCTGTTGGGCCTTCATTCTTCTTCTTTTTGAAGGATAGAGTGAATTTATTAAATGAAGAAGAAAAATTACTATAGGAGAGGAGAAATCCCCAATTGCAAGATTCGCAAGATGAGCCCCTTTCCTGGCTAGATCATCAGCAATAGCATTCATTTCTTTATGGTCATGAAAGAATGGATTTATGATAGTTCCTTTCTTTTCTCTAATCTCTTCTGCCCATCACGAGAACCTCCAAGGATATTATCCATTAGAGGAGACCCATCGGATTGCATTTGTGGAATATCCTTCTGTTAGAGAAGGTGTAATCATCTGGACCAATTCTTTCATTCCTTTCCAAAGAAGATACCAGACCTTTGCTAACTTAGAATCCAAAACTCCAATAGGGCCAGCAAAAACACCTTGGACCACAACCAAACCGCTGAGAGAGCAAGTTTCCATAGAATTTTGCCTCTTGTTGTATTAAAGCCAAGATTACAAGCCTCCATAAGTTTCTTAAAACCCCGACAAAGAACTCCAACTGACCTTAGAATGATATCCAAACTACTTGAGAAAGGGGCAATGAAAAAGGAGATCGCTAACCGTCCCTTCCACTTGAAGGCACAAATCGCATTAGTGTGAGATAACTTGATGTCTGTTTCAAAAGTGGTTCCTCTGATTCAATGGATTAAAGAATTTTAAGGAATGAAACAATAGTCAGCGGGCATTGAGACATGTTGTAGACTGGCATGTTAGCATGGGCAGACATTATCAACGTGATTCTTCTTCCAAAAGATAGATACTATTCTGAACTAATAGTCTCCTTTCTACTCTTTCAACTACCAGATCCCATAATTCTTTAGAAGGCTTTCTAGTTATAAAGGAAGGCATGAATACATGGTAGGGAATGGAACAACTTTACCCCCTAGTCCTGGAAACATCCATCTCCACCATTGTAACTCCCAAAACTTCATCTTGGTGTGAATTTATCTTGTCCCAAACAACCTCTTGTCATCTCAAGATCATCTTCAAATGCAAAATATACTCACTCCTTGGATTATGAAGAGATGGTGTGTCATCAGCAAACTAGAGAGTCGATGTTCGGAAACAGTTTCCCCTATAACAAACCCTTGGACTATCCCTCCCTCAATTCCTTTGGAAATCACCCCACGTAATGCCTCAACCAACTTAGCAAATAGAAAAGGAGACAACAAATCCCCTTGTCACAACACTTTGTAGCCTCGAAAAAAATATATATATATTTTTGGATGCCATTGATGAGGATATAGAGAATGAAGTTGAGGCCACATGCTCCTTGATTTGGCCACTCCACCAAACACCAAACCTAATCCTTCTAAGCATATATCCTAAGAAATTACAATCAACCATGTCAAAGGCTTTTTCCAAATCAAGCTTGTTGACAACTTCTGCCATGGTATTAGCCGTTACATAAAGGAAACAGTCACTTACAGGGGTGAAACTATCCGTTCTGAAAAAATGTGTTGTATTGGCTGACACATGTCAATACACTCGTATCAACACTATTATGGGCTTGATAAAGCCGTTGCAGGCTTATTAGACCATAAAGAGCCCATTATGAAAGTTTCTTCTCTCATTTTTCCACTTCTTTATTCATATCAATCATGAAGGAAGCTCAGAAAATCATTTTAAACTAGATCTCGGTTTTTTTTTGGTGTGAAAGATACATCTAGGTGTATTTTGAGGATTAATATAGTAAAACTTGATTGGGATTCAATGAACTAAAGTGAAGTGCAAGGCAGTTGGCAAAGATGGCTTTGGAGAAGGAATCGATGCTAGACCCTGTGACTCTCGAGGCCAAAATTGACAAGTCAGCACTAGTCAAAATCGAAGTTCATTTCGAAGGGAGTCCAAATGTGATGGGAGACTTCTTATAGACATTGGACATCATGCCGCTCCAAATCACGATTGAGAGGTTTGATAACCAAGTCTGAGATGAGGCTCGGTACCTAGAGATAGATCAGAAGATATTGCTCCTTCCCTCTAGGTTTTGTCGGAAAACAAGGTGATCGACGAGGTGGGAAGAAAATTAGGTATGTCTTTCCAGGTTTGAGACAAGGTTGCAATGGCTTTAATTCAATTCACCGAACATTAGGGCAAACCGGCTACAAGAAGAACTCTTCGACAAACTCCTAAAGTTCATAAAGAGTTACTACCCCTAAAAACCTCGGTTAATTTTGTGATTGGGTGGCCTTATGAGGTGCAGAAGGGCAAGATCAAGGTGTTCCATAACTGTAGTGGTGGTCATGACGGCCACCACCATTACTGTTATAATATGGGTCGTAATGGCCATTACAACCTCCTTTTTATTTTTTATTTTTTGAAAAAAATAAAAAACATGTTTCTGGATAGTTACGATTTATTACGGGGCAGTTACGGTTCGTCTTTTTTACAATGGTTGTTTTGGCCCCATCTGTAATGGTTAAGACAATTACCATTACATAACAGCCATAATGACCATTACATAGCCAATTTTCAAATGGCATGGGCGAGATCAGTTTCTCGATGAATATTTTAAGATGGAATGTCCAAGGTTTGGGAAGCAAAGAAAAGCGACTCCAAGTTAAAGAGATGTGTACGAAGTCAAAAGCCTAGATTATCACTTTTTAGGAAACCAAGCTCTTTTCTATCAGTAATAAGCTTCTAGACAAGGTTTGGGGCTCTAATCATAAGGATTTTATTTCTTTAGACACAATGGGAATAGTATGGGGAATTTTGATTGCTCAGAACTCAAGTATCTGGAGAAAAGAAGGCAGCTAGTGTGGTGAATTTTCAACCTCAGTGGTCTTGTCTTATGTTTTGTCTAGTTTCAGGCGGCTTTACTTTGTAGTTTACAAGCCATGTGAAGCTACTATCAAATCCAGATTCTGGGATGAGTTGCAGGTCATCCCTTCGAAGCAGTCTCTTCCGTGGTGTATAGGAGGGGACTTCAACGTTACTCGCTTCACATATGAGAAATCATCAAGATCTCGTATTTCCACAAGTATGTAGGCATTTGCCGATTTGGACTGAGAGGTATAATATGATCGATATTCCTATGCTGGGGGCTAAATTTATATGGACCAACAGATAGAGTAGTCTGGTCATGTCTTGCCTAAGTGGTTGGGTAGATTTCATTTGATTCAGCTTAAGGGTCTCCCCACACCCACATCAAACCATATAGACCAATTGTCCTCAAAGTAGTGACTAAAAGCTGGGACCCTAAACCTTTCAGGTTCGAATTACCATGGCTTTTGGTGGATAGTTTCTATGGTCTAGTAAGGTAATGGTGGAACTCATTTCAATTCGCCAACGGTTTTGGCTCTAAACTACATTTTAAGTTAAAAGTCCTAAAAGGTAAGCCGAGTACTTAGCACAAGGAAGTTTACGGGGAAAGTGAGGCAGAAATCACGGGTATCCTAGATGAGCTTCTGATGTAGGACATTCCACATATGCATTCTTAACATGGTTGGACCAAAAGAAGCCCCAAATGAAAACGGAAGTAGTTCGTCAGAACTGGACCTAGTGGGGCATGACATAACCAGTGTTCGAAGTATCAATATCGTTACAAGTTTCGTTGGCCAGGGATACAGATAGAACATCAATATCGTCAATAATATCGATGATAACCGGAAATGCTGGCAAACATGGGGAAAATGGTGGAATTTTCAATGAAACTTCAGGCGATGTTAAAATGTATATATTTGCATATTTAGAAATTTAAAAAAAATAATAAAAATAAATAAAATGCATACATAACATGTTTCCATTTAATGGGGCCTTAAAAGCATGTGTTGTTGTAAGAAATTAGTCCAACCATCCTATCCGGCCTATTTAACCATCCAACTTTCCATCCAAACATTCATCGATATTGTAAAGTATCAACAACACATGATATTTCATCAAGAAATCATCAACAAGTAGAAAGGAAACAAAAGATTGTGGTCTCAATATTGCACATGTTGTGATATCAATAATATCGAGATATTATCAATGTTATCAATGACAAATTGAACACTACATGCAACTACATGCCCATGAAAAAAAAAATTGAAATAATTTTTTTTTCAAATAAACAAAATTTTGATGATATCAATACATTAGCGATATTATTAAAATATCATCGATATACTTATGATACAAGCATTACCAAGAATTTACATAGTCGAAAATATTGGTGATACATTGGCAATATCAATGCATTGGCAACACAAGCGACACCTAGAATTTGCATAGTTGAAAATATTGGCGATCACATTAGCGATATTAATACATTGGTGATACTTAACGATACATTGCTAATACTTGAAATTTCTAGTACTACCAGCGTTATCGGTATCGCTAAGCTGGAGTTAAAGATAACATCGAAGATATTTTGATAATATTGAAGATAATTCGAACACTGGACGTAACTAGGTCCCCGGCATGTCCGGTTCGAAGAGATTCATTCCAGATATAGAGAAATTGTCGTTTGAGTTTTGACCGTAAAACAGTTGTAACTTTTGATCTGAGGATCATTATGAATTGCAAAACCTATCAATCTTTATGTAACAGGGGTTTCGAGGTCAACCAACCTGCATGGCAGGTTGCAAACATCTGTTTCATGAGAAACACTCAATCTGCGGTTTAAAATTGTGATTTTAGGCAAATTTTACTATTTTTAAACATTTTTTTTTTCATTGTATCTCCTTATTCTTGCAGATTTAAAATTTTTTTTCTTTTTAGGAGTTGCTTGTAATAATGTTGAGAATGTTTCAGTAAGATTTATTTGACATTTCTATTTTTGGCAAAGTCTTATGAGAGATTTTTTTTTCTTTCCATTTTGAGTAATTTTGAATTAGGGTTTTGGGTCTTCCATATAAGTGATGTAATCAAGAAATCTTAAATCATTATACAATAAAATATTCGAGTTTTCTTTCTTATTATTTTTTGTGGATTCAAGTACTACCTTGTGGATTTGCGGTTTTGACTACTCGAGGAAAACAACGTTCTTCTTCTTTATTACATACTCTTCCCTGTGTTAGTTGGTATTAGAGAGAGGCTTTTCCTTGATTCAAGGACATCTAACAATGATTCAGGCAACAACCCCGTGGACGGTGCTCTAAGGGACAATTTTATGACAACGGTGACATTTGAAGCTTTCGAGTGGGAGAATCTGCAAGCCATTCAAGGACTAGTTCAATGGTAAGGCATATCTAAAGTATGAAATAGGAGCGCCTTCTCTTTCTTGCACACGCCTTTAAAAAGTAATCAACTAGGCAATGATCGAACATTTGACGGAAGCCTTAGGACAGACCATATTCGTAATGATGAGCAACTTGAGATCGGCGACGGAGTTTGCGATTATCATGTTCGTGGTGCGACACCAGTGACAAATCACAAGCCACCACCTTATAAAGGTGAATTGCAAGCCACAACTCTGATCATGAGGAAGTTATTGTACACGCCGAAGAAGGAAATCGATCCACAGCAGCACAACATCTTTCGAACAAAGTGCAACATGGACCAAAAGATTTGTGATCTAATCATATATGGCAGGAGCAGTGAGAATATCATGTCAAAGATTATGGTGGAAAAGTTGCGACTAAAGATAGAAAAGCACCCTACATGATTGGATAGATCAAGAACACTAACGAAAAAAAGGTAACTGAACAATGTCATATTCCCTTCTCCATTGGTAAATATTATGAGGACGAACTAATATGTGACGTGGCTAATATGGAAGCTTGTCACATGTTACTTGGTCGATCATGGTAGTATGATGTTGATGCCATGCATAGAGGCTAGCATAATATATTTGTTTTTGTTAAAGATGGAAGAAATATTATCCTTGCCCTTATGAGAACGAAGAACCAAACCAAGGCTTCTAAAGTGGAGGGGCGATCTTTCTTTACTATACGGGATGTCATTAAAGAATCTAAGGAGACGAGGGAGATCTATGCATTGGTCGTAAAAAGGAAAGAAGTAGAACCCACAAACGTTCCAAAGAAGTTAGAGGAGTCTAAAGCCAAGTATAAAGAAGATGTTGATAAACATTGGCGCTAGAAGGTGTTTAAAGTAGGTTATAACATGTTAGTTCACCTACACCAAGAGAGATTTCCGACAGAGATATAATAAGCTGAGGAATAAGAAGATTGACACTGTTCCGATACTCAAGAAAATCAATGATAACGCCTATGTTGTTGATCTTCCTGAGGGCACGGAGATCGCACGGACTTTCAATGTAACAGACTTGTATCAGTATCATGAGTTGAGTCCATTAAATAACTCGACAATGAGTTCTTTCCAAGTGAAGGGGACTGATGTAGGACATGCCACAAATGCATTCTTAGCACGACTGAACCTATTAAAAAAAAAGCCCAAACGAAAGCGGTAAGTAATCCGTCAAAACTGGACCCAATACTACGTAGGGCATGACGTAATTGGGTCCCAAGCGTGTCTGGTTCGAAAAGATTCATTTCGGATATAGAGAAATCATCATTTAAAGTGTTGACCATAAAACAGTCGTAACTTCAGATTCAGGCATTTTCACAAAACGCAAAACTTATGGTAGGTCGTGGATGTTCGTTTCGCGAGAAACAGTTGTCTTGAGGAAAAAATTGCTACGTTTAGAAATTTTCATTTTCATTGTATCTCCTTATTCCTGCAATTTTAGGATTTCTATCATTTTAAAAGTTGCTTGTAATAATGTCAGGAATGCTCCGTAAGGTTTATTTAACGTTATCTATTTTTGAAATTTTGTTCTTTTGGGAGATTATTTTTTTGTCATTTTGGGTAATTTCGAATTAGTTTTCTTTCTTATTATTTCTTGTGGATCCAAAAACTACCTTGTGGATTCAAGGTTTTGACTACTTGAGGAAAATGTTAATCTTCTTCATCTTTGCTACACGCCCTTCCCTGCATCAACTTCACTCCCTTAACATTAAGGAAGAAGGGTTTGGCCTTTTTAAAGAGTATAAAACAAGGCATAGTGAATTGTTGTTGGAACATTCTAAGCATCTTAAGGAGGACAAAATTAAATGGCGTCAACGATCTAGGGCCCTATGGTTGAAGGAGATAAAAACATGCGTTTTTTCCACAGCTTAGCTTCGGCAAGAGCAAGGAACAACAGAATATCTTTGATCATGGTGGACGGAGAACAATTTGAAGAGAAGTCGCAAGTTTGTGGGGCTATAGTTGGTTTTTATGAGAATTCTCTTTCGAAGGATCCATGGATTTGACCTCAACTAGACTACCTTCATTTCGACAATTTGTTGGAGGTAAAAGTTGAGTTTCTGGGAAGGTAAGTATCTGAATCTAAAGTCATGGAGGCAATGGACAATTTGGATAGATATAAAAGCCTTGGGCACGGATAGATTCCCCACAACCCTCTTCTAAGTCTTTTGAAATGTTGTTAGAAGTGATGTGTTTATTTTCATCAAGGATTTCTTGGTCAATTGTCGCCTCCATTTGGCTTATGGCACATCATTTATTGCTATTATCCTTAAACTTGGAGTAAAGAACCTAAAAGATTATCATCCTATTAGTCTCATTGGAAGCCCATACAAGATTATAGCTAAAATTCTTGCTTTGTTTCCGTGAGGTTATTGATGATGTTATTTCAGACAACCAAGGGGCTTTCGTGGGAAGTCGTCAAATCATGGACAATGCTCTAATGGCCCATGAGTGCTTAGATTCCAAATTCAAAGAAAAGAATGTGGGGATAATCTTCAAGCTATATATCAAGAAGGTGTATGATCACATTGAATGGGATTTCATCAACTACTTATGGAAGAGGATGGGATGCGGTGATAAGTGGAGAAATTGGATCCAGACATGCATTGGATCCGCGGCATTTTCGGTGCTTGTTAATGGATTTTTGAAAGGTTTCTTGAAACCTTCTAGGGGTGGTCTTTGTCAAGGCAATCCGCTTTCTCCTTTCTTATTCTTGATTGTCGTGGAAGCTTTTAGTTGGATATTAGCCAGAAGTCAAGAGACCAATCTCATGAGTGGGTTTCAGGTGTCCAAGATGGGAAAGCCTATCTCTCATCTTCAGTTTGCTGACAATACCATTATATTTCGTGATGTCAATCCTTCCATAATGAACAACTTGCACAAGATTATCGTGTTGTAAGGCGGTCTCCGGCTTGAAGGTTAACATGGGTAAGAGTGAGATTTTGGGCATTCACTTATTTCAAGATGAGATTTCCTTTTTGGCTTCAATCTTCGAATGCAAGGTTGGATCCCTCCCCTCGTCTTATTTGGGGCTTCCTTTATGCTTCAGGAAACCCACTAAGCATTTTTGGGACTAGGTGGTCGAGAGAATTAAGAGAAGATTGTTGAAGTGGAAGGGCGGTATCTCTCCTTTAGGGGGAGGTTAAGTCTAATTAAAGTGGTTTTTTCTAACATGCCACTTTATGTTTCTCTTTATGTCCATCTTTGGTTCGGAAAAGATTGGAAAAGCTAAGGGATTTTTTGGGGAGGGGCTTGGAAGAAGGCAACAAATTCCATTGTCCCAACCCATGTTACCTTCAAAAAAGGAAAAAGAAGAGAAGGCAACAAATTCCATCTTTTGAAGTGGGAAGAAGTCTGAAGGGCTGGTCTTAGGGATCTCTTCAGCATGAATCATGCTCTTCTTGGGAAATGGATTTGGTGTTTTGGTACGGAGGATGGGAACTTCTAAAGGAAAATCATTGCTTCCAATTACAGATTACAGCCGAGGGGTTGGGAGGCTAAGGAAACCTCTCTCTACAAGGCTTCAAACACTTGGAAGTCGATCATTTCACTCAAGTCAGAGTTCAAGAAAGGCATATCCTTCTCCATTGGTGATGGGTCTAAAGTTAGATTTTGGGAAGACATGTGATGCAACAATTTAGCCCTATCCCAATTCTTTCCTAATTTAGCTCAGTTAGCACCTTCAGTAGACATTAAAGCGGTAGATTGATCTTCAGCTAGGGATCCCATAGCATGTTGGACTCCTTGTAAAAGGGACTTGATGGACTCGAAAATGGAAGAGTTTTTCTCTCTTTTGGACTAGCTTTGCTATGTTTTCCTGCCCGATGGTGATGATGAAATGGTTTGAAAAGCTCATAGTTTCAGGTAGTTCTCGGTGAGCTCTTTATATAAGATTACCCGCCCTTTCCCAATGAGTGTCGACGATGATCATGCCTAACACTTTTGGTTCTATGGCATCCCCCCAAATTTGTAACTTTCACATGGTTAGTAGGAAGGAAGAAAGTGTCGACGAGTGACAGCTTGCAAAAGTGATCCATGGTCATTTCGAATAGATGTCATCTTTGTAAGCAAGCAGCAGAGTCAATTGATCATCTCTTCATCTCCTGTCTTTTCACGTCTAAGGTGTGGTCTCATTTCCCCTCTTCCTTCAACTTGTCATGGGCTATGCCAAGCAACATTAGGGACCTCCTATGGGTGTGGCACGGAGGAGGTTTGGGTATAAAGGAAGGGGGCCTTTGGCATAGACCCTCCCAGCTATTTGGTGGGCTTAGTGGGTTGAGAGAAATAGGCATTGTTTTACTAACATCTCATTCTCAGATGACGTAGTGATTGCAAATGTGAAGGTCATTTTTTAGTGGGCCTCCCTTTTAAAGAACCTCGATTATTAGCGGCTTTGGTTTTTTTTCTGTTTGTTCTCCTCAGGGCTTTTGCACCCTTTGTATTCTTTTCTCGTTGGCTGTTGTCAATGGGTCTTTAATAAAATTCTCATTTTTCCTTCCCAAAAAAAAAAAAAAAAAAATTTGAAGAAAAGTGGACCATTTTAGGAAATATCGAAAGAATGGGTAAACCATCACTGTTTTTTCCCTATTTTTCCATTCTTTTTATTTGCCGCCAAATAATTCTTTATATGTGTTTGATTAGGGCCTATTTTATTAACCATTAGTAGGCTGAGCTAACATCGCCCGAAAAATAGCATTCTTACCAAAGAATGGCTCATTACACTCAATGTTGTCAAATAGCATTAGTATTGTTGTCATGTGCGATCGCATATGTGAATAGTCAAATGGCATAAGCGTTGTTTCATTTGTGATCGTGTATGCCATTATTTTTTTTTCCATAAGGATGGCATATGTGATTCAAGATAGTATGCCATGGCATACCTTTTTATGCGACAAGTATGCGTTGGCATACTCCATATGCGATCACATATAGGTCCCAACGGTAAAAAAATAAAATTAAATTAAAAATGACTATTGAATCTATGTATCCAAACATCATATTTATATTTTAAATTTATAAGTCAATCAATAAGTTGAAACTTGTAACCTTGTAACTCGTGCTTGTGTTTTGTGTTTTTTTAATTGGAAATTGTATTTGTAAATTAAGTTGTAACTTGTAACTTACAAATTGAACCCCCCCTCGTGGGCCCCACTTCACATGAGTTCCGCTTCACAGGAACCACCCACCTCACACGGGCCGCCCACTCCGTGTGTGCCCTTACATCCCACAAGCAACCCCACTAGAGCCTAGTGTGAAAATGCCCCCTGCATTAAGAACCCCCTGTGAGGAGTTTCAAACACGAATCCTCCCGCTCTGATACCATTTTGATGCAGGACAATTAACCACTTACTCTAAAAGCTCTAACTGATAGAGCATGGCGAATTAATCCCTTTATCTCATAGCTCAGGCCTCACATCCCATGGGTTAGGACATCGGCCGACCCCCGCTCGTGGACCCCACTTTACATTTAGTTTTTAATGATTAATTAATTTTTGGTACTTGTTGATTGTTTTGTTTAATCGCATGTAAATATAATATAAGTAATTAAATATATAGCTTATTTTATAAATGGTGTAATAGTCTGAAACACTCAAACTACAATGAAATAGGTAAAAGAACCCAATCCAATCACTTGTAGTAATTGGGCATAGATTTTCATAAATTTTTAGGTTTCTTTAGAATTTTTTCTTTTTAAATTTTTAAATTTTTTCCAAAAAAAAAAAAAAAAAAACAAAGTAATATACGATTGCATATGCGAGTATGCTATGACATATACGATTTGACAACATTAGGCACAAGTAATCCCGTGTACCCAACGAGGTTGTGCGCTTATGCGATGGCACAACCTTGCAAACAAATTTTCCTTTTTGAAAAAGCAAAAAAAAAAATGAAAATGAAAAAATCAAGGAAAAATGAAAAAAATAATAATAAATGAAGAGAATTATATATATATATATATAGTTTTATTAGACTATTGGACTATGTCAGGTCAACTAACAACTACTCAATGAATACATATACTTTTAAAAAATGTGAAAAAACAATGTATAAATGTTATTAATGTCGTTTTAAGAGAATGAGAGTAATAGAGTGTGGAAGTGTAACACCCTGAAAATCGGGGGTCGTGTATAAACTCAACTCCCGAGTTCCAGGCCGTCACTTATGCAACAAAAATGATTATAATTCAATGTTGTCTGATTTAAAGCATTTACATGAGTAAAAGTATACCAAAACTGCAATTCATACTTCAGATCCAGCGATAAAAGCAAGCGGAAGACTAAACAATATATATATCACTGTATAGAAAAACAAAGTAACTCTCATCTGTCTCTAAAGTATGAATACATCTCTGAGTCTCATATACATGTACATGAACAAAAGTAAATGTCCAAAATGGTCCCACTGAAGTCCCCTCGATCCAGGTCGCCTACGCGAAGCCATCTTGATACTGCATGTACGAGAACTCGTCATGGTCCTCGTCGAAGTCTGGCTCTGCCTCCTGGATCTCAGCCTCACCTGCATCTACAACAGGGTCTGTGGGTGTTGCAAACACCATCCCGTAACGTGGGAGTGAGTGATCAACTCAGTGGAATCATAGAGCAAAGATTAGTATGTTCACAATTCAATCATGCGATAATAGTAAAGCAGTAAATCAGACAATTCTAAAACTGTTGTTAATGCAAGATGACATGACGTGATGTATGCCCTCACCGACGATCTCCCTCATACGGCAACATCTTACGACCGCGGCATGCCACACTCCCTAGAGTGCTCCACATCTTCCAGGCACATGCAATGCTATGGTGATATGATTTCCAAGTTGTTATTAGTCCATTCAATCAGCAGGATTGGGAAACTAAGGTACTTCCCTTGTATCAATCCCAACACAGATCCTGTCTAGGGTCGTCACTCCTAGTAATCTCATACGATGTATATTTCGTAGGTCACTGGCAGCCCTCTGCAAGGGCTGCCAGAGCTGTTGCTCGCACTCGTTGCACCGCTCCCCCACACCTTATCAATACAGGCCTACTGTACTCTACTGCAACGGAAGGGTCGTCGCCTCCCGTGGACTCAGAATACGCTCGCGGTCACTACAAATGACTCGTCGCCTGATCAGTGTAGGCCGACAGCTAGAATATAGTGTCCCATACCACCATAATCTGCTCACGAGTCTAGGTGCTCACTGGTCACTACGAGGAGGTTTATGGCCCCAGCGTAGGTCGACAGCTCGACCACGGTGTCCCATACCACCATGCCCGGCTCATGAGTTTTCGTAGATCAAGATACCATGGTTAATAGGGTTTACAATGGTAAGTTCAGTACCCTAGGTTCAAGCAGTTATGACTCATACAAGGTGAACATACATCGGCCAGTCGGGTTACTTGACGGGCTCGACTAGCGCGCTCGCATCTCAAGTCGAACGACATGAAGTGCGTAAAATACTTCGCGTGGCCTAACCACTGCCGCCAACTCCAAACACGAATCGCGTTCATCGACGCGTCGTTCGTGGCTATAACCAGTCAGCCACGGATTCGCTCGGTTACCGACTGCCTGGACTAAGTCTAGTCTCAAACACTTATGGAATCACATCAGCAATTGATGTAAGAGTATTGGAATTGAAAGACAATCATGTGAGCATGTTAACACATGTTATAACATTCAACTTAAGCAAATCTTCAAGCACATATATTCCACGCAGGTAATGAAATCATGCATATAGTCAACATGTAGGAAATCATTTAGGTCAGCATATTAATTGAGAAATCAATCTCAAACTATCTCATAACATCATTTAATTCAATACATACTAATACAAACATTTATACAAACACATACACTACACACTTAAGTCTACATATAGTATGTCGACCCAAAGTGCGCAACTAGGCGAATCTCTTCGCCAAACTAATTTTGCACGCATTCCTAACTTCCTAATGCGACAACAAACCATTTCAATCACGTCAGCAAAATATGAGTATAAACCGTACTTCCTACAAATGACTAAAATGCCCTAAATCTCATATTCTTCGTTAACTTACGAAACAGGAAACGGAGAGCATGTTGTACATGTCAAACGGCGATGCCGTCAATAATATACTATTAAACGACATTGAAAGCGTTGTAAACCGTCAATCAAAGCGTCTAAAATCCTCACCTTATGTCTTACGGATGCGTGATTTTGAACGGAGCGTGTACGCTTCGTCTACGGCAGTAGGAGAACCTATTTTACAAGTTACGTTAGCTAACACACTATGAATCTAAGTAAACCCTAAATCAGCAAGTTTTAGGGTTGTTTCATACCTGATAAAGCGAAGAAATCACCGGCCAGGTGATCAGGAAGTGTTGCTGTAGCACGTGAAAGTAGCGGCACGGAGGCGGGAAAAATCCTCCCACTTTCTCTCTCAAACTCTCTCCTTTTCTCTCTCCCAAATCTAGGTTTTGCAATTTTCGGATGGGAGAGAGGAATGAGGGTTTCAACCCCTTTTATAAGCTTAAAAATGCCGGAAACAGGCTCCGGAACGAAGTTTACTTATTGCATATCCATTTCGGGGCTGTTTCGGTCCAAAAGATGCTTTCTGGTGGTCCCCTGGTCGAATGCGATCGGACTTAAGCTCATGCGTACCAGATATAGCACGTATTAAGTTTTCAGTCTGGCAGGGTTCGCAGATCGCACGTGTCGGACCAGTTTCAGTTCAGCGGTCACCGCACGTAGATCAGGGCTGAAAGTCTCATGATATAAAATAGAAATTTTTCCTGATCCGAGGGTGTAATCTGGATGAATTCTGACGGTCAGAACGCTTAATACTGACGCGTCAAGTCGTGTGCCAGATTTGAATTTAAAATTCCAATTCTGTCCCTATTCGCACTCTCTTCAGTCCGGGCTCAATGAAATAGCCTATGATTGTCGGTTTGACTTGATTTTCGAAATGAGCGTCAAGTCCAATAAGACGGTTCTAACGGTCTAAGATAGGAAGTATCAGACTTTCGACGTGCGGTCTAGATCCAATACAAAAGTTCAAAGCGGTCCAGAGACCAAACCTGCTTAGAGTTTGATCCGAGGTTATAGAGTATTATAGAGTCGTTTGTTCTACTCGATTTGGGTCTTGTAGAACGTATTTAAAGTGATCAGGGACTATTTCCCAGCTACTCTAGCGTTGCGCTAGCTAACTTACGCTTAATTTCCATAGAAATTAATTCTACGCGATTCCGGGTCAAGTTGGTACTCGAGCCCAAGTACGGATTTTTCACGGGCGTTACAGAAAGAGAGTATGAGAGTTAACAAACTACAGAGACTGAGAGTATTAGAGAGTGAGTTGTGAAAATAGGGCAGTGAGAGAAAATGAAGGGGAAAATCCCAACGGTCAGAAATCTATCCATTGGGAGGTTTTTGCCATTGTATATTCTGTACGCGATGGCTAGAGGTGGGCATCGAGTCGAGTCGAGTCGAGGTGGGCCAAGCTCGGCTCGGCTTGTCCATGATATATTCGAGTTCGAGCTCGAGCTCGAGCTTGGCCTCAAGCTCAACATTAAAGCTTAGCTTGTTTGCCAAAGCTGTCGAGTCGAGTTTGAGTCAAGCTAGTGGTTCAAGTCGAGTCGAGTTTACCTCGAGTCGAGCTCGAGCTTGTTAGGTGAGAGAATAATGAATTCTGTTCTTAATCCTCCTCCATTGATAAAAAATTTAAAAATCTTAAGAGAATCAAAGCAAAACCCGATGAAAAAACCAAACAAAGCTTCGAATCGAATGAAGAAACCTGGTGGTGGCGGTCCAAGCAGGCGTGCAGCTAGCAGTGGGTAGAGAAAGAGAAGAAAGGGAAAGGGAAAGAGGGTGTGTGCGGTTGGGTAGAGACTCAAAGGTTTGTTTTTTTTTTTTTTTCAAAGTTAAAATTTAAAACTTATATTAATATAATATATTTAATATTTAATATTTAATATATTTATTAATCGAGTCGAGTCGAGCTCAAGTTCGAGCTTCGAGTCGAGTTGAAATGCCCCTTGGTCGAACTTGGCTTGAACTCAACTCGAGCTTCAAAGAATTAGCTTGGCTCGGCTTGAATCGGTTGTTCAAGCCGAGTCAATCCGAGCTAACTCGAGCCGAGTCGAGCGAGTTTTTCGAGCTAGCTCGACTTGTGAACAGCCCTAGGGATGGCATAACTACATAACTACAGCTTATGCGGTCGCATACTTCTCTAAGCGACTGCATATGCCTCCATGGCATGTGGTCCACTGGTCCAAAATGGCATATGCAATTGTATATGAAAACACCATTACACATCAAATACATGTCCCAAAAAAAATATATATATATGTGTTTGGGATCCTTACATTTTAAAGAATTTTACCAATAATTTTTTAGATTTTTCTCAAAAACAAAGGTTGTTACAAGACCTGCCTCATATCATCAGCCAGCAAGCTAGCTAATATGCCAGCTGATACCATTAAGTAAGACATTGCCTCCGCCTTTCCATAGTTGTGTTGGAAATCATGGGTAACAAAAGCACCATCGAGGATTTAACGATATGCTACAAATGCCCCTTAGGAGAAAGGAGTAACCTTCGTCAAGACTTGAGCCATTCTAGAAGCAAGAATCTACGCAAGAATTTTACAAGGGCCACTGATAAGATGGATTGGAAATATTTTATCCCAACAGCTCTTTCTCCTCTTTGCTGCTATCATAAAATTCTATTGGGAACTCCAACAGATCTTTTTAATTTTTCCCAAAAAAAAAAATAAAAAATCTGGAAGGAATGCCATGGGGAAACCATTTGGACTCGGGTTCCAACCTTTCCATTCCGAGATCAAGTATCACCAAAGGAACCTTTTATGAAAATGTTTCTTTTGAAGATGTCACAATTTTCATCAGAAATCGTACCAAACTAGAGGTGGTTCAATTTAGGTCTCCAATTGCCCGCCGTGTAGATCTTCACAATCATCCGCCATCTAGCCATACACCAGAATAGACTGAATTGACGTATTCTTTTTCTAGCCATAGCTACCCCATGAAAAATATTTGTTTCTTCGTGGATGTTGCTTCTGATTTTGTTCCTAAATTTTATTTTAAATTCTTCTTTAAGGGACCATTTTTTATGCTTATAACTCTTTAAATTGTAAACAAGTTACTTACATGTGAAAGTGAGTTTAAGGAGTAAGTTGTTTACAGGCAAGTGAAATCACTTCTTTTTCTCAAGATTTCAAATGCACTGAAAAGCTGTGACTTACAGCCTGTAAGTTGTAACTCACTGGTGAATTTCCAGTCCAAATACCACCTGTAAGTGAGTTGCCTGTAAACCCTTTACAAGTTACAACTAACAAACTTATAGGTATCCAAATGACCCCTACGAGTATGATGTTTGGACTTTTCTTCTTCCTATAGTTCTCTGGTTTCCTCCTCTTTATCAATTGGTAAGATCTCTAGAATTCTATCCTTAACAATTTCCCAAAATTGGATCTCTTCCATTTTTTTATTATGAATTTGAGAAGCTTCAATTTCAACACTAGCCAATGATTGGCTTTCCCTATGGGCCTTTAAGAAGCCCATCATACCATTATCTATGAATCCCAGTTCTTCTAGCTACCTCAGTTCTAATTGAAATGGCTTCAGACCCCCATGATTCCATAACAATATCTAGAATTATGGTAGTGATAAGAAGTGAATTTAGGTGCCTCTGATTGAAGAACACATGGACAATTAGAAACCCAATCACTTGACACTATAAATGTTTTCATCCTGGACATTCCAGGACAATCTTGATTATTTTGACAAGTAAATAGGGCCCCACCCATAGGAACATCAACCACTGAAACCAAGGAAGAGCCCTGTAAGTAATTGGCCCCATTTAACTTAACAGATTATCTAGACCCCTAAAACTCAGATGGGCTTACAAGGCCATATTTGGGGTTACTTTTTATCTCCATAACAAATGAAAGAATAGTACTTCGCGCAAGCACAAATGCAGGCTGACCTAGAACAATCGATGAGCGCCACACTTGAACACTTCACACAATGCACATGTCACCTCAGACAAAAGAATCAACTGACATGTTCAATACTTCTAATTGGCTGTGAAGAAATATAGTCGCGAACCTAGCATCCAACGTGGACAAACAGCCCAAAATTTTGCAACAATCACATAGGTGATATCATTCATAAAGTCAATATCTTCATTTCCCTATGCACACGCAGACCATTGCAAAAGGCGAGCACACAAAAGAAACAAAAAAGAAACCTTTTCTTAAGAAATTTTCAGCAAAAGCAAGATAAAGTATAAGGGACACCAGGAGAGAAAAGAAGAAATAGGAAATGATGAGCTCTAATACTATACAAAATAGTGGAAAGAGAGATGGAAACATTATATATTCTGTATGATGCACGAGTGTGGAAGGACCTACATGCATGCAAAGGGATTTTTATTTTTATTTTTAAAGCAACGGGATTCGTTATGAAAACAAAGAAAAACTTACAAAGCAGGGCTGCTGAGGTAGCAAGCCGAGAAAAAACAAGGAAACTACAAACCTAAAAACAGGAAATTAAAGTCATTAAGACCCAATATACAGGAAACCCATTCAATCAACAGAAACTTGGCAAAAGAGGCCACTTTCTGAGCAGAGTGGTGGACATTGTTGAAACAACGATCATTTCTTTCCTTCCAGACAACCCACCAAATAGCAAGGATAGCCACCCGCCAGATGCAGGTTTTAGATTTGCCAAGATTAAACCCGTGCCAGTAAGCCAGCGTAGATGGAGCGGAGTTAGGAAGACGCCCACTAATGCTAAAACGGGAAAAGAAGTCTCTCCAGATTTGGGAGATGAAAGGGCAATGGACTAAAAGATGGTCCACTGATTCCTCGTTTCTCATGCAGCATAGACAGACGTTGGGCAGCTGCATACCTCTCTTCCGCAAGTTGTCGACCGTAGGGATACGGTTTTTAACCACCATCCAGGTGAAGCAGATAAACTTAGGAGGAGCAGAATACTTCCAAATAAAAGGGAAGGCCTGAGGTAGCAGGCTAGGGGAGGGGTCCAGAGAGGAGTACTGAGATCTGACCGAGAAGATCCCTGATTTTTCTTTTTTCCAGACGATGGAATCCGAAGCAGTAGGATCAGGGATCGCTATAGATAAAGAAGCCATCAGTTCAATGAAGTCGCCGGCCTCCCAATCATGAAGATTTCTAACGCAGGGGATGTTCCACACCACACCAGCTGGAGAAATGGAATAATGAGCTGAAACCATGCTGTTTTTATCAGAGGCAATGGCAAAGATACTAGGAAATTGACTTCTCAGAGAGCTGTCATCTACCCAAGGATCCTTCCAAAATCTGATGGCAGCTCCATTGCCGAGGGAGAAACCGATATTTTGAAGGGTAGAATTTTTGGAACGAAGAATTCCTTTCCAGATGTAAGAAGCTCTATAGCCTATAGGTAGTAGAAGCATTGGTCCACCAACCGCCTGGAGAAGAGCTGTATTTTCCTTTGATGATCCTATTCCAGAGCACGTGCACTTCAACACCCAGCCTCCAGGTCCATTTGCCGAGAAGAGCATTATTCATAACCCTCAGATTTTTAAGAGCATTATTCAACACCCAGCCTCCAAGTCCATATGCATGCAAAGGATATGAAAGCAAGGAGATAAAAGACATTGGAACATTTGTCCATCAATCTTTAAATGTAACAGAATGGCATACTCTAAGCATCATTATCATCATCTAAGCCTTGTTGCAACTAATCGGGGTTGGCTACATGAAGCTTCTTCATCCGTTCCAATCTATCGAGGACCATTTCTTCAGTTAAAACAAAGGAACAGCATACTCTAGGCATTTTTTCAATTAGGGTATCTAACACACTCACCTGAAGATAAGAGTTATAGAACCTTGGTTATGGTGGCAATGTATGGATGATGCAAAGCTAGATTAGAATGGTCTGACTCTTTGATATTGGCTACAGTGTCTGGTGTAAAATCATAGAACTTACAAAATCGACAAAAGTCACAAGTCAGAGAAGACTTAGCAGAATAAGAAAGGATGGTTAGGCAGATGGTTGAGCCATTTTCTAGCCCTCACTTCCACTGGCAGGCATCATTACTGACTGTTATTTCCATCGGTCCATGAGTTTCAATGCTCTCACCCACACCCACACCCACACACATGCGCACATACACACACCCATACAAACACACATGGTAGAACATGTCTGGCTATGAGAAAAGCTTTCTTCTATCCCTGGATCATGCCTCCAATGGGTGGCTAGTACTCCTAACATGGTGGAACATGTCTGACTATCAGAAAAGCTTTGTTCTATCGCTCGTACCTATCAGTTGACTCAGACTGCAACGAAAAATGAGATCAACTTTATGGATGACTCCTGAAGGAAATAGAATAGATGTCTAGTACTCCCAACATGGTAGAACATGTCTGACTATCAGAAAAGCTTTGTTCTATCCCTCGCACCTATCAGTTAACTCAGGCTGCAACTAAAAAATGAGATCAACTTTATGGACGACTGCTGAAGGAAATAGAATAGACAGACGAAATTAGGGTGTCAATGGGACAGGCTTGGGCCTGAAAATCAGAATTTTGAATAGGGTGGCCCGGCCCGAAACAGTTCAAAATCCATGCCGAAACCTACCAAGGCCCCACCCGTTGACACCTCTAGATGAAATGCGGTGATGATGACTCTTACTTGGGGGTAAAGATATGAATCCTTCAATTGGTTCCATAATCTCATCCGTAGAAACTCCTATGAAAAGAGAGAACAATTTATTATAGCAGTAGAAATTTCAGTGACCTAGAAATTAGCCTCAAATATTTAGAGAATACAAGATATCATACTCTTCCTAGTAGTGATTTGCGAGTGGCTCCCTAGCGCAGGTAAAGGAGGGTTGGCTCCAGGTGGGCAGCTAGTTGTTAAACTTTTACCAAAATGAAGATTAAAGAGTCACAAGAGAACCTATAAACCTATAAAGTAAAAATTCATATTAAACATTAAAACCTTAATTTTCTAAAAGGGAAAAAAAAAAAAAAAACAACAGAATCGCCCATTTACTATCAAAGTAAAACTTTCTAGAAAACTATAACACCTCAAAGTAGGCTTCTAAATTGATCTCAAACTTCCAACTTTTAGAAACATTCTAAATCCTAATAAAAAACAAAATAACTAGAACATTCTAAATCCTAATAAAAAACAAAAACAGAAGTGCTTCATTCCTTTGGTGATGTCTGCTAGTGGCCATATCTTTGATGTTTCTTCCTTGTATATCTTGAAGAAGGCATCCTAGGCTCTTGTTATAAGCAGTTAGGAGTTGGTTACTCATCAGCAACCTCTACTTGACAAGTAGGTGTTCAGATTATTTATTTATTTATTTATTTTGAACTTTAGGTGCTCAGATGTTTTTGTACTAATAAAAAGTTAAAACCAAAAAAAAAAAAAAAAACAAGGATTGATGCATGCTTGCAAATGATGGGGCTGTCTATGCAAGCTTGATCTCAACTACTTTGTGAGCTGGCTCATTTGATCTGAGATTCACCCACTAGGTGGGGGTTGTGCTAGTGGAGTTGGAGATGGTTGAGTCCAACCATACCCACTTGAAAGCTGGCTTGAGTTTAGTTTATATGGTTTTGGGTTGGGTTCGAGTCAGTAAAGGTGGCCCATTTGGGGATTGGGCTATTGTTGACATTGGCCCAATCCAACCCACTCCATATGCTATTTATATCTAAAGAAATTAGTAATATATAGGAACCTTGCACTTGCTTTAGTGGTAGGGATGTATGGAACCTTGCAAAGATCTTTGGTTGTCTGCCATCCCAATGCAAAAAATATATATTTTAATGTGTTGGGTCAGTCCAGGCCAGGGCTTATGAATCTGCTCATCAGCAGAACTTGTCGTTTCATTTCAGGTCATTAGTTGGTCATGGACCTGGATTTTATGCCCATGTAATAAATAGATCCATTGCCACCATGGTGTGCCGTAAAGGCCGTTACGTAAAGGTAACGGTGACAACCGTTACACGTTAGAAGTTCATAACAAGCGTAACAACCATTATAGAAAAAAACGACCCGTAATTGCCGTTAACAGCACATTACATCTCCTATAAAGGCCATAATAGCCCCATAATGGTCTATTATGCAATATATATATATATATATATATATATATATATATATATATATAGGTTTTTCATACTTTTTAATCAACATTACAGGGCAGATACATGTTTTTTGGGGGTTTTTTCAATAAATAAAAAAATAAAAAAGAGAAACCGTAACGGCCGTTACAGGGCCATAACAACCATTATGCCTCATATCGTAAAGGTAACAGTGGTGGCCGTTACAGCCACCGTTACCGTTATGGAATACCTTGATTGCCACCCTAAGCGCTAGGCCATTTTAGTAGGCCAAAAATGGTAGGTGAGGAAACTTCCTCTTTAGTTGTTTTTTCTTTCCTCTTTGTTGCCTTTTTTTTTACACACGACCACCCACACCACACCACATGGGCACTCGATCTCTGGTCTTTATATATATATATATATATATATATATATATAAAGAGAGAGAGAGAGAGAGAGTAATGCTCACTTGGGAACCGGTTCTCATGAGCACTTTTTGAGAACTCATCTCACATGATGTGCATATGCAATCCAAACAGTCCACTAGATGAGTCACCTCATGAAACCCCTACAGCCCAAAACTTAGCCCGACCCAAAAATCTAGTGGGCCATAGCGAAGTAAGAGGCAAATCAATGGAGGGAATTCCCTCTCACTTTGCTATGGCCCACCAGATTTCTGGATCAGGCCAACTTTTTGGCCTTGAGGATTTCATGAGGTGATTCATCTAGTGGACCATTCAGATTTTGTGCTCACATCATGTATCAAAAGGTGCTCAAGTTCTCATGAGAACTGTTCCCAGGTGAGCATTTCGCTATATATATGAGTAATGCTCACCTAAGAACCGGTTCTCATGAGAACTCATGAGCACTTTTTGAGAACTCATCTCACATGATGTGTATATGCAATCTAAACGGCCCACCAGATGAGTCACCTCATGAAACCCCTACGGCCCAAGACTTAGCCCGACCCAAAAATGTAGTTTATATTTTCTTTCTTTTAGCCTTTGGCCCTATTAATTGCATTATCTTTCAAAGAAAACTTAAGTAGGCACATTACACTTGTTTGATACTATAATACTTGAGTACTCTGTTCCTTTTCTGTAACTGAAAGTTGGAAAGCAGAAAGCCAATGCAATTTGTTGTTTGATTTGTTTTCTTCTGTGGTCTGTATCCCGATATGCTTGTTGTTGGCAACTCACTAATTAAGTTATGATTCTTGCAGATGTGACCTATCATGCCTAGTTAAACAATTATTAGATTTGAATTTGTCTGAACACCTGATTGACAGTTTGCTGTTGCACTTCTCCTTTTAAAGATTTATGGAAGTTCAAAGCTTATTTAGACAAACATCTTGGAAAGATTGCCTGAGTTGATTGAGTACATAATGAGTCTGAAGTCAACTTAAAGTTGGCTCTTATCAAGTTGAAGTTGAGTTTTTAAATTTGATCTAGAAATTATCTTTAATACATGGCAAGAGTTAAAACAAGGGAAGGAAGCCTGAATACATTTGTTGGGAACTAGTATGCAATGTTGGTGAAGAGGATCACTTTGCATGTCATTCTCAGATGACTGAACAAAAAAACAGCTCTTCAAGTGCCTTTATATCCATTTTCACCCTATCATCTTGGCTCCAATCCTTGTAATCGTAATAGTACTCCATGCTTGTATCTGGCTATCACATGTTTGGACTTAAAAACTATTACCTGGCAAAAAGGTATCATGAGCCTCATAGATTTTTGTTTCCAAGTTTATTGACAAAAGTAATAGAAATGGATACTGACATAGTTGAACAACAGTCCTGTTTGATTGTTATTACTCTGGGTCGTTACTGGGATCACAAGTGAAATAGCTGCCCTTATATTCTAGCTGAACCGGTGTCCCTTTAGCTTTAGTTTTTTTTAGATGCATTTTAATGTGATTCAGCTGTATGCCTCCAGTGCACCATGCTTATTAATTTGTTGTCCTGCTTGTAACGAGATTGTGGTTTCAATACAGGGAGTATGCGGTGCTGATACATTCATCAGTAGTTCCATTCGCATGGCTATTAAGAAGATAGTTGCCAAAGAGGGACCCCAAGCTTTATTGCAAGGTTTGAAGCCACGAGTGTTGTTCCATGCTCCGGCAGCTGCAATATGCTGGTCTACATATGAGGCGATGAAAGGGTTCCTCCATCAGTGTACTGAAAACCCATCACTTCCCCAGCCCTAGGTGTCACTAATCAATTGGTCTGCATTTCTAGCCAGATTCACAGCATATCCCATGTATGTCTCAAGTACATTCATTCATATTTCCCTATAACAGATGCCATGCTTTTGGTAGGGATTCAAAAAAAAAAAAAATCATAGAAGGTTGTGTTTCTACCATTCAGGAAATGCTGATTTAGGTGGGACTTTTTAATGTTGTACCTTCTGAGAGAGTCAATCACGCGATGTGCAGTTTTGGATAGAAGTTTGAGACTGGCAGTCCTGTTTAAATTTAAGGAAAATGACTAATGATCCCCTTCCTCTTGCCTTAAAGAGTTCTACCTTACCATGGTTATATTTTGATTCCGGAAAACATCTCTATTTAGGAAATCAGTCCTACACAGTTTTTTCTTCTTCATTTTTCCAACTTTACCCTTCAGTCCCTTTGTATTCTTTTTTATGGCATTCTTTTTTGGAGGCTCCTTGCTACTTGTAGTCGCACAGTGCACACGACTTGCCTGAGCACTGTGTGGGAGGACACAATGCATTAGATCCGCTGTGCTGCCACATGTTCACCATGGATTCCTAAAAATCAGTCCAATCCAATACTTAGGTGTGCCACACCAGAAGGAATGAATAACGCGCAAAACCTCTAAATTCACTTGGTGTGGCCAACATGGGTGTTGGAATGTCTAGAGTTTTAGGGAATCCTTGCATCCTAGTAGGGCACACCAGATGAATAGATTGGATAGCATATATACCCACAGTGAAACCCACACACAATTTGGACGAATTTAGTGGTGGGTGTCCCCTACTCAACTACTCCCCGTGGTGTGCTCCACCTGAGTTTTGAATTTGCCTGATTTCTGGGCCCTGGTCCAAACACAGGGGAACGGACCTGATGGACTAGGTGGATCTCATCACATGAAGTTGTGCTATCATTGCAGTGAAAGTCGTGCCCTCATATGACAAATAAGTAACCATTTTGGTTCCTCTTCAACAGTTTTCTTTTCAATAGGTTTGCCATGATACATCCCAAGATACATTGGAACTCTGGCTGCTGGATATGGGTTTATTCAAGGACCTAAGAGTGGTGGCAATTGGACAGAGCCATCATGTTTTGACTCCAGGCACAGTCAGGCCCAGTTCTGAATTTCGAGCCTAGTCAGAGTCCATGATTTTGTTAACTATGCTCCACATTCCATGGTAAAAAGAATCAAATAAACAACTATAATATTCTCATTCTAGTTTTTAGGTGATGTGCTCCTGCAATTAGGTCAGTGTTCAAGAAGAACTTGGCTGCCGCATTCATGTCCGGTTAAAGAATAAGCAATGACAACGCATTACCACATTACAGAAAGCTAAGCTCACTGTGTGCCTTTCTTTCCGGAAATATTTCAAAGCCATGGGAAAGATCTAACTTAATTGAAAATCAGGTCCATCCACTCATCAGTTGGACCACACCATTGGAGTCAATATATCAATGTGGCTAACTTGATGATTGTATCAGTGTGATCTTTATATACGTGGTCTTCATTGTAGGGCTGACCTAGGAATGAAATCAGAACCTTTGGCCAACTTAAGATTAGGAAGAAATTGGGTTTTTAATATTTGATTTCGAGAGTCACGAGATGAGGTGAGGTGAGTCGACGTAAAAGAGCTCCCTCTACAACAACCCCTTGGGGGGTGCGACTCTATGGCATCCAATTCTTGCATCATCAATCATGATCGTGAATTCAGTCAATTGCTTCCTGTGGTGTGGCCTGCCTGATTTTTTCATTATCATCTTTTGATTTTTCTATCATTCAATTATTATCATGTGGCTTATGTTTTGTACAGGTTGAAATTGAATAGCATACTCACCACCCGTACAGTGGGTGGGACACACATGTACGCACGTGAATGACTTTTACAAGCAAGTGAATAAGTTTTGTGGAAAAACAAAATCACTGATTCGAATCTGAAAAGAAAAGAGAAGGTAGTAGAGCGCACATACCATCCGCATGTCTAGAGGAAAGAGACCAGGAGTAGGCTTGTGACGTGCCCCTCTTAGGTGTCAAAGACGACAAACCCACACATATTCTGTCGTCTTTTTTTTTTCTTTCCCATCACATCATATCATCTTTCATGTCTCATGCATGGGGGCGGGGGAACGGGTGTGAGAGAGAAGGAAAGTCATGTTAAACTAATACTTGTAACCGACCGTAGCAATTATGGTCTCTGCCTATGTATATAGCATAAATTAAACTATCCAAACGGACCATTGATCTCATCCATGAGGGCCACGTGTTCAAAATGGTATGGAAACTCGGAATATGCGAATCAGTTCCCCACCTGGACCTGGATATAGAGGCGAATCGAACAATAGTGACAAGTGGTAGTTGGCTTGTACGGGAGATTTTAGAAACGTGGCCAAGACACGTCCAAGTGTTTGCTTTGGGTGAATTAGCCAAAGCAAAGAGGCTTCCAAGTCATCGGCATTCTTCTTATTTATTTATTCGTATAAGATATTCATCATCCAACCTCATTTGGAAAGTTGGTTCAGTGTATCTTCCCAATCATTTACAAAAGAGAGAGAGAGAGAGAGAGAGAGAGAGAGAGAGAGAGTTTGTGTGTGTAAATTGAAAAGAAGACAAAAGCTGTTGACACTAATTCAGAAAGGAGAGCGAATGTTCCCAAAAGGACGTGTCTTCAAAGAAAGAGAGGCATCTTTGTAAGTATTATATCTAGGATTCATCCTAGTGGAGCAAATTCACTGCCTCCCGAGACACGGCATTCTCTTGCCTCCTTCTTTCATACCATATACGTGGCATATGTGTATATTATCGACCATTGATTCGTACTTGTTACAACTAAGTATCTAATGGCCAGAACTTTTCTCATTCAATGAGAACGAATCTGATAACTTTTGAGGATGGCCTTTGTCCAAATATTGTGATTTTTGGACTGTTATAGCCTATCAAAGGAGGACGCGGATTGGTACTACCCCCCACTAGGACCCAGCTAGAGACGGACTGTCCCGTCAGGGGTTCTGTAGGTCCCACCGTGCTGTATATGTTTTATCCACGCCATCTCTATTTCGATAGATCATTTTAGGACATAAGTTTAAAAAGGAGTCTGATCGAAGGCTTAAGTGGACCACACCACATGAATCAGGGGGGATTGAACTCCTACTGTCGAAAACTTCTTAGGTCCCACCGTGATGTTTGTTTGCCATCCAACCTGTTTATAAGGTCACATAGACCTGGATGAAGATCCAAAACTTCTGTGACCCCCAAGCAGTTTTAAATGGCAAGCTTTCAATCCCCAATTGCTTCCTGTGATGCGGTTCACTTGAGCATTCAATCTTCCTCTTTTTGGGCTCATGCCCTTTAAATGATCTGTCAAAATGGATGGACGTCATGGATAAAACAGATACATCACGGTGGGCTCCACAGAGCCTTTGAGAGGACCGTCCATCTCTAGCTAGGTCCTGGTGGGGGTACGTAGTGTACAATCCGAGTCCATTAAAGGAACAGTTTCACTTTAGTTCATGTATGCATGCCAAGTATGTATCAATGGCATGGAGGCATCGCACTGTATTTGGTCAGGCCCTTCCTGAAAGGCTCTTTATTCCAACCTAACTTCTGTTTTAACTCATTCTTTATACATAAAATTAGGGCTGTCAGTGGGCTAGGCCTGGGGTAGGTCTCGGCCTGGATTTTGAACTATTTCGAGCCGGCCTGAGCGCAGTCCATTGACACCCCTACATAAAATGTGTAACGATCAAATCTCCCTCTTTAATTTGACTAGTTTTTTCAAGTAAGTAGAAAAGTCTGTCAACTACATCTCTATGTAAAATGCAGGGAACTTGGAAATTTTACCCACACATCTAGTTGCAAGTAATGTTGTCAAAACCATTATTGTAACATGCATAAATCGTAAAAGGGGTTGAATCGTATCGAATCGCAAATTATACTGTAAATTGTAAGATTTTTTTAAAAAATATATGTATAAAAAACAAATGAACAAATATAAGTTAATCAAAAAAGATTTAAAACTCATTAATCATCCATTTCCTATCAACATATATATTAAAAAAAAAAAAAAGTAATACATATCATGATATTATTAATTGAGAAAATGTATATGGTGTACATATCATGATATTATCATTTGAGAAATTGTATATGGTATACATATCAAGATATTAAAGGATTCTTGTCTTTTTCATTTATTTTCTTTTGTTCTCTTTAAAAAATTTATCTTCAAAAACATAAAAGAGTCCTTTAATAATGTTGTTCTTTTGTACCTTTTTTAAGTGTAGAATCATGTTAGAAAAAATGGCACTCGAATTCATTGTGAATACTATCTTGATTTCTTTATTTTAGATTTTTGAATATCAAAATTCCTAAATCTCCTTTTGCCTCTCTCTCTCTCTCTTTCTCTCTCTCTCAAAAGAAATGGAGAAAGAGAAAAATAAGGATATATTTAATAGGGGAGGCCTTTTTCATTATTTATATGCAAAATGGTACAAAAAAGAATAAAAATTTTCAATAAAAAATTAAAAATTTTGATTTTTTTAAAGTAATTTTTTTGTCCATTTATGTAATCTATGATTATCATACGATTCAATACAATTATCATATGATTATTTGGGATTTACGATTTGGGTGTACGATTTATCTTATCGTTAGGATTCACATTTGCAAGTGAGTCATCAACTTTGAGAATTAAAAGGACAATGGAAGAGAGACTCCAAAATATGTGAGGATATTTATGTCATTATATAGCAAAGTTTATGTGCTAGAACTTTAGTTAAAGGAGTCATTGTGTTCTCATTAGATTTGGTAAAGTGTAAATTATTATACCACTTTTTAATGGTTGTTGTACACAATTATACCGTAAAGAAATGAATATGAATTTTTCATTGTAACACTTATTATTAGTTCTTTTTATAGCAACCAAGCTATTTGGTAGATGGGTATAGGTGATATCAGTTTTAACTAAAAAGGTATATCTATTTAGTAGAGTTTTAATCCATTCAACCTTCTCGTCAAGTGTTCCTAAAGCAATCAATTCAGATTCCATGGTAAAATTGATTATAAAAGTTTGCTTCTTAACTTTTCATAAAATAATTCCATCTACTATGGTGAACATAAAAATGCCAGTTAATTTAGAATTGTCTTAGAATTGTCAACATTACTAGAAACTTCAATTATAACTGAATTTTTTTTTTGTAATAAAGAATATAATCTCAAGTCCTCTTAATATATCCCAAGACTTTATAAATTACACTCCAATGCATATATTAGTCATATTACTAAAATATTTATTCAACTTACTACAGAGGTAATATTTTGCCTAGTGCAATTCATAACGTAGGCTAGATTACCAATGAGACTGGCATATTTTGTCTGAGATATTTCTTCACCAATGTTCTGTTATAATTCATGCCGGGGTCAAAAGAAGAACATGCATGTTTACATTTATAATAATTATATTTTCTTAAAATTTTCTTTATGGAATGAGATTGGGTTTATTTCTATTCAATCAACAATGGTAATTATTTTATTCTCTAAAATTATATCAGTTTGTTCAAGATTTTTTATATCAAAGTGAGAAGATAAGAAAGATTAAGTTTCAAAAATAATTTCTAAGTATGTACCAAAAATTAAAAAATCATCAACAGACAAAACAAATCATAACTCTAGAGTTTTCATACTCTTTAAAATAAAGACATTTCATATTCATTGAATAAAAATCCATTAGACATCGACCCCTAATTGAATTTTTATACCACTGCCTGAGAGCTTATTTAAGTTAATATAAGGACTTTAAGAGTCTACACACTATATTCTTGACTAGATTCAACAAACCCTTCAAGTTGTCCCACGGATATTAATTTCTTCTTCTAATTCTAATTCATTATCTTGAAAGGAAACGTATGTAAGAATAGGGTCCACACCTAATAACAGCATATATATATATATATAAGAAAAGTATTCTAGACAGCAGAGCCCATTGCCACGTATGCGAACAGCGGCTGCGAGAGAGCAAGGCAGCTTTGTGCATATATATATATAAGAAAAGTATTCTAGACAAGATATCATCATATGTTGTGTATTGTCTTCTTTATTTATTTATTTTCTATGTTTCCACGTTCGGCTATCAATTGACTGTCTGTCGTCTCACATGCAAAAAGCTAGACGCTGGGGAAAAAAGGAAAGATTGGTGCAGCATATGAACGGTGGGGAGAGAGAAGATAAGAAGATGGGCCTGAAATCGGATGATAAGGATGAGGAACGAGGGTTGATTAGGCTAACAGTGTGGAGGAAATCTCTAATGTTCAGCTGCAAGGGTTTCACGGTGATCGATTCAAAGGGAAACTTGGTTTATAGAGTGGATAATTACATGGAGGGTCACAAGGAAGAAGTCATCCTCATGGATGCAGCTGGCTATACCATACTCACCATGCGACGCAAGGTATTTCTTTTCTTTCTCGCTCTCATGATCATGCACTTATCAGACACTTTACAAATCATCCTTAAAACTAGTATTAATACTTGGATTTTGATTTCAGAGATTGAGCATGCCAGATAGTTGGCTTGTTTTTGAGGGCGAGGTGGTTGATGAAGAAGAAGATTTTACAAGTGGATGGCCAAAGAATAAAAAGAAAAAGGAGAAGAAGAAAAAGAAAAAGAAAAAGAAGAAAAAACCATTTTGCTATGTAAGGAAGCATGTAAATCTGGTTCCAAATTCAAAGTCAAAGGTTCTAGCTCATGTGTTATATGAACCATCTTGCAAGGATAGATTGAGTTATGTAATAGAAGGGTCATACGAGAGGCGATCATGTAAAGTAGTAGAAAAATCGAGGAGTAAGGTGGTCGCAGAGATGAAGAGAAAGGATGATATGATAAAAGGCATCTCTTTAGGGGAAGATGTTTTCCTGTTGATGGTAATAGACCCTAATTTCCACCCGGCCTTCGCCATGGCCTTCGTTTTACTGCTGGATCAGATGTTCTCTTGATTATATTTTTCTTTCTTTTCTTTTTCTTTTTTTTAAAAAAAAAAAAAAAAAAAAATATTTGCTTCTACTTGTACGTACTGATTGATACTAGTGCAGCACAGGTGAGAAATGGAATGAATATATAGTTACTAGTTTAAAGTCATGAGAAGAGATTGAATGACTTTTGGCCTTACTAGTTAGTTTATAGTAGATTAGGATGTCTTTAGATTGTCGGATCGACAGTCCAATTCACAGTCTAATCATGGACCGGAGAAGGTTGTGACACCGTCCACCTTAATCTTGTCAATCCCTCAGACAGAGAGCTTTCAACAGGTCAGTTTCGGTAGGGTCTTTAGTAACTTTTACCTGGGCCAAATAGTTTCTATATAGTCTTTTAGCCGGTCCAGGTCTCGTACTTGAAAACCTGGATCCGATGGGCTAAAGGTGTCCATCCGTACCCGTCAGATCTTTGGATATAGCTTTCTCGTTGAGCATTTTACATGGTTGAGCCCACTTGGTGGATGGCTTTAAATCTCACACATGCATGAAACACTTTCAGCACATGCATGGTGTGAAAAATGGCAACCTACCCGATTTTAACCAGGTCCTAGTTGGTGGACCAGAATTTAACCGGCTCCCAGAAGATGAGATCCATACCCGACCGATTACTTGATGTGTTCAAAATATTGGATCTGAATCTATTAAAATCAGGTCAGGTCCGTCAGGTATACGTTAACATCCCTGTCAGGCACAAGCACCACATGTTTTAAGTGCCGTACCATATATCTCCCACGCGCTAACATGGCTCTTGTGAAGGACATCCGTGCCATGAAAAAAATTTAGGCGCCACAACGAAAGACTCTTCTAAAAATCAGGCTGATTCACTGGCTAAGTGGGCCACACCTGTATGGTCATGCCAACATTTGCACATTGATTCCAACAGTGCGGACCAGCTGATGAATGAATTTTTCGTGCATGGCACGATCCTGCAAGTGGCCAGAAACACGGGATGGTGTGGTACACATGGCTGGGGATATAGTGGATCAGGACTGTCCATCTGTTGGACACTAACAAGGATAGACTATAACCTTGATGGCCTTCAAAGAAAGTCGATCAATGGTCAGCATGCAACAGTGAAGATTTTCCAACCAATGTGATGTACTGTTCACGCATTCACCATCCCTATCGTATTGCAGTAGGGCTAATAAAAGGGCTCCATGCCGGGTACAGCACTCTTTCAAGTTTCAAACGGGACACAAACCCAACATTGCATGCGACTACTGTGGACTGAAACTAAGTTTTACATTGGGGGCGCTGTCTGATGATTGGGTTGCTCTGATTTTTGAACCATATAGATGTCTTCAAGGTGATGCTTACATTGTTCCTACACCTCTCATGTCCACAAAGGCCTGGTAACTTAAAAAAGGACCAGCCCTGGGCTTGACTTTTATGCCTTGTTATGAAATGGGCTGGGCTCTGTCCATTGCCACCCACATTGCACTCATACACCAGCTCAACCATGTAACAGGAGAACGAAAGCCAGTAGAAACTCGCCAGGGCTCTGCATTCAATCAAAACATGTGTGGCTCATCTGCTGATTTTTACTATTTTGGATGTCCCAAACACGTTTTAACTAGTAAAAAGTGGGCGTAGTGAAAGACGTACATAGGACTAAGATGGGTCAGCAAGCAAAGCACTCTTTGCCTTACACATGGTATGCGTGGACAAGATTGAAAGTATCCATTCAGTAGATCCAACACCAACATTCACTGTTTGGACAATCCTAACCCTTTTGAGGGGAAAAAAAAAAAAAGAGTTTTGTATGAGTGAAGCATAGAATAGCAGTCTCTCATTCACTTCTCAACCTCAAAAGGCAATTTCCAGTTTTCAGCCTGCAAGTCAAGTTTTGCACATGATGGAGGCACAAAATTTCCATGCCTCATAAAGAATTTCATCTCCTTGAACCATAACAAATGATAGTGGAAGCAATACCTTATTTTCCCATGCATATTACATTGAAACATCTCAAAACAATTCACAGATCATGTGCTGATTTCAGTTTGTCTCATTTTGACATCTGCGAGCTTGACAGTATGTGACTCAAATACGACCCTGTGGTCCAGAGGCATCACCTAGGAGCATGCTTCAGTATAGCATATATAGAAGCATTCCCCTTTGACCAACGTGTAAAAGGGATCTATTGATACCCACCATCAGTTTACCCAGAAGCTGACCTTGGAGGGAACAGGCGCTTTGCGCCTAAGCTAGTCCCAACCATCGGTGGCTATATGCAAGTAATTCCATACCAACCATGACATATCTAGGGATTCAGTAGCAGATACAGATTTACCATAAGCAGAGGCGGCTACATGGGTAGAGGCAGAACCTGCATAGGCGGAGTTACCACCACCTATAGGTACAGTAGTACAATAGGCAAGGGCTGGGGAAGCACCCATACAAGGGTAGGAGAGGGCATAGCTAGTGCCTGATAACCCTACCCACAGCTATGGATAGGGATAGGCAAAACTGTTCCTTTTTCTCAAATCTTCCAGCTACAACCATATGCTAGGTGGTTCAAGAAATTCCTTCCTCCATGGTGCCGTGTTTTTCCTTACAGTATTTCTACCCATTAAGGAATAGGAGGTCAGCATAGGTGCTCCGTCGTTAAAGTAGTTGATCCCAGTGAACGGTCCCTGTGAAGTGGAACCCATCTATCTTGTCTTCCACCTCATAATGTAACCCCTACCAGAGTATCCATGAGTTCTGAGCACCTGCTACTGCCTTCTGCTCCAAATCAGTCTCCTCCTTAAAATTAACAAGATCTAGAGTATGGTAGGGACACGATTGACAGGTATTTTTATCATTTTATATTTGGATAAAACAGATGGTTAGGATTAGAAATTAGGGTCTAGAATGAGTTTTCTAGATTAATTAGGGTTACGAGTTGGTACAAATTCTATAATTTCATTATAACTTGATAGCTGATTGATTTTATAAAATTTCATTTTATTCATGTGTGAAAGAATAAATAAATGGCTCTAAATCCTTTGGATTTTCTGCTCTCTCTTTTTCCATTGCTGAGTCACTCACAGGATGACCATGGGCAACCTGGACCTTGCATTATTAGATGATCCCTCAACGTATGTGCTTCTTTATCAGGCTTTTTGGGCCCTCTTGTTTTCTACTCTCTTTTTTTTTCTTTTTTTCTTTTTCTTTTTTCTTTTTCTTTCCCTTTTTTTTTTTTTTTGAACTTTTCTTCTACCCTTATGTTCAATAAAAGCATCATTTTCCTCTCAAGGAAAAAAATATATCATTTTTCCTCTTAAAAATAAAAATACCACCAAGCCACGGATAAATAATGAGAAGAGAAAGCAATACATGTTTTTCTGGTTTGCCAAACCATGAAAAAAAGAACTTGTTCGGGAATTATGGAGCATCACTTCACAAAAAGGAATAACAGAAAGATATCAAACTCAAATTACTAGAGACTCCCATTAGAACTCCCTGTTCCATCCCCATGATCCATCCACCAGAGATGATAATATCCCTTCCACTGTCACAATCAGCACGAAATATCAAACATCAACTAAAAAGCATAGCACCTCCTTTTCCAGCCATGAATTGTTTAAGAAGATAGTAACCTGCTATACAAATATTGTCACATAATACTGGATTGCAACCAAACAAGAGAAATGAAACAACAACAAAATTTTGTAATTCTTTACCATCAGTGTGGGTTCCCCTGTGAAACAATTATATTTCGATGCATATTTTTCATATTGAAAGCTGGCAATGGAAGTTTCATGACCAAGCTCAAGACGAATTTTAAAAGCATATTTTTATATTGTCATGTTCATGTCAGATCTGCAATATAACTCATCATTACAGCAACTACAATTAGAGAACAGGACATTCCTCACCATGGACACACAAAATTATGTGTTTGGCCAAGACTCTGATTGCCCTGTTGCCACAAAGGAGGCACTTATGTGAGGGATAGAAGACAGAACAGTAAGAACAGCTTCTTCTCTAAAGGTTACTGCACAAACCAATGGTAATGAATTTGGGTGTCAGGAAGTTCTGGAAGCTACCACTGGATTGAGGCCTTGAAAGTGCCATGCAAAAGTGGTGGCTGCCTCATACTTTTGTAGCAAACTACCCATGCAGCTGCAGACCAACAATCTGTTGCAAAATACACAGCTAGTGAGGTTATAACCAGGGTGTGTCAGTGCTGGTTGAAAACTATTTCCAAACTCCCTCTTTGGCCAGGTTTCAGCCTTGCGCCATCGAGATTTTCCTAAAGAGCTCCCTCTGATCCTTCCTTTGAATATGTCAACCACTATCCCTACCCTATTTCTGTTGTTATCCTTTCCTATATACCAAAATATATATCCAGCAATTTCCTTCCTTAGCTTTTGCCCCTTTCTAGTTGGTCTCTTATAAGCTAAGCACTCTCTTTTCACTCATCATAGATACTAACTCCAGTGTTCAAAATATTGGTATTGCATTGTGTATCGCATCCTTGGGATACAGATACATATCGGTTATCACACAGGATATATCGTTTGTATTTGGCAATTTATCGCACTTTTTGGGAAACATTGGGGAAATGGATGAATTTTCGAAAAAACTTCAGGGATTGTGAAAAAAGACCTTAATACACACTTTTAAAACATAACATCTCAAAAAAGAAGTGCACACAATAAGTTTCCTTTGCATAGGGTCCTAAGCTATGCGTTGTCTAAATGAAATAATGTAACAATATTCAAATTGAATGCATAATATTTAGAGTGTATGTGATGATCATTTCATCAAACACTCCTAAATACTTCAAAACTAGTCTCGATTGATAGCTGTTTGAAGGGAAATTTTGAAGAAAACATATGTTTTAATAATTTTTAATTAAAAAATAATTTCTATTTTCTGAAAATTGACAAGGACTTAACAAATCAGTAGATCATCTCTCATACATGTTAGATTTCATGTTTGGAGTGCAACATTGCAAGCAATTTGGGAGAAATTGGGAAATTTTAAAATTTTTCCAATTTTTTACAAATTGGACCACCTACACTCAAATTTCATCGAAATTAGAGTGTATGTGATGTGATGATTATTTCATCAAATAATTCGAAATTAGTCTCAACTGACAACTGGTTGAAAGAAAATTTGTTTAAATGGAGAACATGAAGAACCAATGGATATTGAAATCAAAGCTCCAACTCCATGATTTTTCAAGCAAAACATGAAGAACCAATGGATTTATAACCATTTGACACTGATTTAACATAATTTCAAAAAAAAAAAAAAAATCAGAGATTGAAAATGCCCAAAGGATTGAATAGGTGGGATATATCGGCACTACCAATGCGTTTCATATCGTATAGGTGAGATACGAGATATATTGTGGGATATATCGGCCAATATCATCAATATTTAAAACATTGACAAACTCCATGCTCTTACATGTCCTGGACTAGCTTTACCAACACTAGTCTAAAATGGTGCAGGAATATTTGCCTAATTTTCACTGAAACAGGGCGTCGTTGCAGCACATTGCTTCGATGGGGCATTTTCATTTTTTTGTAGGTAGTGGTGGAATGTGTGTGATGACCCTCAGGTCAAGTTCATCTAAAGCCTCTCCCATGTCACTCATCTGCTCTTGGCTAATCCTAACCACAGAACGCAGAACCATCGGAGAAAAGTAAGAGTTGATTCCAAGGGGCATGTCCAAGCAACATTTTTGTCAATTCCGACCAGCAGTTTACCCAGCACCTCACCAAGTCACATTCCTTCCAAATCCACATGGTGTTTCTACAGTAACTAGGCCAGCTGCTTCAGGCATACATTACCCAGGGGTTTGGGAATGATGCATAAAAGCTAGATGCCAAAGTGATGGGCATCAGATCCTGTGCCAATTGCCTATGGGGTCAAACCTAGTAGCAGATTTGGATGTTTTGATTTGGGTTAGTGTATGCCATGTGTAGAATTTCTGAGTGGTCATATATCAACTATCATACTCTACTGAAGGATCAAACTAATTTCCCTTCTTTCACATCAGGAATCTAACCAGCATGGAAAAGGAGGAAGGAAGAAGAAGAGAGACCCCAGCTGTGACACGCACAGGTCGCTTGAATCTGCTTGGCTGAACGGTTTGGCACTACAGAAAACATGTACAACCCAAGAGGTTCCCTTCCCAATATGAGCATTTTAAAGACCCGATCCATAAACTGTGGTAGTTCTGGTCCAAATCGGTCCAACCGTCTGGCCCAATCCAGGCTCTAAAACATTGCTGTTAAGCTAACATTTACCTTTTAAATTCTTTTCAAATTGGGCGCATAGTTGAATACTTAAATATAAGCCCATGAAACCTCATAAACAGTCGTTGGATGCAAATTCCGAGCTCAATAAAGTATGCCCAATAGAATCATTACAAGTTAAGGGCCTGTTTGTTTTTTGAAAGAGATGGTAAATACACGGTAAACGGTAATTCCCTCTATTTCACGTGCTTGAAAATTTATAGGAATTCGTGTCTTTGAAATTGGTTCAAAAGAGGTAACTTTAATTTTTTAACCGCATGATAATGCATATGATATATCCATTCCGTTCATCTGTTTTACTACAATATTTTGAAGCATGAGACAAAAAATAAAGTAGATCCAATACTCAAGTGGCCCACGCCAAAAGAAACAGTGGCCCCGCAAAGTTTTTAATGGTCAGTATTCAATTTTCTTTTTTGTATGACGTGGTCCACTTGAGTTTTGGATATGCCTCATTTTTTTACTCATGCTATAAATTCAACTAGAATAATGGATGAATGGTGTGGATAAGCAAAATGCATCACAGTGGGACCCATGGATATTTTGCAATATTCTTGGTTTTTGTGTCAAAAAGTAAGCAGTCAAATCAGGTATGATATAAATGCAGAGGGAATTAATTATTATTTTTTTACACGGTATTTACCATTTCACCCGGAAATCAAACATGCCCTAAATGTAATTGAGGAACAGCATTGATTATAAATTATCAGGTGCATAAAATGAATAACGAATGGCAACAGACAGTTGTCACTACCTCATATGCTAAACCAAATTTTTCACGTATTGGTCAAGAGTTGTATTGAACAGCTCACACCTGCAAATAAGCACCCATAATTGTGATTAGGTTCAGCAGTCCATGTTTCCGAAACAAACAAAAGAGTAAAGTGAAGCTCATGTATCTAAGCCAGAAATTCTCTATGCGTAACAGCAACCAGAAGCCTATCCTTTTGGCTTGATCAAAACAGATTCAAGTTTTCCAAGTAGACTGTGAAAAGATGCAATGGCTTCCTAATTAAGGCAATGGGAGAATAAAGGAGAAAGCAGCAGTTGATTAAATGATTTCCACTGGCCACATGTTTATTACAAAACTTGCATCAACTTCTAGGCATTCACCTTATGCATAACATCAAAATTCAATGCAGATAACATTTTGTTGTTCATTCAGCTCTCTGATCAAACATCAGTGACAGACATTGGTAACTTGGCTAGCATTCATTTAATCATGAAAAATGTCTTTTAGAACAAGAATTTAAAAGTCACAAGTTTCACTTATATGGTTCCAGCATTCTCTTTTAACATTCTGAAATTGTAAGGTAAATCCAGTTCTCAGGGACTTTGAGTTCAAGCAGGAACTCATTGAGATACTGTGCCCAGACACTCCGACTATGCTGCTATACATTGTTGGGCTTAATTCCAAGCAGTGTTCGTAGTATCATTATCATTACATATACGGATGCATGTACGATATCGCCGATATCCAGAAATGTATCGCTGACTGAGGGAAACATTGGGGAAACATGGGGAAAATGGTGGAATTCTACAATTAAACTTCAGCAGATACTAAAATACACATATTTGCATATTTACTAATCAAGTAATTGCAAATAAGATGCATACATGATAAGTTTCCATTAAATGAGGGTGTAAACATATATCGCTGACTGAGGGAAACATTGGAGAAACATCGGGAAAATAGTGAAATTTCTCAATGATGCTTCGCAGATGCTAAAATACACATATTTGTATATTTAGGAATCAAATAATTGCAAAAAAGATGCATACAAGATAAGTTTCCATTTAATGGAAGCATGGGCTGTCATCCAACCACCATCCATGCATATATACATGTCTAACCATCTATCCATCCATGCATACATACATGTCTAATCATCCAACCAATCACTCATCCATCCATACATACATGCATGCATGCATGCATGTCTAACCATCCGTCCATCCATGCATGTCTAACCATCTATTCATCCATCCATGCATACATACGTACATGTCTAACCAACCATCCATCTATCCATCCATCCATCCATGCATACATGTATGTCTAACCATCCATCCATCCATGCATGCATGCATACATATACACACGTGCATTTCATCGTACAACAATCCATATGAAAAAATTTTGAAATGGAAATTTATTTTATTTTATTTTTATTTTATTTTAAAAAAAAAAGATTTTTTAACAGTTTTTTTTCTAGAAAATATGATTTTCCGCCAATAAATGCAATCCATTGATCATCAACATGGACCATAAATAAGAAAACATTAAAAGAAAATAGGATATTATAAATTTTTTAAAAAAAATGAATTTTATTTTTTCTAATTAAACATATTTTTTTAATTTTTGAAGATATAAATAATTTTTTTTAAATCCTAAAAATCAAAAGCTCAACATCAATTGATAGATCAGCCCTTCCTCATCATCGTATTAAAAAATGGGGGCCTAATTGCATATTTTTGGCAAGAAAATGGGGGGAAATTGGATTTCCTCCATTTTTTTCAATTTTCCCCATTTCGGTCATAAAATCTCTTGGTTTTTTCACCCAAATCCATGTCAATGAGTGAGAATTGTGCATAGGCAGGGATTTGGAAAGAAATCAATGCAAAATAAACCCATAAAATAAATTTTTCACAACATTCATACCTTGGAAAGTTCTGGACCTAGGCTCTTTCGAACTTTGATTTCTCCACAAATCATGTTTTGATTCATAAAACTCTAGAAGGATTGGTCGAAATTTAGAGAGAAACAGAAGTCCAACCCAAAAAAAAAAAAAAAATACTTTTTCTGCTTTTTCCTCCCCTTTCTTGAGGTATTTACGCACCTCTCCCATAGAATCCCCCTTGTATTGACAATACCAGCTATTATCGTTGATACAAGGAACCCTTATAAAGGAAAGGTGGTGATAATTTGGCGACATTGAAACGTGTATCAATATCGACAATACCCAGAACTAAGCCTACAGGTTGATTTGATACATGAATGAGTTTCGTGATACTTGGTTGGAGTTGTACCTTATGAGTAGGGGGGAAAAAAGGTAGGGATTACAGGGAATGAAGATATTGGATGGTGAAATTATGAAAAAGTGGCAATAGACATAATTGTGGCAGATTAATAACTGAAGCAATTACACGTGTGAAGAGCAAGTCGTGGGATGCCCAAGCGTCCCAAAACAGATAAAGGAGATGATGTGGAATAACATGGAAGATATTAAAGGGAAGACAGCTATTGTACAGAAGAAGAGGCAGGATGCCCTCGACACAACCCGAGCAGAGGATTTTGGGCGGGCTTGACTATATGCATGTGGGTGATGATAATAATATTGAGTTTGATAAGGATTCTGATAAGTAGGTGACAATGGCAATGAGAAAGAGCCTGCAAATCACTGTGAAGATGAAAAACATCGCAGATGTTTGGAGGAAGTGGGTCAATTCTTGATGTAGGATGAGCAATAGGACTGAGAGTGGGACTGGGAGTGTTAGTGGGGGGAAGGGTAGGCATAGGAGTCATAGTATGTTCAATGATTTACAGCGTATCTTCAGCCAACAACAGCCTTCCTTTGCTCCTTGAGCTATTGAAGGAGGTAGAATTCATGTTGGGGAGACAGATGATACAGATGTGGAGCCAAGGAGACCATCACGTGATACCTGTTTGTTTAGAAAATGGAAGACAAAGCAAAAGAGGCTAAAACAAACGTGAGTAAAAACTACAGTTGAAAAGCTTGGTATGACAGCAACCAAGCTATTCACACATGGCACCATAGCTCCAAATGTTGCAAACTGTTCCTATTGGCAAGTAATAGCAAATGCAGCACCAAAGGCAAGCAAAAGGGGTTTGTCCACCCACAGCTCATGAGATTATGGAGAAATGGACAAATGCAAAATACATATAATGCAGGGGCATTTTCACACCGGGCTCGAGTGGGGTCGCTTGTGGGATGTAGGGGCACACTCGGGGTGGGTGTGGCCCACAGAGGAGGTCTCATGTTCGAAACTCCTCACCGGGGGTGATTAATGCGCATTTCACACCGAGCTCGAGTGGGGTAGCCCGTGGGATGCGGGGACACACTCAACGTGGGCAGCCCATGTGATTTGGAGCCCACGAAGGGGGTTTCGGCCGAGGTCCTAAACCATACGATGTGGGGCCTAGGCTATGAGATAAAGGGATTAATTCGCCATACTCTAACAGTTAGAGCTTTTAGAGCAAGTGGTTAATTGTCCTGCATCAACATAGTTGTTAGGGTTTATGTGGCCAGTTTTAAGACCGATATGGCAAAGTGAAGGATGCACTATTATGTGTGATGGTTGGAATCGCCCAAGCAAATGGAGCATTGTAAACTTTATGGTATACTGCCACTTGAGAATGATGTTTCAAACTGCCATTGATACATCCAAGGAAACAAAAGATGCAAATTATAATTTTGGTCTTATAGTTAAGATGGTAGATGACATTGAGAAGGAAAACATTGTGCCAATTGTTACCAACAATGAGGCACTCTATAAATATGCCGAAAAAATGTTGAAAAAGTGGAAACATTTATTTTGGTTAGCATGCGCCTCGCACTGTATCAACCTCATACTGGAAGATATTGGAAAGAAAACAAATTTTGTGAAATTAGTTGAAAAGTCTAGCCAAGTCACCACATTCATTTACGATCATAACTAAGTATTCTTCAAAATGAGGTAATTTATGAAATGGAGAGTTACTTAGGCACGCAACGACTCGATTTACTATAAATTCTATTGCTCTTGAGAGTTTATACAGGCATAAGGAAGAGTAGAGTGAGATGTTTACTTCCCGGCGGTGGTTGAACACAAAACATGGGTAGAAGACATTAGAGACACCAGTTGAAGTTGTGGAAACCATTAGAAACATTAAGTATTGAAAAAAAAAAAAAAGTCCAAAACATCCTAAAGGTAGTGGAACCACTAATGAGACTCCGTTGTCTTGCAGAATCTAACGAGATGTCTACTATGGGGTTCCTCTATAAAGTCATAGATAAAGCCGATTATTCGTCATGATTGTGACAACTAGAAAGATTACTGGAAGATGATCAACAAACGTTGGACAAATTAGCTTCACCACGACTTTCATGCGACAAATAAAAATATATAAGTGATGCACAATAATAAATAGTATATTAATGTCCCAACTCCCACACATGTTCATCGTGCACTTATTACTAAGTTATTTTTATGATATAATCATTAAAGTCCTTCAATGTTTTCATTACTATAATGTAGGTATGTTGCATCATTTGTTGAGGATGAAGAGGTTTATGTTAGGCTGAAAATGTGATAAAGATATTTGAGCCTAAGTTAGATATGCAGATATGGGCGTTAAAAAAAATGAGTTCAATTCATTAATTATTGGTCATTAGGCATTCATTGTGTACATTTTTTGTTATTTCGGTGTTTCAAACAACATGAATGACTTGGCATATTGCTCACAGTTGGAATTATATGGACTTCTCCAAGGCAATATCCACTTGCAAAAAGGGCAATTTTCCAGACACTTCCAGGTAAGAGACTGAAAATTGTAAAAATGTCTTACTAGTAATGTAGGGTTGGACATTTGACAGTATTGCTATCATAAATTTTTGTTTTCTATGTAGATGATTAGTGGCTTTATTTTGGAGAAAGATAGCACTAAGAGTTTCGAGCAGATAACTTCTCACTTTAACTGCGAAAGGAACTGAAGTTGAATTGTATTAATTCATTCAAAACAAAAGAATATATTATAAGTTAAGACATTAGATCAACTCATGCATATGCACTGCAACATGAAGCTAAGACTACAAAAATGGGAAGCATGTAGTGACCTAGATTCAAGAAGGCGACCTTTGTCTAATAAACTTGAACTACATCTACGATAAAGCTGACCAACTTATACCTTAGTTGGAGCAAAGGAAGAAACAAGCATAAGTGGATAATGAGAAAGTTGAGGCGCACGACCCAACCTTACGCACGAGCTAGCAAGAGATTCATGTAGCTGTTTTGGAGAGGGTTGCTGAAGATTTGACCCAAGAAATGAGCATTAATGAAACCAAGATGGAAAATGATGATAATAATGCACCTAATCCTACTTCTAGCATCGCTCAGCACACGGAGGTACAATCATTCATACAATCTGAAAGTAAGAATCAATGGAGCAGAACAGGCCAGACTTATATGAGTGTGCTGATTCACAATACCACCAGCAACGGAAGATGCATCACTGAAAAACCGGCAGCAGTGGCACTGGAGGAGATTGGGCACCAGTAGAACATTAGATGGCTTATGGATATGGATATGATTATGACCAGTTTAAAGAAGCTCCTAAGGCGCTTCCTTGTTGGACTAGTGTTGGATATGTTCCACGTGGAGCAGGACATGAGGGATATAAATATCCAGATCCGAATCCGAGTCATTCGTTGCAGTCACAGTTGCAGGCCCAGCAGTACTGGTACCAGTACAGCTATGGCTATGGCTATGGCTATGGCTATGGCTATGGGTCCAACTCAAACATTGGTTTGCTATTCTTATTCGAGATCGAATTCGACACAACAATGCCCAGTGGCAGTTATGAACGTGATTGGTCATCCTTGCTTTCATTGACATGGTTTTCCTATTTAGTTATTATGGATATGCGGCACCTGTTCCATGATTGGATGAGGACGACATTGTGGTTAAAGCAGCCACAGGCAGCACGGTTTTCTTTGTGATGGTAACATGGTGCTTAATGTTTTTGTATTTATGTTTGACATTACTTTATCACTTATAAGTTCACTTCATACATTAACATTTTACAAACCTATACTATGGTTTTCTGTGGTAAAATAATTTTATATATATATATATATATATATTTGAAAGATAACTTGCATTAATAAGGAAATACACAAAAGAGGAGGAACTGCTGAGATGACAGAACCTTGAGACAGGAGAAAAGAAAGATCTATGTTGGTCCCTTCCCTATGGGATACCCATTTAGCAATGAAACACATGACATAGGCAGAGACTAAGTGAGAGGATTTCGGATCATTCTGAAAGCATCTGTTGTTCCTTTCTAACCAAAGAGCCCACCAAACCGCCAAAATAATGATCCACCAGATCCTGGTTTTGAATTTGCCTAATCTGACCCCATGCCTGGCTTTAAGGAGCGTGTCCACATCCTTCGGAAAACACCAGCTAACTTTAAAACAAGACAGAAAGGCGGACCAGACAAAATAGGCAAAGGGACAGTGAATTAGTAAATGGTTCACCGATTCTTTAGAGGACATGCAGCATAAGCAGACATTCGGCAGAATCATTCCTTTTTTCCCAAGGTTATCTAGGGTGAGAATTCTGTTGTTCCCTACCAGCCATCCGAATACCTAGAGTTTTGGAGGAGCGGCGTATTTCAAAATGAAATGGGGATGATGAGAGGGGGCGGTACTATTGTTGGCTGATAAAATTTTGAAAAATGACCGCACTGTAAAAACGGATGATTTGTCTGCTTTCCACGTAATGTTGTCGTTGCGATCCTGATTAAGGGAGATAGTTTGAAGAAGCTACATAAGTTCTACATAATGATCAATTTCCCAATCCTGAAGATTCCTTCGACAGGGGATATTCCATACAACTGTCAGCTACCAGGGAATAATTTTCAGCGATGAAAGTGTTGTTGTTACTCGTCAACTGGTATATCGGAGGGAATTTGTCCTTCAGAGGCAAGTCCTCAAGCCAAATGTTGTGCTAGAACTGAATGTTGTCTCCCCTACCCACTTCAAAGCTGATCAAGCAGATGACCTCTTGTTTCAGCCGACTGGTTCCTCTCCAAATCGCCAAGGCCCTGTAAAGAGATGAATCGTTCGTCCACCAGCCACCTATCGAACTCCCATATTTTCCTTTAATGATAATATTGCATAGGCTATCCTTTTCAAAGCCAAGTATCCAAATCCATTTACCTAAAAGGGCACGATTCATCAGTTTGAGGTCTTTGATACCAGCTCCACCTTCTTTAATATGCTTACAGACTTCCTTTCATTTCATGAGATTGAACTTCTTCCTTTCTTCCAAACCCTTCCAGAGAAAATTACGCCTGAGCGTGTCGATGGATTTGAGGACCCTGGCTGGGCACCGAAAAAGGGACATGATATAGGTGGGGAGGTTGGACAACGCTGCTTTGATTAACACGAGTCTCCCACCAATGGAAAGATAGCAACACTTCCACCCAACTAAACGGGAACGAAATCTATGAAGAACTTTCTCCCATTGTTGTTTATTAGGCTGACCGATGCTTAAAGGGAGACCAACAAAAACAGTTGGGAGGGATCCCAAAGAACAACCCATAAGGTCAACGAGAGTTGTCGTCTCCTGGTCATCTAAATTGACCCCGTATATTTTGGATTTAGATAAATTCACCTTCAGCCCTGCAACAGCTTCAAAGCATCTGATTGTCGTTCGCAGATTGGCAATGGATTCATTCGTAACTTGAGAAAATATGAGGATGCCATCTGCAAATTGGATGTGGGATATCAGATCTTTGACACCTTTCATTTGAATTCCCTTGAAAATGTCTACCGATTGAGCTTTCAGGTTCATAGCAGAAAATGCTTCACCGATGATGAGGAAGAGGAAAGGCGAGAGAGGATCACCTTGTCTAAGGCCGCGAGAACTTTTGAAAAATCCTTTCGGGGATCCATTTAAAATGACTAAAAAGAAGGCAGAACTGATGCATTCCTCGATCCATTTTCTCCAACAATTTTCGAATCCCATCCGCTTCATCAGATAGAGAAGAAATTCTCACTCGACATGATCGTACGCCTTCTCCATGTCCAGATTGCATAGAATGAACTTCTTCTTCGATTGATAGCCGGAATGAAGGCACTCATTGGCGATAAGAGCAGCATCAGTAATTTGTCTTCCTAGAATGAACGCACATTGATTAGGACTAATAATTGAACCAATTACTTTCTTCAATCTGTTGGTGAGCACCTTAGCCAAAATTTTGTACAAACTGCCAATGATACTGATAGGTCTGTAATCCTTGAACTGAGCAGCCCCTGGGCGTTTCGGAATCAACGCAATAAAAGTGGCACCGATGTTTCTTGAAAGTCTCCCTCCATCGAAGAATTCATTGAAGAAATTCAGGACGTCCTCCTTGAGGAGGTCCTAGAACACCTGAAAGAAGAAGATGGGGAAGCCATCTGGGGGAAGCCATCTGGGCCAGGGGATTTGTCGCCATCTAACTCCATCACCGCATTGTGGATTTCTTCCGTTGAGAATCGGGATTCCAAAAACCTACCATCTTCATCGCTGATGCTTTTGAAATGAAGATTGTCTAAACGCGGTCTATCCCAACTCTCTTTCTGAAGAAGATTTTGGAAAAAAGAAACCGCCGATCTGGTGATCGTATCTTTGTCATCAGTCCATGTCCCATCTAAAGTGATACAACTGATGCGATTAACCTTAGCTTGAATCGAAGTGATATTGTGGAAATATTTGGTATTCCTATCACCTTCCTTGATCCATTTCGAATGGGCTTTCTGCTTCCAGGAAATTTCCTGCTGGTAGATTTTTGCTGATAAAGCTTGAACTAACTAAACTCTGGTCGCCAGAATCTGGGATGACATAGAACTGATTTCTGCTTGAGAGTCGATCTTTTGGATTTCCATAAGAATCGAATCCAGCTCCTGCTCCGACCGAAGCTTTTCCTCTTTAGACCATAGCTTGAGTTTGTCTTTCAGGAATTTCAATTTACAACAAAGTCTGTGGCCTGCAAAACCCTGGTGCTGAGCTTCCTTCCACCAATCGGCAACCATAGATTTAAATCCTGTCACATGGAGCCATGAAATGTTAAATCGAAATGGCTTCGGGCCCTGCTCCACCTCCTCAGCCGATAAGAGCAAAGGCCAGTGGTCAGAAGTTGTTCTAGGAAGAATCAACTGGGAGGAGGAGGGCTGAAGGGTCAGCCATTAAGTGGAAATAAGAAATCGATCCAATCTACATAAAATTGGGTTCAACCTCCCATTCGACCAAGTGAATCGAGAACCTGAAAGGGGGAGATCAATCAGGCTATTGCTGTCAATCCAATCAGAGAAAGCAGCCATCTGGGAGAGAGTGATTCCCAAAAGATTTCTCAGTCGAGAACCTGATGGTGTTGAAATCCCCGACAAAGCAGATAGGGCCATTGAAATTCTGGCAAACAGAAGATAATTCTTTCCAAAACTCGCTCGTAAAATTGTTGTTGGTGGGCCCGTAAACCGAACAGATGAGATAATCAAAACCCAATAAACTGTTCCTGAGGATAGCTGAGAGAGAAAAAGAGCCCACTGAGCTGTGAATAAGGGACCAATGCGCGGTTCTCCAGGCAATTACAATGCCGCCAGAAACTCCTGAAGCTTCCTTAATCACCTAACTAGAATCCGTAGCTTTCCATATGGACTGCATGAGTCTATCATCCATCGCTGTTATCTAAGGATTGCTCCTGCTGCAGGAAGACTTGATAAGTCTCCTTTTTTGTCTAGACCCCAACCCCCGCACGTTCCAGGATATAATCTTCATGGGATGACCTCACTTCCCATTGTTCCTGATTCCCAGACTCGACCGAGATAGCTGAAATGGAATCTGATCTGACCAGTTCCTACTTCGGTTCTCTTTTCCTTCTGCACCTTTGAGTTTTTTTCTAAGAGGATCTATAGGGATCCAACGGACGGCCCCTATTTTCAACACAATGAAATAGGGCTAGGTAATCCTCAGGACGATCACTAAAAGACAGACCCAATAATCAACCAATATGACCCATGGCATCCCGAATCCACTTCTTTCTCTGTATCTTCTTACTCAACATAGCCCTTTGTTCTTCCTCTATTTAATCGACTTCGGTGATGGTTGTTCTCGTCTAAAGGGGTTCTGCTATAATGACGCTTGTTTCTGGTTGCTCCTTCGAACGGCATAGAGAAACAGTCCGATGTGGGAGATGCTAGGGAGGAGGGGGATAACGAACAGATGGAGAGGTCTTCTTCAAGGTATAAAGGCTCTGGAGGGGTGTCGAACGGAACTAGTTGTAGCTGATAGCCATTGCAGGTGAAACTAGTGTCGATGGGGCAGCTACCCTCCATCTCCAGAAGGGTATTCGAATCTGAGGGTAAGGACGGTAGGAAGGGCCGAGAAGGAAGGAAGAGGTGTGGGTGGACAGGTGTCCGGTTGAGATCGAATGGAGAGGCGTTCTCGACAGTTGCCGATGGTTGACAGGTGGGTTCGGAAAGAGGGTGTGGTAGAGGGTGGGGGACAAGTGTGAGGTTAGGAGAAGGAGCCGGACGCATGCAGTCTCCACGTGGACTCGAGGGATGAGCCACCGCCTTATCGTGAAGAGAGGTGGGATTACGTGTTAGAGAGGGACGAGAGGCGTCTTTGCTGAGAGAAATGCTCCTCTCGCCACATGTGATGGGGTCAGGCGGCCTGACCGAAGGCGCGGCTTGAGGTAAAAAACCATCAGAGCGATCGCCACATGGAGGGAGGGAGGTACGCTTCGCAGCGGGAGAGTTAATATCTCCACCTACCCCTAAAGAAAGCACTAGTGCTCCGCGGGTGCACCGAAAACAAAAATCATCTTCCTCTCTAGATCGGACTGAAGGATCATCCAACTGGTGGTGAGGGATCCTGTTCCTCCATATGTCCCCCCAGCGCGTGAGGGGAGAAAACGGTCCTTCTCTCTGGACGGGAAGTTCGATGGATCTATCATCAGCGAAAATCAAGATAGAAAAGGGAAGGGGCAGACCTTTCTTCCTCCGAATGCGAAAACGTAATACCCCCATCTCTACTCCTCTGCTGGTCTTCAGATTGATTTCAACTAGTGACCTTAGCCACGATGCAACATCATGGAAGAAACGGTCATTCCAGAGTTCCAAGGGGACCCCCCAGACGAGGATCCACATCTCCTCGAAACCAAAAGCTGAAAATTCGTTCCGGGGAATGACTCCCCTGACCAGATCATCATTGTGAATTGCGCCTGCCATTAGAAGTGGGTCCAAACTGATGCCCAGCTCACCTTTCACCCAAACCTCGTTGAATCCTATTGGCCAAAGACTGAATGAGCCTACTCAGATGTTAGTGCAACTGTCGATCCAATCATAGAGTTGGTCGATGGTAGCGTTATCGTGACTGAGGATGACTACCGTGTCCTTCAACGCCTCCTTGGCTGATCGGAGAATGTCGGGATTGATACGAATGACATTAGAAGATCAAGATTGACAATGGGGTTATTATTCTTTGGCGGTTGCGGGCCAGATGTGCCGATGTGAGCAGTAGAGGATGATGGTGGATCTATAGACGTATGCTCGAGGCAGGGGGGTCGAAGGAGCACGTCCTTGAATGAGATAGATTTAAGACCAGGATTAGGGGAAGTGACGGGATTACCATTGTTATCAACTCTTGAACTGGTAGTATGCCTTTTAAGATTTCTTTCCGGCCCAAATCTAGCTCGTTGCACTAGCATTTTTAATCCCCCGAAACTCTGACCATGTAGCATCTGGACTGCGCGAGCCAGCTCCGTTTCGGAGTTCATCCTGATAAGGGCGAAACCCCTATAATCGCCAGTGTTCTTGTTCCTAGGCATGATAACGTCTATGACGGCTCTTGCCCTAATGAACACTCTCTCGAGATTCAGTGGAAACCAGCCATGAGGGTAACCTTTAACAAATAAAGTAGGGAAGGAATCATATCTCCCATTCCTAGTGGGTCTTGCCCGCAATCGTCCAACCACCTTCGTCCATTTGTGTCCTATCTTCTCTAATTCGCTTTCCCTCTAAAGAGAGGAGTTTTGACGTCTTCTATCTTCCGTAGTCGCTATGGCGGGTATATTGAACTCGGCCGTGGCTTCATCGTCATCTTCCAAAGTGTATTCATTCTCGAGAGGTAGATCCTTGACTGTGCCTTTATTGTGCATGAATGCCGTGACTCTTGTCACAGGGAAGTAAAATAATTACATAGATATAAATATATTATTGTCACCTCATTAGATTTATACTCATATAATTTCTTTATATTGAATCTTTTATATTAGAAATTTAGAATATTAAATATAAGAGTTTTAAAGTCAGCCTTGGCCTCTTTAAGTTAATAATATCATCAGGCAATAATATCATCAGGCAGGCCAAGACAGCATTCTTGCCAAAGAATGGCCCACTGCAACATCATAAACATGTTCAAAACCAGAAAAGAACATACTTGGAATCACTCCATTTTTCTGGTAGTTTTCATATTTTTCTTAAAAAAATCAATCCATACGGGGCCATTAAGACCTATATCATAATATTGAAAACCTTGGTCAAAAATGCTTTCCTTCATGGGATCTTCAAGAAGTGCACATGCCACCTCAACTGATATTTCTCCAAGCATGGCCATACTCAGTTTAAGATGGCATCTCCACCAAGATTTCTCCAAGCATAGCCATACTCGGGTTAAGGCATATACAGATGTTGATTGGGTAGGATCTCTCACAAATAAAGGACCTGGAACGGGTTATTGTACTATAGTGCGTAAAAATCTAGTTGCATAGAAGAGTAAGAAACAACCAGTTGTGACTCATCCTACCGCCAAGGCTGAGTATCGGGTCATGGATCATGGGATGTGTGAACTCCTTTGGTTGAAGACCTTGTCAATTGAGTTGAGCATTCCTATGACACTTCATTATGGCAATTTGCAGGTTATTCATCGCCTCCAATCTGGTATAAAATATACCATACATGTACCAAGCACGTCGAAGTTGATTCTTGCTTAAAGTGGTTCCATGTGTCAATATCAAAATATGAAGATAGTGTGTGTGTGTGTACAAGTGGCATCAGTCGTCATCAACTTCGCAGCACATTAGCGATTAAAATATTGGTAGTATCGGTCGGCCAATACCTATTGATATTGCACACCGATGATAAGAAATTTAGAGGGAGTTATCAAACTCTCATTTGTCGCATGAAATATCGTAGGATGTCACACTGTATCAGAAATATATCAAAACAGTGTGATATTTTGAACTTCCAATAGTATAAAACACCCTACAATAAACATAACACAATGCGCCTCAGAAAAAATCCCTCAAAATCCATTTTTCTCAAATTATTTTCTTACATTAGTTTTCTAGGAGGATTTTAAAAATTCGTTTTAAGTTGTTTAGAGATAAAAGAAGACTTGGTAGAGAAATCGAGATTGGATCGAGCTGAAATGAAAAGGAACTCATTCGATTAGTTTTTTTAATTTCAAGTGTTTTTTCCTTGTTTAAATGATTGAAAGTCAATAGAACCAACTTAGTAATCCATGATTTTACATGTTTTGCATACTCGATCATGGGTTTTACCTCCAATTTTTAAATTTGGAAAATAACAAAAATCCCCCAATTTCACCTATTTAATTTGCAAAAAAAATAATACTAATCATATGACAGCGCTTGTAAGTTGATCTATGGATTGGCAAAAGTTTCTGAAATTTTTAAACAAAAATAATTATTACAAAAATCAAAGATGATCATTAGAAACCCAAGCAGCATATGCCAGATTAGGGACCCAAGAAATCAAAGACCTGCCATCATCTAAGACAACTTGCTCCTCAAAATAGGGAGGAGTTGGGAGAGATCCATCAAAACTCGACACTATAGTCGGCGTGTTATTTCACCTTTTTCCCTTTTATAGCTTAATGTCTTCAAACTCCGGGAGTTGGGAGAGATCCATCAAAACTCGACACTATAGTCGGCATGTTATTTCACTTTTTTCCGTGTTATAGCTTAATGTCTTCAAACTCCAGGAACCTAAAATGAGTCTAGTTCCTTATTTGATCACCAACTGGATGTGTTCTATAATCAATTTACGAGCAGGGCTTGAAAAGCGAAGCAAGCTAGCTTCAAAACGCAAGTGCACGCGACATCTAATATCGAAAGATAAATAAATAAAAATTATTATTATAACCAACCAAAATTGGTTATTAGTATGTTTATATTAATGAGTATGTGTTAATCTTAATATTAGCCACACTCTTTTATTTATTTTCAATTTTATTTTTTATCAAAATTAGTAAAAATAATTTAAATTTATTTTCAAATGCACTATAAATTGTAATACAAATTCAGTTAAATTAATTAATACATTCGATGTTCTAAGAAATTATATACATTATGGAAATATAAGTGATTTTTATATTTTATTTTTTTATGACGGCAGGGTGTCCCTACCCCTTTTTAAGGCGAGACTAGTCCCTGTAGATGCACGCAATCACCCACAAACCACATGCATTGCGTAAAAAAAAAAAAAATGAAAAGATATTGTTTGTTGTTCCTAATGTTTGTTTTGTTAATGTGATCGTGTAGGTAAAAAAGACTAGAAAAAGGAAGTGGCCCAACATTGGTTGGCATCATGGGACTTTATTTGCTGACAATCAACACAGGTCTAAGTGCAACTATTGCAGGCACATGTTAAAGAGCAATACTTGTCCCGTTTGAAGGAACACCTAGCAGGGGAGTAACAGAGAGTTGTGGACTAAATGTGTGTTCTAAAAGAGGTGAGAGCGCATATGAAGATGTTGTGGAAATGTGTGAGACTGAGGAATGAGCACATTAAACATAAGAGAGAGTTTAGGGATAAGTTAGCACATCCGGTACGAGGTCCTAGGGCAATAGACAAGGACGATGATGATGACCCCAAGTATAAACGAGTTGTTGAGGAACCGGGAGTGGGGAGTGGGATAGGGACTAGAGTAGGTAGCAGGAAGCGTGACCAAGTAGTGAAGTGGGGGCAGCAGTGGAGCAGGTAGCTGCAGTGGAGCAAAGGGCAACAGTCAAAGGAGTGATGGTGGTAGGAGGGAAGGTTGGGGGTTAGGTATGCACTACAATAGTAGTGGGAGGATGCTAGATGTACCCTTGAATCCGGCATTGTATAAGAAGGGGAACAAAAGTGGATGAAGGATCTTTAGAGTAGAAGGGATGTGAGAAAGAGGGTGAAGAAATTTATGTACTTTTCATATATGACCACATGTCAAAAAGGTAGCTGCAAGCCCACCCTTAAAAAATATGATTAGCGAAATGCAGCATGGGGGCAAGGATGTGGTGCCGCCTATGCTGCATGAGATTATGGGGCCTTACCTATATAATAAAGTTGTTGAGATGCATTGTTATATCGATGTATTAAGGACATCATGGGAAATGTATGGAATTGCACTGATGTGTCATAGAAAAACAGAGCCAACAAAGTTGTCCATCATAAATTTTATGATCCATTATAGAGAAAATGATACTAACTGAGATGGAGACAATGTCTTTAAGATGCCTTGGAACTCTGTGTGGGTCTGAGGGAGAGATTTGATGGCCGCATAGATGTATTTTAACTTCTTTGTTGGTTTTGATGCATTGGTTGTCTTTTCGTACTTGTATGATTTATGAATGATATGAACCATTTGACTTTTGTCAAACAACACATAGTTTAGAACCCTAGATAAAGGTGACTTATTATGTATACTTGTTTTTTGTGATCTTTACAGTTCTAAGTGTGATCATGTCTCTTTTAACATCCATCAAGTTTCATTGAAATTTCGTCATTTACTTGATGTTTCCAAAAACAACGATACATTCCCCAATGCGTGTGATATTTCCCATGCGATGCCGATATGTTTCCATATCCCAAGGGTGTGATGCATGCATCAATACTGATATTTAAATCACTGCAACACATGTCACAAGCTAGTAATAATTGTTAGAGTATTATAATTTATTATTAATAAAATAGTGTTGCTCATATTTGCGCCTCGATTCACTTGAGAATCCTACCCTAATTTTGCACACGTTCCCTATTAGCCTCACACATTTCGGTTTCATAGAAATTGACCTTTTGGCCTGGCATAGCCTTAATGCACCTGAAGATCCTACACAAATTGTACACCTATTCCTGATGCAGGACATGAAATTCAAGTATGATGTGCAAGATTTCAGGCTTTAGATCACACTAGTTCAGAAATAATTACACAAAATTCCACATCCCACACAAAAATTCAAACACTCAATCAAGGGGAATCTTATGTGAATCCGGGCCTACACATGTTAAGGCCGGATCAATCAAAGTAATAGACCAAACAAGAATCAAAGGAAGGTAAATTCATCCACGCATGTGCAGAAGTAATTCCCCCAATCCAAGGGATTCAGAAATTTCAATTTGGGGAACCCTAAGGTTGAAGAAAGGGCATAAAATTGGGGATTTGAGTAATTTATGGTTAGTTTTAGGAATTTTGGGTGAAAGACGAGTGAAAGAGAGGAGAGAGACAAACCAGCGAAGTACTGCACGTGTGGATAGCAGTGATCGCCCGGCCGCACTTGCGTGTGATCCCGGCCCCACGTGTGTGGGCCCACTATTCAGAAAAAGGCTACCTTGGCCCTGGTCGGCCAAAGATGGACTCCAAAACCGTCAAAGCTGAGTTTGATCCGATGCACGGTTTGTGCGTGGTGCTCCACTGAAGTTTCAATCCTCTTGCAGGGCCAGATTCTGAAAATCTGTTCTAGAGAGAAAAACGGCTGCAATAGAGGATGGATTTGAAGCGTAGATGATTGTAGGAGGAGAAATATGGATGGAAGAAGGTAGGGACGAATCGAGATAGGTATGGCTTCACACCAAAGTAGTCAGCCCTTCGAGGAAGAGAGGGTTTCGCACCCAATTGAATCTCCACAACTCAGAAATTTAAAGGAGCAGAAAAACGCAGCAATTTTATTAATCTTCATTGAGGAAAAAAGATTACAAGGGGTGCCTATTTATAATAAAACCTTATACCCCAAAACTCGCGCCATGTGCGCAATCTATTACTTGGAGACGAAGTAATCAAAAATAACAACTAATCAGAGCAATCTAAACCATCAATGATATTCCTAATAACAATAAAAAGCAAAATTAAAAGTACTGGATTAATTAAAATAGTGGGCCACGATCATGAGAACCTATGGTGGGATTCACATGACTCGGATCCACTCTAACGAACCAAAAAGCAATCCTCTAACTAGGAGGCCCTCCCTGGATGTAGTCATCGATCCAGATCGATGGTGGGGCCCTCATCCTTACGTACGTGCGTAGGGGGCGTGCATGTGCGAGAGATGTCCCCATCAATTCTCCCCGGCTGCGAAGGTTTCGCCACTGGCGAAACAAACTCCCGGACCGCTACGAGATGTAAGGATCAAGTCTCTGAAGCTCCTCCTCAGCAAGCCACGTACTACCTGAAGTTGGGCGTGACTTCCACTTAACCAAGAACTTCTGAAACTCGCCGTTCGACGTAGATATTATCTGATGGTCCAGAATATCCTCTATCTCCTCTCTGGGTGTGGGAAGGGTAGGTATGGGAGGCAGAGGCTGGGAAGAAGAGTCGAGAGGGGACCATAGATTAAGGGAAAGGTTTGGGGAATCAGGATGGTTAGGTGACAGACTGGACAATGTATCAATGGTCTCTTGAAATGCAACTAGATCCTCCATAATGAATGTGGAACTAATTCCCATAGAATATCGAAGATCTACCACATACACATTGAGATCGTTTCATTTTATAATTTTGAATGGTTCAGCGCTACGCGCATGTAATTTACGAACGGCTCTCTGAGGGTACCGTTCTGGCTTGATGCGGTCGATCACAGAGTCCCCTACATTGAATTCCTAAAATCATTTATATTAGTCTACAAAAATTTTGTAACGTTCATTACTAGTAGTAATCTTTCGCCTAATTTCTTGATGCAATGAGTGAATACGATGCGCAAAAGACTCTGCAAACTCTAATGGCCTATGGGACAGTGACATAGGAATAAGATTAATAGGTTTCCTAGGTTTATAACCAGTAACGACTTCAAACTCGACTATAGGTAGTATAGTGTCCCATGTCCTAGTGTGTTGTATATCCCTCATAGGAGAAAACTCATCCGGTAAATCATCAGGAAAGACATCACGAAACTCATCCACTACCGAAATGGCCTCAGAGGGTAACTCTACACTAGCCTCTGGTGCACTCTCTCTAGCCACAAGACCGTACATGTCGTACCACTCAAAAAGGTGGTCCATGTCTGCCAACCAATCTTGAAAAACTTTAGGGTCCAAGTGGCCATCAAATATGGGGGCATCTACTCTAACTCTTATGAGAAGTTGCACATCGGGGTCATAGTGGTCATGATGTACCTCACGGGGTGGGTGCATGGGTGCACGCCCATAATTGATTCCTTGGCCACCTTCATTCCTTAGTCTTATCTTCCTGACCACCTGCCTGAGATTGGGCATCTTCTCCAATGGTGGGGTTTGCCCTAGCGGAGGTCTCTAGTTGGGTAATGCGCACATCAAGCTGTTCAAAGCATTCGTTCATACGTTGTTCCAAACGCCTACCCAAAGACTCAAACTGTTGAGTCAACTTGTTCATTGACTCTTGCAATTCCTCCATGTTTAGTGTAGGGTGCAAGCCAAAACCACGACCCGTACGTGTGGGCATACAACTACTAACTCAATCTAAGGACCTTCTACTACGACTATATACGCCTAGATAAGACTAAATGCTCCTATAGGACTATATGGAGAAAACGACACAATACTACTCAATTTCCAGCAACATATCTGTCTAAAAAATCTGTCAATAGAAAATCCAGCAAAGAGATGTACGGATTTTCTAATAGCAGAAAATTCAGCAGTATATATCAAAAATTACAGACCTCTAAACAACTCTATATGATGTTACTTAATGCATAATGGACACAAATAAATTAAACCATAAACATACAATGCATTCCCCTACAAGAACCCCAAGCTCTGATACCAAATTTGATGCAGGACATGAAATTCAAGTATGATGTGCAAGATTTCAAGCTTTAGATCACACTAGTTCAGAAACAATTACACAAAATTCCATATCCCACATAAAAGTTCAAACACTCAATCAAGGGGAATCTTATGCGGGTCCAGGCCTACATATGCTAAGGCCGGATCAATCAAAATTATAAATCAAACAAGAATCAAATGAGGGTAAATTCATCCACACATGCACAGAAGTAATTCCCCCAATCCAAGGGATTCAGAAATTTCAATTCGGGAAACCCTAAGGTTGAAAAAAGGGCATAAAATTGGGGATTTGAGTAATTTAGGGTTAGGTTCAGGGATTTTGGGTGAAAGAGGAGTGAAAAAGAGGAGAGAAACCAAATAAGTACCGCACGTGTGGACAATAGCAATGGCCCAGACGCATGTGCATATGATCCCAGTCGCACGTGTGTGGGGCCCACTATTCAGAAAAAGGCTACCTTGGCCCTGGTCGGCCGAGGATAGACCCCAAAACCCTCAAATCTCAGCTTAATCAGAAACACGGTTTGTGCGCGGTGCTCCGCCGAAGTTTCAGCCCTCCTATAGGGCCACATTCTGGAAATCTGCTGTAGAGAGAAAAACGGCGGCAATAGATGATGGATTTGAAGCGTAAATGATTGTGGGAGGAGAAATATGGATGGAAAAAGGTGGGGACGAATCGGGATAGGTGTGGCTTCATACCACAGTAGTCAACCCTTCAAGGAAGTGAGGGTTTCACACCCAATTGAATCTCCACAACTCGAAAATTTAGAGGAGCTAAAAAATGCAGCAATTTTATTAATCTTCATTGAGAAAAAAAGACTACAAGGAATGCCTATTTATAATAAAACCATATACCCCAAAACTCGGGCCATGTGCGCAATCTATTACTTGGAGACGAAGTAATCAAAAATAACAACTAATCAAAGCAATCTAAACCGTCAATGATATTCCTAATAACAATAAAAAGCAAAACCCTAAGTACTAAATTAAATAAAATAGTGGGTCATGATCATGAAAACTCATTATGGGATTCAAATGACTATCGGGTTAACTCCAACGAACTAAAACGCAGTCATCTAACTAGGAGGCCCTCCTTAGACGTCGCCATCAATCCAGATCGAGGGTGGGGCCCTCCTTGCATACGTGCGTATGGGGGGGAGGGGGGGTATGCATGTGCGCGAGATGTCCCCATCAATTCCCTATTAGTGTCATAAGAGTGTCACTCTTATAAAACTGATTCATGAATCCTCCAAGTCCATTTTACAAATATTCAAAGATTGGAGGGAGTGAATCTGCAAGCTCTAGCTTCCAAAGCATGGAACAAGTAAACTAAAGGCAGTGAACCAAAGGTAATAAAGTTAGACTAAGTTTGAACTCAAGCATACAAATAGTTGGCATTCTGAATCATCTTGTCCTATGTTGGATGAAATTCATATCAGAATATACTACAAAGCTATTTTAACAGGGATCTAGTTTTGGGAATAGAAAATATAAAGCTTCTCTAGATTGTAATCTTGAGTTGTCATTGTTGTGTTGAAACAAATTCGTGGGTTTAAGCATGTAGCTCGGTGGAAAGCACTACTCCAACTTTCATGTCTTCAATTCAACCCAGCTTGCTGCAAAGAAATTGCTAGACTGATACAATGTTTTCCATATCATTATCGGGCAATGTATCACCCTTGGGATACGAATACATATCGGTTATCGCATGGGATATATCGGTTGTATCGCATAATTTATCATTATTATTGGAAAACATTTGGAAATTGGTCAAATTTTTCAATGAAATTTCAAGGATTGTTAAAAAAAAAGACACCAATACGCGCTTAGAAAAATAAAAATAAAAATCACAAAAAACAAGTGCACAAAATAGGCTTCCTTTTTATAGAGTCCCAATCCATGCATTATCCAACTAAACTGATGCAACTATATTCCAAGTCAATCCATAAAATTTATAAATGTAAGAAGACATGTATGGAGACAAAAGCATTACATTCAAAAGCAAAAGAAGAAGAAAACTAAAAATATACCTATGGATTTCGAAAGGAAAAAAAATTTTAACATTTTCTTGCTTAGTTTTTTTTTTTTTTTTTTTTCCGAAAATCCCCAAATTGCCAAGAATGTGTGATCAAGTAATATACATGTTTGATTTCGTGTTAGGACATAAAGATTGTAACTGATCTCAGAAAAGTTGGGAAAAATTCAATTTTTCGCAAATCAACCCATCTCTCCCAAATAAAGTTGGGCATCGAGTCGAGTTGGACCGAGTTCGGGCTGACCCGACCCAACCCGATTTTGAAATAGACCTAACCCAAACTCGGTACCGAGTCCAGCATGTCTGGCCCGATCCAAATCCGAGTCTAGACTAGACTAACTTGGACCAAGTCCAACCAGGTCACAGGGACCAAGTCAGGTCGAGTCAGCACTAAGTCGGGTCCATTCAACCCTACCCAACCCCAATTTCACAAAACCCCCAAATTAGAATACCATAGCATTATATATTTCAGAAGAATTGATGAAAATCATGAAATATAAGTCTTCTCAAACACAAAATTACCTTAATTAGTTGATTTGGAGAGCTGGGTGGCTGTCGAGAGTTGGCACGAGCGAGTGGGCCAGGTGGTTGCTCAGTCGAGACGAGAGGCCGAGCTGCCGAGCTTGTGACTATCGTGTGCGGGAGATGAGGGAGGGAGTGGAGGAGAGAGAGGAGGGTGGCCTAGTGGAGGTGGGTGGCTATCAGGCTCGGGAGAGGAGGGAGGGAGAGAGGTCAAGTAGGGTGTGGTGGGTAGGTTAGACTAGATTTTACATGTGTGTGTGTGTGTGTTGTGGGGGGGGGGGGGGGGGGGGGGGGGGGGGGGAATGGTACTATGAGGTCGACCTCATGGGAACTTCCCATGAGGTCGAGCTATGTGGGCCCCACCATGTATGTTGAACATCAACACTGCATTTGATGAGTTCCCTTCAGTTTATGGGATATCCCAAAAATCAGTCATATACGGAACTCAGGTGGGCCATACCATCTAAAACCATGTGCAGACATACCTAAAACATATAAAAATACTTCGTGGGGCCCACCTAAGTTTTGGATGCAGCTGAAACTTGGTCTGACCCCTCATCCAAGTGGGACACACACAATGGGTGGTCTGGATTTGTGAACCACGTCTCAATAGGCTCAATAAATGATTATGAATGTTTTAATGGGAGGGTTGCCCCTCTCATCTGTTGTATGTGGTGTAGCCCACCCAAGTCATGGCTTGACTTGATTTTTAAGCCCGTGGCCCACCATAGAATGGTGCATTTGACTGATAGGGTGTGGTGGGTAGGTTAGACTAGATTTTATATATATATAGGGAAATGGTACTACGAGGTCAACCTCATGGGAACTTCCCATGAGGTCGAGCTATGTGGGCCCCACCATGATGTGTGTGTGTGTGTATACACGCGCATGCGCACTTCCCGAACCCGAGTCGAGTCAGTAACAAGCCAAATTTCGGGTTGAGTCGAGTCGAGTTACTGGGTGACCCGAACTCAACTCGGTTGGAATTCAAATTGGGCAAAGTCTACTCGGTTCGGATCAACTCACCCAATCAGTTCGAGTCGAGTCGGGTCTGAATGAGTCGAACGAGTCAAGTCTACCGAGTCAACTCATCCCATGCCCAACTCTACTCCCAAATCTCAAAATTGAGTCTCCAAATCCATAATTTTTCATTCAAAATATGAATAGTCATGAATTTTTTTTATCATTTGACACTATTTACAACATATAAAAATTGGAAAAAAAAAAAAATCAAAACTAAAAAATACAGACCTTTTAGAATCCAGCCCCAAAATACAAACCTTTTAGAATTCGGCCCCGAGAAGCTTCTGATCGCAATTTTGGAGAAATTTCAAAAAAAATCATCCGATAAACTAGAGTGGACTAGTCGAATCACCTTACAATGTATTGGGAAGATTTTATTTTTTTTACAAAAAGAAATTTGATTTTTGTACATTTGTTAGGATTTTTCAGACAAAACAGCAACGGTTTCCTTTTACCCCTTTCGATATCGCACTCGGTATCGATATATCACATGATACATCAAGAATTTATAAAAGGGGAGTGTGGATATATCGCGCGATATCGCGATATCCACGATATATCGTGATACTGGCCTAGCTGGGATAACGGATATATCATGGGATATATTAGTGATATCACAAGATACTGAAAACACCGGGTGCACATCAAACATCTTGAGAAAAACTATCCTATATCATAAACTACTGAAAGAAAGTTTCTACCAGGAGACTAAGGCTCGTGGTTTTTCTTCAAGTTTCGAAGAAAGTTCTATTCGATTTCTCTAACAAAACATCCATGAGAAGCATGCAATGAACAACCACGGAAAACTTTAACTCACAAACAGCTTTCTTCTTATAAAAGTAATAAACAAATAATCAGGTCACACATAATATGAAGCATGTCACAGTAAATAATAACAAGTAGCTAGAAATAATTTAAGATGTTTCTATTTACTCAAGAAAATGTCCTAATTATACACTTGCTCAAATGAATTTGAGTTAAATAATCACCTGATTGGAGTCCCAGGAGCATAGAGAGGATTCTTAACAACATACTCAACATATATGTTGTATATGTACTTCAAGGACTCCCGAAGATCCCCAGTCTTGGGATGAGTGACCAAGATAATCTGGTTGCAGAAAGATTCACCATGATGTAATATGAAAGTATGAAACTGTGGAAAGAATTGAGTATAAAGTTTGCCATCTTAAAAAGAGGACTTAGCGTTTTCATGATAATAAACAGCAATTTCTTAAGAGAAAAAAAAATGGAAAAAATTTGTTGCCTGACAATAGCATTGTTATTACAATCTTACAATTCACTATTTGAATCTAATGACTCCAAACAAACCTTATGGGAAGATATATGAATCGTATGTTTGAAATTTGAATCCCTCCCTCAAGAAATCCTGGTTGAATCTCATTGGGTAAATCTTAGAACTCATGATTTGAATCTGATGATTTAACATAACAAATATATATATATATATATATATATATATATATATATATATATATATATATATATATCAATGAAAAAACAAGGATCATGGCTGTATGCTAAAAGGTGGTCTATAAAATTGCTATTTGCTTCCCTTTTCCTTTTCTTTAGGAAGTTTCTTGGTTTGCTTTGAGCCCAACCAACATCTCTTGCACTTGCATTAAGCACATTTGAAAGGGATTTTTGCATTTCACATATTTTCTTTCTTCTTCTTTTTTTTTTTGAAGGTGAGAAAGAGTTTATTCTCTTGTCAGGATATACCATACAATGATGACTCCGACGATGGTGGTTCCAACGGATGAAAATTGGCATGGATTGAGATTTGAGTGTTTAAATTTCATTCATTTGAGTTTTTAGTTCCAAAACTAGGAAGTTGAGAGTCCAAAAAATGTAACATGATCTGGTATTATAATGATGATGTTCCGCATATATTTAGATGTGGTATGACAGAACACAAGAGATTGGATTATGCCCACTTTTTTTATATTTTTCCAATGTTATTTTAGATTTTCTATGTTTTCTAGGGGAAAAAAAAAAATCATAAAAGCCTTAGATTAATAGCTACAATTTACAACTTACAATCCTGGCCCCATAACAATTTTATCACACAATGCGACTTTAACACTATCAAGAAGAATGGTTTATAGAGCAAGGTTTTTGTTTCAAACTATTCCAAATTGACTACGGATTTGTTCAAGTCATAGATTCATAGTTCATTCATTGATAGTTATTGCCCATGGCAAGCTCAATAATGCTTTGCTCACCCGATGCACGTGGTTGGCGGGTGATTGCGTGCATCCGCAGGCAATAGTCTTGCCTTAAAAGGGGCAGGGACACATTTTTGCCATCAAAAATAATAATAATAATAATGTTTTGATCAATTAACAAAATATGGGAAAGTGAACTTTGATTCCTCAATCGATAAAACAATGTGCAACATTTGCTTAGGTGTATAGTCGTATGTACTATATGCGGCACCATACATCATCAATGTTCCACGTGCCACTTGTGCCACCATTCATCTGGTAAAACCGTCAACTTTCCATGACGAGAACTCAGTTGCTTTTAAGAGTTGAGATATCTCAACGCCTCATGGTCCATGTATACAATAATTCCCAATGAATTAAGTATGCCCCCTATTAAACCACATGGACTACATTCCGGTAACTAGAATATATAGTGACTCCCTTCACAGAACATCAATTTTTGTCACAAATCATCAAGTGGAATAGATGAATCAGGACTAAAAACAAGAATACATAAAAATAAACAAAGGACTTCCCCATGAAAGGATAAAGTACCTCCTTCTATCATTAGCCTTATGATAGTACTTGGTGCATCTAAAAGGCTGAACAACATCAAAAGTGACCCATACAACCCATATCAAGTCTTAAACACGATATTCCAATAGCCCCTAGGGCAAATACAGATATGATGATATTCGCTCCCAAGGTCGATCTTCATAAAGATATTTGCTATGTAGCACATCCATCATATCATCCAAGTGCAGAATAGAAAACTAGTACTTTATAATAATTTGGTTATTCGCACAAATATCCACAAACATACTCTAAGATCCATCTTTTTTAGGAGTTAACAATACAAAAACAACATATGGTGACATACTTTCCCAAGGTAACCCCCTTTCGCAGCAACTCACCTACCGGTGGAGCTTGAGGCATTCAGTTGGACTCATTTGACGGTGTGCAAGATTCGATGGCCCAAACATATAACACTGAGTTAATGTGGTGTTGGATGTTCTTCATAAGAAGAGGTCCAAATAGAAATTCTTCAGGCACCAAGTCTTCACATTCACGAAGGAGCTTCTATATAGGAGGTGGAACATATAATGGTTATGTCTTCTTTAGCAACCAAAATATAAATGATGTTGGTCTCCTTGTTTTCTTCTTCAAACTTTTTTACATTGAGTGATTTGTGTTTGACTACTTATCATATTTGGCCCTTGGAAGTTATTTCATTCAGTGGAACATCTTATTAACACCATCCAATGATGAAGAAATAAGTGTTCGCCCAAGCCAAATGCATCATATCTCAATCTCACAAACATGGTGGCCCTAACAAAATGTGGCTTGCATCAATAGGTACTACGTCACACCACGCCTCATCCTTATGCTTGGATCTAATAGAGAAGAAAACTAAACACTTGGAATTAATAGAGACTTCGCCCCCTTTTCTTGAACTAATGAAACTAGTATGGACATGGATGCTTTTGTTCTTTAATTTTTAATTTATCCATTTCTTGTGAGATTATGTTTTCTCTACTTCTCCCTATTGTTACACAAAGCATGAAATGAAGAGACGACATATTTGGGAACGAGGGGGGAAAAGTCTGTTTCAAAACGTCAATTAAGTATTACTTGGAAAGAAAATGCAATTAAAAGCAATAACAGCACCTATTTAGAAAGATCATACAATTAGGCATCTCCCATCTATCAAAATCATGCATAGCTTCCCACCAGAAGTGCAGGTGGTGCAGAAGATATCGTAGAGCAACCATCACCACCCATCAATCACCAGAGGTGTTATCGGCTTATAGCATCATCCGTGGATAAACAGTGTCTGCACACAACCTCCGTACACATCTGCTAAATCTAACACAGTTTGCAGTCCATCATCGTATGCATGTTCTTCATAATTCGTGCCATGCTCTACTTTTGCTTACATACAATCAAGAGTGTCTTTGACATATTTTCCTTCCTTGGCCAAATTCACACTAATTATAAACTGATGTAGAGGACATCTAAAGAACGATTCTCTTTCATAACCACTTTCCCATGTATTAGGGTTTGACTTCATTGTTGGAAGTTGGCCTACCGTCCCCCAACATACAAGAGGCCCTATCCTTACATGGGAAGTTAGTATGGTGCCCCATCATTGATGATGGTCCTCATGGGGCACCAAATCATCTCCTGAGTACCAAATTGATAACTTTATGCTTTCAACGCAAGAACATTAAGGTATTTTAAAAATATTTTTAAAAAAGGTATTCTTACTCAATGCTAGGACCAATACCCTTTGGTCATCACTATTAATGCATCTAACATGATCTAGGTGCCTACCCTCTCTCATTTTTGCAAGATTGAAGACATCTTCCTCACCTTCTCATCCCTAGTTTATTATATAGATCATCATATGCCTTAAGCTTGGCCTCACTTGCTACTGTATTAGCCTTCGTTTTTGCATTCTATGATCTTCTAAATTTTCCTCATTTTTTAGTTCCTTATTCGGTCTTGAAATATGATCATTTCTCGCAATAGCCTTTTGAACCACATCAACCTACCTCCGAGCTTCCTTAAACGAGTGGCTTTTTTTTAGAGGTAATGAAGAAATTTATCAAGAGGCCCACAAGTAGGAAAAGAATACAAAAAGAAAAAACACAGCTACATCCCCAGAAAAACAAGAATATCGAAATCCTTATATGAGTGGCTTTGCACTCTAGATACTCTTGAAACATCATTTGCCACTTTCTTAATGCACTAAACCATCTTGTACCACACAAAATTACCTTCTTCCTCAACATTGAACTTTCATTCGTCCATTAATATACTACTAAATGATGTCATTCTCTGCTTCTACATCCAGCACCTCATTTTTGGACACCTATTAATTGCTCTCCCTCTCTTCCATCTCTTAATGAGTTAATGTATGAGAAGTAATTTGGTGTCCTTGGAGGCACGACTTTTTGGTATCTCGAGATCTAGCACCGTTCGTTTGAAAATTAGGGTGAAAGCAGGACCATTCAATGAAGCGCCGGTTAAGCAAGTAGTTATAACATGAAACAACTATAAAAATTTAAATTTAAATTTAAAATTTAAAAAAATAAAATTAAATTAACTATTAAATTTTGGGACTCTCCACTCTCCTTCCCTATTCCTCTCCTTCTCTCCCCTCCTATTCCCCTCTCATGCTCTTCCTCTCCCTCCCACGTTGCAATCTTTATCGCACGCACACTTGTTCGCTCACAAGTTTGGAGGCACGCACACTTGGTCGATTGGACTTGGTGAGCCATTGGAAGAAAAAGAAGAAAAAGAGGACTCCTCGCACACTTGGTCTATTGGATTTGATGAGACATTGGGAAGGATCATTTTTGGGGTCATTTTAATGATCCATACCGTTCATATGGTTGGCCCAGTAGTGGATAGACCATGCCCCCAAAAATGCCTAATGCTTTATGGCTATGATCGTCCAATATGTCAGATCTCAGATCTCTCTCTCTCTCTCTCTCTCTCTCTCTCTCTCTCTCTCTCTCTCTCTCTCTCTCTCTCCTCTCTCTCTCTCTCTCTCTCTCTCTCTCTCTCTCTCTCTCTCTCTCTCTCTCTCTCTCTCTCTCTCTCTCTCTCTCTCTCTCTCTCTCTCTCTCTCTCTCTCTCTCTCTCTCTCTCTCTCTCTCTCTCTCTCTCTCTCTCTCTCTCTCTCTCTCTCTCTCTCTCTCTCTCTCTCAAATTGAGAAGTATCATTTTTGGGGTCATTTCAATAATCCATACCGTTCATATGGTTGGCCTAGCAGTGGACAAACCACACCCCAAAAATGGCAATCGTTTTATGGCTATGATCATCCAATATGGGAGATATTGGAGCTTTTATGTGATTGTTTATCAGTTCGAGTATATTGAGCCATTGATTTTGTATTTTCTTTTTTTCTCACTGAGGAAATGATGGAAATTACAGATTTTTCCACTGGGTTTTACTGTTGAGGAATTCTATGGTCCTCAAGCCGAGGACGTATGCATTTTCATCGGGTATTTTTCTTTTAGGCGAGTAGGGTGCAAGCATGCTTCATTGATCCAGACCATCGGTCTCTTCCTTCTATGGTGCAGATGTTGATTATGGAGATGCCTCATTGTATGTATACTTTTAGCCTTGGTTCTAAGATCAAATTTGAATTGCTGGGTCATTTGAAATTTTATTGGTAACTTGCATACATAATATCAAAGAGTCGATTGCTTTTTGGTTCTCTCAAAATTCTAATTGCTTAATTATCCAAGTACCAGAGCTTCTTAAAATGTGGGGTGATCAATTCTTACAAGCGATTGAAGGGTCAAGATCTTTCAATCATGAAATTTTTGGGGCATTCTGATCCACATTGGACCAAGTCATAGGTCACACACGTACAAGATCCTGCACCTCAACAAGCCATGACTTTGGATCCTATACCTTACAACTATGGATTGTGGTTTCTCTTTGGAATTGTTGTCTCAAAGCCATCCTTCTCAAAGCTTCATTGATAGCTTTTCTAGTAGTAGGTATGCGAGACAAGGCCAAAAGGGAGATGGCCTGAGAAGAAGGCTGTGAGTCTTGTGATGGAGCTGTCCAATTCAATGTTCGCAAGCGCCCATGGCTTGGAAGTTGTTGATGATTCTTAAAAATGATCACCAGGCAATTACTGTAGTAAACATTCATTCTATCACTGGGAGATGTAAACTAAAAACATTTCAATGTAATAGTTGATTTTCAAAATCACCGACTCCTAAGAGAAATATCTTTTTTCTTAATAAAGATAAAGATGGATTGATAGGCTTAAGCTTCCAACACGCACCTCTTTAATCTTGACTTGTATAATTGGTCAGAGTTGCCTAAATAAAATTACCTAATATTTCTTGTACAGGTGGTGCTTCTAAAAGTAGCAATGGCCAACATGACTAACTTTCCAAAGGTATCTCTACTTCAGAAGACACAAGGGGGAATGATCCTGTACAAACAAGCATTGGTTTGGTGAGCTATCACATGTATGGATCACAAGAAAAAAAAAAAAAAAAAAAAACACCCTGCAGTAGGAGAGCTATGACCATCTAATTGTAGTGAACTTCACCTGTTGACAGCTGATTTTTTCTTCCTAGTCAACCATCCATTTCGCAGGCCACTGATCAGCTAGTTTGAAATATCACACAAATAGAACGGGCCAATTATTCAGTTAATGTGTTGCAAAATGGATTTCCAATCATAAAAGTTGATTGTCTCGCAGTGGATTGCTTGTCTTGGATAATAGATCGCTATAATAAAAGAGGGCCATTGTTCATATGGTAAGGATCATTTAATTAGTGTGATTTCACTTGCTGGCCGTGTGTCTACTACAGCTCATTTATACCATCATAAAAAATAAATAAACAATAATTTGAGAGGCAATGATAATTTTATTGAAGGACATGCGAATGGGAAAATAATACAATGAAGTAAGACACAAAGCTACATCCAAGAGAAAGCGGAAAAATCAAAATCTGATTTAACAAGGAAGCCCACTCTGACACAAACCCCTTAGCCGCAGCTAGAACCGCTTCCTCCAATCTAGTGCTATTACGGAAGCATTGCCTATTTCACTCACTCTAGATAGCCCACCATACTACCAAGAAAATAAGACGGCATATGGTCCTCAGATGCTTACTCATTCCTCCACCATGCCAGGCCCAGAGCAGCCTGTTAGAGTTTCCCAGTGTATCCGGGGAAGCGCGCGACGGGTGGGGGGGGATGATCATAGAAATGATAGGCATGATCTCACTGATTGGCTCCAAAAATTTTGATGAAATACATTCATCATGTTAACAACACGTGAAAGTAGGACACGAATGGTTGGAATTTTCTAAACTATGCATTGATTTCGTTTGTACAGTCCACCTTATGAGTAGAATGACTTCACTTTTTGGCTAGGTCATTACATAGCAGGGCCTACTTCATGTACATCTCTGAGCTCCATACGTGCTGGTAAGTAGGCTTCACATGACGAAGCATGATTGAAAAATCTCCCAGATTTTGGTGATGCTAGCTAGTAGCTACCAATATTGGCACTAGGCAAGGTTCTCAATAACGGTAATGGTGGATACAAGTCGTAACGTCATTCATGGCCCAGTAACAGTCAAAATTTGTTCAAGGAAGAAACTTTATAGGCCACGTATCGGCCATGTAGTAACGACCGTTATGGCCCTGTAAAGGTCAATTTCTTTGAAGGAAGAAACTTTAAAGGCCCAAGATCGGCCCATTACAAGCCTTTTTTTAGAATGGGTGTTACAACCTTATAACACGTAATAGATACCACCATTACCATCATTTACTTAACCATTTTTAAATACAAAGGCACTAGGTGCCTGATCCGAATGGCTTGTACACCATGGCCAAATCGATTAACGGTCTAGATCGGGGGGGTTCTAGGATTTTGGTGGAAGAGACAAAAGATGATGGATTTGCAGTAGATTGTGAGAGAGTTAAGGATTGAGAAGGAGAGATGGCAACATGGGAGTGATGAAGGAAGAGGAAGGTCATGAGAGAAATAGAGGGGGAGAGGGACAGGGAAAGCATGAGAGAAACAAAGGGGGAGACGGAGAGGAAGAGCATGAGAGAGAAACAAAGGTGGAGCAAAGGAGGGTAGGAGAAACTCCAGGTCCAAACAATTATCCCATTGAATTGTTCCAGATATTTTGGGAGGTGGTCAAAAGGGAAGTCGTGGCTTACTTGGAGTTCTTCAAGAGAGGGAGACTATTGAAGGACAATGGAGCTTCATTTATTGCTCGCATTCATAAGCAAGAAGGTGCAAAAAGTTTGAATGACTTTATAGGCGACCCACAAAATCATGATCGAAATTTTAGTGTCCAAATTGAGAAAGGTCCTCAAAGGCGTCATCTAAAAGAATCAAGGGCCTTTTATCTTTAAAAGACAATTCCTTGACACAACTCTCATCGCTCACGAATGCATCAGTCTACAATCAAGGTGGAGGAAGCAAGGATTGTATGCAAATTAGATTTGTAGAAGGTGTACGATAAGGTGGTCTAGAATTTCCTTCGCTACTTGTTGAGTCAAATGGGATTCAGAACCGAGTGGAGGGAATGGATATAGTGGTGTATTAGCTCGGCCCATTTCTCAATGCTTGTGAATGGCTTTCCTAAGGGCTTCTTCAAGAGTAGCATAGGCTTAAGACAAGGTTATCCCCTTTCCTCTTCATCATTGTGGTAGAGGCTTTAAGTAAGATGTTGACCATAGGAAGTGAGATGGTCTTCGTTTCAAGATTGATCAAGCTTATCTCCAAATTACAACACTAACAATTCGCGGATGACATGATTCTATTTTATGAGGTGGAAAAAGACCAAATTGACCATCTTCACAAAATCCTTAGGTGTTTTGAGGCAATTTTGAGTTTAAAAATTAAATCCTCTAAGAGTGGGATCTTGAGGGTCTTGTTGGAGGAAGGGGAAATCGAAGCTTACGCCACCGCCACAAGTATTTAGATGCAAGCCTAAGAAATTTCCTTCTTATTTGGGGTTGTTGCTTTATGTCAACAAACCTGCCAAGCACCTTTGGAATATGGTGATAAAGGAATGGAGAAAAAATAAGCATGACAAAAAAGCTTATTCTTATCCTTGGGGGGTAGAATAACTCTTATCAAAACGATGTTGGCAAGAATGCCTATCTATGTCTCTCTTCCCTGCCTGAGAGTAGAGCCGGGCATCGAGTCGAGTCGGATCGGATTGGGTCCAACTCGACTTGGTCCGAAATTTTCATGGCTTGACCCGAACTCGATCCAATCCAGGACTGAGTCCAGGTCGCCTGACTCGATCCAATCCGGTCAAGTGCTAGCCTGATCCAATCTGAGTCCGACTCGGTCAAGGAAACCGAGTCGGATCAGGTTGGGTACAATTTGGATCGAGTCTTCTGTTTTAGTCAAAATTGAATAAAACATCCCGTAGGACACGAATCTAAAGCATAAATCTAGGAATCAAAGCTTCTTAGCCTCAAATTCAGGGTTTTTAATAGCAGAAATCATCACATTTCTACTCAAAATCCACGAAGGAACACACGCATTGCAGTGATTTGAACTAATAAAGATTGGAGAGATGACGGGATTTGAAGCGTTACCGTGAGATCCAACCCATCGATTGGTGAGATTTTGCAATCGAAAAGTGTGATGAGATTCAAATCCCTTTCCCATCGTTTGGGGATATTTCCCTCTCTGGCCTTGGTCAGAACGAGATCTCTGAAAATTGCAAGTGAGTTTAAACTTCGAGCAGTTTTCTCTGCATCGGATTGACAGAAATGGAGGCATGGACTCGTGGGGGTAAAGAGGCTTAGAACAGTCGAATTCTGAACACGTGTGAGCGACTAGGCAGTTTAATGATTTCATGTGAAAATGTTTCCACCCGCCCGGTGTAGCTCTTTTGCCTCTAACTTTTTATCTTTTAAAAAATAAAAGAATATAATTTTTACCATTAAAAAAATCGTAGGGCCCACCATAACGTTTATTTTCCATCCAATCCGTTAATTATGTCACAACTACATGGATGAAGAGGGAAAACAAATTCCATATTGATCCAAAACTTCTATGACCCCTTAAAGAGTTTCAATGGTAAACGTTCAACCCCCACTGATTTTTGCAGTGTGGTCCACTTGATCTTTAGATCTGTCTTATTTTTCGGCTCGGGCATTGAGACAAGCCCACCAAATGGATGGACGGTTTGGATATAACAGATACCTCATGGGACCCACAGAACTTGTTGACGTCAATGCACAAGTTGATGCATGGACAACACGGTAAACCAGCCCACTCCTCTTCCTCATGTCTGTTAGGAGCCAGGACTGGAGTCAATCAGAGACTCGGAAGTGCAGCCTACCGAGTAACTCAGTACCATAAGTGTACTATGTACATAGTAAATTATGTGGGTCCCACCATGATGTATTTATTTTATCCACTCCTTCCATACATTTTATAATTTAATTTTGTTTTCATGTACTATAAATCAATTATATACAAAGCTCAAATGGGCCACACCACAGGAAACAGTGTGAATTGAACATCTACCATTGAAAAATTCTTTGGGGCAAAAGAAGTTTTGGATCAAGATGATATTTGTGTTTTCCCTTCATCCATATCCTTTTGATATTATGAACAGGTCGGATGACAAATAAACGTCATTGTGGGCCCTAGGAAGGTTTCAACGGGGGAAATCATTATTCCCACTGTTTCATGTGGCATGGCCCACTTGAGCTTTGTATATGTTTCAATTTTGGTCTCAACCACTAAAATGAGATAAAAAAGCTGATGGACAGCATGGATAAATAACATGAATTCATAGTGGGCCCACCCAACATAGTTTACTCAGTACGATAAAAACGTACTGAGTAACGAAGTCCAATTTCTAAGACGGTGTTGTGCTCGATACGCCGGTTGAGATGACGGACAAGACGAGACGTATTGGCTGCTCCCGCTACTACCAGCCATGCCTGGTAGTCAATGTTCTGTGGACCCCAACATGATATATTTATTTCATCCATGCCGTCCACCTAATTTTATAGATCATTTTATTATATTAAAAAGTTAAAAACTATATATACTTAGGGTAAAAATAATAAATCCGGATCGGATCGGATTTCAGTTCGAATCAGTCCGGATTGACCACGATCTGAACTCAATCCGATGAATGGTCGGATTTGATTGATCCTACTCGATCCGCACCAATCCAGGCCTTTGGTTCGGTTCGGATCGGGTCAGAAATGCCCAACTCTGCCTGAGAGTGTCGTCCACAAGCTGGAGAAGCTACAAGAGATTTTCTTTAGCAAGGTTCAAAAAACAAGAAGAAGTTACATTTGGTGAATTGGAAAGTGGTCAGTAAAGCAGAGGGGGGATTGGGAATTAGGAGATTAAAAGAGATAAATGATGCTTTGCTCAGAAAGTGGCTTCGGAGATTCAGGGAAGAAAAGAATATCTGGTGGAAATAGGTTGTATTGGACAAATATGGATAGGAGACTCAGGGCTGGTTCCCAAGGCAATTGGCTCTTTACAGGGCATCGGGTATTTGGAAAGCGGTGCTAAGAGTAATGGGTTCTTTTGGAAGAGAAATCTCATTTGTTCTGGGGGTGGTACTCGGATTAGATTATGGATGAACTAGCGATGCACTAATAGTACCTAGAGACACAGTTTCCCCAGTCTCTTCCTCTTATCCTCTAATGAAGAGGGTTCCATCTCTAGCTTCTTTGATTGGGAAGGGGGGAAGGTAGTGTGGTCTCCTTGCTCCCAAAGAAATTTGCACGAAAAGGAGATTGAAGATGTTTCAAAGAAAAGGGATAAAGGCTATCTTGCATCAAGGAGACGGTGATAGATAAACTACGAAAGAGGAATAAGATTATTCTAAATGGGTGTCCAATGTGTCTTAGAGAGGTAGAATTGGTACGAAAGAGGAATATGATTTTTCTAAATGGGTGTCCAATATGTCTTAGAGAGGCGGAATCGGTTAACCATTTGTTTATGCATCACTCTTTGGCCTAAGAAATTTGTTAGAAAGTCTTCCACCTCTCTAAAGTACAATGGTTGTGCCTCAATCCATGATTGTGTTCCTTGAAACATAGAATGGGGAGTGTAGAGGGAGAAATGTGAGATCTTTGGTGTGGAGACTATGGATTCTGACAGTTATGTGCTCAATCTAGATTGAGCACAACAACAGGACTTTCAATGACAAATCAAGCACGCCAGATGTCATCTTCCTTTTAGCGAGAAGATCCATGGGGGAATGGTCTCATGCAACAAAAATAGTTGGGTATGTTCAACATTGTTTATAGGGCCATTTAGGTTTCTTGCTTTCTTCGAGATGACTTCTTGTCATCTTTTGTAAGCTTCTGGCCTCTTTAATGAAATTTCAGAATCCTTCAAAAGAGGATATGGAGGCACAAGTACGTCGTGCCTTTAGAGGCACCGAATCACCTCTCAAAGTAAACATCCATAACAATTAACATATTTTGCATAGTTGACTCTCTCCCAATATACCTTACAATATTTATATAATGATTGATTGTCTTCCTAAGTAGAAAGAAGTCCATCTGGTCTGTATATAATCTACTTTTGGAAGGTATTAAATGTTCTCTCTATATGTGTTTACTAGAGCTAGATCGCATGCATAGAAAAATCAAGGATAGCAACCCCAAAGTCATTTCTTCACCCAAAACCATATCATCCTCGTACCCTTTCATATTTCCTACTATCCTTTCGTACATGACCATTTTAGTCTCCCCCAAAGAATATAGTCTCCATCTAGAATTCCTTAAATTAGTTTGTCCATGTCCTCTAAGAATTGTCTCTTGATTTTATCCTCTAACCGTAACTACAACGCATATGCACTAGTGACATTGATCGTCTCCTCTCCCAACACAAGCTTTACTAATAAAAGCCTATCACTTTCTTTAATCTTTGTTTACCAAAATCCTTACCCATTTCTAATTTTGTCATTTACTATATACCAAAATTTATATCCATCAATTTCTCCAGTTTTTGCTCATTTCCATTTAGTCTTTTGTGGTATGAAAACTATTAACTCCGCTTCAATCCACTCAGCATTCCTACATTCCATGCAGTAAGAAAAATCATATTCTCCTGGATTGGCATCTTTACCTACAGTCGTCCAAAATGGCACGAGATCCATTGCCCACTTCTCACTGTTGTTGAGAGTTATTGTTGTGCATCGCGTATAGGGCACAACCTAAACAACCCTTGCCAATTTTTCACTGCACCCAAGTGCCGATGCAACACTTTATTTGCAGGGAACACCATAGCCAACCCTTGCACATTTCTCATTGCACCTAGGTGTCAGTGCAACATGTCACTTACAAGAAATGCTCTAGAATGAGCTCGAAAGTCATATTGTTAGGATTCATGAGAAGAAGAAAAAAAAAAATCCATATTGTCATGACAACCCCCTTTTATATACCCTTCAGAGTCACTCAACATTGGGACAAAAGAAAATTCATGAGACAACACATTTGACACAAATTGAATAGCTTCACAATGTTCTCCAGCAAATACAGAATAATAAAAATTCGAGGTGAATTTTTCATTGCTTTGTGATGATATATCTACTGACCTTTATTCCGGACGGACTTTCCATGAAACTTAACTTGTATGTGTTGGTACGAAAGCTATGAAAGGAACAACCTTGACCCGGTAACTGGGGAACCCCAAGGTTCCCTTTATCAACGCTGCCCAGACAGACAATGTGAAACAAAAATGAAGCAACGAATGAGTAAGTGAAATCGAAGATCAAACATATGAGAGAGAGAGAGAGAGTAATAAAATAACCCAACCAGGTGGGATCCATCTTGGAGGTGAAGGATTTGAGAGAGAAAAGAAGGCCAAACATGAGCTTGTGGTCCTGCTGTGGGTTGAGGGTCTTAAGGGGTCTGTTCCACTCCCTGTAAAGCAGGCATACCCCATTCCTGTTGAATACGTACATCATGTGTGCCTTATTCCCTCCCACCCCAACCCCGCTTCCCCCTCCTGGAGCCGATGGGCTTATCATCTCCGCCCCTCCAAAGAACTGCATCTTCTTCTTCTCCTTCTTCTTCTTCTTCACCTTCTTCGTCTCTCGCCCTCTCCTGGCAGAAAATTAGAAATGCCCAGGACTCTATTGCGTACTGTCCCACACAGCACTGAGGCGGTACTGTGTTGACGTGGAAAAGCTCAGTCGACCCCACCGGGATACTTGTGATTTATCCACGCCGTCCATTCATTTTGCCCGATCACCCTACGTAGAGCGGATTAACCGCTTAGGGTGCGGATTAGATACAGCCAAGTTCAGTAGCCAGATTGCTACCCAAGTGACATCACCAAACTATGTGGACCCCACCCTAACGCATATATTGTATCATACTGTCCATCCATTCAAACAGATCGTTCCGTGGCCTGAGAAAAATAGTGAAATGGATCTAAAGTTCAAGTAGACGCCACCATAGAAAATGTTGGGACAGTGACATCCACCTTTCAAGACTTTCTGGGGCCATTTGTTCAAGATTTTGACCAGTGGAATCACACAGATCTATATATAGGATAGTAATTCAATGACACCAAGCACACAAGAGAACACAAAGGACACTCAGATTTAACGTGAAAAACCCTTTCGAGAAAAAACCACGGTACAAAGCTACAAATCTTCACTATGAAAATAGAAATTACAAAGAGAGAGAACTTATCCGATTCGAACAACCTCGAATCTCACCCTTACTACACCCTTTAATTTCCCTAGAACCCCTTTAGAAAACTTTCTCATACCCTATAAATGCCATAGGAACACTTATTTATAGTTTAGGCAATTTTCCTTTCACATCTCAGTTGCGAAAGGACTCAAATCCACAGTTTTGCGCAAAATCGCGGAACAAACTGCGTAACCTTCGACTAGTTCTGAAAATTCTAGGACTAGTCTTAGCCTCCTTCAACTGGTCGAAGCTCACCTTCGACCGGTCGAAGCTTATCTACAACTGGTCAAAGACCGCGAAGAAAAACAGTAAAAATTCACTGGACTTTAAGTCGTGCCAGGGCTTGAACCTACGACTGGTCAAGCGCCTCCCACGACCGGTCGAAGCTGTCCCACGACCGGTCGAACGACCTCAAAAACTTCAGATTTAAGACTTTTCTCAACAATCTCCATCAAGTCTTTAATCTTCAACCGTGTAGCTCCTTGGCCTCTTTTCTTATCTCTGCATCACATCGTAGCTTTTCGTGCACACTCCGTCTTCCTTTTACGCCATCGCCAAGCCCAGAGAAGTTTCAAAGAACTTGAACTTCTCTACAGGAACAATCTTATTGATCATGTCTGCCGGATCTAAATCCACATGCCCAACCACCTTTGCTCATGTTTTCTCAAAAGAAAAGACGTAGTCTTCTTACAATCTCACCGCTACCCAATATTGTTTGTTAGGGTACTTGCTCACAGCACTGATAGCTGTGAAATAATTGGTCTAAACCAAACCATGGCATACACTGCCCAGCGCATTTGAATAAGGCTCATGAGATATCCTACTTTTCTCATATGTTTTGGGACATATCCTGAGAAAAACTTGAGGAGAGATACGTAGGGAACGCCCTCCAGCTTTACCAGGCCTATCACATCTTGGATCAATACCTACACACAAGGTATTCCTCCCGTGATTACCAAAACTTACTCCTCCTTCAGTCTCAACGCCGAGAACCATCTTTGCAACCCCCCGATTCTTCATCCTAAATGTTCCAATTGACCGAGTCTTTAGTACATTGATTTTAGACATGTCACAATTGGCGATCCACACGTCATCAACATACAATACCTAACCCACCATGAAGGAATCAAACCACTGTCTAGGCAACAGGCCGAACAACGACCCCCTGTAAAGTCTTTTCTCAGCCCCTTTTACTTCGAACCGCCCTGGTTGCTTCATGTAGATCCTCTCTTCACTTTCCCTTGAAGAAGTACGGACTCCATATCCTTCCTTCTAACGCAAGATCACATTGGCCACTCAGCGCCAATCACTGATCTAATAGACACCTGCTATACCGTCAGTGCGAATATCTTTGAGAAGCCGATCCCTTCTCCCTGAGCATAACCCATTGCCACCAACCTCGCTCTATATATATGTTGTATCCTCTTGAAGATCCACCTGCATCCAACTGCTTTCTGGCCCACTGGAAGCTCCACTTGCTCCCATATGTCGGTTTGGTACAACGAATCCATCACATTACCCATAGTCACCTTTCACTTCTCAGCATCAGGCTCACCTATAGCCATCTGAGTAGAAGATGAATCCTCCCGCGATATTGGAGTCGTCCATATACCTCGCCGATTTTCTGCAATCATGTCGTGTGATTCTTCTTACAGGTGGCTGCTCCACCTACTCTGTATCCCTTTCCGCGCGTCTCAGCCTTCCTATCCTGCCCGCTTATGTGGTCATGCCCAACATGTCACACACATGCAGAGGTGGAATCCGCTACATCTACCGTACCTCCACCTTTTGAAGTGCTCAAGATCAACTTGTACAAGTTACCGAGTCATTGCGCTTTCATGATTACCTGTGCCCTCTTGGATATTTTAAGAGCACCATCAATACCTATGTACTTGCATCCTTTTGCCTCAAGCACACTAAGAGAAATCAGATTCTGCTTCAAATCAGGAACATGCCTTAAATCTGTCAAGGTACGTCCACCCCATCAAACATCTTGATACGCACCGAACCAACAGCCACAACATTACAAGCAATGTCATTGCCCATGAATATCTATCCACCATCACACTCCTTGTAGCTGGTGAACCAACTCTGATGAGGAGTCACGTGAAAAGATGTCCGTGTCTAGCATCCACTCGTCTTTACGATCATCGTATGACCATCTGAACGAAGACACAGATAAAACATCACCATCACTTCCATCTGACGTGGCAACATTGGCCTCCCTGCATGAAGCCTCAGAATCTTCCCTCTTCGATTTAGGATTTTCACAATCCCTCTTCACATGTCCTTCCTTCCCACAATTCCAGCACTTTACTTTTCATTTGCCCTTGCCCCTGGATTTGGATCTAGAACCAGAAGAACTTATACCTTGTTCAGAATTTCTACCCACTGTAAATAGTAGATCAGAAGACGTCCCTATGTCGCTGTTTAGTTGTCTCATAGCCTTTCCTTGAAGGGCTGAGATAATTGTTTCGACACTCAGGGTTTTATTCATACTGCACATAGTGTCCTTGAATGCCTCATGGGACGCCGGGAGAGAATTCAACAACAAACATGCTTGTTCTTCATCTTTCATCACTTTCTCCATATCCAGCAATTTGCAAACCAATTTATTAAAGTTGCTGATGTGAGCCTCCAGATCTCCACTCTCTGTCATATTGAAGTTATACCACTGTCGCTTCAAGTGTAGGCGATTTTTTAAGGATTTCTTCGCATAGACATCTTGTAACTTCGCACACAAACCAGCCGCAGTTTTCTCCCTCATGACGTTGTAGAGAACCTCATCCGTGAGACATAAACGGATCGATGATAAAGCTTTCTTATTAAGAGTATTCCAATCAGCATCAGTCATAGTAGACTTTCTCTCCTCAAGAGCACCATCTTCGCCTTGCTTGGTTAACAGGCTAATCATCTTAACCCTCCATAACTCAAATTTATTTTTTTCTGAGTACTTCTCAAACTCATACCTGTCACTCGCTATTATTACTTATCCCTCAGATTCAGATCTGTGCCCCAACGATAGCTTTAATACCACTTGTTGGGGATTTTGACCTGCGGAATCACACAGATCTAGATATAAGATAGCAATTCAATGGCACCAAGCACATAAGAGAATACAGAGAACACCCAGATTTAACGTGGAAAACCCTTTCGGGAAAAAACCACGACACAAAGTGACAGATCTCCACTATGAAAATAGAAATTACAAAGAGAGAGGACTTACCCGATTCGAACAACCTCTAATCTCACCTTTGTTACACCCTTTAATTTTTCTGAAACTCCTTTAGAAAACTTTCTCATACCCTAAAAAAGCCCTAGGAACACTTATTTATAGTTTAGGCAACTTCCCTTTCGCATCCTAGTTGTGAAAGGACTCAAATCCGCAGTTTTGCGCAAAATCGCGGAACAAACTGCGTAACCTTCGACTAATCCTGAAAATTCTAGGACTGGTCTTAGCCTCCTTCGACTGGTCAAAGCTCACCTTCGACCGATTGAAGCTCACCTACGACTGGTCGAAGACCGCGGAGAAAAATAACAAAAATTCGTTGGACTTTGAGTCGTGCCAGGGCTCGAACCTACGACTGGGCGAGCGCCTCCCACGACCAGTCGAAGCTGTCCCACGACTGGTCGAACGACCTCAAAAACTTCAGATTTAAGACTTTTCTCAACACCACTGAAGTTTCCCATCAAGCTTATATTTTTGTTTTCACTTTGTCTATCTCTTTGTTAACTTACGAATAAGTTGAATCTAAAAAATACATCACAATGGGCCTTATAAACATTTCAACAGTGGGTATGACAGATCCCATGGTTTTGGGTTTACTTGAACTTTAGACCTATCTCATTCTTTTTCTCATGCAATAAAACAATCTCTACAAATGGTTGGACCGTATGGATACAACAAACGCATCATGATAGGTCCACAAAGCTTGGTGATACCACTTCAGTAGCGCTTTCCCTACTGACTTTGTCAGAGTACCTATTCCGCGAGTGGGTGTTACCTTTGATGTTTTTTTTTTCCTTCATCCATTTGTTTTTTCATCTTATTTTAGGGAGGTGAGACCCCGGATCCAACAAAGTGGGTGGCACCCTGACCGTGGAGCTCACACCGATGTATGTATGTTAAATCCATACCATTCAGCCATTTTCAAGGCTCATTTTAGGGCATGATCCTAAAAATGATGCTGACTCAATTCTTAGGTGGACCACACTGCAAGAAGCAGTCAGTGATTAAATCCTGTTAAAAGTTATTTTCCATACACCTTGTTGATAAAATAAAAAACACTTGTACAGATACCACACAAATATCATCTTTATTTAAAGCTTTTGTGGCCCATGAGAAGTTCTTGATGGACAATCACCACTTTTTTCTTGTACTTCTATTCATCTAGGATCTAGGTCTACTTCATTTTCTTTGCATTGTAACTTAAAACTTTCATTTTTTATCGTAATCTAAAATGAGCTTCAATACGATCGATGGTTTGGATATAGTCAAATACACATCATAATAGACCCAAGGGTCGGATTCCACCCAGGGTCTCACCTAATCCACTCATTATGTAAACCATACTATTAAAAACAGTGATAAATGACTATTAAAAACTTTTGGTAGGCCACAAATATATATTTAGATCAAGTTGGTTTTTATATTTTCTCTTCACATATATCTTAATGGCATTGTCAACCTATTAGAGTACAAATAAGCAACACTAAAACCTTAGGATAGGCTCTTTGGAATTTTTTATGGTGAGACACCCAATCACCACTATTTATTATAGTGTGGTCCACCTAAGATTTGAATCTTTATAAACTTTGGAACCCTATCTTAAATGGACTGAAGAAATGGATGAACAATGTGGGTGTACAAAACATCATCAAGGTGGGGCCCACGGTAAGGATAACACCCACTAAGATGTTGCCGATAACACCTAATATGTTCTGCACACTATGATGTTTATTTGCCATCCAACTTGTTCATTAGGGGTTTTTCAGCATAATAGCCATGAAATCAATTGTCTGACCTCCCTCCTTGGAAATCTTTTATCTTAGGGGAACTTTTTTATATTCATTTTTTTTTCCAGACAAAAATGTCAATCTACTAATTACTGCCTTGAAATGTGAAAAGAAATTTCTAAGAGGAGATTGTAGGCCCAACTAAACTGTGAACGGGCCACTCGTTGGCTGTTACTATCCGTTCATTTTAATCAGACAACCGTAAACCACATAATGATATTTTCAATTTTCGAAGGGAAGCTCTCTATAGCTCATAATGGTATAAATATTCTTCATTAATTATGAAGTATTTCCTCCAGTGTGATCCACTTGTGATGAGTTTTGCCGCTCTTAGACTTTGGACAATAACATGAAATTAAAGCATCATTCATGTGAATGGATTGAATTTACTTTACAACGAGCCAGTGGGAGTTGTTATGAGGGGCCCTGCTATAGGAGGGCCATTGGAGCTTTTTATTTTTTTAGGATAGGGAACCACACTAAGAGATGAAGCTTCTTTGACGGTTGGTACTTATACGTGTCACCACCACTATCCGAGAAACTATGTCAATCTTCAGTAAAATTCAGTACACTCTTTGGGCTAACAACAATTTTTATTTATTTTTTATTTTTACCAAAGATAAGTTCTTTTGTGTGTTATATTTCTTTTTATAGTGGGTATTAATGGTCGGAGTCTGTAAAAGAGAGAAGAGTATAGTGGTTCCCTTTGTAGTTGTTTTTTTATTTGGTTGGGTATGAACGGTGAAAGTTTGTAAAATGAAAAAAAAAGTGAGGAAGAATGATATAATGGATGAAATCTTGTAATGGAAAAATGTTGTCATTAGTGAATTTTGTAATGAAATAATGTTGTAATGGATGAATGCGACGAATGTTTAAATGAATGAATATTATAATTGATTAATATTATAATGGATAGATTTTTGTAATGGATGAATGTTGTGATTGAAGAATGGTGTAACGGATAAATCTTTATATGGAAGAATGTTATATTGTAAATTGTCGATATTCACCGTGGATCGCCGACATTCGTTGTGGATCATCGATCCCACAAAAGCACCCATAACTTCATTGTTACATGTCTAATTAAGATGATCTTATGCTTGTTAAAAAGATAATTAAATAAAATTTCAAATGACTTTGGAATCATCTTATTTGGACACCATTTGATAGCCCAAAGTTCGTTATGGTTATGGATCACTTATCCCTAAAAAATAATCATAACTCCCTCGTCACATGTCTGATCGAGGTAATCAAGTACTCACTTGAAAGATAATTTAATGAATGTTCAAATGTCTTTGGATTCATCTCATTTAGACACCATTTAATAGCCCAAAAAGTGGATCGAAGATAATAATTTTGCACGAAATTTGGACCCACTCTTGAGCTATCAAATTGTGTCTAATAAGATGATTATAAAACCGTTAAAAATTTTATCAATTTATCTTTCCAACCAGCATGCGATCATCCCAATCGAATATGTAACGAGGGAGTTACGACTATTTTCATGAGATCAGTGACCTACAACTATGATAAACTTTGGACCCATTTTTTAGCAATAGAACGGTGTTCAAACGAGATAATTCTAAATCATTTTAAAAATTGTTCAATTATCTTTCCAACGAGTATAAACTCACCCTAGTCGAACATATAACACGAGAGAGTTATAACCAATGTTGTCACGTGCGATCGCACATTCGCATCTGTGATTGCATATGCACACATATGTACACTTGATCACATATGTGACAATGGCATAAGCGATCACATACGACATATACGATCACATAGTTGCCAACGGTCATAAATCTGACCGTTGGAATTTTATTTTATTTTTAATCTTGATATTTTTCTCTATAAAAAAAAAAAAAAGGATTTTAAACACTCATATATACACTCAAAGCTCATTCTCTCTTTCTATCTTTATTTTACTCTCTTACACAATTATAAGCCTCAAGCTTCACTCCTCCATCAATATTTCTTTCAAGAATCAAGATTGAGATTGAAGTTTCAATTAAGGGACAAGTACAAACATCCACAAATATTCAAGATTCAAGAGACATTACAAGACAACCATGCTCTCCATCCATTGAATTGAACTCTCTTTTTAGTTTCTAATTTTTCTATATTATAAATATTAACACAATACACCCAACACTCTCTCTTTCTAGTTTCTAATCTATTATCTATCTCTCTTTCTTTATCATTCTCTCTTAAAGTTTCATAATATCTAAGTTTTATGTTTTCTAACAGCTTCTAATATTTTTTTTTGTTGCTTATTTGTTACTTTATTATAAATTACAAGTTATAAGCTAGTGTTGTATTAATGACTTAGTGTTACAACTTACGACTTACAACAACACAACTTTACAAGTCTATATTATACATAATTGTAGAATCAAGATCAATACTCAAGTCAAGGGTCAAGTACTCAAGGCAAAAGTGAAGAGAGGACAACTTAGACAATAAGTGAAGATTTAAGAATTTGGAACCTCTTTTTAAATTTGAAATTGTAATTTGTTTGTGTGTAAAACTCTCTCTAGTCTCTCCTCTCTATTTTCTATAAGTCTACAAGTGTGACTCGACTCTTTCTCTTTCTCCTTTTCTCTCCCTCTATCTCCTTTTCTTTTCCCTCTCCCTTTCTTGTTTCTACTAGTCTACTATAAGCGTAAGTGTGTAAGTGTGTGTGAGTGACTGTGTGTGTCTCTCTCCTTCTCCCTCTCCCAGGTCCCATCTCTTTAGCCTCTTTCCTATTATTTTCTTACTTTACTTTACTTTTTACTTTTTAGTTTACTTAATAATTACCTTCTAGTACTAGGCTACTAGCAATCAATACACACACTACCAACATAATGTCTCATTCTCAATATTTCTCTTTGAAACCTAAGTCGAATGACTCCGGTTAGAAGTATGGGCAGTACCATAGTGTCACAGAAAAAACTCACATAGTATATGAGTTATGTGGGTATGTGAGTTCTGGTGGCATTATAAGGCACAAGCAATACCTTGCACATCTACCGAGGTCAAATGCAAAAGCATGTGATAAAATTACTCCAGAAATTCGAAGAGAAATCCTGTAATATATGAAAAAATAGTCAAGAAAGAGATGTAATAGTGCCCTACGTCAGGAAGAATATTTGGAACAAGATGCATATGAAAATATAAACGTAGTTAATGTAAATGAAGCTAATCTCACTCCTTCTACTTCGACAGATCGATCTAGACCACGAGTACAACCAATGGTCTCGAAAAGAGCCCGAGGGCATGGGCCCATGGATAGATAGTATAAACCACACTTCGAGGATGCGATTGACCAAAGGGGTAAAGAAAAAGGGTCACCTCAAATAACTTTAGAGAACCGATATAAACAAAAAGATAAAAAAATCAATATTAAATATATTGCTAAGTGGTTTTATCAAACCGATATTACTTTTAACACCGTTAAATCGAGAAGCTTTAAAGTAATGGTTGAGGCTATAAGTTAATTTAAACCTGGGCTTAAACCTCTTTTATATCATGAAATGAGGGATACATGCTTAAAAACTGAGGTTAAATATACAATCTTTTATAACTGAATATAAAAAATTGTAGAAAACATATAAGTGTACACTAATGACTGATGAATGGATCGATAGATGCGGTCGGTCTCTCATTAACTTTTTGGTAAATTGTCCATATGTGACAATATTCTTAAAGTTTGTGGATGCATTAAGTCATTCACAGATAGAAGAATATTATTTAACTTACTAGATAGTGTAGTTGAAGAAATAGGTGAGGAATATGTTATGTAAATAATTACAAACAATGCAGCCTCATGTATAATGGTCGGTTGTCTTCTTATGGAGAAAAGATGACGTTTATTTTGGACCCCCTGTATAGCCCATTGTGTTGATCTTATGTTAGAAGATATAAGTAGATAATTTATAAATGTGATTGTAATGGCTAGAAGAATCATGATTTTTATGTACAAATACGTCATTCTTCTTAGTTGAATGAGAAAACACATTGGGATTAACTTGCTACATTTAGCAGTCACTTGTTTTGTTACAGTCTTTTTAACACTACAAAGATTATATGCAAAGAAATCAGAACTTAAAAGCTTTGTAGTTTTGGCCGATTTTACAAGTCGGGATTGGTCAAAGAAGGCTGAAGGAAAACAGATTCAACAAACAATCATTTCTCAAAGTTTTTGGACACAAGTGGTAAAGTCGTTAAAAGCAACCAAGCCCTTAGTCACTTTGTTGCGATTGGTAGACCGGGATAAGAAACCTGCAATGGGACACATATATGATGCGATGGAAATGGTGAAAAATAAGATCATGGACCATTTTAACTATAGAGACCGTGATTACAAGTCAATTTTAGATATTATAGATAGAAGATGAGGTAGTCAAATTTCATCTCCACTGCATTCGGCTGATTACATCCTTAACCCAGCCTGTTTATTCACTTCTGCTAATCCACCAGAAGCACTAATTATGCATATAGTTGGATTTATGATGTCTTGAAAATAATGATTTTAGAAAGAGGAGAACAGGATAAGATCTCAACTTTACTGTACTTATACAAAAAAAGTGAGGGGATATTCTCAGAGGATATCGACAATAAAATTACCCAATAAGTACTAGTACTATTATGAATGTCAGTCTTAGTGTCTTACAAATAATTTTTCTATAAAATGTCTTTAACCTACCTAAAATATTTTTCTCAACTGATTAGTAGGCTGCCCATGAAGTGGACCCGAACGGGAAGGATCCAACTCTAAAGAAGTTGGTTATAAAGATTCTTGGACTCATGTGTTCTGTCAGTGGTTGTGAGCGCAATTGGAGCACGTTTGAGGCGATAAGTTTAGACTGTTTAGTAATTGTAAACTTCAATTTTTTTAATGTAAGGCTTAAGCTAAATTAATTACCTAAATAGTTAATACTAAATTCACTTTCTTTATTGTAGATTTATACTAAGAAAAAGAATCGCCTTGAGCAAAAAAAGCTCAACGACTCAATTTTTGTTCAATACAATAAAAAATTGCAAGAACGATTTCAATTTAGGAAAAAAAAACTCGGTTTTTTTAACTCTATTTTCTTAGATGAGTTGAATGCAGATAACGAGTGGCTCGTAGAGACGGAGGACCTAGTATTTACTGGAGATGACCAGACATGGGCACAAGTTAAAGAAACCACATATGGATTGACACCTGACGAAGATAATACCACTCGAAGGCGAAAGATGGGGGGAGTCAGGGGGCAAGTAGTAACCGTCAACCCTTTGAAGAAATCGAGGAGATGGAAGAAAAAAATGATGATAATGATGATCAAGTTGAAGATCATCCACCATCGGATATTGATTAAGTATTAGTACATACAGGTGATGAAAAAACATAAGAACAAGAAAAGAGATGACTTAAATGATGATGATGGTGGTGGTGGTGGTGGTGGTGGACCTGGTAGTGATATGCCACAATGGTAACTAGATCAATGCATGTAATATGTGATTAGATGAATAATAAATAAATAACTTCTTCATTTTTTTTACTAAGTGTGTTGATGTATGATGTGTATGCAGTGTCGAAGGTCGAATATTGATATTTCATATTTGTTAAATGTTAAGTTAACTATGTTATAGACTATAGATTAATTGTTGATGAATGATGATTTAATATTTAATTCATTGTATAATTGGTTTTATTTTACTTGAATTAAATATATTTCAAAGGCTAATGACATATAATAACTTATGCATTTTTTTTTCTTAATTTATCCCTTTACAAAAAAAAAAAAAAAAAGTTTATTAAAAAAAAGTGTGCGACCGCATATGCGATTGTGCGATCACATAAGTGCACGTGCATATGCAATCACACACGATCACATATGCTATTTAACAACATTGGTTATAACTGTCACAGTGATATTGGTGATCCACAATGAATATCGGTAATCCACGCAATGTGTATCAGTGATCCATACAGTGATTATTAATGAACCACGGTACAACATTCATTCATTATACCATTCTTCCATTATAACATTTTTTTCCTTGCAAAAATTCATCAACTATATCATTTTTTCATACCCTCCTCTATTTCACAAACTTTCAACATTCATACTCAGCCAAATTAAAAAAACAACTATAAATGGAACCACCACTCCCTATTTTGTTTTACAAACTATGACCATTGATACCTACTAAAGAAAACAAACATAACATATAAAAGAAATTACATTTGGCTGTAAAAAAAAAAAAAAAACCATTGTTTTCAGCCTAAAGAGTGTATTGAGCTTCAACGAAGATTGTTGTGGTCTCCCCTGAAGAGTGGTGGGAATCTGTATAACTACCAACCGTAAAAAAAAGTATCAACTCCCAGTGTGGTCTCTTCCTTAAAAAAAAAAAGAATAGAAAAAAGACAGAGAAGAGAATAAGGAAAATGCCCAATAGCCTTCCCGCAGTAGGACCTCCATAAGAACCCATCTGAGATCTTATGTGGGTCCCACCGACTCGTCATAAAGCAAATCCAACCTATTCACATGAAAGAGGTTTTAATTTCGTGTCATTGACTAAAATTTAAAGGCATAACTTATCACATATAAACTACACCGTAGGAAACAATTTAGAATTAATGAAAAATATTAATGTTATTATAGATATAGAGAACTTACCTATGAAAACTGAAAACACCATTTTATAGTTCACAATTATCTAATTAAAATAAATGAATCAAATCGGCCAAGGAGTAAGCTTGTTCATAGTTTAATGGGACCCACATTACCCTATTTAAACATACATTTTATCTTCCGAGACAAGCTACCACCGTATGAAAGAGCAGCTAGTAGATGTGCATTTTTTGTTATACAAAAAAACAAAAATTGACCCCATAAAAAATAAAAAATAAAAATAGAGAAGAGAGGTGAAACCCTTGCTTCTGTTATACCTTAATGTCATTGTGTTAAAAAAATTGATCGTAAGATCACGAAGACGCTAACGAAGAGAAGACACAAATATAGGCTTGATCTATAATTTCTCTAGCCCTAATAAGTTTTAAATAGTAGGTGGTCAATCCAAACTGCTTCTTGTGGTAGTCCACTTTGAGCTTTGGATCTACTTCATTTTAGAACTTGTGTCCTAAAATAACATGTTAAAATGAATAAACGGTGTGGATAAAACACATACATATTGGTGGGCTATAGAGTTTTGTCATACATACAACTTACGTTGCCATTGTGTTATGCAATTAGAATCCAAAATTAGAATTAACTGGCATAGGCTCCTACTTTTCATGACATTGCTTAACTATGACCAACCCTAGTAACACCCTAACCATGAGGCCCATCTCTATGCACGCATTGTATATGGTGTCTATCCATTTTGTTAACTCATTTGATGATATAAGCCCAAAAATGAAGTAGATGCAAGTCTCAAGTGGACCACACTATAGGAAACAATAATAAATGAATGTTAAAAGCTTTGTTTAAGTCACTAAAGGTTTTTTTTATTGAGCTTATATTTGTTTTTTCCGTTCATTTGGGTCCATGTGACCTTATCAGCAGGTTGGATGTAAATTAACATTACAATGGACCCTTGAAAATTTTTAATGGTGGGCATTCAATGACCATCGTTTCTCATGGTGTGGTCCACCTGAGATTTTATTTGCTTCCTTATTGGGCTCATGCCATAAAAATGAGTTACCAAAACAAATGGAGAACGTAGATATGGAATGCACGCAACAATGTGGGGGACCACCCGCATTGCTAGTTTCAGGTCTCAGTTAAGTCTCATCCCACTTTTCAAGCTTACAAGTCAGAACCAAGCTATTACTTAGCACACAAATCAGGCCAATGGGTCAGCTCATAGGCGCTACATGTGGAACATTGCTTGATTTTGCAACACTATGCTATTTTCATTCATCTGTGCCCGCCCCAAAGAGTGGACTAACCTGGTTTATGGGCAAGGACATGACCACAATAGATCCTTACCTCATCAATTGCACAAATTCGAGTAGTTGGTCCTATGGATTAAATGGCATCATCAACCAAGAGTGCTTCCCTGGGATTATAAGCAATCCATTATATGTTTCAGTGTGGTGATTTGACTTATTCTGTTTTCAACTGGATCTTGATTGTCTGTTTTCATAGTGATGGTGTGATTTTTGCAACATGGCCGGCCCTAATCGTATGAGCTATTGAACTATCCTTATTAATGAGTGATTATTAAACGAGTGAGCATACTACATATCATTTAAAAGTTTTAGCAGGTCATATTTCAAGTGCCTATTTGAACGTGAGCAAAGTCGCATCAGGCATGAGCTGTACAAATCCAATTATACTAGCATAGGCATATTGAAACTAGCTATTCTATTTTTTATTTGTTAAACACCTTACAATGCCCAGACCAAGGTAGCCCGAATAGTGAGGCCAAGGCTTGACCCCTAAACCTGGCTTAAGGGCCAAGTTCGTACTTAAAATATAAGCCCAAACTAGTAACAAATAGCCTAGCCAAAGTCACTGGCCTACCTAATCATCAAGTGGGCCACTGTTCGTATAGCCAAAAGGGATGGGTTAAAGACACTTGTGAACTTATAATTATCATTCCATGTACATACATGTTTCAAAGGGTAATCTTGAATCTATGTCATGTTCAATGACTAGGTCCATTTATATGATGGGAACCATCATGGATGAGGGACATATTCAATAATTTTATTTTTATTTTTCAACTATTTTAAATATTTGATCACTTCAAGTTTTTGAAGGCCATTCGACACCTGTGAACTTACTGTTATCATTCATGTATATATATAATTTGAAGGGTACTCTTGAATTTATAGTCGTGTTTTGTGACCAAGTCCATTTATATAATGGAAATCATCATGAATGGATGACATATTCAATAATTTAATTAATTAATCTATTTTAAGGTTTTTATCACTTAAATCTTTTGCAGGTCTCCCATGGCCAATATCTTTTTAGCCCCATTGGGGCCACGGTCAAGGCTTTTAGGACTAGGGACAACCTCAACATTGCTATAGTGGCAATGGGCCAGGAATGTCCAACAGGTGCCTAAACCCAATTTGGTATGGGTCAGACATAGGTGTAACTAAATGAGTGTGGATATGGATTTTGGTATTAACTCAAAGCATATTAATAATTAAGCTAAGTATGGTATGCCCCACCATATTGGAACCAAGCCAAAACCCAATTACAGCATATATTATTACTACTACTATTATGTATATGCATATACACATATGCACGCGTGTGCACATATGCACACATGCTACTCTAATTGATCAATAGTTAGTGAGAATAATGAGCATCTTTTATTTCACAAAACTATTTTTTAAAATAATAACCTCATCTACAGCATTGTAAGATAAGTTAATTCTACAACACTTTACATTTGGGACCCACCATGGTGTGTTTAGTATGCATGTCATTCAATTTGTTCTATAGGGTTGACCATTATGAAAGTAGGCCCTAAATAAATTCAACTATCATATGTGTCACAGAGTGAATTTAGGGTTTTGTGTGATTGTCCATTAATTTCTATGGTGCGACTCACCTGATTATTGAATTAGCCTGTTTTTTTAAGGCACTCCATCACCGTAGTGAGACTTACTTGATGTGTGAATTGGAGGGTGGCATATACACATGACAGTGACCTCACATATACAACATTTGAAAGAGAAGATTAGAGCATGGAATAAAAAACTGCAATGCTCTTGCAAAGAGTAATAGTGAAGGACTAATTACTAATATACACGCCGATTTATAACGATGGAGATAAATATAAGCATAGATGACTTTTTTTGCATGTCAAATTACAAATGAATACAACACGCTCTAATAGGTACAAGTATGGGTACTCATTTCCAAGCTTGGCATGGGCATGAATATATAGGTGTGGTGCCCATTGGTATATATGAATATGGGTACCCTTGTATGTGATATAAACTCGGCCCATTACTAGCCCCAAACTAGCCCTAGTCAAGTCGATTACTAGCCCCATGAGTATGGATGGACTATAGCAAGTGTAGCAGCATAATGTGGATGGTTGCATATGTAATGTTTGTGACACGTGCACATGTGAGGTGATTAAATTTAAATGGCCACACATGTGGCATGTTTGTGGTATGAGATATATGTATAAGCGCATTAAACTACGAATAAGATGTCATTGTTGTTATTTAGGCTTTTTACAAAGACATGCAATGCTTACTAACAATCATGCTTTTTAGACATGTTGTCTTTTATTTTAATAGTATATAACATATATAAATTATAAATAGATGGGAAGACCATAATAGATATACCCTCTACGATTTTGATTCCTCATAAATAGATCAAGTTATGACTTACGAGGAATAGAGGCCCTTGGCATGTCCCCACCCACACTAAGGCATCCAGTGTGTAAGAAAAATAACAGAGAGGAAAAGTGAAGAGAAGAAGAATTGAGAATTGTTTCCCTCCTACTCCCTTCATCATACATCCATACATGTTGAGCTTATTCATTAGGCAACTCTTGATTGATCAGACTTAATCTTATCTTGGGTTTGATAGTGGATCTCTTCTCTTTTTTTCTTTTCTTTTAGATTGAAAGAGGCTTTATGTGTTGGATGAAGTCATCAGATAATTGTAGTGATTAGATGACACAAATATGAAGTAAAATCTTGACAATTTGTTTGTGTTTGTTTTAAAACTTGATATATTTAAATGACTAATTAGGATTTTAAAAATCTAACATTTTAAATGAATATATACATGTGTGTGTTGTGGTGGGGCGATTGCTAACATCCAATGTCCCCAAAACTTTAAAATGAGACATGGGACAACATGTCATTGATTCATTCATTCATGCACAAGAAAATCATGGTGCAAAAACTACGGTAATAAGATGATTATAAATATCAATCAATTATATGAAAAATAGATAGACAAGATTGAATGAAGAGAAAAAAATAGGTTTAATCATTATTTTAAAACATTTATTAAAAAGACCATGCCTTTGTAATGCTTATGATTCTAAAGTAGTACTTACGCTTGGAGATATTGGTTCGTGACCCGTAAACTCTGTGTCTGTGCCTGTGTCAGCGTGTGTGTGTGTGTGTGTTTTTTTTTTAATACATTGTGAACATCCAATATCTCAAAAACTTTTAAATGAGACATGGGACGACATGTCACTATTTCAAACCATTCATTCATTTATCTATGAGTAAATCATGGTGTAAAAACTACACTAATAAGATAATCATAAACATCAATTAATTGTATGATAAATAGATAGGTAAGATTAAACGAAGAGAGAAAATATGTCCGATCATTATTTTGAAACATCTATTAAAGAAACCACATTGTTGTAATGCTTATGATTCTACAATAGTACTTACACTTGGAGATTTTGGTTCATGGCCTGTAAACAATCGGTGAGTGTAAGGAAATGTCATAGTTTAGAAGGGTTATATATAAACATTCAATCAATGAAATTCTTGCACCATGGTTTGCTTAGTTGATAAACCGCACTATTAAGTAAATCATTTCGGTTGATAATTGGGCCAACAATATAATGATCTAAGCGATTGATGCGATGCAACCCTGTTGATGGCTTATGCATAAAAAATCTTTTATAATAAAAGATCATACACACAGAATCCTTGGGTCTTTCTTTTTTGTTAAATAAGAATTAAGAATTCCTTGACATCTTTTGCACTAGTAGCACCAACTAATGCTCCAACATTACTTGAGTTTGTGTTTAACCATATAACAATTAAATGTTATATATTTATTGGTTGAATAGTAATCATTTGTTATGGCTTCATTACTTCCTTAGCGTTTTTTTTTTTTTTTTTTTTGTCGTCAAATTGCACACACACAAGGTGAAGTTAGTCTTTACTCGTGCAACATTGAATATCATGGGTTGTTTAGTAGCAAAAGCCTAACCTTTAATGAACTAGTCCCACGTAATCATCTTGTTTATAGTGCATATACTACCTTAACGCATATAAACTAAAAAAGTAATGAAAAAATGCCTACCTTTTTGCTTTTTGCAAGGTCTTTTGTTATATTTATTGTATCATTTTTTTGTATTACCCTGTGGACACTGAAAATCGACGTTCACTCTAATTTATATGTTATGTTTTAGTGGAGGGGGTGATTAGGCTGATTTGTAAATGTTGGAGTCGCCACTAGCCAATTAATATCAAAATCCTGTAGTTAGTTAGAACCTGCGGAATATGTAAGGTTGGAGAAATCCGAAGACTCTCCTACCTTATATTAACTCCTGGTCTGTGATCTAAAATTCCGGGTAAGGGACCTCAGTTATAAAGAGGGAAGGGGTTAGACACCCTCTCTGCTCGTACAAATATACGGTCTCATTTGATGTGGTAAAATAATCTCAATGGATGATGGATGCTGTGGTCGATATGAGACTAGACACACACGTAGATTTCTGATGTAGCAAGATCCGGGATTTCGGCAAGCCACAGAGCATACGTCCAACGACATGTCTAGAAGACTGATGTGATAATGCTTATACCGAAAGGTGAAGAAAACGGACTACATTGCTAAGAATTTCTGATGTGACTGGATCTGATGTACGATAAGTCATAAAACATACATTCACTAGATATTTGGAGAAAAAGGGGGGTTGAGAAGGAAATAAATGTCATGATGAATGCTTGTATGCTACAAATTTCTGATGTGACCGGATCTTTGGCTTGATCTTGAGTAGGCTAAGAAATGACTGAGTCATTATCAATCCGGGCTATACTTGGAGATTGGGATGGTTGGGAAGGTAGACAATAAGCTAAGGGAATATCTGAAAAATCTGAACTTGGAGGCTCAGGAGCTCCTCCTCACCCTCGCTCTCTTCTTCCCTCTCTCCCTCTCTCTCTCACTTAGCTTTGGAAAGTGTAAGTGTGTTCTTCTTCTTGAGTGTATGGAAATGAGAAGAGGAGAGGGCTATTTATAGCCTTCTCTAATGGCCCTATGGTAAATAGGGGTAGGTAAGGGTTAAAATGATGAAATTGGGGCTTGTGATTGGCTAAGGAGAGAGGAGCGCCACACGACGCGCTCCCATTGGCTCTTGAGGCTGGTAAAATGGTGAATAGTGAACCCTAGAAGGGTAAATTCAGGGGAAAGTTGACTTTCGTGCTAAAAGACAGCTGTTGCTCGGAAGACACACGCGTCCAACGAGCGGCGTTAATCGGACTACTGCCGGCAGTAGTCCAACTACCACTCGGGCTGGGTTTGGTCTGAAACTCATGTAGTTGGCTCCGCACATGTTTTATGAGAGGAAACGGTAGTTTGACTACCGCCAGCGGTAGTCAAACTACCACTTTGGATATAGTTTCTCTCAAAATTTGACCGATGGGTCCCTTTTTGGGTCCTGAGAGCGAAACAAAGTCCATTTTGGATATTTAGTTTGAAAATGGCTTAAAATTGGCTCGATTGTGACCGAAAAATGGACCGAGAAATAGGTTGATTGTGGGTAAAGGTTTGAGTATGCTTTGGCTTGAATGATGGCTTGTGATGGCTCAGGTTTGGATCACGGTTCCCGGATTGTCCTAACTTTCTCAAGATATTAGCCTGGGTGGGTGTTTATACACCCATATGCCACATGTACTAGCATACCATGCATATAACTATCCTTGATCAAGAACCATAAAAATTTCATACTAGATCTTTAAGTATTCTGCAGGAATCACATTTATCATTCGTGTCGAATTGTACATATGAAACACCTGCAGTTAGTACCACCATATTTTTTCAATCACCCCACGTGCTCCACGAGTCATTATACATCTTTAAGCACCACATGTGTGAGGCATATGCTACCACGTACTTTCAAGTATCTCACATTTGAGACGAGCAAAACAATTTCTCCCTGCTTTATTGCTCCACGAGAATAATTAGTCCAAGTAACACGACATACATAAATAAGACCTACATATATTGTTGAAGAGTAAACTTTCATTACCACTAAATGAGCTATTACAAACTGAATTTAGCTATCGTTTGAAAATGAAATATTGAGTGGGAACAACTTATATCGTACTAATTGAAAAATAATAAGTTTTAAGACTTTTATAGAGAAACTCTCATGATTACTATATGAAGAAACTACAATTATATGTAGGAACACCGACTTTGTAAATATTTGTTATCAATTACATCAACCATGCCACTTATTATTAATATAAAAAAAAAAGACATTTTAAAACTTCATAAATTTTAAAAACTTTAATATAGGGCTTGTTTGTTTCACTAACTGTCATGATAATTGAAATGAAAAGTGTTATCATTATGATTTTACCACATTTAAGTTAAATATAAAAATTGTAGGCAAATGCAAATTAAGTAATAAATTTTGTAATCATTGCATTTTTTCACTACATTGAATTGAATTTTTACAATTCAAATAATGACATTAATTGTTGGGGGCCTTGCACAAAATCTTAGGATCTAGCCTCCCAAACAAACCCGAATTATGGGATAATAATGCAATGAAAACAATCAAAGCAACAATCACACACCACACAAGAGATTTTTACGTGAAAAACCCTCAAAGAGGTAAAAATCACGGGACCTCGTCTAGATCAACAATCCACTATGAAGTAGAACATTACAACTTTCTTCACTCACGCAGGAGCGGATAAACAGTAAGAGAATAAAAGAAAACTGAGAGATCTCACCGATCACGAGGACGTATAAGCGCTGAGACGACGACTCCCTTCCACAGGCTTCCTCTCTCTCTTTTCTCTCTCTCTCACACCCTAAACCCTTTACCAAACCCTTGCAAAGCCTTTAAGAAACATTCTTGTGATTTTTCTCATACCCTAGAAAAACTCTGGAGACCCTTTTTATAGTTTTAGAAAACTCCTTTCCACATCCCTGTTGCGAAAGGACTCAAATCCGCAGTTTCGTGCAAAACGCAGAACAAATTGCGTAACCTATGACTAGTCGTAGCTCTCCTACGACTAATCGTAGCTCTCCTACGACTGGTCGTAGACCACTCACGACTAGTTGTAGCTCTCCCATGACTAGTTATAGACCCAGGAAAAAATTAGCACAACTCGCTGGACTTTGAGTCATGCTATGGCTCGAACCTACGACCGGTCGAGTGCCTCCCACGACCGCGACCGGTCGAGCAATGCGGTGAATTACTCCGATTTTTTACCCGTTACTCCATCTCTCCTCTGATTTGAGAAGAAAAATCCCATCAAATCTCTCCCTTTCTGACTCAGGAGGGATTCACCTTCTTCAAGCCAGCTAAGTTTTTACAAACCTCAAACTTGCCCTCGAGCAAAGCCTTGGTCATCATGTCTGACCCATTATCGTCCGTGTGGACTTTCTCAAGCTGTAACACCTTCTGTTCCAAAGTATCCCTGATCCAGTGATACCGAATCTCTATGTGCTTCGACTTGGAATGCTGACTTGGATTCTTGCTCAAGTGTATAGCACTCTGACTATCGCAATAGACCACGTGCTCCTCTTGCTTCAGGCTAAGTTCCTGTAGAAACCTCTTTATCCAAAGCATCTCTTTACATGCCTCTATGACTGCAATGTACTCGGCCTCTGTCGTCGACAATGCTATGACTTTCTGTAGCTTGCTCTGCCAAGAAACTGCTCCCCCTACAAATGTAAACATGAACCCCAATGTAGACTTCTTGGAGTCTATGTCGCCTGCCATATCTGCATCTATGTATCCCTCTAGCACAGGTTTACCGTCACCATAGCATAGGCTCAACCTGGATGAGCCTCTTAGATACCGCAGTATCCACTTCACCGCTGCCTAATGTTCTTTGTCAGGATTGACAAGATACCGGCTGACAACACCAACCGCATATGCTATGTCTGGGCGTGTACACACCATAACATACATCAAACTTCGTACAGCTGACGCGTAGGGTATCTTCTGCATCTCTTCCACCTCTACCTTTGTCTTGGGACACTGTCGGTCGCTCAATCTGAAGTGATCATCCAGTGGAGTACTGATCGGCTTTGCTGCATTCATATTGAATCGCTCTAAGACTTTCTTAATATACCTCTCTTGTGACAGCCAAAGCTTCCTACTACTTCTGTCATGGGTTATCTCCATTCATAGGATCTGTTTAGCCGGGCACAAGTCTTTCATCACAAAAGACTTGCCCAACTCCTGTTTCAGCCTATCGATCTTCTTGATGTCTTTTCCCATGATGAGCATGTCATCAACGTATAAGAGCATAACTAAAAAATCACCATCTGAGAACTTGCGCGTGAACACACAGTGGTCCGACTCCGTTCTGTCATACCATGCTGTAACATGAACGAATCGAATTTCTTGTATCATTGCCGTGGAGCTTGTTTCAGCCCATACAAGCTCTTCCTCAGCCTACACACCATATGCTCCTTGCCCTTGACTTCGAACCCCTCTGGTTGGTGCATGTAGATCTCTTCTTCCAGGTCACCATGGAGAAAAACAGTTTTAACGTGTAACAGCTCTATCTTCAGATCCATACTAGCCGCCAACCCAAGCAACACCCGTATGGATGTCATCTTCACCACTGGTGAGAATATCTCCTCGAAGTCTATGCCTTTCCTCTGACCGAACCCTTTTACCACAAGTCTGGCCTTGAACCTCGTCTGTGAATTCTTCTGCTCAACCTTCTTTCTAAACACCCACTTGTTGCTCAGAGCTTTCTTGCCCTTAGGTATTTCACCATGTCACAGGTGTGGTTCTTATGCAAGGATTTCATCTCTTCTTGCATAGCTTTCAACCACTCATCCTTATGCTTATCGGCTAGGGCCTCAGAATAATCTTTTGTCTCTCCCCCATCAGTCATCATAATGTACTCATGCGGCGAGTACCTCTTGGACGGTTGTCTGTCCCTAGATGACCTCCTCACCTGTGGCTCAATAAGTGGATCAAGTGGGGGCTGCTCCCCCAGTCCATCTTCTGAAGGAACCCCCTCATCCTCTACACCTCGCTGTACTCCCCCGTCATCAGGCACCACGGGAGGAATAAACGGATCTATGTCCTCTAGCTTACTTAAACTAGGCTGGTTCTTCTCTGGCTTACCAATGTCTTCAATACACTGATTTTCAAAGAAAATTACATCTCTGCTCCTGACAAGCTTCTTCTCGGTCGGATCCCACAATCTGTAACCGAACTTTTCATCACCGTACCCTAGGAACACACACTATCTGATCTTTATATCGAGCTTGGACCTCTCGTCCTTCGGTACGTGAACGGATGCCCTGCATCCAAACACCCTGAGATGATTGTACGATGGATCCTGTCCAGTCCACACCTTTTTAGGTACTTCTCCATTCAATGGGGCTGATGGAGACCTGTTTATCAGATACACTGCCATGTGCATTGCTTCTCCCCAGAACATCTTGGGCAACTTCGGATGAGATAACATGCATCTGATTCTCTCAACAATGGTGCGATTCATTCGCTCAGCTACACCATTATGTTGGGGGGTCTTGGGAACCGTCGGTTCATGCCGTATACCCAGGGACTTGCAGTACTCATGAAAGTCGCCGATGTATTCACCACCATTATCAGTGCGAATGCACTTCAATGATCTACCTGTCTCTCTCTCGACCATAGCATGAAACAACTTAAACACACCAAAGACTTCGTCCTTAGATTTCAAAGTATAAGCCCAAACCCTCCTAAATGCATCATCTATAAAAGTAACAAAATACAATGCCCCGCCCAAGGTTTTTGTCCTCATAGGACTACAAATATCAGAATAAATCAAATCTAATGCATACACTTTATTAACATGAGAAACAGATTTAATGAATGAAACTCTATACTGTTTCCCTGATAAACAATCAAGACAGGTTTTGAGAAGTATAGTTGTCACGTTTGGAAGGAGCCGCTTCCTTGCTAGTAGCTGAAGCCCTTTTTCACTCATATAGCCTAGACGCCTGTGCCACATGTCAATAGCTCAATCTTCCGCTGCTTTCAATCCACCCTTACATACACTGACACTTACCTTGTACAAGGTGCAACACTTCTTTCCTTTGACTGCGATCAACGAACCCTTGATGAGCTTCCAGCGCCCACCAGCAAACCGGCTTTCATAGCCATCATCAACCAACCTTCCCGTCGACATCAAGTTGATGTGAAGGTCTGGGATATGCCTCACATCCCTGAGAACCAATGTGCAGCACACATCGGTCTTCACATAATATCACCAACTCTCACGATCTTCGATACGACATAATTTTTCATCTTCACCGTCTCATAGTCACCTGACTTATAGCTTGTGAATAAATCCGTACGTGGAGTCGCATGAAAAGAAGCTCTTGAGTCAATCACCCAGTCGGTATCCTGACACGTAGCCGTGAGACATACACGTGATCTGTGGAAATAATAATAACAATGTCGCTATCTGAAGTGACCGCAGTAGAATCAGATTCATCTTCCTTCTCCTTTCCTTTTCCTTTCTTGTCGTTTTTAGCCTTATGACATTCATGCTTATAGTGACCCTTCTTGCTACAATTTCAGCATTTAACATCTTTTCTGTTACTCGACTTACCTCTCGATTTATCTCGGGCCTTCCCGCCCTTCCTGTTCTTTCCTCTCCCCCGTTCCTGTGTCACAATTGCCTCTTGCTGAGTAGACCCCTGAGACTTTCTCCCTGTCTCTTCATTGAAGAGACAGCTAGTAACCTATTCTATGGATATCTTTCCGTCTGGCGCGGAGTTACTTAGAGACACCATCAATGTCTCATAACTGTCAGGCAATGAACTAAGCAATAGTAAAGCCTGTAATTCATCATCTAAGACCATCTTCATAGAGGAGAGTTAGTTCACTATATTGCTGACCTCATTCATGTGCTTGGCCACAGAACCACCATCCTTGAACTTGAGATTCACAAGTTGCCTTATCAAATTTTTTTAATTACCGGCTGTCTTCCTCTCGTACAGCTCTTGTAGTTTCAGTCATACGCTAGCGGCTGAGGTTTCCGTAGACACATGGTGGAACATAGAATCATCCAGTCATTGTCTAATAAACCCCACCGCCTTCCGGTCCAACTTCTTCCAATCATCATCGGACATATCCTTAGATTTTGCTGATATGCCTAAAATTGGATAATATAGATCCTTGCAGTAAAGCAAGTCCTCCATCTTAGCCTTCTATATGGTCCAGTTAGAATCATTGAGGCTAATCATCCTTAATGAACCACTTTCCATAATTCCAAACCGATCCTACCCGTTCAATGAACTTAGCGCTCTGATACCACTTTGTTGGGGGCCTTGCACAAAACCTTAGGATTTAGCCTCTCGAACAAACCAAAATTATGGGATAATAATGCAGTGAAAATAATCAAAACAACAATCACACACCACATAAGAGATTTTTACGTGAAAAACTCTCAAAGAGGTAAAAACCACGGGACCTCGTCCAGATCAACAATCTACTATGAAGTAGAACGTTACAACCTTCTTCACTCACGTAGGAGCAGATAAATAGTAAGAGAATAAAAGAAAACTGATATCTCACCGATCACGAGGACGTAGAAGCGCTGAGACGACGACTCCCTTCCATAAGCTTCCTCTCTCTCTTTTTTCTCTCTCTCATACCCTAAACCCTTTAGCAAATCATTGCAAAGCCTTTAGGAAACCTTCTTGTGATTTTTCTCATACCCTAGAAAAATCCTAGAGACCCTTTTTATAATTTTAGGAAACTCCTTTCCGCATCCCTGTTGCGAAAGGACTCAAATCCGCAGTTTCGTGCAAAATTGAGGAACAAACTGCGTAACTTACGACTAGTCGTAGCTCTCCTACGACTGGTCGTAGACCACTCACGACTAGTCGTACCTCTCCCACGACTAGTTCTAGACCCTGAAAAAAAACAGCGCAACTCCCTGAACTTTGAGTCGTGCTAGGGATCGAACGTACGACAAATCGAGCGCCTCACACGACCAGTCGTGGCTGTCCCAAGACCGGTCGAGCAACGCGGTGAATTACTCTGATTTTTCACTCGTTGCTCCATCTCTCCTTTGATCTGAGGAGAAAAATCTCATCATTAATGTATTTTAATAATGACCTAACATTAATGTAAAAATGCTATTATTATGATTTTATTAATAATAAACTAAACATGGGAATTAATAGTCAAATATAGATGTTGTCATGAGAAAAATAATTTATAATTGCTGCACATTTCGATTGCATGTTAGGTTTAATGAATCTTCTTCATAGAAGGATTTAATGATAAATTAGAACATGCATTTAGATTTTGTGGAAAAGATGGAATGAAATTATGCCATTTCTCCCATTTAATGATGTTGGAATTTTCATTTGTTTGATATTTTAATGCATATTTAGTGACAAGAAAGGAAATGATTGTATATGATAAGATATACACGCACCATTAGATATGTGGCCCCCATACAAATGTGTGTTGAATCCACCATGCCCATCAGCCATGGAAGATCACAATATTCAGTAAAAACGAAAATTATGCGTATCCAAAACTCATATGGTTCATTCCACGTGATATAAAAAAAGAAAAAGAAAATGCCTAGTTGACATATTCCTTTAACCAATGATGAACTATATGTGCCATCTAAGCTGTTCATAGGATTAGACATACTTAATATTAATTATCATCTTGATAAAAGATTCTGATTTAGTTAAAGTATTGGATATGCTCACAGTTAGTTTCATTGAAAAATTGGAAGATATCCAAACATTGTGAATGATCGCATCCAAGAAAATTCTGAAAATTTCTTCCTCAGGCAAGTATTAAAGCAATTTCTTTGACTTTCAATCCTTTTAATATTGCATTTGCTTGTCGCATGTTTAGCCTAATCAAACACACCCTTACCCGCCTTACCAAGATCTATTCATGTATTAACATTGCTTTTGCTGCATGCTTTGCTCCATTTCGTATTTGAATGTTTTATTGAAGTAGGAGCACGACTTAATCAGTGGAAGCCCAAACGATGAGTTGATCTCAATGTAATTATTTTCAATATTTAAGAGTTTTTTGGATGTTGAAAATTTTCATAATTATTATAAAAAAGAAATATAATGTCGGCGTACAAGAGTGCCAAGACTAACTAAAATAAGATCAATCGCATTTTTACGCGTCTAGCAAACACGTCTTCAGGAATTTCCCGTGTGGGATAATTTTGCCACGTGTACTATTGATTGTGGGGTCCCAGACATCGATGAGTTGGAGAATAAGGGTGGTCCACCCGCACGAACTGAAAAAGCAACGCGGGGTCCATTTGCTCACTCGAGCGTTGTATTAGATTGATCTCGTGCAACTCTTCCCGGATCTTTTATTAGACACGTGGCCTTTTTTGCACGTGAGGTTGACTTTGTTTAGCACGTGTGGAGGGAAGAAGATCTTGGCTATGTCGCGGCTAATCGTGAACACGGATGGCGCTGTATTGTAATCACAGGCGCCAGTGTCGCACGTGCATGAGATCTAGGCAGTTTGTTGGGCCGATCAATTTTACGCAGCGGTCTAGAAAAAGTAGGGCAGCATAGCATGTTGATCGCTGGACCACACGTATATGGCCTCCTCTGGTCAGGCCTTTTGTAACATGTTTTTTTGTCCGTTCAAGGCAGAATGGGCTTGATTTTTGGGCGATGAATATAGAAAGTGGGCTCCATCATATGAACGGCTTAGATCTCACGCACATGCTACTTTGACGCTCGTGGGAATAGGGTCTGTGCTGCGAAAGCCTACACTCGCGAGTTGCGATCACCATTATCGAAAGGCTTTAGGGCTGTAAACGGTTCTCAGACGTGCTTCCAGGCCTCTTACCCTGCGGATTAGAGAGACAGAGAGAGAGAGAGAGGGCGGGAAGAGGCGGCCAGTAGCCCACAGGGCTCCTATCTATTCATCTCCCGTGACCGTTCCCTGTGACTGCGTTGAGAGAGATAGAGAGAGGCGGACGGAATTTTCGTCTTCCACTGCCGGAATTTTGCTGCCCAACGCCGTCGAATCGGACTCCAACCCCTACTTCATCGTTTGTCTGTGAAGAGAAGACTAGAAAGGGGACGTGGGATTCCTTCCTTCGCTCCAGACGTCGCTCTCCGCTACTGTTGTTATTATTCCCTCGCGATTCTTCACCTCTTTTTTTTTCCTTGTTTCTTTTTTATTAAAGGAAAAGCCCTATTATTCCGTCGAATATCTTTTAGCTGTTGATCAGGAATCGTACAAAAGTCGTCGTTCCCATCCCTCCCTTCCTCTCTTCATCGTTTAACTTCTTTCCTTTTTTATCGGCTTATGCAGGGAGAATTAAAGGGCTGGGGTTTTTGGTTGTTCCGAGAAAGAAAAAATACAGATGCCTATGGACGAGGGCGTGTTGGACGACATCATACGTCGGCTTCTAGATGCAAAGAACAGCAGGACCCCAAAACAGGTGCAGCTTACAGACGCAGAAATACGTCAGCTCTGCTTAACATCCAAGGAGATATTCATCAGCCAGCCCAATCTCTTAGAGCTGGAAGCTCCCATTAAGATTTGTGGTAATTTCCATGTTTTGATGATGATCACATTACATTCTTTTAATTTGCCCTTTTATTGCTTTGACACGTTCCTTATTCTCTTCTCTTTTGATCACATTCATTTCTGAGGGATGATTGATGCTGCTTCCGCTCAGTATTTTTGTTAACCCTTTGCTATTATTCAAGACAAAGATGCAGTCATTCTCAAGCATTTGCTAAGACAGCCTTTTGTTAATATTCAATACAGATGCAGCTATTCTCAAGCATTCTTTATATACTTTTATCTTGATGGTGAACTCAGGCATTGCTATGAAGCCACCATCCAAAAGCTTGATTTAATTCTTTTCTTGATTTTTTTATTAACTCAACTATTTGGAGCCAGCTAATGAAGTTCTTTTCTTTCTTTCCTTCCTTTCCCCCCCTTCCTTCCTTCCTTCCTTCCTTTCTTTCTTCCTAATAATGTTTCAACTGATTACTTAAAAAAATTGAGTGATTCATCATTTATGTAAATGACTTGTTCTAGTGATCGACTAATTTTCACATCAATTCTTGTTGAGTTTTTGTGTACCCATTGTTGAATCGTAGGAACAAAGTTGTTCTGTAAGGATGTCAACTGTTGTATCCTTTTTTTTTTTTCTTTTTTCTTTTTTGTGTCTGGACTGCATCCTCCATGTTTCTATATTTCCTTCAATTGTGTAGATCAGGCACATCAAGCAATGCAATCTTTTTCCTACATGTCACCATGTTGGCCATATGCTTGACAAACTTTATCGTTCCACAAAAAACCAACTAATTAATCTTAAATCTAAGAGGGAACACCCATCCATCTCCATCCATCCGAGGAGATAACTTGCATATTAGCTGCAATCTGTAAAGTGGTGATGAAAACTGGGGATGACAAGGACAGTTGTTTGTGGATGGAAGCCATCTCTATTGGAGTTCTTGAACTAAATTTCACAACAAATAATTGCCAACCTAAGGGCTGGATGTGGATGGACCTATTAGTGTTGTATACTAGCACTGAAAATGTTTTTTTTTTTTCTTTCCTTTTCAGATTCCGTAGTCTCTTAATTTTCCAACAAAGCTTGATAGTGAATTGGACTTTCCAAATGTCATTACTCATTAGATGGGTTATGATGTTGATGGGCTTCCATGTAGATTATTGCATGCTTTAAAGGAGAGACAGGATTTTTGTGTTCTTTATATATCCATCAAGGTTGGTAGTTCTTTGTGCTTTTTTTGTGTTGACTGGGTGATGCGGATGCCTCATTCAATAGGGGACTTCTTTAGCATGTGGCATTTTGGTGGAAGAGTAAGGAAAAAGAGAATACTAAGGCATCACACTCTTTTAGCAGCAATTTGGAAAAATTGTAACAACAGCACATTTTGGAATAGGTCTAGCTCCCTAGAGGAGGTCTTCATGAAGGCTAAGTGGCTAGTGGTTGAGACATTGAGTAGAGTTGGGTTCAGGCTACTAATAGCTTTGTGAATGTGACTATTGAGTCCCGTTAGGAATGTTTGGGGGAGAATTCTTTTTGTTGACTGAATGATTGCTCATCATTGGTCTTGCACAAAAAAATATTTTCTGTTTTGGAATAACATGGTGGTTACCATTCAAAAAAAAAAAAAAAAAAAAAAACCCCTCTTGGGGGATAAACAAAACAAGCTCTCTTGCTAAGGAATGTTTTTCTAGGTTGCTTCATTGATCATGATTGAGAACCCTCTAATAAAACTAGCTTTCTTGTTTTCTGTGAGTTCTCATCTGACCAACTTCTTTTCTTTATTTTGCCTGTTTATAATTTTTTGATGAGAAATAACAATAATTAATTGGCAAGGAGAAAGGAAGAGGTGGTGATGAGGAATCATTGTACAATTACAAAAGGCTAAGCTGCCCCCGATAAAAATCCAAAACAATGCAACTAAAAGATTCAGTAGATTTGGCCCACCAAATCACATTAAATGTCGCTCTTCTGAACACATATTGGGCTACTTGAAGTCTTGAACAGTCATGCTAGACCATCTGATAGGCCCTTTTTGTGAATTTTGGACTAACTACGAGGTTGTGCCAGACTCTAAAGGGCTGCATATCAACTATTACAATCTTTTAGGTCCTGTTCGGTTACACCCTAATAAGTAGCTTTTTTTTGTGTGTGTGTGTGTGTTGACAGCAACAAATCAGCTACTTATATTTGAAAAATTAGCCTGGTAAGCTCATCATTAAAAGTTGCTTATTAATTTAACTTACAAATAGCTATAACCCCCCCCCCCCCCCCCCCCCCCCCAAAAAAAAAAAAAAAAAAAGGACCTTTTAGAAAAAGCCAAAAATATTTGCCTTTTGGCTTTTGGGAAAAGTTGCTGGAGGGAAGGCTCTTCTCTCTCTAACAAGTGCACCACTCCTCCATTCCAACTAGGTGCTTATCTTCCATCTGATTAGGTGTGCCCCTCCACTCTCTCTCTCTCTCTCTCACCCTCTTTGCTCCCTCGTCCCTCCCTCCCTCCCTCTGTTTCATGGTGTATTTTTTATATTTTTTTAGTTAGGGTTAGGGTTTGGGCTTTTCATGTGGGTTGTAGGGAGAGAGGAGAGCGATAGATGGTGCAGCAGCTGGCTGGCAGAGTTGGAAGCCACTGTTGGCAGATGTTGCCGCAGCTGGGAGGTTGAGAATGAGAAGGAAAGATTGATAGGTTTAGATTGTAATTTAGGTTGATTTGGTTGTATAGATAAAATTGGTTTCTTTGTGTTGTAAGTAATATTTGATGGTTTTGGAGTCGTGGGATTTTTCTTTTCGATTCCCCTTGACAACTTGTCGTAGTTTGATTTCTGCTCCCCACCTGTATGCTTGGCCATGACTGTTAAGATAGAGGCCATCCATTTGGCGGACCTTGGTATTGATCTCCTAAGGTGCAAAAATTGCATGGTTTTTCTACATTCTATGCTCCATGGGAGTCTCCACTATGGACGTTTTCCTTTCTTTTTCTTTTTTCCTTTTTTCTTTCTGAAATTCTTATTGACCACTTGTTTTAGAAGTCACATGTAGGTTGCTGCTCCACCTACAATGGTGTATGTACAAATGATGGTAGTGCTATGGTTTGAGGCCTTTGCGCTCAAGTCTCAGTGCTTAGATAAGCACACGTTCAAACAAGTTTTCCATGTTGCGTAGATTAACTTGTGCTATGTTTTGGATTGTGGATAATGTTAGTATTTTCCATGTTTTTAGTTTTGAGATTGGCTTGGGTTGTTTCATTTCTTTGTTAATGCCCTTTGGTCATATGTAGGCTATCTGCAACCAATAAGAAATAAGAAATGGAATAACAGATGCCAAAGTTTAGGTTTTTCGAACTAGCGAAGTCACCACAATGTGTGGTGCACAATTTCATAAGGTGTCATGTTCGATAAGATCCAATATTAGAGATGTACTGGAGGGGGGATATGGTGGTACCGGATGATGACGATGGAGGTGCCGATCCATCCACTTTAAATGTGGATGCAAGTCAACAACAATGGCGGGAGATGTGAATAGTTTGAGATGAGATATGTAAACACATTGTAAAATGTCATGGATTCCCTTTTTAAATCCATTAATGCTTATGGTGTTTTATCGAACTCTTAAATATGATTGTGGATACTTTGATTTGTTTTTTGTATTTGAAGTAAAGTTTTTATTTAGATTTGTATTATGATTTTCTAATGGCGCTGGATTGCATTTGTTTAAGTGATGTCAGAAATAGTAACTAGTCCCCCTTGTGCTTGTGATGATGGCCACGTGAGGCCGTATCCACGAAAATCTCAAATAATGCAATGTTAAAAAATTATTTATATGATGTATTGATGTTGGAAGCCAAATACACTTTTTTACTTTTTGGTGATAAGTATACTATTCACCAAACATACTTATTTGCTCAATAAGTTGAAGTCAACATAAGCTACTTGAGGTAAAGTGGCTTAAGAAAAATTGCTTATGATCCAAAAGGGCCCTTAAAAAGATCAACATGCAACTTTGGCTGGAAATTGTCCTCACATGCTTTCATCATGGCAAGGTGATGCGCAATCACGTAGAACAAGATTGGGAGGAAATGTTAAAAATTTTGAAAAGCCAAAAAAAAGAAGAAAGTAGGAATGTTAGGTGGAGAGAAGATAGGTAAAAATAGACAAGATGAAGGGCTTTGGGGAGAGCAGAAGATGGACAAAATGTTTAGGGTATAATATGCAGATAGATAGTGCACAAGACTATCATAACATGTTCGTACATGCAATACTTTTTGGACTACAAAGTAGCATATATGTACATCTTTTTGAGAGCACAAATTTTGTTGAAAATGGAGAAAGGTACATTTGAGGATGGGGAACAAGTTCGGTACAATGAGAGTAGGGAAGGAGGACCCTCCTTTAGCGAAGTCATTGGTTGTCTCATTTGCCTCCATACCCACATGGGCAGAAGGATGTTTTTGGACTCGAAGCTAGGAAATGAATTTAATAGAAAACACATGAGAGCTTCCATACTTGGATTCCCTCTAGTTGCCTAGATTCTTATGTTCAAGGAATTGTCTTTGATGGTTACCAGTCCGCAATCCTTTTCATCAACCAACCTTAGCCCTTCTTGTAGAACTTGAGCTTTCACCCGTAATGCGTCTTGATGCAGCATGTCTAGAGAAAGTGCAAATGATGTGGCATTTTCTGCCACAAAATATTCCACCCAACCTGCAAAATCCGGATTTCCTTTGGTGGTTTTGTTGAAATTCAGCTTTGGCCAATCCTTCAGGCAGCATTTCCACTGCGACATAATATTCAGATGATAAGCTTCATTGTTAACTACCAAGGACCACTCACAATAGAAGTCCCACGTCGAAATGCCCCAAAATTTGGCCTGCGTGTCCAGTTTATTAGGTTTCCTTTGGTTCAAACAATAACTTTTTCCTTGGAACTGTTTCTCTCATTGAAAATTTGGTTATTCCTTTCCTTCAAGACTTCCCAAATCCCAACTACCTACATAGGGCCAGTGGTGGCATTTTCTAAAGGATCCTACCCCTTCCTTTGAATGGCCTTCCTCCCCAACTAGACATAACACCATTGAGGTTTTCTTGAAAAACCCATTTTATCTTGAAGGGATCTGATATTTTCATATCCTTTGAGCATTGGAAGAGCAGGTAATGGACCACTTCCTTTCCTTCCACAAGAAACATATGCTTGGAAGACTATGACCCTGAAGGCCTGAATTTTTAGGTGGTCCTAAGTAAGGGTCTTCTTCACCATGTCATCAATAGGAATGGTTTCATCCCTAGGATTGGCCAAAGAAAACGAAGAAAGGGACAAGGGGGCAAAACTCCAACTTATGTCAGCAGTTGGAAGAAGGAATAAGTATAGAATGAAACATTTAATGTCCTTTTCTAGATACGAATGTCCTTCCAAACCTCCCCTCCTTGAGAGATGAAGACCTTGTTAAGATTCTCCATCCTTTGAGATTAGTTCTACATTTCATCATCTTTGCGATATCTTTTCAATTTTATGTTTCAGACTATGTTACCGCCTGCACTAGGGAACCTATTATGGCAGCCACCTAATGTTGAGGTGGCGGTTATTTGCACATGAAACACGTGCATTTCCTATACCTCTCCCTCTTGTGCCATAACCACATAAAGCTTAGTTTTAGAAGGCTTGGGACTTGTGGCCTCTCATGGGTTGTGTTTTGTCTTTAAAAGGGGAAACACATGTAGAGAGAAGTTGTCTTCCTCCAGAGAGTTCCTTTTGTATGGTGGGAGAGTGGTAGAGAGAGGTAAGCCTTGTCCTCTTCGATTTCTTTTGTATTGGTGAAGATATAATTTTGTCTTGTTGCCCATGGAGTAAGTATATTGCTGAACCACACAAATCTTTGTTCCTCTTTTCTTTTGGTATTGGTTTGCTATTTTCTTTTGTGGTTTTGCTTTGCTTGCATTGATTGTGTAGGTGTTTTTTCTGCAACAATATAGGGGGAAGACTTTCATATGAGGCTCTTTTCCCACCCATATGGCTTCACTTTCTTTTTTTTCGTATTACCGTTTTAAACTATGAGTCGAGTTCCTTTTCAGTGTTACCTAAATCCCCAATTCCCCTATGTTTTCTATTTTGAATCGGCGATCTAGACCATGGGTCATTTGAATTTGGATTGAAATTTTTAGCAATCCAAAATTTTGGTTTTATACTATTAATGTTAATTAAGTTGCGATACAGATATACATGTAGAACATGGTTACACTTTGATTTATGCAATGATATCCATATGGTATAATACTATGCACGTGTGATCTATACTAATAATATTCATCATTTTATATGTAAATCACAACATAAAATCATATGTAAAGCTTATTGAAAATCATATGTAAAGCTTATTGCGTAATACTTAGTGCATGTATGAGAGCAACCGACATGATCCTACCTCTAGCATACCGTGTATCTAAGGAAGTACCGCGCCACATACTTTTTTCTCACACAATCCAGGTATCCTTGCTCCTCCTTTTGAAAAGATTGTTAATTGTACTTCTCCTTGAGCATCCCTAGTTTGCTTTTGTTTTCCCACAATCCTAACCCACTTCATCCCCTTCCATTCCCTAAATTCCACCCCATGTTTTCTTCCCTGTACTTGCTTGTAGCTATCCTCCGAAGAGCATTTTGCTCTTCTGGGACCTCCACCATCACTTGCTGAGGAGGCTCGAATTTCTCTTCTTCCATCTGATCCCAAGCCCTTGTCCACTTTGCTTTGCTGGACTTTGCTTCACTTGATTGGGTGGTAGTTGCTCTTATCACCTTTGCCTTCCCACTGAAAGTCTCTTTGAAGCAATTCAAGTTTCTGCACAAAAATATTTATCTTAAAGAAAAGATGAAGTTGGGAGGTAGTGCAGCTTTTATGAGAGTGATTCCCCCTGATTGATACCTCTCTCTCCACATGGATAGCTTCCTTTAGAAATTTTCTATGTTTGGTTTCCATGTTGAATTGGAATGATTCTTTATCGCACTTGAGGCAAATGGCAATGTTGTCTATTTTTCTGTCTGATTCAATTTCAACAATCTCACTTTTGATTAGATTAACATGTCTTAGTGTGGTGTGTATCTTCTGTTCTAGTCCTTATGACTACCATATTGTTGCTAGTCCTTAGGACTGCCATATTGAAGGATGTATCTGGGAACCTGTTATAATTTGTAAAATGGGTAATTTTAAGAGAACTATCAATGGGCGATCAAAGATTTGCTAGTGCCCGAAGATAGGGTCTCATTCAAATGTAGGTCTAATAAGGTTATATGGGATTCTGGTTATCTTTTCGGACTATTTATATAAAAGGGACCTGTCTTGACAATTTTCCCAAAAACACATGTTCCTTGACATCTGACTAATAGAATCCTGTTATCCAGCCTTCATGGAAAATTAAATCCTCATTGTTATTCACCATTCAATTAACAGTTAAGGAATCACCAAACAGTTCTGCCGGTCCAGTCCTGCCTCTGGATATGTTTTTAATTTAAGTACTCAAATGCATTTATACATGTGGCCATTTGTAGACAGGTTGTGTGCAGCACCAATAATTTATGAATAATTTGATACTCTGCTAGATAATAGTCCACGAGGATGGATGCAGCTGTTCTACATGTAGCTCAATGCAAACCCTCCAAACGATGGGCTCACTGTAGAATCATAGATGGATCACTATGTAGGCTTTGCTGATGAACCTGTCTGTGTAGTGGCAATTGAATGATTGGTTAAGTTAAAAATAGTCAATGGTCCTAACTCAACAAATGGATGTACATTTATCAAAAGGTTAGGGTTATCAAAATCTGATTCTGATAATATTACAGTGGGGCCAATGGTTTGATTGAGGTAAATTTATGCCAGGTAAACAGTGGGAGTGTGCATGGCTGAACACATTGGTATCACCATACTCTACCTATGCATCAGACAACTTAAATTATTTGTTTCTGAATGGGACACTCAAGTCTTATGTTTCTTTGTTTCTGTTATAATTTGGAGAGTTCTTCTAGTTGCTTTCGTGCTCCCTCTTGGGCATTGATCATGGATTTCTGTCCTGTATATTTGTGGGCTATCCATAGGTATTATTATCTTCAGTTGTTTCCATCAACATGGATATCTGAATCCCCACAAACTTGTAGCTGTGCTCCCTCTTTTTTTATTTTTAATTTATTTATTTGCAACAGCTGCTGCTATTTACAGTCACTTTTGTGTACGATGCTTGTTACATTAGTGGTGTTGGTTATGGGTATGGGAGTGCAATTGTTAGCCAACTTGATGGAGGTTTGTGGGTACTTAAAATTCCTTATGGATTGCTAACTTGCGAGGCTTGGCTCTGGCCTCTTAGCTGGAAATTGCTGCTGCACTTTTGATCAGCAATCTGAGTGATACCAGATACTCAAAATAGTTAACATATTGCATTTGTGTAAAATATGTGGTTGCATCTTACTCGTAGATATTATAGAATTTGGGTTGAGAGAGTTTACTCAGGTCCTTTATGAGATGGTCAGCTAGATTGAGAACCCTAAGCCTTGTGAATTGGGGTGGGTACGTGGGCCGTATACAAGAAAATGCTGCAAGAGATGCAATTGAAGTGTCAGAGGAGAACTTCATGGAGATCTTGTGCTTTAAAGATTCCAATAATAGCACTAATATTTTCATTCATTATTTCAGGGATCTGGTAATTCATCATGATATTAGACATTTTACGTATTGGCCCAACCCAAATGTCTTCACCATGGATGTACAGAGGATTTCAATGTCTGTGACCTGCTGCCATCTTTGAGAACTTGGTAGCTAATTGGGTATAAATATTCAGTCTTAATATTTTTGGGAGAACAATTATGATATCAGGTAGCATCAGTTTTTCTAACAGTGACTCAGGTGCAGAGACAACCTTGGTTTTCTCAGTCGGGAGCAGAATCTGGTTTTCCAGGGATTTATTAGATGGCTGAGAGCAATGCTGTCAAATCGCTTATAATCACATAAGCCATCAGCTTGGGCTAATCGCTTATGCCATTGCATGATTGCATAAGTGATCACTCAGGTTGATGTTTTTTTTTTTTTTTTTTTTGAATAATTTAATTTGAAAAATTTTAAAAAAATTGAAAAAATGGTAAAAAGTTCTAAAAAAATTGAAGAAAAGCTCTGTCTAATTACAAGTGATTGGATTGAATTTATTTATCTATTTCATTGTAGTTTGACTATTAGACCATCTATAAGTCGAGAGTTACATTATATTATATATAACAAAACAAATTTAAACAATTACCAAGTTACACCAAGAAAGAATTAATTATTGAAAATGAAAACTACAAACATAGAAATTATATTGATAACTTGAATCTTGATGAGTTGATGCTTACAATACAAGTTACAAATTACAACTTGCTACAATCTACGAAAAATTTGACCGTTGGCAATTATGCCACCGTATACTAGACCATGCCATGGTTATGCGGTTATGCCATTGCATAATTATCACATACTTTTGTATGCCTTAACATACTTCCTGCATGGCATGTCCAACCATGGCATATGCGATTTGAGCCAATGTATGCGATTTTGTGATCAAATAGTCGCTTATGTGATCGCACTTGGCAACACTAGGTAAGGGGTTGTAGTAATTGGTTCCATGCATATCTAGGGGTGTCTTATATTCTTCCAAGTATGTTTTGAGTAGGCGTGACGAGGACATCCGAGCACTAGTCAGAGTATACCAAAGGAGGAGAGCTCCCATTTCTTTATGGCTAAGTGATGCATACATGGGGCCCTGTGGGCCCAATTTGAGTGACTAGCCCATTGAAGACCCTACATGCATGACTATGTATCTTTGAAGGCCCCACACTGGGAAGATGCATGTGGATTACTTAGTTGGACCATTTAGATAGTTAGATTTTGATCGTGGACCATTCTGACCGTTGGATCATCGTCATTGGACATCTTAATTGTGGACCCCGCGAGCCACGAAATGGTTTAGTTTGTTTGGTTGTTTATATGTTTGTTATTTTTGGTTTAGCTTATATTTTTGTTGAGTTTAGGGAGTTAGGAACAAATTTTATTTTATGTGAAACATTTTTTTTTTCTTAGAGCGTCCTTTTTGTAAAAAGTCTTTCCAGAGACCATATAAAGCTTGGGCGTCCACACCCTAGCCCATGATTGAGCATATGAAATAAAAATTCTTCTTTCTCTTTGCTTTGAGATGAAGCAAAATCTCCTGTGATTGGAGTGGTGTGCAGCAATGGTGTGATTCAATCTCATGTATTTCTTTTATTTTCTTCTTTCACGGTAATATCTACACTTTCCTTTTCTTCTCTCTACTTTCCCTAATCTCTCTCAATCATTCTCTACTCTATTTTCTCTGTTTTCCCTAAAATCCATTTCCAATCTTCTCCAGAACCCATTTAAACCTAGGCCTACTTACACTGTACAAACTTCCCAACCCATCTCCTCCTTTCCTTCCATCCCTCCCCCATTCTCTTTAAAATCCATAACCCTGAGCCTAAAACCCTCAAGTCCAATCTTATAAGCTAGATTTGCCAAAACTCCAATCTTAAACCCTAACCCTAAATCTCATGCTAACCTCCCTAGTCCTAAACCCTAATCCAATTACCCAATTTCCTAGTTCCTAAAATTAACCCTAACCTACCAAAACCTTAACAAACCAAGAGATTCCCTTAGAATTAGATCAATTCACATGCTAAATGGAAGTCCTACCTTCCATAGGTCCTATCTAATCATGTATTATAAGATCTTACTGACAGGTTGTGATCTAGTCTTGAATATGAGTATAGTTAAATACTTAAATTCATTAAGCTTGTGATTGATTAGCATTATTTTGTGCTTTAAATTGTTCTAGTTAATCCATTGATGATCTCCTTGCATCATTCTAGGCTAGGCCATCCGTCCTGCATCAAATTTTGGCATTAAAGCCTAGGTCTAACATAGGACTCTCATGTTACATGTAGGTTGGGTTTTCAAATTGCCTTGTCTAGGGTTAGCAGTCTTCCTATTCTTAGCCAGTGTTTCAAATAGCACCCGTAGCTTATGCTATATGGTGTAGCGTGGCTATAGCGTTATGTAGCATCTTAAATAGCGTAAATCCCTCGTACGCTACAGGGGTCATAGCGTACGCTACAACTACGTAGCGTGTAGCGTACATAGCATACGCTACAATGTATTTTTTTATACTATTTTTTTAAAAAAAATTATTTTTTCCATGTTTTCTTTGTATCTAATGTTGAGGAATGTGACACTTGTATTGTACTTGATACTTTTAACTTATGGGATTTTTATTTCTTTTAATAATAATGACTTGTGGTTTCAATTAGACATTATTAATTAAAGTAGTTTGCTTACAAAGTTATTGATGTGATAATTATTTGATTTGGTTTATATATGTGGATTGACTTTTGATGAATGATTGCTAATAACTTGTTTGAACATGCTTATAATTGATAAAATGAATCATCTTTTGGGCATATATATATATATATATATATCTTTTTTTTCCACTTTATTATTTTGTCATATTTTTAAATTTTAAAAAATAGAAGTATCGTGTAGCTTATGCTACACACTACATATTTACACTACACGCTATAGAGGGTTGAGCGCTATGCATCACGCTACCGCTATTTAAAACATTGTTCTTAGTAGATTGCATCTAGAGTCTTTAGTTCCTAGGTTTCCCTTTAGGCTCCCGGTTTATGCCTACTTGTACTGGGTGTGGTTTTGGTTTACACTCCACAATGAATTCGGAACAGCTTGTGGAGGCTATCAATGCCATCAATAACCGTCTCGCGACCATCAAGGCCTAAGTAGAACCGCCAGTCACTAACTGGTAGCCCTTAGGAATGAGACCCATGGCCACATGATCTCGTTGAAAGCTCCCTTCTAGGCAAACCTCGATAATGGGGAAGATGTCCGATCTCAAGCAGGAAGTGAAGTTGGAGGATGTGGAAGAGGACGTGGCTAAGGTGTTGGTCGTGATGAGGTGCGTAGCCAGCCACCTTGTGGAGAATATCTAGACCATGATCCTGATGATTGGGTAATGAAGAGCGTGGAAGAGGACGTGGCCAGGGTGTTGGTCGTGATGGGGTGCGTACCCAGCTACCTTGTGGAGAATATCTAGACCATGATCCTGATGATTGGGTAATGAAGAGCGTGAAGATTGAGGCCTCAAATTATGATGGTCGTTTAGACCCTAAGGCCTTCCTCAATTGGCTTGCAGATATGGATCATTATTTTAAGTGGTACGATATGGCCGATCGCTGTTGAGTGTGGTTTGCCAAGATGAAGTTGGTGGGCCATTCCAAGTTATTTTGGACAAATGTTGAATGTATGATGTATAGGTCTGGAGATGACCCAATCTCATTGTGGGTTGAGATGAAAAAGATTTTAAAGGAAAAGTTCCTCTCTCTTACAGTCAGAAGCTTTTGTATCAGTGGCAATCCTTTCGTCAAGGATCAATGCCTGTGGTTGGTTGTATCGCCAAGTTTGATGAATACATGATGTGTTGTAACATCGAGGACTTTTTAATGACCCTTTCTCGTTTTAGGACAGGCCTCCGACTTGAGCTTCAACGTGAGCTCATTCCTCATGATGTCAACATCCTAGAGCATGCCTATCAAGTGGTGTAAGATCTTGAGCGGTATCTAAATCTGCAATTCATGTGACGATTCAACTCATGTGAATCCAACGTCAAGGCCACTCCCTAGGGAGCTAAGCCTAGTCTTGGGAGTCCATCCAAAGCCCCAACTGGTACTCAACCCAACAATAGGGATGTGTAGGACAAATGTCTAGCTAGTACCACTTCGAGGGGAGGTGAGCATACTCGGTGTTACAATTGCCAAGGATATTATCATTTCACATACCAGTGCCCTACGAAAGAGCGATGCAAGGCTCTTGTAATTGGTGAGTTTGATGAGGATGCGAATGATCATGGCTATTGTAAAGAAGAATATCAGCCTAAAATCGGTGCTAGTGATGAAGAAGTTAAAGGAGTTGAGACCATGTTACTTGTAATTGTTAGATGCGCCTAAGCTTAGGTTAAAGAGAGTGATGATTGGCGTGGGAATTCCATTTTCCACACGTTAAGTGTGGTGACAAAAACTGCAAGGTGATAATTGATAATGGTAGCTACACCAATGTGGTTTCTGCTAGCACTATAAATCGTTTGGGTTTGAAACCCGTTCCTTACCCTCAATCTTATCGGGTTTCATGGGTTGATGCGTCCTCGATACTAGTTTCTCAGCAATGTCTTATTCCCATTCAATTTGATATGCTGTCCGCTCGAATACGTGTTCATTTATATATGAAGGTAAGAGGAGAAAGTTAAATCCTCTTTTGCCCAAGAGCACCTTGGAAAAGAAAGAGGACGTCAAGAAAGGTGATCCTAAAAATGTGAGGAAGTCTCGGCCTATGTTTCTACACATAATAAATGCAGAGTTTGAAAGGGAGGCTAAAGCTGATTCGATGGTGGTGTATGCCCTCGTCAAAAGAGGTCACACCCGAGGTTAGCGTAAAGCTGTCACTTGATGTGAATCTGGTATCCGAGGAGTTTAGCGATGTTTTCCTTGAGGACCTACCGGATGAGCTTCCACCTATGCAGGACATTCAAAATACCACAAACTTTTTCCTTGGGTCAACTTTACCAAATCCTCCTCACTATCGAATGAACCCCACGGAGCATGCGGAGTTGAAGAGGCAAGTTGATGAACTTCTTAGAAAAGGGTTCGTTCATAAGAGTTTTGAGTCCATGTGCTGTGCCAACCCTCCTCGCGCCTAAGAAAGATGCACTTGGTGCATATGCATGGACAGTCGGTCCATCAACAAGATCATAGTCAAGTATCGGTTTCCTTTACCGCGTCTTGATGCCGTGTTGGACGCGATGGCCAACGCCATGATTTTTTCCAAGATTGACCTCAAAAGTGTGTATCATCAAATATGTATTTGTCCAAGAGATGAATGGAAAACACTTTGACACATGATGAGTACGAGATTTCAGTGCTCGTCGGCATACCACCCTCAAACTGATGGTCAAACAGAAGTGGTCAATCGAAGCTTAAGAAACCTGTTGTGATGTCTTGTGGGTGACCATACTAGGACCTGGGATTTAGTTCTACCTATCGCAGAGTTTGTATATAATAGTTCCGTCAATAGGTCGATAGGTATGAGTCCTTCTGAGGTAGTAAATGATTACAAGCCTAGTTAACCTATAGATCTTATTTCCATGATAGTCTCACATATACCTGTAGAGTCCGCAGATGCATTCACATGCCATATTCATGATTTGCATGATGATATTAGAAAATAGATTGATATGAGTAACGAAAAGTACAAGATATTTGCTGACTCTCATTGCAGGTTTAAAGAATTTCAAGTAGGTGACTATGTGATGGTTCATATAAGGCCAGAACGGATTCTGCAAGGGGCCATTAGGAAATTACAAGCCCGTAGTGCTGGTCCTTATAAGATATTGAGAACATTGGGTTCTAATGCATATGTTGTAGAACTTCCACTTGATATGGGTATTAGCTCTACATTTAATGTGGAAGATCTTGTGTCCTTTAAGGGCCCAATAGCTCCACCCTCTAGTGCTTATTTCGACCCTCACATTGGCCAAGATAGCCTTCTCGACCTGCCCCACGAACCATGGCCTTTACCATATCCTTCTTCCTGGCCTTTGCCTTCTCTACCATCCATACTCAATAAAAGAGAAAAGATTGAAGATATTTTGGATGAGTAAGTGGTTTATACCAGACATAGAGGTTTTCAAAAGTATCTTGTCAACTGGAAGAACATGCCAGAGTCAGACCGTACGTGGATCACAGAGGTAGAGCTTCAGAGGTTAGACTTGGATCTCCTTGAGTATTACCGCAATGTTATTTTGCAAAAGGCGAACTTTTCTCAACTGATAGGAGTTGATGAGGACATCCGAGCACTAGATGAAGTACACCAAAGGAGGAGGAGAGCTCCCGTTTCTTTATGGCTAGGTGATGCATACATGGGGTGCCGTGGGCCTAATTCGAGTGCCTAGCCCATTAAATACTGCATATGCATGATTATGCATCTTTGAAGGCCCCACACTTGGAACATGCATGTGGGTTACTTGGTTGGACCATTTGGATTGTCGTATTTCTACCGTGGACCATTTCGACCGTTGGATCATCGCCATTGTACATCTTACTCGTGGACCCCAGGGGCTATGAAATAGTTTAGTTTATTTAGTTGTTTATATATTTGTTATTTTTTGTCTAGCTTATATTTTTGCCAAGTTTAGTGAGTTGGGAACAAATTTTATTTTATTAAGCGCCTTTGTGTGAAATTTTTATTTTTATTTTTATTTATTTTTTGAAAGTGTCTTTTTGTGAAAAGTCTTTGCAGAGACTATATAAGGCTTGGACGTCCACACCCTACCCCATGATTGAGCATATGAAATCAAAATTATTTTTTTCTCTTTGCTTTGAGATGAAGCAAAATCTCTTGTGATTGGACTGGTGTGAAGCCAATGAGTGATTTCATCTTATTTATCTCTCTTGTTTTATTCTTTCAAAGTAATATCTGCACTTTTCTATTCTTTTTTTATTTCTCTCTACTTTCATCAATCTCTCTCAATCTTTCTTTTCTCCTTTATTTTATTTGTTTTCCCTAAAACCCATCCTCAATCTCCTCCAAAACCCATATAAACCTAGGCCTACTGACACCACACCACCGCACAGGCCTCCACACATGACTGTACGACCGTACGGACAAGATTGTATGACCAACCCATCTCATCCCCTTTTCCCTCTTTGATCCTTGGTCATTTCTCTCTAAAATCTATAACCCTAAGCCTAAAACCCTCAAGTCCAATCCTAGAACCTAGATTTCCTAAAACCCCAATCTTAAACCCTAATCCTAAATTGTCCTAAATCTCAAAACCCTAATTCCCAAATTCTAACCTCTCTAGTCCTAAGCCCAAATCCAATTACCTAATTTCGTAGGTCACCCTAACCTACTAAAACCTTAACTAATCAAGCGATTCTCTTTAGAATTACATCAATTCCTATGCTAGATAGAAGTCCTACCTTCCATAGGTCCTATCTAATCATGTTTTATAAGATCTAACTGACATTAGTCTTGAATCTGAGCATAGTTAAATACTTGAATTCATTAAGCTTGTGATTGATTAGCATTATTTTGTGCTTTAAATTATTCTAGTTAATCCGTTGATGATCTCATTGCATCATTCTAGGCTAGGCCATCCGTCTTGGATGAAGGCATTAATGTATCTAAAACAAGGCATTCTGAACAAGGTAAGTGACTGATCGTATTTGCACGCAAATTATGATAAATTTAGTAGTTTATGCTTTTGGAATTTAGGTTTGGGTCATGACAGGTCTGCTTGGGTGCTCGTCTGTGAGGATTGAGCCCTTTGTTGATCTGTTAAGGGCCTTGCTTTCTTCTCTGCCTATTTATTTGTGCACTGTAATTAACTAAACCTACAGTTCTGAACTGCTAGCGTATGCTTCACAGTTCTCAGTTCAGATAATGATCAAGTCAGTTTGAAGTGGTACCTATAGGTGTTGACAAAATTAGAACAGTTGTGTAAGTACTTTTAAAAAGGGAGCAGCATTGGGAGTCATTTATTAAGGAAAAAAATTAACATTTGATTTTGATTCTTGATGTACTTGACCAATATATTAAATGAAATTGATCTTCTTGAGGAACTGCTCTTTTCCATCAACAGGAGATATTCATGGTCAATACTCGGATCTTCTCCGATTGTTTGAATATGGTGGGTTCCCGCCAGAGGCAAACTATCTTTTTCTGGGGGACTATGTTGACCGTGGTAAGCAGAGCATAGAAACGATATGCCTTCTCCTTGCTTACAAGATCAAATACCGGGAGAATTTCTTTCTTCTCAGAGGCAACCATGAATGTGCTTCCATCAATCGTATCTATGGCTTCTATGATGAGTGCAAGAGGAGGTTTAATGTTCGTCTCTGGAAGATATTTACTGAGTGCTTCAACTGTCTTCCGGTCGCTGCACTTATTGATGAGAAGATCCTCTGCATGCACGGTGGGCTGTCTCCGGACTTGAAGAACTTGGATCAAATTCGAAGTATTGCTCGCCCAGTGGACGTGCCTGACCAGGGCCTCCTCTGCGACCTCTTGTGGGCTGATCCTGACAAAGATATTGAAGGCTGGGGTGAGAATGACCGAGGTGTCTCCTATACATTTGGGGCTGACAAAGTTGCCGAGTTCCTTCAGAAGCACGACCTTGACCTGATCTGTCGAGCCCACCAGGTACATGTACTTGAACACAGCTCTCAGAACTCCTAATTGGTTGCTTTCCACTATAGATCAGCCATCATTTAGTTCGTGTATATTTATTTTTTGGTGTCTACTTTTGCATGCTATGCATTTTATGTTTGTAGGTACAGATCTCTGAAATATGCCATTTAATTCATATGTTGCTGCTGACCATGGGCAATATCATATGGCAAATCAAGGAATAGAAAATCATGACCAGTGTGATCCATGGTTGACTCACTCGGGCTTGGTTGAAAAACTAAATGTGAAAAATCTACGAAATGAGATAACATATGGGAAGTGTAATAAAACTCCAAACGTTAGGGAGAAAAAAAAAAGGAAATTTGAAATAAGAGCAACATCTTGGACAATTAGTAAAAAAATATTTATGCTCATAGTCATATCAATGGAGTTACTTGAAGGGGAAAAAAATTACTGCCACGAGTTTCTATACAATGCTATATTTATTACATATTCCATGTTATGTTGCTCATCTTTACTACTGTGGTCATGGTCAAGGGTTCTTAGGAGCCGAAGGGCCTAAATGTATGCCCTGGGCAAGGGTTTGAGGATTTTGTTAGGTGCCAGGGTTGATGGTTTGGTTTTGCTTTTCAGATTGGATGATTTCTTGTAATCTTTTGCTTTGAATTCTTCTTGTAGTTCAGTCACTTTTCAATAGAAGTTACTATCTCAAAAATAGAAAATAAAAAATAAGAAAAAGAGTGAATATTGAAAGTGAAAAAAGAAAGATCGACCGAAAAAAAAAGGAAAGGGAGAAAGAAGAAGGAAAGGAACTGTTGAGTGAAATTGAACACCTTAAGCTAATCTATGGAAGTTATAGTAGAAGGCGTATGTTATAATTTTTTAGCTATGTATTACTATGGACAGGTTGTTGAAGATGGGTATGAGTTCTTTGCAAAACGGCAGCTCGTGACCATATTTTCTGCTCCAAATTATTGTGGGGAGTTTGACAATGCTGGTGCCATGATGAGCGTGGATGATACATTGACATGTTCATTTCAAATCCTTAAACCGTCTGAGAAGAAGGGAAAGATCGGATTCGGTAACAGTATGTTGAGACCGGGAACACCTCCGAGAAAGGTATGGCATAAATCGCTTTAGTAATACTGATTTTAAAGTTGTGACAGGGAGCACCTCCAAGAATGGCATGGCATGGCATGAATTGCATTGTCTTTTGCCACTTATATTAGATGAAAAGATGCTCACAGGATACTTTCACCTCCTTGCACGTGAAGCACATACTTGGCATGTGCTTTCTGCATTTTGTCCAGTTTTCTGCAGCTAGAATTTTACTTATGCAACTGTCCAACAGGCTTTTGCCTCCCTTCCCAACCAAATGAAATTTCCCCACTTCTTTTTAAAAATTGATCTCCCATCCATCCCAATGTTATATCTCCCACAAATCTCATTCCAAATAATTTTGTTACAAAGATATTGTTATGGTCTTCCATTAGATTCATACCATACCATGAAGTTTAATTTATTGAATTTGAAATGCATTCATTTTTTCCTCTTCTGATTTTTTGGTTCAAATTTTCTTTTCAAGAATGGAAACAGGCGGCTGCAAGCCTGCAACTAATGTTCCGTACCTGCTATGGATTTGTATAATGTAGTTGCAAGCGGTGTTCAAAGTATTGGTATTGCTACAAGTTTCGCTGGCTGGGCATACAGAAACAATATTGTAATCACCGATAGCTGGAAATGCAGGGAATCATGGGGAAAATGGTGGAATTTTTCAGTGAAACTTCAGGAGACACTAAAATATTCATATTTGCATATTTAGGAATTTATATATAAAAAAAAAGAAGCAAAATGAATGCATACATAATAAGGTTCCATTTAATGGAGGCTTAAAAGCATGTGTTGTCATAAGAAACCAGTCCAACCATCCCATCTTTCCATCTATCCATCCAACCATCCCATATTTCCATTCAACCTTCCATCCAAACATGAATATCGACAACATATGTTATTTTGCTGAGAAATCATCAACAAATGAAAGACTTTGGTCACAATATCACCCACGTTGCGATAATGTTAATATTAATATTATTGTCAACAATCAAACAGCCATGCTCATAAAAAATTAAAATGGAAAATTGCAAAACCTGGAATTTACATAGTTGTAAATATTGGTAATACATTTGCAATATTAATACATTGGTGATACTTAGTAAGACATCGCCCATACCTGGAATTTCTAAGACTACCAGTGTTATCGGTATCACCGAGCTGGAGATAAAGATAATATCGAGGATATTTCGATAATATTGGGGATACTCCAAACAATGATTGGAAGTATCTGTTATATTGCATTTGACTCATGTTTCAAACTGTTAGATATTAATGTAGTTGGGTGTGAAATTTTTTTTTTTCAGGGTGGCAAGGGTTGATAAAAGTGGGCTGATATTTACCAGACAGGCATAGGCCTTGCAAATGTTTCTAGACTTTGGATAGGCTTCCTTATGGGGGCTGTGTGGTTGGCGTGGTTATCCTGTCAGTCAAGCTACATTAACCCTGTGCAGTCGCAGCTGTGTGAGGTTATAAAGCTGCTGAGATGATGTGCAGGAGAAGCTATGGGGCACCATCTTGTTGCAGAAATCTTCACTTTCTGTGTAAAAATAGTAAAGAATTCTGATTATGGTATCAAGGATTGTAATAGTGAAAGTGCTTTTCCAGTTGTAGTTGTCCTGCTTCTCTATGGCTTTCTGTTTTTCCCATGCTTTGACTGCACGTTATGTTCTTCAACAATGACTAGTAAAGACCCTTGATTGGCGGATTTTAGATGGTGACTTTTGTTCTATAGAAACATGCTGCAGAGGGTCACAAGCTCTTTATTTTACAACTTAAGTTTATTCAAATGGTGAGAAAATTTGGGGGGAGACTGAAATGTGGCACAGCCAATATGAGCCAGGCAGCCTGCTGGCGTTAAATGGCTAGGTAAATGGGACCCACATTGGCAGCCTTCTGGTGTTAAATTGCCAGGTAAAGGTGACCCTTATTTGCTGTTCTGGCAGGGTGTGCTGCATTGCCTCCATATCACTCCTGGTCTTGTGATTAAATTAGAGAATGCATGCTTACTTCCACAAGGATATTCATTTTTGTGCACTGCATTTGATCAAAGAGCCTATTGAGCGCAACTTCCTAGCTTCCTGGTTGACCAATACATTCCTTGGTCCTACTAACAGATTCCTATAGATGTGGCCCACCAACCCCTGCATAAGAAGGGATTTTCTATGAAGGTGACTCGGCTTTTCAATGATTTGATTATGCCAGTGAGTTGCGTTTCACCACATATTTTCTCCTTATTGTTTAGATAGGAGGGCTGGGTTGATTCACTGGACTGCTATGCTCATCTGTGCTCAAGTTTCTTACATATATTGCTTTTGTTCCCCACTTTTTCTTAGTCTTTCTTTAGATTCCTTTCCAAGTTCTGCATCTCAGCCCAAATGAATTGACTGACCATAATCATAATTAAGAGCAAAGTTCCTAACAGTCTTGTCCTCGTGCAGTTCTCTTGGTAGCCTAAGCAGTTTTTCTCCTTCGTTAATGGAATTGCTTTGAAGTGGTTTCCTGCAGGTGCTTGTTTCGGCCAACCTTCCTCCAATTCATTCACCTGGGCCGCATGCCTGCTCCAACGGCTCTCCCCATTTTATTTTTTATTTTTTATTTTTATTTTTAACATGCACTCACACCCCATACACAATCACACCACAGTGGGTACTCGAACCGACCTCATGTTGAAACTCTTGTGGTAGACTGGACCCTGCCTACTTGTGGAGAGTGAGTGTCGAATAAATTCCTTCCCCTATAGATGAAATGAACGTTGGTTGTTGCCTATTCCCGTAGAGCAGTTGAAATTGTAACTTGCTTCAGACAAGTCCTAGAAAAAGGATCAGATCTGATGATATCTTCAAATTGATGTTTAGGAACATTGTTTGGAAATATCTGGTTTTGCTTAGTGTTTGTCTTTTCATATATATATATATATAGGATGGAATCAAAAGACGAGATATGAATTACTAAGGTATGAATTCTGAACGGAGAGGATATTTCTATGGGGAGACTCAAATGGTCATATTGGAAAAGGAAAGTAGTGGCTATGAGGGCATACAAGGAGATTCTAAGAGATGAAATGAAATAAGTGATGCCATGATTTTGCTATGGTATACAATCTAGCTTTAGTGAATACATTAAAAGGAGAGATGGACATTAATTTTCAAAAGTAGATCATATACAAATTAAATAGAGTTTTTCATACTTGCAAAATAAAAATATCCATATGTAAGGATTTCAAGGTTCTGCCAAGAGAGAGCATGACTATGCAACATAGGCTAATAGTTATGGACGATTACATTAAGAGAGAAAAGTGAGTGAAATTAATAGGTGTCCAAAAACTAGATGGCAAAGTTTAGAAGGAGAGAAAATGATGTTATTTAAGATCATATTAGGACATGATCCACAAATGAAGTAGATTCAATTCTTAAATGGGCCCTACCACGCGGGGCAGTAAGGCCCAGGCCCAGATGTCCACCGTTGAAACCTTTCAGCGTCTACCGTGAATTTGTGAACAATCCATCCAGTCCATCCGTTTTCCCACTGTGAGGTATGTCTCTTATCCCTGCTGCCCCTGGACAGTGGGGCCCAATGTGATGTGTGTGATTTATCCACGCTGTCCACTGTACAGTGGGACCCATCTTGATGATGGGTTTAATTTATGTTTTCCATTGGACAGTGGGTCGCCCTCAAATATGTGAATTTATGCTTTTTGTGTGGCCCACTTACCTATGTAAAATCATGATATTGTGTGGCCCACCTAACTGTATGAACTTATGATATTGTGGGGTGCCTTGATCTTTCTTTGATCTTTCTTTGTCTCAGACCCCGTGCCCCTATAAAAATGATAGAGTGAGGGGCGGCCCCAAAGCGGATTTGACCGGCTGTGGTTGGTCGAAGCTCCAGTAGCCCCACTTAACTACGTGAATTTGTATGGCCTACTTAACTATGTGAGTTTGTGATTTTTTGTGTGACCACTTTACCACATAAATTTGAGATTTTTGTGGGAGGCCGATTAACCATGGGATCATATAATGTATGTGTGGCCACTTAGTTATGATATATACGTGGCTACTTAACCACATGAAAACACTAGTATCACATTGATTAACTGTGCATTTCATATTCGTAGCCCATTCGCAGGTTCATTCCTTTGTATGTGTTATCTACATTGTCCTTAAACCATCACTGTGTGCATTTGACATTTGGTCCTGTAGACCATCTCCATGGGGTTGGTGAAGGGAGGGCCTTGATTGGTAGAAAAAAACACATTTGGTCTGTGGATACCATCGCTTGGGCTAGGACAATGGGAAAATGCAAATATTGGCTTGTTTTCAAACCTTTCGGGTGGCTCATCGATTGGATGGAGGAAAACCACAAATACCAGCTGGATCCAGACTTCCGTGATTCTACGAAGTGAGGCTCACCTTGGCATTGCCACTGCCCAACATAGCGACATGATTACACGGAATTGAGGTGAATAGAAAGTACACTTGTGAATACGATCCCAAACCTTCTACCTAGTAGGATGTAGGGTCGACCTTATGATTCGATGGACCCCACTGTATGAGGTTGTAAGCCCAAACCACGATGCATGGATTAGTTACTAGGATTTGAAGTTTAAATTGCAAGAACAACATGTAAATTAGTGGCTTTGCCTTGTAACTGCTCAACTTACTCTAGTTTAATCGAGTGTGCACTAAGGCTAAACAGGCTTACCTGAACATAATCGATGATGCTTAGAGAGCATGCTTGGACATGTGGAAAATAAATGTATTCGACTTAAGTGACATGCACTAAATGGGGCGCGTCATAACCCACATTCAAGCATGGTCCTAAATAATTAATGGATGGATGAAACATGCACAAATAGTATGTGCATACAGACTTTTGTTCGATTATACTCGGGTAACATATTTAACTTATGCAATGTATGCGTACAATAGCCTCATTTGAGTATTCCAGTGAAATTCCTTTGTAGCATGTCAATAGACCCTTGTATTAAAGAAGATTAGCAGGATATAGTAGTATCTTGTAGATGATCTAGTATACAGTTACAAATATTCATAAACCCTTAAATGTGATATCATGAATTAATGTCATTATTTTTATGTTGTGCTTGCTTAAGTAGATACCATGTATCCTGAATATGTTATATCTTAATCTTGTTTGTCTTTGATTATTAAGCTATATAAGAACTTGTTATATAATGAATGCATCTCGAATCCTTGCATCATAATGACTCGTACATGCACATTTAGAGCATTATTGGGAGTTGTTAGATAATTGGTTGTTGGATATTTGGGACCATATGATTAGTCGTGGATTGTTGGATACTTGGGACCATATGATTAGTCGTATACTTAATGTTGGTTCCCCCGTTGTCAGGTATGAGCTTGGGTGAGCATTTTGGTTATATGAGTCACAATTTCCAAGGATGGGTGGGGAACAAGTGTGATGAGCCTACCTAATGTTGGGCTTAGTTGGTGACATGATTGCAGAGTGGGATCCTTCATATCACGATAAATGATAATAACCGTGCTTAAGGTTGGAGGAACGTGCAAACTTGATCCTTATATCTTTGAGTGGCCTCCGGAGCCTATAAAAATGGAAGAACTTGTCAACAGAAGGTACCTAGTATCTCCAATATCAAAACTTTGATAAGTACACTCCCATAGCCTATAATAGCTATTGATCTCTGTGACGTAAGCCTATGCCAATTAGGGTTCTTTTGGATGCCTATAAGTTTTTAAGTTAAGTGACTTTTAGCTGCAAGTTACACAGAGAAGTGACTTCTCGCCCTTGTAGGTGACATGAATTTCTTCCTACAAACACCACCTGTAAGTGACTTTCACTTCCTACTTATGGAACTTCTAACCATCCAAATGACCCCTTAGTGACAAATGTTAGAAGCTCAAGTCCCCCCCTCTGCATTGTAAGTTAGTTCATAGGTTAGGAGAACTTAAGATATGAATTTGACACGTCAACCCAATGATCAGTTGACGTGAATTTTTTATTCATATCCTAGTCTAGGAAAAAAGCTCCATGCAAATCCTCTTGTAATAGCTTTGTGCTTTTTTTTTTTTTGTTTGTTTTCTCTAGTAAAGGTAGTCTTAAGACCTATTTTAGGAACAAATATTATTTTCCATATTTATTTTTCAATGAATTTTTTCTAAAAATCCATGACCTATTTCCAAATTTGTTGTGTCACAAAGAGAAAAAAATCTGGAAAAAATTTCTTAATAGTCATTGGAATATGCCGAATAGCACATGGGATGCTTGAAGATGGACATGTACACGTGGCATATGTAGCATATCTGGAATTCTTGAAGCTGAATTATGGCACACATGGTACATGTGAGGTGGCACATATGCACAAGGCACACATTGTCACATTTGACATGTATGGGCAATCAAAAGGTAGATGGTAGCACTTGTGCACATTAGCACATTAGTAAATTGGCAGATAAGGAGTGACCAAAGATGGGTGATGGCATATATCACATTTGTGCATGTGGGGCATAAGATAAGATGAATGGTCGTATATGTGGCACATTAGCACATGTGGGGTACAAAAGAAGATGAATGGCAGCACATGTGACATATTAGCACATGTGAGATGCTTTGTACATATGCAGCCCAAGAGAAGACGGATGGTGGCATGTGGCACATATAGTATGTGGCGTAGTGGGATGTGTGGGGCATAGACGAATATGGACAATGGCTTGTTTGCCACATTGGCACATGTAGCACATGCGAGGCCATTGAAGATTGTTCATTTTCTGACAAAGTTGGAAAGTAGTAAATGGTGTTTCCTACAAATTCCAACATGGGTCAGTTTTGATTCATAGAAAGCATGGGAACACAGATGATATTTATTGGGAAACCTTAGTTTTAGGAAATTGTAGGAAAGGGGAAATATTGATTTCCTTGACAATATTCTAAGCAATCACTATCATGTGCTAGATTAGCATATGTGGCAAATACAAGATACTCAGAGATGGATAAGGGTGCATGTGGCATATAGGCATGTGAGCACTTGAGGCTAAATTGTGACCCTTGAGACCACTATGAGACCACCATGAGAAAATGTCTTTCTTAAATGCAATATATATTTTATTTTTATTTTCAAAGTACATATTATCTAGCTGAATTTTTTTGATAGAACATTAGTATTTTATATATTAATAAACTCAGCACGTACGCTTCTCTTTGTAGCATGATAGTCCCTGGCCAGAGAAAAAGATGGATGACATTTTCTAAGCCTCGTAGCCCCATGACATGTGAGATGTGACACGTATGCATTTAGGTTTATTTAACAGCCATTGGTTGTACGTGTTGGACTTGCACAACACCAAAATCCTTCTTTAGAAACGGTTTTCAACCATGGCTAAATAGGGTGTTGAAAAAAATTAGGGACGGTTGAATTGTGAAACGTTCTAAACCATTCTTGAGATAGGGCGTCGCAAAAAGTTAGCGACGGTTGAAAACCGTTGCAAAAAATTTTCAATTTTCAATTTCCAACCCAATTTTCAAAATTTCAAAACCAAAGTTATATTCCACACTCATATGCTACTGAGATGGCTCTATCAAATTTTAAAACCATTTATTTACATATATTCATTAAACAATCATTTGTAAAAGGAAGCAATAAGAAATGTCCAAAAGTGCCACACCAATTGAACGAATGATGAAGATAAATGAACATTTATATGGGAGTGAAAAATCAGGATAAACTCAACTCCCACCATTGATATGTGAGACAACACATGCAGGGGTCATAACACAATCTGGGAATATTGAACTAACATTACCGTCACAAGAATGGATATTGGAGTGAAAATGGGTGGCTTAAAAATATTAATCGAAACAGTCTATATTCAATGGGTTAAGATTTTCTGGCCAGGATCGTCCAATCACCATGATGTGGTGGTGGTCCATGCATGTGGTAGACCTTTAGATCAACAGTAAAAATCATCCTAGATGATTGCTATGTGAATGGTGGAGATGCAAGATATAGGTGGGAGCATCTCTAGCGACGCGGACATCTGCTGGGAGCATCTCCTTAATAATCTTAAACATAGTTGCTGAAAAAAAAAAAAGTTTTCATGAATAACAGTGTTACCAAACAAAAAAATCACGAATGTACGGTATCGATTTCATCTATCATGTCTGAAAACAGTTTAATGTCACATCACACAGTAGCCAAAATAATCTAAAACAGTTTAATATCACCTCACAAAGTAGCCAAAATAATCTGACAGAAACATTTTCTATTGCAAATAACTCCATGAAGAAGAAGAAGAAGAATGCTACTTCTTCGTCATGAAAGAACATATGAACAGAAAATCTGGAACACAACTCACAGATGAACTACTTCTGGTCTCCATTCACTTAAGAAAGAAGGAACGGATGAATAGAAAAACTAGTTTTGGATATAAACGTGTGAAACTATTGCCCCACCATATCAAAGGACAACAAATGAACAAGGTTGTTTTGCAGAGAGCGCAAAAATCTACACCAAAAAGAGTATTTCAAGTTCTACATTTTTTTCTGGTAAGATGCAGTTAAGTATATAATTAAAGGAAAAAAAAAAAAAAACCAGATGCCACCAGAACTCCAGTCCATAACTGTGGATTTACAACTCAAGGATAATAAGTGAAATACCCAGATCCCACCCATCATTTGCATAGGAATTTATCAAAAGAGGAGACTATCCCATGGGCAGAACATGTCTAGATGTTCAAATGAGATAGCTTATTTCTAATGGTATAAAACCAGTGACTGATTGCAGCAAAACAAGGAGTAATTGCACATATTTCCTATTTCCACAGAAAAATTCCTACATTGCCAAAAAATGCATCTGATTGCTCTCTTGCTATTTAAATTGCCCTTATTTTTTTCCCAAACATCAAAATTATAAAAGACAACAGGAAGAGGATAAGAGCCTATCCTCTACCTCCCTATCAATCCTCAATTCAAAGTAGACATACATTCTACAAGATAAATAGAGTTACCTGACATTTCCTTCCACCACAACCTCGGAACTCAAGCTCTGAAAGACAAACTACAATCCAAACCATGCTCATGGAAATCAATGAAAACTGCAATGAAAAAAATCAACAGAAGTGATGGCTGGATATTAGAAGTGATCTGCGGCTCCATCAGCATGCAGTTATACACATGATGGGATTAGAGCTTAAATAATGAAGATATCTGCAGCAGTACAAAGGCTACATAAAGTTCGTAATGGCTGCATCTACAGCTGTTGAATGGGACAGCCACATTCTACATTACTCTGTAACCATCAACTCAGAGTTAGAGAGAAGCATATAAGAAATTTATCTTTTCTAAATACAATAGTGAAGAATGCTAGGAGAATATGGATACAGTGAAAAAATAACCCCAAAATATAGTAGTGAGATGTTTTTAGTGGAAAAATTTGCCTTGAAGATCTCAATAGAAAAGATAGCTGAATTACAGAACCAATATAAAGAGATGTTGAAATGCAGCATATGCTAATTGGTTTGCACCATGGAGCCCACTCAAACCAACCACAACAGATGACATTACAGATATGCCCGGTGTACTTGATTGATAATTGGCCTGTGTTTAATTGTGCAGCCCAAATCCCTATATAGACTCTACAGATGCCAACCCAAAGTAAATGAAACAGCAAATGCTCAGTATATGACTAGTGGCGTATTTGCCATCAACACTAGAAACATCATATTTTATTATATTTACATGCAAAATTAGGACAGCGTAAATAGAATTCCTATAGTGAACTAGGATAGTTCTCCTTTCTTAAAAAAGAGAAAGAAAAGGAAAATAAAAATAAAAATCAGTCCTAGGATAGAGAAAAATCAAAGCAATCCAGAGAATGAAAATCAGCCACATTGAAGTTTTGAGTGCCCATTTGGCCAGCAACACTAAGGAGAATCTTTGCTTGAAAAAACTGTCATAAAGCTGTGTTTGAAATAACCACGTCATCAACAGTACCACTCGAGTGGGCCCCTATAGGATAAACTATCTATCAGTATGTAATGAGCAACTTCAAAATTCTCTACAAACTAATTATTGAGAACAAGATGAGAAAGCAACAGATGCTTAGAAACTTTACCCCATGTGCAACACTCATATAGAATAAACTTACTATGGAAGGAGTTGCATAGGAACAGCTTCCACAAGAAGTGTATTTGATTTACCTTATAAATGAAGGACATCAAAAAAATAAACACGAATTATATTTCAACTGCAGAAACATGAAATTCTGGAAAAAAAAAAAAAAAAAAAACCTAATACAGATACTAAAAGAAGTCAGATATAAAAGAATCACAATTTCTCAACAAGGAAATATCTAGCAAATTAAGGATCGGAAGAATCTTACCATTCGGAAAGACATGGCTGCAAATCAAGAGAAACTCCTGTTTAAAAAGATATTTTGAAACAAATAGACAAATAGCACCATGAACCTGGAAACCACCACTGGGGTTGATTCCAAATCCAGCACTGGTTTTCCAGGATTATCATTGATCACTGTATAAAATAATTATGAGACCAAGTACAGATGAAGCATCCTGCTCAGCTATGTTATCCTGAAACAGCCCAGCTGGTGGTCGCTTTCCAAATACGTCATAGAATGGAGGGTCCACATAAGGCCCTAGGCCAATGTGCATCTGTGGATTGATATATGAAGGATAGAGCAGCTCAAATGTTGGCATGTAGAAATTTTCCAGCAGCGCTTCCACCTGAAGTAAAACAAAGATAAGGAAATCAAGAAAAATCATGTATTAGTTTGAGTTCATAGTCATGCTCAGGCAGTGATATGGAATGGAAAATGCAAGCAAATATATACAGTTATACTGAATTTACCTATGAGCTGGACAGATGTGTGCTTTTCACCATTTTGTAAATGGTTGTGACTTATCCATAGCACGTGGCATACAAGTACATAAATCCAGACCTTCCAAATCACGGGCCACATTGTGAACCTAGGATCCGTTTAGTCGGGCCCAAGTCTTTCATCACAAACGACTTGCCCAAGTCCTGTTTTATCCTATCAATCTTCTTAATGTCTTTTCCCATGATGAGCATGTCATGAACGTATAAAAGCAGAACTAAGAAATCACCATCTGAAAACTTGCTCATAAACATACAGTGGTCCGACTCTGTTCTGTCATACCCATGTTGTAACATGAATGAGTCAAACTTCTTGTACCATTGCCGTGGAGCTTATTTTAGCCCATATAAGCTCTTCCTTAGCTTACACACCATATGCTCTTTGCCCTTGACTTCGAACCCCTCTGGTTGGTGCATGTAGATCTCTTCTTCCAAGTTACCATGGAGGAAGACAGTTTTAACATCTAATTGCTTTATCTCCAGATCCATGCTAGCCGTCAACCCAAGCAACACCCGTATGGATGTCATCTTCACCACTGGTGATAATATCACCTCGAAGTCTATGTCTTTCCTCTGACCAAACCTTTTCACCACAAGTCTAGCCTTGAACATCGTCTGTGAATTCTTTTGCTCAACCTTCTTTCTGAATACCCACTTGTTGCTTAAAGATTTTTTGCCCCTAGGCAATTTCATCATATCATAGGTGTGGTTCTTATATAAGGCTCTTATCTCCTCTTGCATAGCTTTTAACTACTCCCTATTCTGCTCGTCGGCTAGGGCCTCAGAATAATCTTCTGGCTCTCCCCCATCAGTCAGTGTAATGTACTCATACAGCAAGTACCTCTTGGACGGCTATCTGTTCCTAGATGACCTCCTCACTTGTGGCTCAACAAGTGAATCAAGTGGGGGCTGCTCTCCCAGTCCATCTTCTATAGGAACTCCCTTGTCCTCTGCACCTGGCTTTACTCCCCCGTCATCAGGCACCACGGGAGGAATAACCGGATCCATGTCCTCTAGCTCACCTGAACTAGGCTGGTTCTTCTCTGGCTTACCAATGTCTTCTATACACCGATCTTCAAAGAAAACCACATCTTTGCTCCTGACGAGCTTCTTCTCGGTCGGATCCCACAATCTGTAACCGAACTTTTCATCACCGTACCCGAAAAACACACTACCTGATCTTCATATCGAGCTTGGACCTCTCGTCCTTTAGTACATGAACGGATGCCTCACATTCAAACACCTTAAGATGACTGTACGATGAATCCTGTCCAGTCCACACCTTTTCAGGTACTTTTCCATTCAACGGGGCTGATGGAGACCTATTTATCAAATATACCGCCGTGTGCATTGCTTCTCCCTAGAACGTCTTGGGCAACTTCGCATGGGATAACATGCATCTGATTCTCTCAACAATGATGCGATTCATTTGCTCAGCTACACCATTATATTGGGGGGTCTTGAGAACCGTCTGTTCATGCCGTATACCCAGAGACTTATAATACTCATAAAGTCGCTAATGTATTCTCCACTATTGTTAGTGCGGATGCACTTTAATGATCTACCTGTCTCTCTCTCGACCATAGCATGAAACAATTTAAACACACCAAAGACCTCGTCCTTATATTTTAAAGCATAAACTCAAACCCTCATAGATGCATCATCTATAAAAGTAACAAAATACAATCCTCACCCAAGGTTTTTATCCTCATAGGACTACAAACATCGGAATAAACCAAATCTAATGCATGCACTTTATTAACATAAGAAGCAGATTTAACAAATGAAACTCTATGTTGTTTCCCTGATAAACAATCAATACAGGTTTTGAGAGGTATACCTGTCACGTTTGGAAGGAGCCGCTTCCTCAATAGTAGCTAAAGCCCTTTTTTCACTCATGTGGCCTAGACGCTTGTGCCACATGTCAATAGTTAAATCTTTTACTGCGTTCAACCCGCCCTTGCACACACTGACACTTGCCTTGTAAAGGGTGCAACACTTCTTTCCTCCGGTTGCGATCAACAAACCTTTGATGTGCTTCCAGCGCCCACCAACAAACTAGCTTTGATAGCCATCATCATCCATCCTTCCCGTTGACATCAAGTTGAGGCGCTGGTTAGGGATATGCCTCACATCCCTGAGAACCAATGTGCAGCCCACATCGGTCTTCACACAAATATCACCAACCCCTACAATTTTCAATACGTCGGAATTTTTCATCTTCACAGGCCCATAGTCACCAGACTTGTAACTTGTGAAGAAGTCCCTTCGTAGAGTCGCATGAAAAGAGGCTCCCGAGTCAATCACCCATTTAGTGTCCTGATTTGTAACTGTGAAACGAACATCATGATTTGCTGAAAGAATAACTACAACGTCCCCATTTGAAGCAACCATAGTGGAATCTTATTAATCTTCCTTCTCCTTTCCTTTTCCTTTCTTTTCGTTCTTATTCTTACGACATCCATGCTTATAGTGGCCCTTCTTGCCACAATTTCAGTATTCAACATCCTTCCTGGTACTCAACTTGCCTCTTGGTTTATCTCGGGCCTTCCTACCCTTCCTGTTCTTTCCTCTCCCCTGTTCCTGTGTCACAAGGGCCTCTTGCTAAGTAGACCCCTGAGACTTCCTCCTTGTCTCCTCATTGAAGAGACAACTAGTTACATGTTCCATGGATACCTTTCAGTCTGGCGTGGAGTTACTTAGAGACACCACCAATGTCTCCTAACTATCAGGCAATGAGCTAAGCAATAACAAAGCCTGTAATTCATCATCTAGGACCATCTTCATAGCGGAGAGCTGGTTCAATATATTACTGACCTCATTCATGTGCTCGGCCACAGAACCGCCATCTTTGAACTTGAGATTCACAAGTCATCGTATCAAGAAAATCTTATTGCCGGCTATCTTCCTCTCATGCAGCCCTTATAATTTTAGCCATATACTAGCGGCTGAGGTCTCCGTAGACATATGTTGGAATACGGAATCATCCAACCATTGTCTAATAAAACCCATTGCCTTCGGGTCCAACTTCTTCCAATCACCATCTGTCATATCATTTGACTTTGCTGATATGTCTTGAATTGGAGAATACAAGTCCTTGCAATAAAGCAAGTCCTCCATCTTAGCCTTCCATATGGTCCAGTTAGGACCATTGAGGCTGATCATCCTACATGAGGCACCTTCCATAATTCAAAACCGATCTCACTCCATTCAATGAACTTAGCTCTGATACCACTTTGTTGGGGGCCTTGCACAAAATCTTAGGATCTGGCCTCCCAAAATAAATCAAAATTATGGGATAATAAAGCAATGAAATAAATCAAAGCATAAACCACATCACACAAGAGATTTTTACGTGGAAAACCCTCAAAGAGGTAAAAACCATGAGACCTCATCCAGATCAACAATCCACTATGAAGTAGAACATTACAACCTTCTTCACTCACACAGGAGTGAATAAACAATAAGAGAATAAAAGAAAAATAGAGAGATCTCACCGATCACGGGGACATAGAAGCGCTGAGATGTTGACTACATAGTAGATCACCTCCACGAGCATAGCCTCCATTCTATAAGCTTCTTCTCTCTCTCTCATACCTTTGATAGCCCTAAACCCTTTAGCAAACTCTTGCAAAGCTTTAGGAAACCCCCTTGCATTGCCTATAAAGGCGTCAAGCACCCATATTTATAGATTTGAAAACCCCCTTTCGCACCTCTTGCGAAACCGCCTCCAATTTCCGCAGTCCGCACAAGATCCGGACTCAAATCTGCGTAAGCTTGACTAGTCGAGCAGAGTCCTCGATTGGTCAAGCACTGTTCACTCGACTGGTTGAGTCAGCCCTCGACTAGTCGAGCACTGTTCACTTGACTGGTCGAGCATTGTTCACTGAGCTCGCTGGACTTCGAGTCGAGTGACCCTTGACTAGTCGAGCACTGTTCACTCGACCGGTCGAGCAGCGCGGTGAAACACTCCAATTTTCAACCGCCTGTACTATCTCTCCTCTGAACTGAGGAGAAAAACCCCATCAGTAAGGACTAACAACAACATTCTTCTATTGCATGCCTTTTCTCTACCTAGCCAAATACGTGTGCAGATAGCATCCTTTTTCTTCTGTTAAAAGGAGAAATTTGTAAAGTAGAAAATAGAGCTGCATTGTGCCTGGTACAAAGACAATGCCTGCATATTCTATTTTTAGCCAGAGTGAACTCAACCTCACTGGCACCACATAAAATTAATTCCTAACACGCTACATACTTCCTAGATCCAATTAATGATGCATCTTGATCTCCAGCCAACTAGTCATTGCTTCAGTGCCCATGGAGTACTCATATTCACAAATATATATATATATATATATATATATATATATATATATATATATATATATATATATATATATATATATATATATATATATAAACATGAAATAGAGTTGATAGAATATGGACGTCAAACACAAGAATATCAATAACCTTTCTAGCACTTACATGTAAAATCAATACTATCCATCAAAAGAGTGATGATAACACGGAAAAAGTAATAGTGTTCAACAATAAAAAAAGCCGTTCAATCATGTAAAATAAAACAAAGCAGCATGGAAACTGAAAGGTGACATGAGGCGGCATTTTTTTTTTCCTTCCTTTTTTTTTTTGGGTAGAGATGTTTCTTTGACAAGATAAATTGCCACTACCGAGAAGAAACAAATAAATCTCACATCATGCTTAAAAAAAAAAAAGAAAAAAAAAGAGCTCAAGATCGTCCTATTTTCTCCAAAAAATGAAGGGCCTAGGCACATGGATACTTGATTCAGTTTCTACTGAAGATGGAGCCAACAGCTTGACATATGGTAATGCACACTACGGCTTTTTCTCTTTTGCTTTTCTTGGCTTGGTTCCTGGGGCCTTCTAGTGGAGCTCTTCCTCAGGGATGACGACAGGCCATGGTTTACCGGCATCCCTGAACATCTACTTGGTCTCGAGGAGCTACCCCTTCTCGAGGATCCACTTCCTTATGTCCTAGGCCGGGGTGACAATGGCGTCGATCACCTCTTCTACGCCGTTGACGTAGGTAACAGAGATCTGCGGCGGATGCTCATCGGTCCGCCTCTTGACAAGGAGCTGACATAAGGCAGCATGCGAAGCAGCTTCTTAACAGATAGAAAGGAATTCAATCCGAGGTTACCATATCTTCAGATCAAGTTAGGGCCCCGTTTCTTCAATCCGAGGGTTATGATGGTCGAGATCAATATGAGAATCACATAAACATAGCATTTTTCAGCAATTCAATGAAAACCTCAATTGGAAATAGGGTTTCTAGAGTTTCGGATAGATAGAAAGGAAAACAGAGAGAGAGAGAGAGAGAGAGAGAGAGAGAGAGAGAGAGAGAGAGAGAGAGAGAGAGAGAGACCCTAGGGTTGCAACTTCTTCCTTCATGAATCGTGCACAAAAACACCATGCCAAATCTCCGATTGAGAGAGAGAGAGAGAGAGAGAGAGAGATTTCCATTTGAGATGGATACGTCGGGTGGTTCTTGGCGGACTGGAGGACGGACGCCGATCTCCATTTGAGAGAGACGTGAGACGAGATTGAAGAAAAAGGGGTAACAAAGATCCGTAATAATGTGGAAGCGTGTACACTCCATGGGTTTTGAAAACGTGATCTATGCCTACACTTAAAAACGGTTTAAAACAGTGTGCAATCAGGAACGGCTTAAAATTGTTCCCGAACCAAAGCACGGGACGTTCCTAATAAACGATTTTGGTGTGGTGTTGTAAGGGTAACACCATTCGATGATCTAGCCACTTAATTGATGGCTTGTGTAAGTGGGGCCTGTTAGATGACCAATCAAGGTCATTGATTTGGCCATCCATGCGATGGTGCGACATGGAGTTGCCTAGACCATTTCCTCTATTTAGAAAATTTTAGGGCCCAATAAGTGGGAATCCATAAAAAAGAAAAAAGGTGTAGTCATCGGTATATTTTCTTGCTCGATTTGTTAGGAAATCATAAATTTTATGATGTAATAATAATAGTTTTTCATTTGAATTATTCTCAAACACAAAATCTAAGGTGACCCTTCTATAAAATGAAGTGGAGATTTTACTTGCAAATCAGACATACCACTCAAAATGGAATCCATCTCTCAATAGTAACTTGGGAAGTAATGATTACGAATTCCTTTATTTTACCATGGATAAAACTCAGCTTCCATTAGTTTGATATACATTATTATCAAGAGGTTGGGATGAGGCTGGCCCATTGAGGGTTTGTTGTTAATACCCTCTAATGATAATAATATTGATATCAAAGAAAAAAAAGAAGAAAGAAAAACAATTATTATGAGACTATTTTACTCATCACATGAGCTATTTATTTTATACCTCACGGTGAAAAAGTGAAATAAAAGGATAAAATCGGCTATTGAAATGTTACACTAGCTGTTATATTTCATCATTTTCCAACTAGAGGGGTGCATGGTTTTGTGATGCAGGCCATTGGTTTGTTGAGTCCCATGGAATTCCATGGAGCATAGGGTACACTAGCTATTATAATCCATTGAGGATGCCCTAAATATATCTCAAATTGGAATTCATGAAGCTTCGAATCACTAATTTTATGATCTTTTAAAACTGAATATAAACCATTTTTGTATCCATTCTTAACCATTTGTGGTGATAAATTGAAAGGTTAATATCGTCCATCAAGGAGAATTCTATGCATAGTCTATCCAAAGCACAAGCAAAATAGCAGGCTAAAGGTCTAAATTACCTAACCACAATCTCCACTTGTCAAAACTGAAAACTTGAGCACACTAGGCAAAGATGTGGAGATCCTATCACTTCATTTTCTCTTGGGAGGTTATAACGGATATCCCTTCCACGTAATGAAAGTTCTTATTTAACGTTGAATGCTTTAGAAATGAAAATGCTTCCTATAGAAACCTACATTTTCCTTGTTTGAGAACAGAGTAGGCATGGAAATCATTTTCCATGTCTAGGGTTTTACTTGGGAGAATACCAACGTCAATGTCTTTCAAAATTTATTAAATCTAGATTCCAAGGTTACTGAGTGTGGATAACAATGGGTTGGGCTAGGCAAGGTAAAATCAATATTTTCAGTAGGCCTGGCTTGGTAGGCATGACCAAGCTAGTTCAAAATCTGTGTCAGAACCAATTGCAGTCCTGCCCATTGCCAGCGTAATTACTAGAGACACCCTTTACCAATTGATTAATAAAAACATCCCATTGAATCTAAAAACCAAATGATAAAACCGCAGCTGGAATTTGCAGTTTTCGTTTCTTGAGAATTCCATATTCGTTGTCCATGTTCTAGTTTCTCTTGATTTAAGAGAACTGTTCACATACTATGTATTCTTTTGAGATTTGTTTCTCACCAACTCGCCACTTCTGTTGAATATCCAAGTCCGTGCATAATTTATGAATGTATAGGTGGTCAGATCATTCATAAGGTTGGATCTTCAACATATCTACTGATGTAAACCACCGAGTGTATATGACAATGTGTGCATGAAAAATAATGATGATGAGAAACAAAAAAGAAAAAAAAAAAGCATGGGACAATTAGCTTACAAGGCCTTGTGCCTCACGGGCTTCCTGTCAGAAGACCTGGTAAAGCCCCCTTTTCCGACGGACCGTCCGACAGCTTAACGCCGTCGGGGAAGGTCATTGCTGACGATTTTTAGCCATCGGCTTTTACCTTTTTTTTTGGTAGTGACAATTTACTATTGTCAGAGTAGGAACCAATAATTTACATTTGTTGCATCCATTCCAAAAATAAATAAATTTTAAATGCTTTTTTTGAATAGAAAATTGATCAAAATCGTGAATATTCATTATTCACTGGAGCCAATATTTATTATTCACTGGATGTTTCATAAACGCAGCAAGAATTGCAACATTGAGAATTCTTGTCAGCAAAAGAGTTTTCAAGAATAAAGAGTCTGACATATGTTAACTTAGTTTTTTAAATTTATATATATAAGCTTTGCTTTAAACATTTGCTTTTTAAAATCCCACATGGGAAGTGAAGTCGAAAATTGATTACTATAAAATCATGTTAATATAGCTATTACCTACAGGTTTAAGTAAATGGTGGTCTAGAGACGAACAAAGTATTGAGCTTTCACGTGTGGCGGGCTTTAGGGATGCTTGGGCATAATCTTACACACTTGGCACTTGGCATGTGCGCATCCTAATAGAGCTATGTTGGGGTATTAGGCCTTCATGATTATCTAACTCTTTTCTAGATGGACTTACCAATTAGACCTTAAGCTTGATAAAATAGATGAAAGGTTACCCGTCTCTAAGCTCACTTGGGTAAGCTGAAAGATCTCTTGATATAGGAGTATTCAATCACCATTGTTTTGTTACTTGTTTTGTTACTATGTGTCACGCTCCAAACTTGGAAACCGGGCTTATAAAATTTTCGATTTCCGAATCCGGCGCCGACAGCCTCCGTAGAACTCCATTCTCGGCTCCTAGCGCCCATTCGCCAGGTTTCGATCCTGGGATGCTACGAGGAGGATTTTTAACGTTAGTTTGATTCGTAATAAGTATAACCAAAGGCATAACCCACAAACAACAACCAAGAACTCCATTACATTTCCACTATGATAAAAAACTTTACAAGTACAATGAGCATAAAGGGAAATAAAATGGTAAAAAATAAAAAAAAAACTCCAAAACAATCTGCAACGTGCTCCTGCTTCAGCGCTGCTACGAACTAACGTCACCTACACGCAACGGTCGTGCATAAGCTTATATAAAGCTTAGAGGGTGGTGAAAGTGTGTGCGCAAGGTAGTAATATGAACATGCAATATCAGAGTAATGCGGAATATGCAGATGGATCCATAATATCATGAGCCGTACCAAGGCTATGCAGTGCAAGACATGAATGGTATCGGCCATCCCAAGGTCATGCGATGTGCAATGCAACTCAAGCATACATATCCTCATCTATGTCCACACATCAATACAGCTCAAATATGGGATATCACCGGGGTCTAGTACACTTTAAACCAGATTGCCGCCATATCGAGCGCAATAAGGTAAGTGGAAGAGACCTCACCATCCGTTTGCCAATATCGGGCGCGACTCGTCGATAGCGGACCCATTCCTCGAGCTGGTCAAACTCAGCCTAGCATTGCCCCCTACTCTCGGGCGGGTAAGGCCGCACCTCCTTCCAACCGACCACGACACAGTGGAGAGCGCAATCGTCTAGTAATCGGCACTCAACGCTCATCTACCCACTCGATTTAGACGTTGGAGCAACCTCTTGGTACCATAAGGGTTTAGGAATTTTCACCCAAGGATATCTATAGCACCCCATGTAGAACAAGATTTTCGGTATCCAATCCTGCCAACCACGATGCGTATGTGGAGGTTACGGCCCTGATGTCACTAGGGCGTACAATAACCATGTCACATAAATGCGAAATGCATGAATCACGCTATCCAGTCATGCAACAAATTCTGCGCATATCGTGCGCTCATGTAGGGCAACACCGCCTAACCGGGAGCCCATAAATAATCTGCCCAAAAGCATATGCTATGATCAGTCAATTCTCATGTTAAGCATACGTATGATGCGTATGATCATGAGTCATGAAGCAATATTAAACATGTTATAATGAAATGAACTATCCTTACAATGCAGATGGGCCTGGGCTGCCTATACACAATAAGTACGGGCCTAGTAATGGGCCCTAAGGAGAGTCGAAATGTGGACATCCAACCAACATTACACTCGCAATGTGGACGTCAAACCAACATTGTTCCCAAGGCACGATCGTCGCAAATATCGTTACATAATCCGTGTTGGGCTCACACATTGCAATGGACCTTAGGTACATCCCATTAGGCCTTAAATACATCAAATGAGCTCTATCATATGGGCCTTTTCTTCATCAATGGGTCACATTAATGGGCCACACCAATGGGCCTTAAGTGCATTGCAATGGGTCAAAACCCGTGGGCCTTGGATTGCATCAATTGGGCCTAGTCTCATGAGTCTAATATGTAACAAATGGGTCACACCAATTGGGCCCCACATGTACATCAAATGGGCCTCAACCCATAGGCTGAGTCGAAAGGGCTTCGTGTATATTAAATTGGCTACACCAATGGGCCAAACGAAACTCAAATCGACCACATCAATGGATCTAACCTTTATCAAGTGGTCGCGCCATTTACGCTATTCATTTATTCTTAAGGATCATCACATGGACCACACTCCAACTAACCGTGGTGATAATGATTCCCATCATTGGAATTCTCAAGTCCCATCATATCATCTAATTCCCCATACAATATATTCATAAGGTCACACTGACATGATCGGAATCAAGATTAAAAAAAAAAAACAAATTTCAAATTGACCCGGAACGGCTGTGACCCCATCCAAGAAGGATTTCAATGGTGGACGCTCACTCAACACTGTTTCCTGCAGTGTGGTCCTCTTGATATTAGAGATGTCTTATTTGGTCTCAAGGGACGCACAGAAATCACTGTGGGCAGCTGGCAGTAGGTCCCATCATCAAAGGCAGATGGACGGCGTGTGTAAAACACATGCAACAGGGCCCCACCGTCCGCTGGACGGTGGGAATCAAACACATATAACATGTGGGCTCCACCGTCCGCCTGGACGGTGGATATAAAACACATACATCATTGTGGGTCTCATGTGGGGCCCACCATCATATTTAAATTCCATCCAAACCGTTCATAAGGTCACTTGGACCTGGTAAAAGTCCAATCCCGCTGTTTAGTGTGGTGTGGGCCACCTGAGTTTTGGACCCGGATGAAACTTGGAGGAGGCCCACCTGATGAGGGGACACACCTCATGAACGGCATGAATTAACATATACATCATGGTGGGGCCCACGGCAACAGCCGTGGTCCCTGGCTCAACCGCCCACCCGCCGTTCGGCTGCACGCAGCAACGTGCAGCCTCTACTGCTCGTCAGAGACACAGAGGCTCTGCCTCTTTGGTGTTTTCTTTTTAAAATAATGAAAACCCTTTTCTTTGGGGTTTTGGGCATTTGGGGCCCGCATCAACTAGATCCACCCCGTACATTGCATTCACCGGCCCGATACCGACAAACAGAGTCCAAACTTGGGCCTGTTTCGGCGCGTGGAAGAAATCTAGGGGACTTTAAACGGTGGAGATCACTGTTTTTTAAAGTATGGCCCACCTGAAAGTCGGATCAGCTTCACATTTTAGCTCAACGCCTAAAATGATATGGGCGAGAGGATGGACGGCTTGGATTGAATGCTTATCTTAAGGTGGGGCCTATACTAGTGGTCCTCCCAAAAAGGCTCCCCTTTATTTTTCTTTTCTTCCAGCGTCCAGCAACGTCCCTGGACGTTTTCTCCTTTTTTTTCTTTTTTTTTTTGTAATGGCCTTATCAAATACATTTAGGGTGGGCCTTGTTTAGGTGGGCCACCACATGGTAATGTGGTGAGGATACGATACATGTGTAAAGTGGGCCCCTCCTTTAGATGGTTTGGATTCAATACATGCTCTATAGTGGGGTCCATCCAAGTAGGCCATAAGGCCATTTCATCACACAAAATAAATAATTAAAAGAAAAGAGAGGGAGAGAGAGATAGAGTGGGACACGCTTTGTGATGGAGGGCTTCGCCACTATGAGCCCTCCCTTGAAGAAATTATACAATCGGATGGGTCCTTTAACACATGGGACCACCAAAATTTAAAATCAACGGTGGAGATCCTTTCCCCACCAATATGGATGGTCTAGATGACCTTTCTAAAGAAATAAACATCATGATGGGGTCCATGGAGAATGGCTCCATCATGGAATGATCATGATGATCCAAGGGGTCCAACGACCTCAACTTAGGGTTTCAAGTGAAATCCACACCATGGATCGGTGGGCCTCACTTGGACCATCATAAAAACAAGAAGAACTACCCTATAGAGGCACCCACCGTCCGATCTTCTTGCTCCTATTGGTCCCTTAGCTCCTTAGCTTCAACTTCAGTGGATGAGATGAGGAATGGAGGGTTGAGATGAGAGATCTTGGTATGAAGAGGTGGGCCACACTTGGAGTTTAGGAAGAGAGGGAGAGGCTCATACGTAGGAGGGGTTTTTGGTTGTTTGGAGTGAATTTTGAAAATGAGAAAGAGAGAGAGTTGTAAAGGGAGAGAGAGAGAGAGAGAGAGAGAGAGAGAGAGAGAGAGAGAGAGAGAGAGAGAGAGAGAGAGAGAGAGTGAGTGATGGATAGATGGAGTGATGGATGTGGTGGTGATGGGTGTGTAAGACCTTTTTGACTTTTGAGGCCTTTTGTGTAAGAGAGGTATGAGCATGGAAGACTTTTGTGGCTTGCTTGAAAAAATGGGTGAAAGTGATGTGTACTTGACATGTACTTGACATGTGATGGATTGATGGATGATTGATTGATGGGATTGATGTGATTGATGTGACACATCGTAGAGATTCCCTTGAGTTTCGCAACGCGCGGCGTTTCCTCGTACCGAACGTCGGCCTACAACTCTCGACCAGGGTATTGCCTCTGCGCGCGAGTCGTGGCATTGGAACCGTAGCGACGGCGCGGTCGCTATGGTATTGGTCTTGGGTTGAGTCGACTCGGGTTGTCGGCATATGAATCAGGGTCGCGCGTCGATATCGGTTAAGGGTCGAAGGTTGCCGGAATTCGACCGGTAAGACCGCGGAAGTTTATGGAACGGTACGGACTAAGATACGGGTCTTACACTATGCATTTTGATCATATAAGAATATCTAATAGCCATTGCTTTGTAACTATGTATTTTATTAATTGCATAGTTAATTCACTTATATAAAAACAAATAAGAATATATAAGTGCTTGAATCACTTTAACTTTCATTTCCTTAAAAATAAAATCATTTTGAGAGTTTAGAGCAAAGGTCAAGACTTCTTTGCTTGGAAGTGCAAAAGCTCACTGAAAGACTAAATTAAGCCAGGCTTAATTAATTAAATTTCAAGGGTAATGTTGCTAAATCCCTCATTCAGTTAGGAAGCTTCAATCTTCTTCAAGGAGAGTATACTCTCCTACATTTTATAGGTGTGAAGACTTTTTTTTTTTTTTTTTTTTCATTTTTTTTCTTAGAACATAGTCTTAATCTATTAACTGTGAAATAGCTCTTTCCAATTCAAAAAAGAATACATATTATAATTGAACTTTCAAGTAAATCCGCACTCTCCACAAACCCTAGCATTGTTGGAGGCCCCTTCTTCCAAGGTCGTACTTGACGGTCCACACATCATGGTGCCATCTCACCCTAGCTGTGGCCACATCTGCTATACTTAAAATCAGGTGGGTCCACTCATCAAGTGGTCCATATACGTAAGAGGAAATGGGCAATCAGATAACCAATGGCCCGTATTGGAAGTACACGCGTCTCCTAATTTGCGGACAAGTTGGGCGGGCAAAGCGAGCATGGCTGCAGAAACACATCCACGAGCATTTTGATGCAGTGTTCACGCAAGTGGGACCATTGTTTTCGTGAGAAGAACATAGGTTTGATGGGGCCACGAAATAGGACACCGGATGTACTAATGGACGGGCAATAGGAGCAACGGTCCATGTAATTGAACAACGGTCTCCTTATTGCCTTTGCCTTATCATGGCTGAAAGACTAGGGCCAATAATGTAAACCACCTATGTCGATAGCTTTTGTTAGGAGAAAAATAGATCATCCGATAAACATAAGGCCAGGTCCGAACACCATGCACTCAATAAGGTCAGCCAATTATAAATACTACTAAAGACACCACTTTCGATCAAGAAACTAGATCGGACGCGATCTTATAATTGTCCTCAAGAGCAGGTCGGAAAATCCGTTAATTTACACGTTGCCAAAAGGGAACTCGACATAACATCCATGTTGACATAATCCCTCGTCTACTAGTTCTGAACTGGTTCCGACGTTATCCACTTAAAATTTCAGCTAAGAATCTAGGAAGGCTATCGCAACACGGATCCATCCGAGATCTTAGCTGAAGATCTAAGGAAATTTTCATGACACATACGCGATCTAAATCCTTCTACAATATACACCTACTAAATAGGGAGATTACCTTCTACTCTACTGCTATCTCCTATATATAAATAAGGGTATCTCTAATGGTAAAAAGTACGTACAATTTTTAATTTAAAACTCTATTTACGGTTAGACCTAGATTTCATACTTGACTTGGGCATCATCAGATAAGTCTCCTTGACTTGGGCATCATCAGATTAGTCTCTGTATTTGTCGGGATTTCCTTTTTTTCCTTCAGTGTTCACTGTACATGTGCTTAATGGTCCAGTGAAGGCTAACCTTATTTATGCATCAACAGCTTTTAATCGAATGGTCGTGGACGAGTGAGTTATATGGCCCGTCCTCGGAATTTCAATGGTCTGGACGGCGGACGCGGATTTCCTGCGGATGCCTTTGGCAGGAAGTTCCTGCGCAAGGAATCTAGGTGGGGCCCACTGCTATGTTTGTGAGAAAGCCACACCGTCCATCCGTTTTTAGAGATCATTTTAGGACTTATGGATAAAAATAAGGTGTATTCAAAACTCGAATGGGCCACACCAGAGGAAACAGTGGAGATATAGTGACCACCGTTGAAACATTTATATGGCCACAAAGGTTTTGTATCGGTCTAGTTTTTGGTATTTTCACTTAATCCCAGTGAAAATGACATTGTAAACGGCTTGGATGGAATATAAACATCAAGGCGGAGCCTAGGAAGGTTTCAACGGTGGGAATTCTTTTTCCCACTGTTTCATATAGTATGGCCCACTTGAGTCTTGTATCCTCCTCATTTTTAGCCATATGTACTAAAATGAGCTCAAAAAATGGATGGACGGGTTAGATTTCTCAAAAATATCACAGTGGCCCCCACCATGCATCCCAGCACAGGAACTTCCTTCGAAAGACTTTCGCAGGAACTCCTCGTCCCTGGACAGCGGTACATGAGTGACACGTGTGGGGAGGATGAGCAAGGTACTGCCCTTTCGAAGGAGTCGCGTTGTGGGATGGAGATGGCATTTCCGTAATTAAGAGAGAAGGCATGCGTTATATGCAGTTCTGGGCGGCAGCAGAAATAAAAACCGCACCCCCGCAGTGGAGGAGCGTTTCGTGGGCTTTCGTTGAAAGAGCGAGTTGCGTGGGAAGGGAAAGGGCAAGCAGGTGTTATATGCAGTTCTGGGCGGCAGCAGAAATAAAAACCGCACCCCCGCAGTGGAGGAGCGTTTCGTGGGCTTTCGTTGAAAGAGCGAGTTGCGTGGGAAGGGAAAGGGCAAGCAGGTAAAAGGGCAGAGAGAGAGAGAGAGAGAGAGAGAGAGAGAGAGAGAGAGAGAGAGAGAGAGAGAGAGAATGTCGGTGTCCGCTTCCTCACAGGGTGGCGGCATCCAAACCGCGTCGGCCGTGAACTCGCACAGGATACATGCTCTCGCAGATCGTTTGGCCCACCACTTCAAGAATGGGATTCGCTCTGAACCCACCGATTTCTTCTACACTTGCCTCCACTTAGCCAAGTATGTTTCTTGCATTACAGATTTACTCTTCTCCACATTGTTTTTCTCCTTTATTATCATTCCTTTTCTTTATTCCCTTTTTTTTTTTCTTCTTTCTTCTTTTTGCTGTTTGCTTCCTCATTTCTAAATCTTGTCTACCAAGCATCTTGGATTCCTATCTTCTTCAACCGTTGGGAGTGTCGGATACCATATTCTTCAAATTGACCTTCTGTTCTATGGGTCTCTGTTGTAAAGAAACCACTCTCGAATAACATAGTGTAAATCTTATCGAATTAAATTTGATTCATAGCTACTCTTTGGAATGCCCACTTCCCTTTTCTTCATGAGTCAGCGAGAAACATAATGTTCTGTTTTTGTTTTGTTTTGTTTTTTTACAATGATATGTCCAAGTTAAAGTTTGACAGGTCTGACTGAAAAATTGATGCAAACCCGAAAGGGAAAGCAAATAAATCAATAAGAAAAGAAAGAGATTGCGGGAAAAGACCCAATGATCCTCTAGCTGAATGCTAGAGTTCACAAATGCAAGACTGTGGGCAAGCTCAACAGTCCTGTAGTCTTGAACTAGAGATCACTGCCCCTCCCCTCAACAGTTACCATAGAGAAAATAAGAGAATTTCATTAAGAGAATATTAATCAGCTCCTCTTATTCCATAAGCCATAGGCCCTATTTAAAATCAAACCTTGCATTATGTAATAAAGGTTATGAAGTCTAAAATCTGTTAAAATAGTAAAGCATCCAAATAACAAAGCATTATAATTAAGAAAATGCCAAAAATAAGAAGATACTTAGACAAGAAAATATTTAAAATGATTCCCTGCCTAAAATCAAGATATGAAAGAAAGAGCAAATTTCCTAATATAGAGATTTGAAAGAAAATGAAAGTGGTGATGGGCTAAAAAAGGAAGGTGGTCATTTTCTTGTACACACGTGTGGGATGTGGGACGATTGCATCAATTCCCCCTGACTTGAAAAGACTCGGCTCCATCGAGTTAATGACAATGTACTCCTTATAGAGTTCTGGGTTGATGCGCCTAAAATCCTCTATTGAAATCCATGTGTTGTCGGACCTTGGTCAGCCCTTCCATTTGATAAGAAACTTCTGATACCCCCTTGGCGTGTGGAAACTATCTAATCATCCAATACGTCCTTAATGATTTCTTAGAGCCGCATGCTCTCGTTTGCGTGATGTCCAAGATAAACTGTAAGGTCTTCCACATTAAAAATGGGGTTGATCTTCATTTCAGGTGGCAACTCGATTAGGTATGCATTTTCACCTAGCTTCTTCAAGACGTGGTAAGGATCTGCCTTTCTAGAGTGGAGCTTTGTATAAGAGCCTATTGGAAATTGCTCAGTCTTAAGTTGCACCATGACTCTCCTTAGAATTGTGCAGAACATCGTCGAACATCTGCGCATTCCTTGTAATTTTTCATTACTAATGGTGATATTTTGCCTAACTTCTTCATGTATCTCCTAAACATGCTGTGTAAAAGCTTTAACATCCTGGCTTGATTAAGTCGCACTAGAAAGTGGGACTAAATTGATAGGTTGTCGCGGTCACATTGTGGTCGCAATTTTGAAAGGAGAGTCCCGTAGTGTGGTTCATAGAACTATTATAAACGAACTTAGCTTATGGTAACACGATGTCCCATGAGCTAATATGATCACCAACCAGACATTGAAGTAGATTCCCAAGCCTATGGTTTATGACTTTAGTCTGCCAATCTGTTTGCGGATGATAAGCACTTGAGAATTTCAACTTAGTTCCCATCTTAGACCACAAGGTGCGCCAGAAGTAGCTCATAAACTTGACGTCATGATTAGATATAATAGTTTTGGGAACACCTTGTAGACGAACCACCTCTTTAAAGAAAATATTGACGATTTGCATGGCGTCCGATGTCTTCTTGCAAGGGACAAAATGAGCCATCTTCGAAAACCTGTCAACCACAACATAAATAGAGTCATAGCCACGTTGAGTCTTAGGCAATCCTAAGACAAAATCTATACTGATGAGTGATGTCTTCCCATGGAGCATCTGACACAGGTAATGGCGTATAAAAACCAGTATTCTGCTTGCTACCTTACCTAGCTGACACACTCGACATTGACAAACAACGATCCCAACTTCTTTCTTTAGACCTAGCCAGTAGAAACGGTCCTCGACCAGTGCTGTCGTTTTATCGATACCAAAAGTGACCACCCAGGCCACCTGAATGAAGCTCTCGTATAACAAGCTCTCGTAAGGAATTCTTAGCAAGACACAACCTCATATCGAAAAATAAGTACCCATCGTGTAAGCTATACATTAGGTACTCGGTACCTGCACCGGAAATGAGTGCTGAAAATACCTTCCCAAAATCATCATTTGTGGCATAGTCCCGTTTAAGTTCTTCAAACCTAATAACGGAAACTGATAAGGTATACAATATGTGTGATTTTTGGCTAAGGGCATCCGCTACCTTATTTTCAATATCGGCATGATGTTTTAGGCTGAATGTGAACTTGTGAAGATAAGCACTCCACTTAGCATGCTTAACGCTCAACTTCTTCTGAGAATTCAAGTAATGTAATGCCTCTTGATCAGAATAGAGCACAAACTCTCGCTGAATGAGGTAATGCCACCAATGCTTCAGAGCTTGTACAATAGCATAAAACTCCACATCGTATGTAGAATACTTCTTTTGTGCCTCATCAAGTTTCTCATTGAAAAAGGCCACCGAATGTCCTTCCTGTCTAAGGACACCTATGCCTAGGCGCGATGCATCATAGGCAACTTCAAACAGTCTTTCGAAATCAGGAAGTCTAAGAAATGGAGCCTCTGTCATTTTCTGCTTGATTTTTTGAAATGCCTTTATTGTTGCTTCAATCCACTCAAATGGACTGGACTTCATGCATTCAGTAATTGGCACCATGATGGAACTAAAGTTCTAAATACGCCTTCGATAAAATGTCGTAACCACATAAAAATTGCAAACCTCATGAATGTTTATGGGAGTAGACCATTCAACAATGGCCCTCATCTTCTTTGAATCAGCCTTCACACACTCTACTGAAACGACAAACCTCAAAAAGACCACGCTAGAACTCATGAAGGTACACTTCTTCAAATTGATGTAGAGTTTCTCATGGCGTAGCACTTTCATTACTTGACAAAGATGGTCCAGATGATCTTCTCGTGAACGGCTATAGATGAGGATGTGATCAAAGTATACGATGACAAACTTGCCAATGAATGGTTGTAGAATTTGCATCATCACCTGCATGAATGTGTTAGGTGTGTTTGTCAAGCCGAAGGGCATAACTAGCCATTCATACAATCCATCCTTTGTCTTGAAAGCAGTTTTCCATTCATCTCCAGGACGAATTCTTATCTGGTGGTAGCCGCTTCGCAAATCAATCTTCACAAAAATTGTAGCACTCGTCAACACGCCCAGCATGTCATCTAGGTGAGGCCTCTACGGTACTAGGGACTGACCATATCCATGAGTCTGCGACTTCATGGAGGGTTGAAGTGGATGTGACTGATTCGATAGTCTTGAAAAATCTTACTCCTCTTCATTGGTGAGGCCTTTACGGTATGGGGGGCACCATGCTCCCCTACCATCTTTGAAAGAAAAACACGATGCCACTGATACGTTGGTCGACGGGTATAGGCGAAACAAGGAAAATCCTCCACAAGAGAATTGTTTCCGCACCACCTATCTTCCCAAAAACAAGTATTGGAGTTGCCACTGAGGGAAAATTTCAAACTAGATTTCACCTTAGAAGTAATTGAGGAGATGGATTTCCACACATCCGATGCCCTATAAAGAGATGATTTCTTGACCTCCCACCCACCTGCTTCTAAGCCATACTTAGCAACTAAAACTTCCCTCCATAATTTTTTGGATTTAGATCCGAATCTCCAAATCCATTTTTCGAGAAGGGCCGTGTTCTTTTCTTCTAGAGCTCTGATACTCGCACCTCCTTCAACATTAGGTTTGCAAACTTCACCCCATTTAAGTAAATGGAATTTTAATTTTTCTTCTACTCATTGCCATGAGAAATCCCTACGTAGATTTTCAAGTTTATCCAAAACAGATATCAGACATTTAAATAGGGACATATAATATACTGGAAGATTTTAGAGAGCCACCTTGATAAGAGTTATACGGCTTGCCATGGACGAGTGTCTTCTTTTCCATTGAAATCTCTCTATTACCTTGTTCCACAAGTTCTTCGGAGGCCTAGCCAAACATAGTGGCAACCCCAAGTAGGAAGATGGAAAGGAACCTGTTTTGCATCCAAACACATTTGCAAGATTAGATAACTCTTCCTTAGAGAGGACTATATCACGCATCTCACTCTTTGAAACATTGATTTTTAGACCTGAGATCACTTTGAAGCAACCCACAATCTTCCACAAATTATCCACCACAGCTTCATCCGCTTCACAGAATATAAGTGTCTCGTCTGTGAATTGAAGATGAGATAACTTTGCCCCAGTTGGGGTTGGACCAAAGTCTAAAATAAGGCCACCTTTGCACAACATACCACTGAGGGCTTGTGCCACCACTATAAAGAAGTATGGAGATAGAGGATCCCCTTGCCTTATTCCACGTGACGTGTTGAAGAATCCCTTAGGAGAACCATTCACCAATATCAAGAAAGAAGCCGAAGAGACACATTCTAGCATCTAGCCTATCTTTCACCAAATCCCATTGTTTCTTTCTTTCTTTTTTTTTTTTTTACTTTTTTTTTTTGGATGGCGACAGGGTGTCCCCGCCCCTTTAAGGTGAGACTATTCCTTGCGAATGCATGTAATCACCAAATCCCATTCTTTTTAGCATGTATTGAGGAAAGCTCCACTCAACATGATCGTAAGTCTTTTCGATGTCTAACTTACACACCACCCATTTCCTTCCTTTCTTGTGTTTTGAATCAATGTATTCAAGAGCTGAAAGAGCAATATCTAGGATACGCCTATTTGCTACAAACACTCCTTGATTCTTTGATATAACCGATGCAAGCACTACCTTGAACCTGTTCGCTAACAACTTTTCTAGAATTTTGTATAAGCTTCCAATGAGACTAACAGGGAGAAAATCTGATAAAGACTCGACTTCTTTCTTTGGAATTAGGACTATAAAGGTAGCTCCCAACCCTTCAGGAAATCTTCCTTTTTCAAAAAATTCCTTGAAATCCATTCACTCTTGCTTTATCATTTCCCAAAATACTTGAGAAAATGCAATAGGGAATCCGTCGGGCTCCAGAATCTTATCACTCCCCAGCGAATCAATAGCACCTTTAATTTCTTCCTTTGACACCGGCTTCTCCAAAAGATCTCTTTCCTCTTCCGATATTCGAGGGAAAGACAAGTTATCTAGAGAAGGATGCGTATCCCCATCGGATGATAGCAGTTTTGTATAGAATTCTATGATTGTTGAACATACTTCCTGTCTGTTATCAAGTCTAATGCCATCTGCTATGATGCTGCTAATGCAATTGGATCTAGGCCGAGAGCTTATGATTCCATGAAAAAATGTTGTGTTTTTGTCTCCCTCTTTCAGCCACAAAGCTCACAATCTTTGCCTCCACATTATTGCATCTTCCTTAAGATATTTGGAGTATTCTGTTGATAGGATCAATCTTTTGCTCCGATCTTCTTCAGTTATAGCCTCTAATTCTTCCTTGTTATCTATCGCATTCATTTCACTGATGATGTTGTCTGCCTTTTCTGTTCTTTCTAACATTCTTTGATAAGAATATTGTTTGTCGGTTTGACCTATTGTCAACTAAATGGGCCCTAATTGACCAGATATCAAGCACAATCTGTTGAATTTTGGCCCATCGCATTGAAATACAATAAAACGAAGATGAAAACATTAAAAAGAAAGTGAAGGTTACTCCTTTCATATTTTTTCCATAATGGTCCTCTTCGCTTTGATTTGTCGAATCCCACTCAAATAATTTGTTTTGATCTCCCAAAATAGGTTTATATCTAGCCTAAATGACTTTCTAAGCTTCATCCATGGTTTAAATGAAAGAAGAAGAAGAAATATTAGTGATTTTTTGAAAAAAACAAAATTGGGCCTTTATGGGTGTATGACAGTATGGGCCTTTATCGGTCCGTATAGGACTGATATCGATGCTTGTACTCCCCTGTATTGGCCGATACAGCCTGAAATGATCCCCCCCCCTCTTTCAGTCCTGTATTGCGTATCATATTAGAGTGATATAGATATGGCCGTGTCAGCCGATACAATACTGATATCGAAAACTTTGTGCTTCATGCTACTATAGCTGATTGGTCACCTATGTGGTCCAACAATCTGATAAGAGCGCACACATGTACTCACAGATTGGGCCTTACTCGCTGGAATTGCCTATGAATCGATCATTGATGTCCACTCTTGGGCTGCACAAATCTATCAAAGCCATTTTGCCAAACACATGTTTTATTTACAGAAAATATTCACACTGAGGCTGTCTTCTGTCCTGGAAACCATAAACCGAACTAATAGATGGATTTTGTGATTCTCTATTCTCTCTGTTTGTTCATTTTATTGCTAACTTGAACTTGGCTGTGATATTTTCTTGTGCAGTTTTTTTTTTCCCAGTTTTATCTTGAGCATTTTATCTTCATGCACGTTATTTTGGTTGCATGATGTGTGCTTGAAGCACACTCACTTGAAAGACAAGTTGGTGGTGCATTGCCATCATTGCCATACTTGAACCTTTGCTCTTGGTGTTTTCATGTACAAGTTGGCTGGTTGATGGGAACATGTAAGATAAAATGAGCTCAACTTGACTGTTTGAGGAAGGGGAAGGGGAAGGGAAGTTGTAGGATGGTAGAAATTTGTAGTGAGGAGATCCAGAAGAATGAATAGAAATGGATCTAATCACACCTTCAACTTACCCCGTTTAAGAAACCTCTATGGGTTTACCCTCTCCAAGTCAGAACTTATATCTAAAAACACTATTTTTTAATCACTCAATTGGTCATATAGCGTCCTCAAGTATATATAATTTATTTATTTTTTTGCTGAGGAACAACCCTAAAACTACCTTAAAACTCCTAACAGATCTGAGGCACTGGTTATATCTAATCTTAGAGCTTAAAATCTAATTTCCTAAACAAAAAGTTGTCTCTAGTTTCCATATTTGACTACACAATAGGAATCTAAAGATAATTTTAGATCTTTCTGCAACTAGCTAAAAATTTCTCAGTCTATGCTAACTTGGTAATCTAACCAAACGAAGATTAAGCAATTCATAAATTCTAAAAAGTCTTTAACTTTAAAAACTTACTGCATTTTTGAAACTCGTAGGCAAAGATACTCGATGCCCCTTGTAGGGACTAGGGACCACATATCTGGCTGGAAGTGCTATTCATGAGCCCCATTCAGCAACACCAAAGTCCACATCCATGTGCTCTATAGGTAAAACGGTCATAATCAAGGCTGATAGTTGTAGCATACTGTAAAATCATGAATGGTTTGAGATATATTCCTTAAGGATAGTTGTATGCGTATTGTAAAACGGAAATTGTAACACTTGTGTGCATCTTTTTTTGAAATTATGGAAAAATATAAAATAATATTAGAAGAAATACAGAAAGGTGGGATATATGTAATCTCCTATGTTATCCTTAAAAAAGAAGAAGAATCTTCTATGTTTTATCATGTGCAACAATAGATGGGCAAAAAGTAAACCTCACACAAAGCCAAAAGCCTCTTCTTTAACCTTTTTGGATTTTCTTGGGGCATCAATGGCATCACTGCATACCTTGTTGTAGGTTGGAAGGATGGGCCATTCCATTCCCATGGAAATGGAATTGGGAAGTTGATTCTTATGGGGGATTTGGAAAGAGAGAATCGAAGACTTTTTGAAGCAAATGAAATATCAATAGAGCATCTTTCATACTGGATTATCCTTGGCCTTACTAGAATTTAGTGGAATACCCCATGTGGATATCATGAGGCACTGGAGTTTGTTATTCCAAGCATAACTTGATTGGTCTGGTCCTTTGTTTGCTTCTGTCTGGCTTTGAGGAGCTTGTCCTTGATATTGTATTGCTTTTTGGATGTGAGGGTTTAAGAGGGAAACAATCAACTTTTATTCTACGTGAAATCATCAATGAATTTCAATTGTGTTAGCATGTTCATCATTAGCCACTACAACCATCATCATTGGAGTTGTCCATGTATGGTATACTTTGAAAAGATATAAAATTCAAAAAATGTCACTTAGAAGTGCTTAATGTAAGTTTTGGGGATTTTATTTGGGTCTAGATGGCCCCATATGACTACCAGAAGAAAATAGCAGAAAGCATAGCCATGAGGTCCATGATTCAACCAACAGACAGTGATCCTGTTTTTCCAACTGTAAATCATGATTAGTAGGATTTATGTTAATTCCAAAAATTCAAGTAGTATTTCTGGTAAATGAACTCAACATAAGATTCAATCATCTCATTTAGAAAAAAAACAAACTTAAGATTCAAATAGGATCCCATGAGATTTGACTTGAACAATAAAATTTAAACTGCAAATCATAAGGTTAACAGCGGTCATAACTTGATTTTTATTTGAATAGTGCATACTTGTTTGTTGGATAGGTGAATTGACAGGCTATCATACATCAGAATCGATAGATCATTTGTTCATTCATTGCTCTTTTGTGTGGAAAGTATTGAAATATTTCCATCGCTCGCTCAAGACTGATTGGGTTATGTGCAAATCGGTGGATGATCTTCTTTGGGCTTGGCATGGGGGAGGAGAGAGCAAATCTGAAAAGGCTAAGTGGAGGATGATTCTTAAGGCTGTGCTGCGGGCTGTTTGGGGAGCCTAAAATGGGCGGTGCTTCTGTAATTAGAATGTAGAGGCTGTTATTAGCGAAATCAAGCTTCTTGCCACGGGATGGGTGGGATCTGTAAATGCAGACTTAGCTGCTAATTTCTGTCTTATGTTTGGCTTATAGTGCCTTTTGTTTCTGTTTTGGTATTCTTTTCTCACTTTGTGTGGGTTTTCTAATAAATGCTGTTGCCTTTCAATAAAAAAGAAGAAGATAGGCTATCAAACATGACTGGTTGCATATTGGTTGGACGTCATTGGGTACTTGAAAATAGGTCCGGATGTGGAGTGACGAAATTATGTTCAGCCCAATCACTCTGCATGCGTGCCTTTTTGGGCGCAGTCTTAAATATCATCCAAAACTGAGTCGACTCGGTATCAGTGGAGAACAAATGGAATGATTGGATGATTTACAACCCCAAATCAGATTGAGTTGGAATGAGTCTGACCATGTTGTGGTGAGATGTACCAGTTTCGATCTCTAGGTGGGCCACCCTTTGGGGCCTGCTAGGGTAGATCATATATCCATCTTTTGGGCCTTTTGGAATTCACATCTTTGTGGCGTGCTTCTTATGGTTGCCTTTACTTGGACTAAAAGCTAAGGAAACTCGGCGGCTCAAATGCCAATGCTAAAAGCTTGAGCTCTTGTACTTTCTCGCTTCAGGAATCAGGATGAAGGCTTTTCATTGTCCCTGTTTTATAGAGAATGGGGGAATGAGGTCAGCCACAGACCAATCTCTGTTCAATCTGGACGCTTCAGTGCCATATGATGCGGCTATTTCTTCATTGTCAAACCGTTAGAGCATTATGCTACCTTTTCTCCAATCAATTGTGAGATTCCCTGATGCTATCTCGAGTTGTTAAAATCATGGCAATTTGTTAGTTACCACTTTCAAATGAAATCTGTGGAGATAATGTGTCACTTTCCTGGTTGTATGCTCTAACCAATGAACCAACGAAAGCTATTGACTCGATGTGGCTCAGATGACGGCCAAGTTTGCCATCAGTGGTTCACAAAAATATTTTCAAGTATGGAAGGGTCATTATGTCTGGTTGATTAACTGCGCTTCTTGAAATAAAGCATTAGAAGAGGGTCATATTGTGGTGATGAATAGTGAAGATTGGGGTTCCCAACCTTTGAGCGTACCTGGAAAAGGGGAGTTAGCTCCCTTTGCAACAAATCAATGATGTCAGGAGGCTGATCAGAGTTTCGTTGATTTTCAAGGTGATCTCAGCCCATAATGCTTTGAGACTGCAGAAGAAGCAAGAATTTGCGGCAGTGGACGCCTCACAAAGCATCATCATACACCCAGGCCTCTTCCTTCACCCCCCTGCAAACTTCAGTGGTTCAACCTAAGTCTATGGATGGAATTTGCGAGTCTTACGGTTTTGATGCTTATTTCATGCTATATCAGTTCCTTTTATTGCCAATTTCATCTTCATAGTGATATTTTGTTGTGCGTTTGTTTTTATGTTTTGGTAGTGTTGTGCACTTATTTCCTTAGTTATATCTTTGAATATTTTAGTTTTTGATTTGACCAACACCCTTAGGATATTGTTCTTTGTGATTTCTCATCTATCCAGAGACTGATGTGGTATAAGCACTATATTTGCATGTTACATTCTGTACTTTGTTTATTTGATTGCCCATGAACTAATTACCTATGCGCATTCATTTTCTTGGTAGTAAGCTTGACAAGATTGCCTTTGCTGAATGCAGAGGTATTGATCATGCAGTTACGCATAATGAGGTTCCCCCAATTGCCCATGATTTACCTTCTCTCATAAAACAGGTATTGTCATCAATTTGGGATGTTTTCATCATCTGTAAGAGTTTTTTACTTTCCAATACAACATTGTGACTTGGACATGGGTGTTGGAGTTTGCAAATGAACATGAGCAGTTGTAGATGATGATTTGGGTGCAAGGTATTCCGTATCGGTATCGGTTGGCGTAATGGTGCCCACCGATACCGACACGGATACAGCGGCGTAACGGCCTGTAACGGTGTAAATTTTTTTTCCCTAAAAAAATATGGATTAAATATGGAATATTCTAAGCATTTCAAATATGCATTCATTTATAAATTGGAACATGTTTATGGTGGTGTAACGGTCCACTCTTTGGTGAGAAGTTGTATCGGACTGTCTGATGAATTTATGAACCAAACAACCTGGAATTAATTGCAAACCTTTTATATTTAGTTTTCTAACTATATAATATCTATATAAATTTATTATAATGAATGTAATACCAAAACATTTAATATTTTCAAGTTTTCCTTTTATTTATAGTACTAGTGCATTGCATACTTCGTGACTCACATGCATTTTATTTCAAAATATAAAGTTTAGGGACTTTTGTATCCTATTATGTAATTCATATACCTAACAATTTGATATCATATTTCCCCATAAATCTTTAAAAAAATTAAAATTAAATTGAGGCAAATAGTGTTGTCGATTCGGGGCTGGTTTAGGGACCATTTGATACCCCAAACTAACCTCAAATTAATGCAATCTATTGGCACTTATCCCACTAATGGATTGGTGGACATTTATTCGACAGTGAAAAATGAAAAATATCAAATGGTCTTATTTCAAAAAACAATTGGAAAAAAAAGAAGGTAAACCCAGATCTCGGGTGGACCACTAGTGGGCCAGGTGGGCCACCTCGATGTATTTGTATATCAATGCCATCAATCTGTTTTGCCAACTCATTTTAAGGCATGGTCCAAAAATTCAGGTAGATCTAAATCTTCGGTGGACCACTAGTGAGTATTCCTTTAAAAGTGGGGCCTATCTCAATGCATTTGTTGTATATCCATGTGGGCCATCCTTTTTGCCAACTTATTTTGGGGCCTGGTCCAAAAAATGAGGTTGATCCAAATCTTAGGTGAACCACAAAATAAGGATTTAATTCCCACCATTAAAATTTTTTTAAGATAATTTTTTTAAAAAATTTATCAAGCTACTATTTGTGTTATCCCTTCATTGAGGTCAAAGTTTATGTGACCTTATCAACAGGTTCGATGGAAAATAAACATTATAGCGGACGACATGGATATACTACACAAATTAATGCAGGCCCATGTAACAAAACAGTTCAAGTGCACTGTTCAGCGTGCACCGCAGAACACGTTAAAAAACAAATTTAAAGTCCATTCCGTTTTCGATACCGAAATGAAAAAGAAGAGAGAGAGAGAGGGAAACAGAAAAGAAAAGAGGGAAAGAAGAGAGAGAGAGAGAGAGAGAGAGAGAGAGAGAGAGAGAGAGAGAGAGAGAGAGTCACAATATGATCATAGAAAATTCACACCAGATGTTAAGAGAGATCGAAAAGTATATAGTTTTATGAATCTATCAAGAGAAAAGCCATAATACAATTTTTTTAAATCAGCAAGAAGTCATAGCATAATTAAAAAATAGAAAAAAAAGTTACTTTATGTAATATAGGTTTAATTTTGTAGATCTTTAGATCTAACTTGATATAGGTGTGTATAGATATGAAACAATTAAAAATAAGAGAAAGAAAAGAAGGAACCAAGCCAAAAGTGGGAAAAAATGACCCTAAGTTATGTAGTCATGCAAAACTTATTAATCTCACGTCAAAATATGTATGATTTGGTAGTTTACGGCATGTATTGGTGTACATAAAAATCTTGCATGAAAAAAGGATCAATGTTTTTGACTTAGAGTAATATTATCCCTAACCAATGATCTATCCTAATGTGCTCCCATTCACATTTTTCTTGCTCAAATCTAGTAGTGAATCATCAAAAACCTCTAAATCCCCCCTCCACCAAGAGTAAAGAACAAAATAATGGAAAGAAAAAGAGGAGCGTAGGGACTTCAATGCTTGACTTCCATATCCTTGTGAATCAGTTCTAGTAAGTGCATATCAGCCAATTCATTGTGAATTGGGGTTGCCTAATTGACAACCATATCAGATGGTATGATAAATCATCATCACTAAGCCTTATCCTAACTAATTAGGGTCGGCAACATGAATCCTTTTCCGCCATTCCACTCTATCTAGGGCCATAACTTCATTTAGAGCATAGGTCATCGGGTCCTTTCTTATTACCTCCACCCACGTCCTCTTGGGCTTCCCCTTGCCCTTTCAGAGCCTTCAACTTGCTATGACTCACTCACTCCTAACCAGCTCATTCTCTGTTTCCGTTGCACATGACCAAACCATTTGAGTCTACTTTCCATCATCTTATTACATATTGGTGCTACTCCTGCGTTCCATTGAATGCATTCAATTATAATTCTATCCTTCCCTATCTTTGTGCTCACCCATCTCAACATCCTGATTTCGGCTACACATCCCATGAACATGTTGTTTCTTAACTGTGCAATAGTTGATACGATACATATTGACAGATGTTTAGAACCACATTGAAGGGATTGATGCACCTTGAAGAGTTCTTTATTGTTTAGCAACTAACAAGTGTTCAACAATTCTTTGATTGGATAAAAATTACCAACAATGACTGAATACCGATATCACATTATGCATCACACCCTTGGATGCATAAATATTGTGGGAAACATTGGGAAATAATCACATGTTGCACAATGTATCGTAGTTTGAGGAAAACTTTTGGAAAATGGTGGGATTTTTTTAGTGAAACTATAGGAGATTTTAAAAGTGTTGGCAAATTTTAAAAAGATATATAAGCATAAGATTAACTAAATTTCTGCATTCTAAACTTAAGAATAGGACCCCCATCTACATGCAATTAGAATCCAAAAACCTAAAAACTAATGATAGGATTTTTATCCCAGATTTGTGCCATATGATCATTGCAAATGTCCAATGCCTTAAAAAAGGGAAAAAAAGATGTCCAATGCTGATCCTCCAATGTAGGTCTCTCTCTAATCTCTCCCAAAGAGCAGAGAATAGAGAAGGTCACACAAAGCCCAAGGTAGGGTTGCACCTTGCGCACCTTGAGAGCCATCCACGGGCGATCTTCGATCGCACGCATGTGTGGAGGAGAGGGAACATAGAATTTTTGGACAATTCAATTTTTATTTCATAACACAAAGCTTACACATTTGCCCAACTGAAAGCTTAAATAATTACACACAGAAAACTTATAGGAACACGAAAGTGCTTCCCTCTCTTTCTCTAGATGTCCTAGGGATGGGACCGCAAATCTCTCCTCTACTCTATCCGCCTTGCGATAAGATCTATTTATAAGGAGGAATTGGGGTTTAAGAGGGAAACATGATTATGGTGATCCTCACTTGTACAGACTTTTTTTTTTTAAAAAAAATTTATTTATAATAATGGCGACAAGGTGTCCCCTCCCCCTTTTAAGGCGAGACTAATCCTTGCAGATGCACGCAATCACTAGCAAACCACGTGCATCGGATAATCCCGGGAGGGAAGTCGAACTCGAATCTATGGGGAGTAAACCCACAATGCTAGCCATTCGCCCAAACCCCATGCGGGTCATCCCTACAGACTTTAGTATGCCCAACTACATAGAAAGTCTAAAAACTTGCCCTATCCATACACCTAAATTGACCAAATCCTTCCACTTTCCGTGGCCACCATCCTTGACCTATTCCGTGCTAGTCTAAGAGATGGATCAAGAGATCCCAACCATTGGATTTCTATCAAGTGCTATCAAAATAGTTTAACAGTTAAAATCAAAACATCAACGATTAAAATCAATCCGTTAAACATCTAAAATTTAAAATGCACTGGTTAGCATAAAAACCTCTTGATGGATGATCCAAACATTAAGATCAATCCACTAAATGTGTATCCCAGCTCACCAAGGGGATCCCTTGTTGGAGCATGGGGCTTTTACCAATCCTAATGCATGTGCCCAACCATAACTATATGTCAACCTAATGTGACATTGTCGGGCTGGTCAAAGCCTAAAACACTAGGACCACGAAGTCCCAACATGACCTCAGGTCTAAGGATTAGTCAAAGCTAGTACATGATCAACTCAATCCGGTCTAGGCATGATGGGTCTCTGGAAGCAGAGATATGCAAGTAACAAAACACGAATGATGCAACCAAAATACTAACAGGCACGAAAGAATATTGCTTGGTCTCAGATCCAAATGGAGTTAGAAGTAAGGTTTTGAAATTTGGTTGTGATACAGCTGCATTGTAACTGTATCGGTTGCCCTCGTTACACGTTACAAGTGTGAACTGGTCCATGTCATAAAAAAGGCCCATATTGACAGTACAACTATATATATTTAAGATATGTTGATGATTCTAGCAACAAAATGAGGTTTCCTAAGCCACACATATAAGAAAGCCTGTTTACACCATGCACACGTTAAAGTGAAGGGTACTTGATGGGTACCCAAACTGAATCAAATCCTGGTTTGGGTCTTCAAGAACTAGACTTGGACCCGAAAGGACCCAAACCCGACAATACCCGAACTTGGTTAGCCCAGGTACAAGTGTTATAAGACCCAACCTGAGCCCAGCCCGCTGTCAACCCACTGACAGCCCTAGATAAAACATTTGCATTTTAATATAGCAGGGTATTGGAAAATATCGTTTGTATTGTTGATGCATTTCTCTCTAGATAATTTGATTGCTATTCAAAATTATTCCAAGATCAATAATATTTTCGGAAATTGGTGCTTCCCATTCAAGAAAGGGAACCAAAAGAAAAAAAAAGAAAAAAAGAAAAAAAGAAAGAAAGAAAAAAGGCATGGCTCAACACTAATTCGTGCTTGTCCTATTCTATCCTCTTGCACAGGGTGTTTATAGAGACACCATTCTGTTGGCAGTGTTAAAGATTGTTGAAAATAACTATCTTTGGTACTCTGAGAAATGCAACGATGATTTTTGCAAGGAGAATGAAGTGGTGTATCATGGCGAGCATGCCTACAGGGTACACTTGCTCAAGATATGGGCCAATTGTTAGGTGAGGCCAACCGTGAACTTGACTTTCCCATAAAGCTGGCCAATCTACTTGTCAAATGGACCACACTTTGATGAGGAAATCGGATGGTGGCCAATGGCCTAGATTCAATTTACATGTGTGGCCCCAATCCCACCCAATGAATAGAAAACTGATAGACAAACTAGGATGCTTGGACGACGACAATGGCGAGGGTGACAACAATGATGATTTTTGTTAGTTTGTTATTTTATCTACAATTTTTTTATATTCTTTCCATATTTATTGCTAAATCTTCTCATCTTTCCATGTAGGTGTATAAACGTAAGAATGAGGCCATCCTTCAGTCAGCTATTATGCTCCTAATGATCTCTGTCAAGGTAATTCTTGTAGGACATGCCAATATGGTATTCTCCCACTTGTTTGCAATGGAGTAATATTTGACACCCCTTCTTCAAGGGTAGGCATCCTTGTTGGTTGGTGATGATGGTTGTTTGCATCAGTGAACATACATTTTTTTTTTTGTCCGTCCACAAATCTGTATTCAATACATTGGTTCTTGTTGTGCCTCCGCAAAACATATGCTATTTATTAATGTCTTATTTATTTATTTTTTTTTTTTGTCGTGATTGCTGCCGAATACTCTTTCTTCCATTTTTTTTCTTGGCCGGGTGATTGTTATGTGTGTTCTATTTTTTTATTATGTTTAAGCATCCATCCATTCCTTCTGCACAAGATTCTGTTTCCCTACTGAATATACTCAAAAGTAGTGTTTGTGTCAGTAGAATGCTTGTAGGAATGGATGGTTTGAGGTCACTGATGCCGATGAACTTCTTGCCCTGGCAAATGAGGTTTGTGGACATTTCTCTCATCCTTCATATCCTCCCTTTCATCATTCTTGTGTTATATGACTCTGGTATGTTAACATCTTCCTAGTTATACATTTTCTTACTATTTTAGATATCAAGCACCTTTTGTGGAGCCGAGAATATTGCTGTTGAACCAACTGATACTCAGCATATCATTTCAAAATTTATGCCAAGGTATGAAGTCACCCCATACTTTGGCCCTTCCTGAACCCTTTATGAGTTGAAAATAGTCATTTGTGATTACCATTCTTTGTGGGAATGTCAATTTACTGGCAGTTATAAACAACTACTAGTGCTGTTGTATGGGAGCTTAACTGAGGGGTGATAAGGCAGTATGGGTACATAATTGGAAACTTTTATAGGTTAATGCTCAAAACAACATCATATTTTTTTGACAAGCCCTTGTACACGCAACTCACTTTTTGTCAGTATACAGTACTTGTTTCTCTCTGCAACTTGGTACACCTGATACCTATGGTTCCAAGTTTTAGGCAGAACTACCTCTTTTGCTATGGTCAAATAAGATTGATTATAGATGGAAGCCTGCTATTGCTTAAATCTCTCCAAGAGAAGTTGTAGCTGCCAGTAAGTTTGGTTGGAATCATGTCCTGATATGATATATCTTCTTTTAAGCAACTTGACTGAAAAGAACGAAAAGGGCTAAAAGATAAGTACTAATGAAAAGATAAGAAAGAGGTGTTCTGAGGACAATGGACCTTCCTTAAAGCGCTACTCTTACCATTTGATTCATGCGTGCTGTTCAGATATTGTTGTGTTGTTTGATGCTTTGGATGTTTGCTGAACTCTCTATGTGCAGTTCCATAAGTGGGTGGTTGAAGGCCTATAGAATTGCCAGGAAGTGCCTAGAGAACCTTGTAAGTTTGAAACAGAACAGGAATGGCGGAGTGGCAGTTCCACTTTTCTACAGTGGGGGGCACATATGGAGCCTCAATATATTCTATTTTTTAAAAAGCATACATCTTAAGTGTCTAGTAAATTTTTTATTTTCATTTGACCGAAAACTTCAATTTTATTTGTTCTCTTGAAATTCAAACAAATATATAAGAGGAAGAAATTACATGCATTCATGGTGCACTGATGCTCTTAGTGCATCTTGGTGCTTTTAGATGTGGACAGTCAAATAATTGATCTGGACTGTCCAGTATGTTTGATTTCCTTGAATTTGCTATATTGATTTGGCTTAACCATGCAGCCTTTCTTATATCGAAACGGACCAAGCCCTACCAACCCCAACCACATTCCAATCTCCAAAGTCTTCCCATCATGCCATTCCCTATGGCTAACAGGAACTGTACCCTTTTACCTAAGTCCCATCCATTGCATAATCCTAAGTATCCCTTAAGCAATCCCATAATTCTAAAATTCAGTTCTTACCTGAACCCTAATTCCACCCCTAGCCATATACAACCCATCCACTCAAGCATATACTCTAAACAGTCCTTGCACCCAACTTTCAGTCCGCAACCACTTCTGAAACCCATTTTCTTATAAACGACACCACTTGAAGCTCTCTACCCAGCCCCTTGACTGTCTAGAAATCTGGCACTGAAACTTGTCCACTTTCAGCATAGAAAATCCTGCCCCAACCTGTCCCTAGTCTGTCCCTGAATCAGTCCTAAATTGACCATTCCAGCCTATAACCATTCTTAGTCTTTACTCAAAAATATGTACAAACTACAATCTTTCCACTACCACCCCCAGGAAACTGGCCCTGAACCTTTCCAGAAAACTGCCCCAAAATCTGTCAACTTTTAATCCTTAACGATGCCCATTAAACTGTCCCAAAGATGTATAGAAATCAGCCTCCAGGTGACCCTAAATCTGTCCCTATTCTAGCCTAATCTTCACTCCAAGCTCTTACCAGCACTTGACAGCCATAAGAAGTGGGAGTTCTTTTATTAGGGAGAAAAACAAAGTGATGCGATGAGAGCTAGTGGGAGTTCTTTTATTAGGGAGAAAAACAAAGTGATGTGATGAGAGCCATACAATGGTTAGCATAACAGATGAGTTAATACATGGATGACATTAGGGCAGCTGATGGAACTGGTGGAATGGACACTGTGAATCTGCGGATTATCAAAGGTGCTTCCCTATTTGGAAAGACGTGTGGAGACGGGTAGTTATCTGAGATAACCCAAATTTATTAAAACTTGCGTTAGGAGAGGAGATAATCAATGTTACTAGTGCATATGCACTGCAGGCATGTTCCAAGTATCGGTGATGTTATCAATAATATTGCCGATGTTATCGGTATTGCGAGGTCAGCACCATCAAAACTGCTAGCAGTTTAAAATTTTCCAAATATCGCTGATATTTTCGATAATATCAGCAATATTATCGATATCAGTTTGAGAAGAATCCTTACAAAAGTTACCTGGTATTGCTGATACCACTGATAATATCCTTGATTTTGTTGATAATCCCCGATGCCAGGCAAATATCCATAAATAGACGAAAATTGACAAAAAATCGGGAAATGTTCAAAAATGCAAAAAAATCTCCATTTTTTGAGAATTCGCTTTTGGAATTTTGTTGCTTTAGGTCATTTCAATCACTCTTGGTTTTTATTGGATAGAATTTTGGATTTTGGCTAGAAGTTAAAGGTGACCAAAAATCCATTGAAACAATTTTTTTTTTCAAATGTCTGCATGGATTGTAATGGAAATCCTCATGCATTGACGTGGATTAGTGGTGAAAAAATTAACATTTGAAAAATGGAGAAATTGGTGAAATCCTAATTTTTCTGTTTTTATATTTGAAAATGTGTTTTTCACTATTAACTTATGTAGAATTATTGAGGGTTGACTGGTCTATTGATTGCCACAAATTATATATATATATATATATATATATATATATATATATATATATATATATATATATATATATATATATATATATATATATATATATATATATATAAAATACCGATTTTTTCGACACAACATGGTTCAAATTGAAGGCTCTGAAAGGGCAAGGGGAACCTAGAAGGACATGGGTAGAGGTTGTAAGAAAAGACTTAATGACTTATGGTCTACTGGAAGTTGTGGGTCTTAATAGAGTGGGAGGCGGAACAGGATTCATGTAGTCAACCTCAGTTAATTGGGTAAAGGCTTGGGGTGATGATGTGTACATACACACACGTGTGCTTGCTTGCGTGCGTGTTAGTTATTATATACCAATGTTTTGAATAGAGTTCGTAGCTATAGTGCCGCATAGTGCAGGTAAATAGCACAAGTATTGCGTCACATACACTATTCGATTCATAGTGTAGCATAAGTCGTGTTAAGCTATAGAATCTTAAAGTCTGTTGGTCTGCTTTTGTTATGTGAGTTCAACACCTATTTATAGATGGTGGTAACTCATCCTCCTCACACGTGGCACTTAAGTACAACTATCTAGACCATCCAAACTTTAGGTCCTATTTTGGATGGAGAATGGCTCAAGAATCATGCCTATAATCACACATGGTAAGTGATAAAGTACAGTCATGCCAAGAGTACATGGGCAGAGTTACAACCATTGTAAATGGTGTAAAACTGACATCAGAATCTAGCTTTTATGAAACAAAAACTACTCTAAAGAGGGCTTTCGAAATCCCTAACATTCCATCGTGAGACACCTCCAGCCCAGAAATATTGGTGATTCAATTCTCTTAGTTGAGACATCCATTAAAGATGAAATTACAAGGGAGTCATCGGCCCTATTAGAAGATCCTATGGGCTGTGGCTAAATTTTCATGGGCATTGGAGTCCAATCAAAGGAGAAGTTTGAGATTCCCCCATTTCAAATCCCTATGGCTGTGGGGCTCAACTCTTCAAAAAAGAAAAGAAAAGGCCATGGAACTCAAAATTTTAGATTTTTTGATTGATTTAAAGCTAAAAAGAAGTGTGCTTCTTACTTGGTTAGTGAGTTTTATTTCAGTTTGATTGATTTGATTTATAAAGGGTATTTTTTTTGGCGTTTTTTTTTTTTTTTTTCAGATTTCTTTTTCTCCCTTTGGGGAGGTCTGTTCCTATGCAACATTGTAGAATAGGCTTGTTCTACAGCTACTTCTATGGGGCCTACTATGGTGTATGGCATGGTATCAAAGTCATCCATCATCATGTGGGACACCATGATACGGTGGTGTTTTTTAAGTGGATGTGCATTGTTTTCTATGGTGTGGTCCACATGATGATTGGAGATTCAATTTCTTTTTCTAGTGGCTGTCCATTGTTGCTATGTTGTGGCGCGGTATCCAACCTGTATAGTCCAGCAAGGTTGATCCAAGCATCATGTGGGCTACCACGCTACGGGCTACAGTTGAAGGTGACAAGTTATTGATTTTTATGGTGTGGCCCACTTGGTGATTGGATACCCTGATTTTTGCGGCATCCCATCCTTGCAGCTGCTCTCACTTGATCCAAAGGTTGGATGGCTATGTGTTTAGTTATCTAGTGATACTTGACTAGTCTTTCCCCCCCCCCCCCCCCCCCGTTTCACTAAAGTTACAAAAAGGAATTGTTTATATTTGTATGTATTAATTGCCATGTGTTGTTATTTTTCAATAAACTAAAAGTAGATAACTTGTTTCGAACATGCTTTTACTTGAAAACTTAAGCATACTTTTTTCTATGCCCTTGTTTTATTTTTGCTATTTTCTACATTACTAAATGCCATATTTTTCCTATTATTTTAATTAAAAAAGTAGAAGTATAGCAGCCTTGCCTTGCATCAGTGGTTGCTGAAAGCAACTCTTCTACGACTCTTAATAAAAAGGTGGAAATATCGTGTAGCTTACACTACACACTCTAGAGGGGTGGATACTATGCTACACTCTACACACTATTTGAAAACTCTGTTATATCCTAATCGGGCACTTGATGGGTCCCAACTCCTAACTAGTACCTGATTATATGCCCAAGCTGAGCTAGTTTTAAATTGGGTACTCATGGATTTGGGGTATCCACTGCCAGCCAAAGCGGCTTAGCGTTAGTGTGTTTAGGGATGTTTGCGCGTACTAGTGGATTTGGATTACCTGCTGACAGCTAATGCGATTTTGTATGTGTGTGTACTTGTGGATTTGGGTACTTGTTGACAGCTGAAGCTGTTTGTGTGGGTGTGGGTACTTGTGGAATTGGGTGTGGGTGTGGGTGTGGCATCTTACCTTTGCGAGGCTGGATTTTACCTTATCCTCGGCCTAGTTACCAGTTTATGCATAATTTTACAAATAGATAATTTTATATTGATTGAGTGAATACATAATATCTTTCCATTATTTCCACCACAACATTCCATAGGTGCGGAAACAATGAATGAAGTGGTTGTCGGAACTGTCCTTGAGGCTGTAGTTGGTGGTGAAATTGCTGACAGAGTGGAGGATGAACGCTGCGGATGGATGTAAGTTGCTAAGAAATCATCTTCCAAGGACAAGCCTGAAGGAAGAAAGGACATGTTGGTTTTCCCAACCCTTTTTGTCACTGGCGTCTTGGATGGGTGGCTTCCGATCAACTTTGCAAGAATATTCAGAAGAGTAGGAGCAGTTATATTGCTGGATGGTGAAAGCTTCGGTGGTAGAAAACCTTCTAGTTCAGAGAACCAAATTTGGGCTAGAAAGGAGGAATAGGGAGGATACTAAGACAAATTGGGGCATGAAATCGTTGGCAGTGGAATGGAAGAAACAAAGGGAAAGACAACGTTGATCCTTTAATGGAGATGGGGAGAAGATCATGCACTTCCTTCAGAGATGTTGCGGAAGGAGTGGGCTCTTTTAGACTACAATAGGTGAATCTACAATCGTTGACTCATCATCAAGAAGACTCGGAAGATGGTCAGTAATGGCTGAAACAATGCTGAATGCTACTATCCCCCAAGTTAGAACTTGATTGGAAGATTGTTGTGGATGCTTTAGGGATGATTACTCGATCAGACCCATGAGATTGATGGAGGTCTAGATCTTGGTTCGGATGGAAAGAAATCTCGATTTGCTAATGGCAACGAGATGTATGCACAGAGACGGCCCTATCAAGTTGATCTGGAAATGGGAGGATTTCTCTCATTTTGGTAGAGAATCGAAGTGGTTCCTTATTTGGGAAGTTCCTCTAGAACTTTGGTATTGTGATTTATTATTATTTTTTTTTCATAGCAGGATCTTGTCGGGAGATGTCTGGGATATTGACCATGTGACAATGGAAGGCGATGAGTTGGGGGTTGCTAGGGCGTGTGAGGCGAAAGAATGCTCTCGAAGATCCATGTGGAATCACTGTGATGGTTGGGGAAGAGAGTTGGATTCTTAAGTGTAAAGGGATGATAAATGGGGGATCCCACTCCAACGGGGTGACGTGTGGAAGAATCGTGAGGCTGTGAGCTCGAAGGACATCAATGGCGATTGACTTGCAGGGGATGACGGAGAAAGATCTCCGTTCTCCTAATTATCTCCAGAACTTGAAGGGGATACGTGTAAGGAGCCCAACGACGAAGATGGGGTAGTTGAGGGACGATTACCTCTTAAGGCGACATGTAATACTCGGTGCGAAGGACCATCGAGGCCGTGTTATGCTTGCTCGAACTGGTCTTCGAATATAGGTTTGGATCTCGAACTTACGTCACTTGGATGCGATGATAGCTCTGTTGAGGTTAGGTACCAGGCTTGGGACATGTGTTAGGAGGAAATGGTGGAAGCAATGTGGAATGGAACCGTGCTTTTTAGTGATGAATGTCATGCTAACAAGCGTATAGCTCCCTCATCGGTCTAGTCCCTTCCATCATTCTCTGGGAAATATGGATCAGCCGAAACCGGGCTCGCTTTGAAGGTCTTGCAATGTTGCCTAATCAGATCATCTTCAAGGTTACTTGCTGGCTGAACGAGATCGGCTATACCATAACGGCGCCAGATAGAAACTCATTGTCGGATTCACTCACTCTTGCAGCCCTCAGCATCCAAAAAGTTCAGCCCTGCCCAGTTTGACATCTCACCATTGTTAGTTGGCAAAAGCCTCCTCAGGGCTGGTTGAAATTGAACGTGGATGGATCTTCGTGGGGGAATCCGGGACCGAGTGGGGGAGGAGGAGTTTGCCAGGATCGTCATGGTCACCTGATTTTTGCTTTCCATAGATGCTATGGTCATTCGACTAACACCGTTGCCGAGGCCCAAGCCATGTTAGATGGCATAAAGATATGCTACAGCCTGGGCCTTTCTAACGTAATCGTGGAGACGGACTCGATGATAATAGTTAAATCAGTTAAGGACCCTCTTCGCCCATGCTCTTGGCAAATCTGGTATAAGCTGGGAGAGATTCAGTTCCTTTGGCGACCCCTTAACCTCAAATTCAACCACATTCATCGAGAAGGTAATTCGGTAGCTGATGCCTTAGCCAGAATGGCTAGCGAGGGATGCCCAAACAGATTGTATGACTCCCGAGCATCCCTTCCGAGACAAGTGTGAGGTAACCTCTTTACTGATAATATGGGGATACGGAACATTCGAGTTACGTAGTGGGGTCCCTTTAGTTTTCCTTTTTCCTTTCCTTGGACAGCTATTGTGTAGATAGAGTTATACAATGGGTGCGGTCCGCCCTTTTGTTGGGACCCTCCTGAATGTTTGTAAATTCCCTCGCGAAATGAAATAGTCGTTTTTTTTTTTTTTAAAAAGCGTATAGCTCCCTCGCAGGATTCATTTGATGATCGTTTGAGAGTCGTCGCACGTGTTGTTGACGGGTCTCTTTCTTCAGCGTGCGTTTCCCATGAGATGGATCACGCGTGTCAATTAGTCACACGTGGCTCTCAAGTCACCGATTTAGCCGTATGTGACAATACTCCATTGGAAGGGCTACTAAGCCACAACTCGTGGGAAGTGAACCCCCCTCTTTTACTCCGAAGAATAGGAAATCCGACAAGCTCAAGCCCCTTGATGGAAGATATGGAAATGGAAGACAAGATGCAAGAGATCGACAAAGCTCAATAGGTTAAGTTATCGACATCTGATGACTAAGGTGTCTCAAACCAGAGGTAGAAGACTGTAATCCTGGTGGATCTTCCGAATGGAAGCCATAATGGACTGCTGGGAACTAGCTACTTGTTGCGATGAAGATGAGATGAACGTCGAGAACCTATCATCGAATGACATAGAGGAAGGGGAAGGAACCTTGCCTTTTGCGAACTCGAACGATGATCTACAAGAGGTCCGTTATGTGTTGAGAAGATAAATGGTGCCTCGATTGATAACGATCGTGCTATTGAGCCTCAGCATCGCATTAGGGAGTTAGGTACGATATCAACATTTCAATTTCAGTGGGCTAAAAATGCTTTGCTATGAGTGGGAGGTATGATGGGGATGTCGTGCGAAGTCCATGATGGGGACATTTGTTATTTCTTTCATTTTGTGTGACTTAGGGGGCCCCATTCCCAGTAGGACTTTCATTCTTTGAAGCAAAAAAAGTCTCCCAAGGGTTGGAAGGTAGTGCTCATTCTTGCGTGCTCCATCAATTATGAATGACAGGGAAAGCAAGTAGAGGAAAGAGGTCTATATCAGGGAAAGCATGTTCTCAATGATCATCAAGGTGTTCTGTGTCGGTAACGGTGGCTGTAACGATCACCACTGTTATTGATATAGAGTATCGGCATAATGGCTGATACACCCTCGTATCGGTTGAACTTTTTTTAGCTCGAAAAATTCTGGAAAAATCTAGAAAAATGTAAATATTTCAACTATGCATTCATTTTTTATTTTGAACTTGTTTATGGTAGTGTAATGGTCCAATCTTTGGTGAGAATGTTGTATCGGGCTGTCTGATGAATTTATTAATCTGACCAGTTGGGATTAACTACGAACCTTCTATATTTAATTTTCCAACTATATAATATCAATGATAAATTTATTAAAATGAATTTAATACCAAAACATCTCACATTTACAAATTTGACTATTATCTATAGTATTGGTGTATTATATACCTTGCAACTCGCGTACATTTTATTTCAACATACAAAGTCTAGAGACTTTTGGACTCTTTTATGTAATTTATATACCTAACAATGTGATATCATTAACTCAAAAAAAAAATAATTTGATATCATTTCCCAATAAATTTAAGAAAAAATTGAAATTAGAGTTGGGTGAATGGTGTTATTGATTTGGCGGACCCCTAAATAATCCATCTATTGGACAGTGAAGAATAAAAAATATCAAATGGTCATATTTATAAAAATATTATCTAGACGTTAATGGTTAAAATCGTTCAAACAATACCATGGCAACAATGATCCCATAATTTAATTGGTTAATTTTGAGTTAATATAGGTCTCTTGTACATTTTTCTTTATGGTCCTGTACGTGGGGCCCACCTTGATGTATGTATTATATATCCATGCCGTCCATCCATTTTGCCAACTCATTGTAGAACATGGTCCGAAAATGAGGTAGATCCAAATCTCAGGTGGACCATTGGTGGGTAAGGCCTTAAACATGGGGCCCACTTCGATGTATGTGTTGTATATCTATGGCATTGATCTTTTTTTCCAACTAAGGCATGGTAAAAAAAAAAAAGCTAGATCCAAATCTAGTGGGTGAGGCCTTGAATGGGGGCTCACCTTGTTGTAATTGTTGTATATCCATGCGGTCCATCTTTTTTGCCAACTCATTTTAAGATATGGTCTAAAAAATGAGATAGATTCAAATCTCAAGTGGACCACACAATAGGAATTGAATTCCCACCATAAAAAACTTCTTGGGACCAAAAATGTTTTGGATCGAGCTGCTATCTGTGTTTTCCCTTCAACCAGGCCTACGTGACCTTATCAATAAGTAGGACGGAAATAAACGTTATAGTGGGTCGTAGGAAGTTTTTAGGGTGGGCATTCAATTACTACTGTTTTCCTGTAATATGCCCTGCTTGAGATTTGGATCTACCTTATTTTCTGGACCATACCCTAAAATGAGCTGGCAAAGTAGATGGATGGAGTGGACATACAACACATGCATTAAAGTGGGCCATGCTCATGGAAGCACCAAAGTGGACTGGAACTTACGGTCCAACCCGCTGGACTTTTTTTTAAGGGACTTGGTTGAAAATATGCCACGTGGTGGAATGGAAGAGAGAGAGAGAGGTTCCCTTGTAAATGATGAAAAGAGGGAGCTAATGGGACTCAGATTGTGTAGTGATGTGGCAAAGTTTTGTGGGCCCCACTGTGATGTATGTGTTCTATCCACATTGTCCATTCATTTTGCTCGATCATTTTATGTCATGATCCAAAAAATGACGCAAATTGAAAGCTCTAGTGGACCGCACCGCAGAATGTAGTTGGGACAGTGATGCCCCACGATGAAACCTTCATAGGACCCACCATGATGTTTATTTGCCATCCAGCCTATTCACAAGGTCACAAAGAGCTAGATGATGGGAAAACACAAATATCAGCTTACAAACCGGGAAGGGGAATTTGATAGAATCCTGGAAGAAATACATGTGATAGACGTTATTGAGGAAGACGGCAGATTATCCACAACAGAAAGAGAAAAAATTGCAGCTTTGTCTCTAAGTTATGAAAAATGAGCAAAAGAAAAGGAAATCAAGTTGCATCAGAGATCTAGAGCGGTATGGCTCAAACAAGGGGACAAAAGCACTCGGTTTTTTCATAGCATGGCTAGCGCCCATGCTTGAGTAAATAGAATCTCCAACCTGGTTGTAGATGGGAAAAGAATGACAGATAAGAACAAAATCTGTGATGTTATATTTCAATTTTACAACAATATGCTCTCAGGGGATCAATGGGAAAGACCTCGCTTGGATAATCTTCAGTTCCAATCTCCATCAAATGATGAGGCCTTGTTGCTTGAAGCGGAGATTGTGGAAGAAGTTAAAGCCAAGTGGATTCAATATGTGGGGACAAGATGACAGGCCCTAACTGTTTTCCAATCCTCTTCTTTCAGACATTCTTGCCTCTTTTAAAAAATGATGTCATGGATTTTACTTAGGAATTTTATGATCGTGGCCGACTATCTTTTGAGCTCGAGGCGACTTTTGTTGCCCTCGTTCCCAAAATCGATTAGGCAAAACATCTTAAAGATTTCAAACCTATAAACTTAATAGGTGGGCTTATAAGATCTTAGCCTAAGTTTGGCATTGATATTTACAAATGTGCTTGCAAAGGTAATTTTTGAGAATCAGGGGGCCTTCGTTGTGGGGAGACAAAGTTTAGATAGCACTCTTATTGTCCATGAGTGCATTGATTCTAGATACAAGGATGGAAAAATCGTCATTGTGTGCAAGTTGAATATTGAAAAGGTGTACGATCATGTCGATTGGAGGTTTTTAGACCATATGCTAAACAGGTTGGGATACGGTAAAAAATGGAGAAGATGGATGCGGGCTTGTGTGTACTCTGCTTCATTTTCGATATTGATCAATAGATCTCCTGAAGGCTACTTTGAGGCATCTAGAAGGCAGGGGGATTCTTTATCTTCGTATCTATTTGTTGTCGTTGGGGAAGCTTTTAGTAAGATGCTTAGTAAGGGTGAGGAGAACAACCAGATTAGTGGGTTTAAGGTGGCTAGTAGCCCCATTTCTCTCTCATCTTCAATATGCTGATGGCACTTTACTCTTTTGTGACACAGATTGATCCTCGGTTGACAACCTTGGATAAATTGGAAATGTTATGAATTCATATCAGCGGTCAAGACCTTTTGCTAGAATCTTTGGGTGCATAAAAGGAGACTTCCCAATGACATATTTAGGCCTCCTGTTGTGTATTGGTAAACCTCCTTAACATTTGTGGGCCAAGGTTTTTGAAAGAATTGAGAGGAAGTTAGCGACACGGAGGACTCGCTATCTCTCTTATGGTGGTCGTTTGACCCTAATCAACACAATCTTTGCTAATATGCCGATCTACTTCCTCTTGCTATCTAAGTACCCAAAATTGGTTTTGCAGAGGTTAGAAAAGATGGACTTTTTCTGGAGAGGCTCCATGGAGGGGCGAAAGTGTCTTCTTAGATGAGGGGAGCAGGTATCAAAACTCTAGAGCACATGAATCTTGCTCTTCTTGGCAAATGGATTTGGAGGTTTGGATCTGAGTAGGGGAAATTGTGGAGGGAACTGATAACAAGCAAGGATGGTTCACAACGTGGTGGGTGGTTTGTTTGAAGATCTTCTTTATATAGATCCTCATCCATTTGGAAAGCTATTGTGGCGACTAAGCTTTTTATGCATAAGGGTGTTACCTTCTCCTTGGGTAATGGTTGTCAGATCAAATTTGGTGTGGGGATAGAGCTCTTCAAGACCTTTTCCCTAGACTTGCTCGTATTGCATCCGATCGGTTCGTTTTGGTCGCAGAGGGCCTCTTTGTGAGTGGCGGATCCATTGTTTGGAGTCCTTGTCATAGGAGTTTGACGGATGCCGAAATTGATGATTTCATGGGTTTGCTAGAGTGTTTAAAAAATCTTACGCCTTCTAGTCAGGATTCAGATTCGATGTTTTGGATGGCTCATCGATTGGGTGAGTTTTTGGTGAAATCGCTATTCAATTTGTTACCGAGCCCAATCTTTCTCGCGGCCCGTCGCATCCCTTCCACAATTGGTTTTATGGTGCCCCTCCCTGTGTTGCAGTGTTTGTTTGTTTGGTGGCTAGGAGGGTCCTCACCAATGACAACCTTCAACGAAGATCCCTTAATTTGTTGAACACTTGTTTGATGAGCACGCAAGATGGGGAATCGATCGATCACCTCTTTATTCATTTGCTTGTTTGTTGCGAAGATCTGGGACTAGTGTTGTTATGTGCAACCTCATATGCGAATATGTGATCACATACGCGCACATTGCTGGAGAAATCGCATATGTGGCAGTGGCATATGCGATTGTTGCACATGTGGCAGATTGTTGCACATGTGATCGCATATGCCACATGTGCAACAATATGCGATCACAAATGCGATGTATGCGATCGCATACAGCATATGCAATTGCATTTGCTTATAAAAAGGCTTCCAAAGCTCCTCAATTTGCAATATTCTCAACCCAAACTCTCTTACTCTCTTATTCTCTTACATTTCTTAATTCCAAGTGGTCCCAAGTGTTAATTGTTAACTATATTGTTGAATGTTGATGACATGATGTTTTAATTCATTGTTTAATTGGTTTTATTTCACTCAAATGTAATTTAACGTAGGAAAGTTCTCCCTACTTAAAAAATAAAAATAAAAATTACACACACACACAAACACACACACACACACACACACATTTTTTTCTTATTTTCTACCTTTTTTCTGATTTTTTTTTTTTTTTAAATTTTCAAAAATAAAATAAAATATGTGATTGCATATGCAATTGTGTGATCGCATTTGTGCACGGGCATATGCAATTTGACAACATTGTCTGGGAGTACTTTTTGGCTCTTCTTGACACTGGGTTATGCTGAAATTTGTGGAGGAGCTCCTTTGGGCTTGGCATGGGGGAGGAAATGGGAATTTTGGAAGAGTAAGATGGAAACACTTTATTATGGCCATCCTGCTTCTCTTAGAAGCAAGTAATGCCTGCTGCTTTTGAAATGAATCCTTGTCGGTTGGAGAGGCCATTTATAGAATCAAAGGCCTTGTTTTGGGATGGGCTGCCCATGTAACTCCTGCTTAGGCTGCTCTCGTGTTCTTTTCCTTGTCTTCTTTTGTATTCTTTCCCCACCTTTTGGCAGGGTTTTCAATAAAAGTTGCTGTTACCTCTAAAAAAAAAAAACTTAATACATGAACAGGATCAGATCACATGGTCTTTAGCTTGGTGCTGTCATGATTAGCATTTCCAGCATTTTCTTATGCAGAGCGAGGATTGTGCTTGTTGTTCCAATGATCAGAGGTTCACTAGGGCTACTGTATATGCAGTTCCCAATCTACCATTGTGGAGAGCAAAAAACAAGCTATCATTGTTCCTTCAGCCACTGAATCTAAATAGCAGTTAGCAAATTCGTGCTTCCATGATTTCATGAAACATCTTGGAATTAACTGTGGTTTTGTTTGGCCGCTTTGGGTAATAATAACACTTTGTTCATTTGAAAGGTAAATTTGTTGATATTCCACTGAGATGGATTGGGTATGGATAACAACTCCCTAAACCTTAGTATGCGTTGGTTTTTGATAAATGCTCAAAACTCCTTAAAACAATGGGGATGGTTCATCATGCACTTGTTGTATTGCTCTTACATTGCCTGCCTTAGCATATAGGTTCAACTAACTCATAGTTATGAACTCCAGGTCAATTATGTCAATAATTGTTAACCCATCTTTGGTGGTGACATACTGATTCAATTGTATCCTCTTATTCTTTTGAAATCATATTTTTCTTGAATGTCTTGATGAGTCTCAGAACTTCCTAGCATGAAGCATTTGGTCCAATAACTTGATGAAATTTACAAGGCCTGTCTATGCAGGTTCTATCCTCAAATGAAGATGGACCATATAATTGTGTCCCTGAAAGCCCAGGTATTTCGATAGTTGGTTGTTTAATGCTGCAGCTTCTAATCTTTTATGCTTTGGTTTGAAGATGAACCTTGAAAGGTTTTCTTGGGAAATAGCTCTTTCTGTATCCTTTTGTCTCATTCTTTAAGATTGGGAGCCGGCAGCATGACCATTGCTCGTTCTGCTTTGCCTTTTTTTGCCCTGTTTCTCAAGGGTGCATTACATTTACCATATTTGGTGCAGTTGTTTTTTTCTTTTTCTTTGTTTCTTCGTTTCTTCTTTAATTCTTTCTTTCTTCCTCTTTTGAATATAGATGTTCTCGTTCTCTGTAAAAAAAAATATAGATGTTCTTGTAGTATTCCTAGGGTGTTGTTTGATTTTAAAGAATAGAAAGTATTAACTAACATTGCCTTGTTTTGTAGCCTGGGTATGATATTTTGGTGGCTGATTTTCATATATCTAAGAGCATGCCGCCAACTAGACAAGAGAGAATAGTAAGCATCTATGGCCAAAATGGTTCTCCAAAGCTTTCTTTTGTGATGGATTGGTGGAATTCCTTGGTTTGACATCCATCTATGATAATTAATATTTTTAGGGATTTGTTATAAAATAAGTTGAGAACAATACCTGTTTATTTGATTGCTATATGTGACCCTGCAATATTGAGAATGCTGTATATTCACATTTTGTTCACATAGCATTGCCTAACTCATGGCCACTGTTTGTCACCTCGTTGTGCTCCACATGCTTTGCCATTGTTGTTTTATCCATTTCTAGTCTCCTGTCCTTATTTAGTGACCATGTGGTTTCAGGCATTGTCTAGAGCTGCACTACTTGTATAGGGTTGGAAAACTTGCTGTGAAAACTTGTCCCCATGTTTTGGCTACTGGAGAAAACTTGTTGCCCATTTAAAAAACCTTTGACTGATTACCCCTGTTATGGTCAGTGTTCCCATTATCAGCGAAAAATTGGTAATATTGCCAATACTTTCGGTGTCGCTGATTCGTATCTCTCAGTGGAATCGACAATTTCTCATTGAAAATACCGCCAAAATCGATAAAATTGAGTTATCGTCGAGATGTCTCCAACCTACCTCATTTGGACAACTTTCTCTATCCCCACTCGATATTTTCTATAAAGTATAAATACCATAGGAATATCATCCAATATCGCTGAAATGCACAGTCCACGTGTGTAAATAGGTGGAAATTCGAAGAAAAAAAGAAGAAGAACAAAGAGGTATTTGGGGGAGGGGGCTTGCATCGCGAGTTAGGATTTCAAATTCCAAAAACCCTCTTTCCAAACCCAAACCCCTCTTTCGATTGCTTTTAACATAACTTCTAAGCTTTTCTAAATTGTGAATTCTACACCATTCATAAGAATGGTTCCCCACCATTTACATGGAAAAATCTAACAGTTAACGTTTTTGTTATTTTTATAATGTGAATTTGACACTATTTAAATCTGTGTTTTAAATAGCGGTAGCGTGTTGCGTAGCGTTCAACCGTTCGTAGCGTGTAGCATAAATAGTGTAAGCTATGCAATACTTCTATTTTTTTTTTTTTAAAAATTATAAATAGGAATATATGATAAATAGCAAGAAAAAAAACAAAAAATATAAAAATGCCTAAAAGATAATTCATTTTTTCAAGTATAAGCATTCTCAAATAAATTATTAATATCAAAAGCATATATATATATATATATATATATATAAAATTATAAACCAAATCAAATGATTATCATATCAACAACTTTCTAAGTGAACGACTTTAATTAATAACGTCTAATTAAAACCACAAGTCACAATTCATAGGTATGAAAAAGAAATAAAAATCGGACAAGTTAAAGAGTATAAGTACAATATAGATGTCATCAATACAAAGAGGGACTCTCGAAAACCCTCCTTCAAAATCCTTTTTCTTTTAGGTTTATTTTAAATGTTTTTTAGTGTGTGAGTTTCACGCCAACTTTAGCAAAGGACCACCACAATTTTAAGTGAAAGTAAACAAAGAAAGGTTTGATTTTAACTTCACATTTTAAGCTTTTTGACAAGTTGATTTTACACCAAACAAACAAAACCATATAAAAAAAATTGTGGCGTAAGCTACAAACGCTACACACTATGTAGTTGTAGTGTACGCTACGACCCTTGTAGCGTACACTACAAGGGACTTAAGCTATTTAGCTACGCTATATAGCGCTATGGCTATGCTACGCTACACTAAGAGCGCTATTTGAAACACTGATTTAAATAGAATGGGTCACGGTTTTCCAAAAAAAAAAAAAAAAACTTAATAGTTTAATGAAAACTTAAGAAAAGGATGCACTATAGATGGGATGGGATGGATGGAAGGCTGGTTGGATGGATGGTTGGGTGGATGAATGGGATGTATGGATGGATGATTGGATGGGATGGTTTGATCGTTGGATGGATGTTTAGGTGGGTAGATGGGATGGATGGTCGGGTAGATAGATGGGATGGATGTTTTGATGATTAGATGGGATGGATGGATGGATAGATGGGATGGATCCATGGATGGATAGATCAGGTGGATATTTAGATGACTGGATGGGATGGATTGATGGATGAGATGGTTGGATGGATATATGGGATGGATTGATAGATGTTTAGATGATGGGTTGGGATGGATTGATGGTTAAATGGTTGGATTGATGGATGTTTAGTTGATTGGATGGGATGGTTGGATTGATGTATAGATGATTAGATGGATGGTTGGATGGGTGTTTGGATGATTGGATTGATGGATGGGATGGTTGGTTGGATGGATGGGATAGTTGGATGGTTGGATGGATGGATAGATAGGATAGATGGGATGGATGGATGTATTTATTTGGATGAATGGATGGGATGGGATAAATGGTTGGATGTGATGTATGGATGGAGTGAGAATTGGGTTGGACTAAGAATAGATTGGTTGAGACAGAAGTAATAGCGTGAGAACCGGGTTGGACTAAGAATAGATTGGTTGAGATAGAAGTGATAGCTCGCTCTCCTGAAAGGAGAGGAAGTGATGGCTATGGTTGTCTATAGGAAGTTGTGTGTCGACTAGCACTCGGGATGGTTGGATGGGATGGATGGATGGATGGGATGGTTGGATGGTTGTTTGGATGGATGGATGGATGGTTGGTCGGTTGCATTTGGTTACTATTGGAGTGATTTCTTACAACAATACATGCTTTTAGACCCCCATTAGATGGAAATTTATTATGTATGATTTCTTTTTGCAATTTTTTGAATCCTAAATATGCAAATATGTGTATTTTAGCATTGCCTGAAGTTTCATTGAAAAACTTCATAGTTTTCTCCATGTTTCCCCAATGTTTCACCGCATTTCTGGTTATTGGCGATATCATCGGCGGTAATAATAATGCTTCCGTATCCCTAGCCAACGAAACTTGTAGCAATACTGGTACTTTGAACACTAGTTATGGTATACATCGGACCATTTCGTTGTAGTAGTACACATGTTGTATATGCCATTGTGCCACAAGTACCACCGTTCATCTTGAAGCTTTGTAAATATGCCAAATAACCTTAAGTTCCCTTCATGTGGCAAATGTGCAACGCTACTGTATGTCGTCAAGTGCTTTGCACATGCCACTGTACATCTTTAAGCACACTACCATGTGCCTCATGGACCACCACACTTTTTCAAGTTCCAAGTTGTCAATTTGCTCATGTGCCACATGTTCCAATGTGCTTGACAGCTCATTCCAGGTTAGCATGATTGGATAGCTTGTCCAGGGCTGAACTTTGCTTGCAACAAAATGGCTCTTAGTTGACACCTTGGTTGTTGTGCTCTTGGCCTGCTTCTTTTTGCAGGGACTTGAATTTGTCTGGTCGGGAGTAGTTTCACACCTATCTTCTAACAGATAGTGATGAGGACATCCGAGCACCATATTGGAGGAGGGTTGAGTCAGTCTCCTTATGGCTAGACGACCATTACATGGGGCCCACTTGGCCCAATTCCCATTCCTAGCCACGTTGAAGACCCCACGTGCATTTTCATTTATTTTTGAAGACCTCACATTGGGAAGACGCACGTGGGTTGCACATAGGAGCTTGATGGACACATCAGACCGTTGGATTGGGCCGACATGATGATCAGACCGTTGGATCATCATTGAACATCTTGGTTGTGGACCCCCATGGGCCACAAAATAGTTTAGTTGCTTAAATTGTTTACATGCTTTGTTATTTTGGTATACCTTATATTTGTGTTGAGATTAGGGAGTTAGGAACAACTTTTAATTTATTATCTTTATGTTGAGAATCTTATCTGAGAGAGTCTTTTTATAAAAGGTCTTTTTTGAGATTATAAAAGAGAAAGATTGGTGTGTGAAGCCCTAATGCCATTATTTTCAAAAAAAAAGAAAAAAAGAAAGCTGTGTTTTATCTTCTTCATGTGATTTTAATAATACTCCATGTGATTTGGAGCTTGGATGTGGTATGATTCCATTCCTTATTCAATGGAGGTGCGAGGCTTTCATCTATCATCTTCTTTTGTTCTTCCTTTCTTTCCAAAAGAGGTATTTTTCAAAAAAAACTTCATCTCTCTTCTTCCATTCCTATCCTAGACCATCAAATTATCTTTTTCTTCAACTTTAACCCCAACCGAAATCTATCATTGAGGACCCAAAAAACCCTAGCCAACGACCCACACGTGTGAGCCTCTAGGCTGACCGTATGGACAATCTTTCAATCCTTTGATTTCTCCATGCTTCCCCCATCAAAACTCTTTGATTCCCCATCCATAACCCTAACCTAAACCCTAGATCCCCAATTTCCTATTTTTTTCAATTTCTAAAAACCCTAATTCCAAAATCCCTAATCCCCATGAACCCTAGTTTTTCAAATGTCAGATTTTCCCCTTCCTAACCCTAATCATAAAGCCTACAAATCTGTGCCTTGTGTGGAACGTGCCTATGCTATTTTTTTTTCTTCTTCAGAAGTAACGATTTATTGAAAGGAAAAAGGGAGACAAAGAAGGTCTACTGAGAAGGCAGAACCAGGATTAAAAGCCTAAGAACAAAAGATTACAACCCTTAAGACTAGGTACATTGGCTACCCATTCAATAAGAAGTTTTTTAGCCCGAGATCCCACAACTTGATACAAAGATTGAGAATTGTTGAAGCAATGGTCGTTCCTTTCCGTCCAAACAGCCTATGCTAAATTGGAAGTTTTATTCTTCCATCGAGCATAGTTTTAATTGATTTATGTGATTTTTTAGTATGCGGGCATATGATTTAGGTTAAATTAGATTTTATTTCCTATGTTTTACTCTTAATTACTTGGTGGGTTAGCATATTTTGTTAATTGAATTACTTCATGGACCCTTTCATAATCTCCATGTCGCATGCTAGCATTGAATCATGTGTCCTGCATCAGATAGTCATATGTCCTTTCCATGGCTTGCACTAGATTTATTCCGCTTAATATGAAACTGCTCTTTCACATGCTGTATGCATGCATGTCCAGGATTTTCTTTACTTAAATAATGTGTTATGATTTAGGTTAAATTAGATTTTATTTCCTACGTTTTACTCTTAATTACTTGGTGGGTTAGCATATTTTGTTAATTGAATTACTTTATGGACTCTTTCATAATCTCCACGTCGCATGCTAGCATTGAATCATGTGTCCTGCATCAGATAGCCTTATGTCCTTTCCATGGCTTGCACTAGATTTATTCTGCTTAATATGAAACTTCTCTTTCACATGCTGTATGCATGCATGTCCAGGATTTTCTTTACTCAAACAATGTGTTACTTGTTTCACTAGTTCGGGTTATCATGCACCACTTAAGGAAAAATAAAAATTCATGCGCCTCTTTAATTTTGTAATGGACACTTGACGGATGTCATATATTATAGTCAAATTTCCTTTCAATCTGAGGTCTTTGAGGTGGTGATTTTTTTTTTTTTTTTTTTGGTCCAGCGCCCATTAAGTGTTTTTCGCACATTTAAGCAACTTCCCATGTCATTGTGTAATATGGCATTGTCAGTGGTAACAGGAAGATATAGATTCATCATTGTCATTTTTTTTTGTTCTTCTAAATTTTGTTGGCTCACTCTTTAAAACTGGTTATACTAAGAACAACATAGAATCTGGAAGCTGTTAAGAGGTCTAATGTTTTCCCCTCCCTGCAGCGTTTGTTTGTGGTTCAAACAGACAATATGGAGACATCCTCTTGCATTACAAGTCCACCACAAGTGAAGTATGATCTTTTCCTGTCCTCCGGTTCCATTGAGTAAATGTATTCTGATTATCTTGTTGGTTTTTCAGTTTCTTGTTAAATGGAAAAGGTGTAGAGAGAAGGACTAATGTTTCAATGGTTCGTGTGCTTCCTTTTGAAGTTTGGATGAAATATGTTTCTTCTTGAGCTTGTTTGGCATAGGATGTATTTGAGGTGATAGTTACTGTTTGATTTGTTTCTACATATGTGCATTACTGATCAGGACAGTGGACCACAATTTCCAACGGATGTAACTACAATGCTTAGATATGGAACGAATCTTATACAGGCTATTGGGTATTTTAATGGTATTTCTGAACATAAACTGTGTATCAATTATAGCTCAACTTCCTACAGTGCATATGCTTCATGCCAAATCAGTTTGTAATTTGCAGCTTATTCACTAACAGGTAACTATATTATAGCAATAGTATATATGAGCTCAGTACCATCCCCTGATCCTATGGTACTTCAAGATTATATCCAACCTGCTGCAGCGGATCTTGCATCAGGTAACTAAGAGAATTCAGGTTCATTATTTTGATGATATGTTCACCCATGAAATCCAACAGGCTGATTCAAAATTTTCATGAGAAACTTGCACTATCACATGTTGTGGATTTCATGCTAAATTATGCTATCTTCTCTCATTGTTTTTGCCTGAATGTGGTTCCTGATATAATCAAGTAGATGTCATATAGTAATATGTCCACTAAGGATGTGTTAAGAATATTGCATATGGCTTATCATACTTTGGCTGCAAGGGACATTGCCATTTACCTTTAGGGCTTTCCATTAACTTCTCAGACTCCAACATACACATATTATGGATATTTATGTGTACTGTTTGGGAGGATATTTCCTAATTCTTTCTTCTTCCTGCCTCTAGAAACAAAGCCTGTCTTATTGATAGTGCCCTGCTGCATAGTCAAAAGAGTGTTGAAGTGTACTTACACTTCATGAGAAAATGCATTTTTAAAACTAAAATCCCATGGAGCTTGCAAGAGAAGGAATTCATTTAGTTACCATATTTAGATATACTTAGTGTGAGAACGATATCACGGCTTGTTGACTTACTGAGGACAGGCCCTAGATACAATTGATTGCAAAGCAAGCTTAGTAAAGTCAACCTCAAATAACTTGGACAAGGCTGAGATAGTGGTCATGATTGAGAAACCTTCATCTCTTCACTTTCTGTTACTGTTGCATAGTCCAATGAATAGGGATTCTTAGTTTGATGTCCCAATGTGATTTCAATTATTTCCCTTGTCTGTACACAAAGTCTTGTTCTGTATGTAAAATATACACTGCTAACACATTATATTCATTTGACTCTGGATAGTAGATGCTGAGATAATTGAGGGGCCATCAAGAATATCGGTTAATTGTCCTATAAGGTATGCCATAGCATCCAGGATAAATCTCTGGCATTGGAGTCTTTCTAAATGTTTTCATATGTACTTGGTCTCTACTGTGCGGCTGCATCATCATCATCATCTACTGTGCTATTTATGTGGATTTACAAATTTGTTTTCTGGTTAACCCACTCCAGCTTCCTTTAATGCATGGTCTCCTAAATAGATGCACATTTGATGGGTACAAAAATGCCTTTTGTTATTCAGGATGAGTTGACTCTGCTAGGCTTGTATTAGATGTGCAATGGCAAAGATCATTAAAACAATGCAATGACGAAGTATCATGCTGAGGCTACCATATAATTGATTTACTAGGATAGTTTACTTTTTATATGATGAATTATGTTTATTTCAATCCTGGTTATGAATATTCTGGTGACCTTCTGGAGTTGGTTCGGTAGCTTACAAGCTTGGAGAGGCAGAAGTTGACCAGTCATAGGCTCCTTACATCAACCGTAGGATATATGAAATTTGCAACTGTGCTGCTATGAGTCGCATGAAGTCGGAGTATGGAGTTAGTTTGATAGCTTAGACACTTAGTAGTAAACAGCATAAGCCGGGTCCTTACTCTCACCCGGGTGGTAGACTCCCAGGAGTTTAAACCCCCAGTCGAGGGTTCGAGTGCCTATAGGTGGTGAAATTCCACTAGCGTGAGTGTGTGGGGTGTGTGCGCGTGTGTTATAAAAAATATAAAAAAAATAAAAATAAATAAATAAAAAAATAAAAAAACAAACAGCATAAGCCAGGATCAATCATAGACTCCTTAATTTATAGTAGATCTAGTTGAAATTTGTATACGAGTATATTCCTGAAGTTTCATGTGCTGCCTCCCAATCATCTAGACCTTCATGTGGAAACATGTATGGTGATAGGGACTGTTGAATTGGTAGGGAGGCTCGTATGGGCCATGCCCCAAAAATCATGGTGAGCGGACCACTGTCTGTTCAACCAGTTGCCTGAAAATGGAAGGTTAAGCTCTGCAAAAAGAGCAATGGTCCATATTGAGTGAGAGAATTCACATCATAATGTGCACTCAAGATCATCTAATCACAGCTACTTTTTGGTCTGGCCTCTAAGATTGGCATATATGCTCCACATGTACATACAATGGAGGTGTCATTTCAGGAACTTAAATGAGTCCCTTGTGTAGTAGTGGTGTTCCCTTTTGCATTATACACAGTTGAGATGTTTACATTTTGAGTTACATTTGGTTTGGGAGACTTTCAAAAAGAGGCAATTGCTTCCTTGAGGGGCCATATGAATTTTCCCACAAAGTAAAGATGTATGCTTTGAGAGCCTTGCCAAGCAAATCATATGGGGCCCACCCACTAGGGGTCACATGAAGTGGCCCCACAGTGGCCCACATCTGACAGATACCACACGTACCCTTAGGCTGGGGATCATATAGTTCCTCCCTATGTTTCTATGGGCAATGGTTTTAATCGGAGCTTGTGAATACAGTTAGTTTCTATTTTTGTTCAAAGCTAGTTTCCTTTTTTCAGTTTTATGTTGCGTTTGGCTTATGGTCATTTCAGGAAGGGATGAAAATAATTTTGTGATGTTGGATCCTCTACACTATCTAGAATTCCAAAAATTGCGAATATGGTACCTGTTTGGTTTATATTGGGAAGAAAAAGCTCTTCAGTATCCACATGAATATTGTTTCATTATTTTTGGAAATTCTACTAGAAATCCCAAAAAAAAAATGCGAATAATTCTCATGGTCTGAGTCAAATGCAGCTTTAGTCAATTTCCTATATTTAGAATTATGAGTTAAGGAATAGTTATGTTGCAAGGGAACACGGTATGTGTTTTTTATTTTTTTTATTATATATTTTTAATTTTTAATGTTTTGTTCCTGTTATTGATCAATAGATTTGTTTCTTTAGTGTTTGATGTGAAACCATGGAAGTTGAGAAATTTCTCTAGCATCATGGCCATGGTTGTGTCATGCATATAACATTTGACAGTTGATAACCGTTCTAGTGGCAAGGATGAACATGATTCCATGGTGAATTCTCATTGAGTTACACAATGTTCCCTATATAGTTTTACCTGGGGCAGATTTTCCATGACTGCTAACCCTCGTTAATAATAAACTAATAATTGAGCTTTTATTGGGGCTGGTAAGTTATCAGGGTGTGAATACAATTCCTTTGTTCTTTGAGCTCTTTTTTCTTGCCTAGGATTTACCATCTGTTGCATTCATACCCTACCTTAAGACATTTGGTTTGTATCTGCACTTACGAGCTAACTACTGTATGTATCTTGTGCATTATTATCAGCTATAAACGTATCAATACTCCTGTTAAAGGACACCTCTGTAGACACCATCAGGTGAGTGTTTCATGCTATATCAATGTAATTTCAGGATTATAAATTGCATTCTTCTTCTCAACTTCTTTGTTTATGCAGTGTTTTGATTATGATAACTACATGGAGATTAACTCAAGAAAGCCATCGTGGCGCTGCCCTCACTGTAACCAGCCTGTTAGCTGCACCGACTTGCGTATTGATCGAAATATGGTTAAGGCAAGTACTTTTAGTTGAGCTTTGATCACATAACACCGTCCTTTGTGAATAAGCCATACTTTCTTGGTCAGGTATTGAGAGAGGTAGGAGCAGATGTTGCCGATGTGCTTATCTCAGCAGATGGGTCTTGGGAGGTTGTTGCTGAATATGATGGCCACCCTGATCAACTGCCTGACAGGTCACTTACAGGCCAGCAAGATGGATTAGAGCACTGTGAACCTAAGAGGTTTCAAAATATTATAGCTAATGTTGTGGATCTGACCATGGAAGAAACAGATGGCATCAATGTCGTGAGAAGTTCTACGGCTACAGAAGCTTTGATGGGCTATGGAAATGAGAGTTTCACTAATTCCTGCGACACTGAAGATAGAAAACCTTTTCAAGATGCTCTTGAAGGTTTGCCTGTTACCGAAAATCTTTCTGAGTCAGCAGTTGTCAACAGTACCTTAGAAACGGTTCAAGAAGCTTCTTTTCAAACAGTACATGATTTCTGGTCGAGGATTTTATCATCAGTTTCTGCATCTAATGGATCAGTAGTCTCCACTACTGGGATGGATGAGTACTTATCCATGGAATCTATGCTGGCACCTGTCCTAACAGATGCTGTTTCCCCTGCACTTAATCGCGTGCCCATGGATGGCTGCAGCCTTACTCAATCAGCAACCGTTTCCCAGAATGTGCCACAAGTTGGGCAAATTGTAGCCACTGAAAACTTGCAGTTACAACAGCCACGATTTGGAAATTCAATTGTCATCGGTGAAACTGAGAGGCCATCGATTTCAAGACATGTCAGTAGAGTTCCTGTTGCAATTCAGGCCCTTCCAGCCCAGACACAAGTACCCAATTTACATCATTTGAGGGCACGTGCAAATGTACTGAGTGCAAATCCTATGATTGCCAATGGCAACCCTCCTAATGTTCCTCAAACATCCCCGTCTGTGGCAGCCACTCAAGATGGTTTCAATGTGGTAAGTGGTGGCATGGAAAATCAGCGTGTCTTTGGCTTCTGACATTGCTTCATCTTCTTTACTGCTTTACACATGGCACATGCTAAATTACTTTATGGTTTTTCCTGAATGCAAATCCATGTCATATGATTTCTCCCAGTAAACTAGTTTTAAAGATAAAGTTGCTCTTGCAATCCACCATCAACATATTTCCAAAATTTTATTCATGATTCACCAACATATTATTTTCAGCCAGTGTTATAAATAGGAATTAGCATCTATACCAGTTTAATATGTAGCTCATAGCACCTCACAAGAATATGTGAATAGTAAAATCATAGCAAAATTAAGTGTTATCATGTTCAAAATTATTCTCGATATTGAAATATGGCATTAACTAGTTTTGTATATTATTGTGGGACCAATCAATGAAGGTGTTGGACCAACAATATTAAATGTTACCCTGATAGAAAAGTTGAGTAAATTTTTTAAGTGTTGGGTATCCATTCTCTCAAAATAAGAAGAAAGACTTCATGGTGTTTGCATAGTTGAAGTGTTACATTCAAGGTTTAAAGTATCGTCCAAAACTGGTAAATGCTTTACGTATGAGCGCACCATTTATCGCACTTTTGGGATGCGGAAACATATTGGTATTGCATGGGAAATATCACTAGATTGGTAAATTTGTGATAGTCTGAGGGAAACATGGGTAAAATAATGGAATTTATGACACTTCAGGAGATGCTAATGAATTCACACTTAAAACATTACAAAAAACAACTATGCATAATAGGTTTCCATTGTATAGAGGCCCAGACCATGCATTGTCATTTGAAAGTAATGTAATTATATCCAAAATGAGTTCATATCATTCAAATCTCATACAATACTACTATACTAGTAATAAAACACAGACATTGCATCCAAAAACCGAAAAACAGTACATTGTTTATGTATATTGTTTTCGAAAAATAGAAGGGTGTGGCCAATATGTAGGTCAGCCTACACCCACTTGAACATAAAATTTCCACACTATTTGCATTTTAAAATGGTGAAAATGGAAGAATTTCAGATTTCCCTAATTTTCTCGTTTTGCACTTCAAATTCGAAAAGCCTTGACTCAATCCATGCCAATGTGTAAAAATCATGTATAGATATGGATTTGCAACCTTTTTTTTTTCCTCGGGCCTGTTTTCCGCTAAAATTGCGTTTTGATGCGAAATAACTCATGTGGATTTGTCAAAACACATTGACACTTGCTCCCCACCCCCATAAAGAGAGTGAAAGAAGAAGAACTAAGATTCTTTATTTTTTAACAAAAAAATTTTCTGATTTATCTTGATTTTGGCAAGATTTTGGTATGTGTGATTGTCATTGATACATGCAAAGCCATTGACGTTATGTCAAGGTATTCCAAAACAGTTACCTAATGGTTGTTATGTAACAGTAATTGCAGCAACTGTTATGCATTATGGGGCTGTAGTGGCTGTTATGGAAAAAATGGCCCATGACGGGGCTGAAACATGTTTTTTTCAAAAGAAATAACGGCTGTTATGGCTTCTATCATAATTATTATGGTTCCGACCATTATGGTCATCGTTACTGTTATGGAATACCTTGGTCCTTGTGTGAGATGTTGTGATGTCGATAATATCACGATATATTGCATGATACATGCGACGCATGCAAGCACGCACGTGCGCGTGCACACACATACCCAGTCCTGTATATTGTGTCGGTAGGGTGCATACTGATAGTACCAGATGATATATTGGCTGATACCATCAATATACAGGACACCGTCAATGCTACTGGTATCATCCATGAACAATGGCTGCATCTATTGACATGAAACAGCATGATACAGGGCGATATGACCCCATATTGTTGGTGATCAATGCGATATGCTGGAACCCATTTTGAAGCCATGTTAACATTCTTAAATGCTGTTGAAATTAATTAGTCTTGCAGATCTCTATACATTGTCATCAAATCTGGTCAAGCTGCCAAGTCTGGTCGTCTATTTTTCCGAGAACAAGCAATTTGGCTTAAAGCTTGTTTGCACTTCTTTCCTTTTCAATAAGTATCCACCTGAGTAATGGAGAGGAGTTCAATCTGCATTGCAGATTGGCACTAGTTTTGCATCAAATCAAAATAGGCAATTGTTTAGATATGGTGGGCATAGGCCACATCTGGATTTAGCAGTGGATACCATTTCTACACACTATTGATTTAGCAGCGGACATTAGAGTTACTCTACTTTGGCCTAAGTTCAGTGCATTTGGTTTTGTTTTATGGAATTCTAGTATAAATTTACTAAGTTAAAGCATTGACTAGTATGGTTGGACCCTATCATTTGTGCTGTATATAAAGATCTTGTGATTTTATCAATGATAAACTTGGCAAGCTTTTCACCTTCCACAAGATCTGTATGGATGACATACCCTGCTGATGGTAGATGTGATTTCCTCGCCCTTAACTCGTAACAAGGTATTCATGCTTGGATGCTACTGTTGTTTTTGCAAAACCAGGATGGTGAGGATATTCATTATGTTCCAAATCAATCATTCCCAGTTGGTACAAGAACATCCTCAGAGCAGCAAAGAACGGGTTCTTATGGAGCTTCCATTGGAGTTTCTCCTGGCCACCTGAATACCCACCATCAGCGCTCTGCACACCTAAGAGTTCCTCAAACCATCAGCCAACCTGCAAATGTGGTTCAACAATTTTCTCGTTTCCCTTCAATGCATGTTCAGCAGTCAGCTCAAGGTGTCATTGGTCTGGCAGCGGCAGGCACAACGGACCACCACACTCGGCTTATGATTCCTCACCACCACTCGCAGATGGCAAGGCCTACTGGACTGACATCTCAACTGCAGACTGCTAGATCAGCTTCTTCTTACACAGCTCCCGATGGTTTCAGACTATCCTTTGGGGAGCATAGACGGAATTTGGGTAGTGGGACACAATCAATTCCTATTGCTGAGAGTTTCCCGGAAATGCCATCAGAGCAGAATTGGCGGCCTACAGGACGGATGAGGGGGAGCCTTGCTGGAAGGGCTTATTCTGCAGCTCTCAGCCAATTCATGGTTCAGCCAACCAACCCTGTACAAGCCAGGGCACCCATCACCACAATGGCTGCCGTCAGTTCAGAGCAACTGCAGGTGCATATTTCCAACAGCATCCATGCCAATGGACAGTCCCAGGCATACTCAACAGTTGGTCCTGCAGACAGGTCTGGGAGCTCGAGCATCCTACCTGAGCAATCATCGATGCTTTAATTAAATTCACATGCTATCGGGGGTAGGACCGCATCAGAACCTATTGACAAGATAAAAGTGTTGTCCTTCACAATCATACATGTAAATACTATGACCATTTTTGTATCCCAAGGTCATTAATTTTTGTAACGAGTTTTCCAGGGCTGTTGGATGGTATGTGAGATTATGAACCGGAGAAGATTAAATGGCTATTTTTTGTTGTTGTACAGATTGGGTTCTGAATTAGTGACGTTGAGGTGCGGATGGTTTCCTGTGTATTTGGTTAGGTGTTTGTTTTAAATGATTATTGTGATTGGTTAGTGGTTATCTGTAAATGAAATGCTACCAGAGAAGGCAACTACAGAGGCTTTTAACAAATATCAAAATATTGCCATGAAAGTAATTTTCATTCTTGTGTTTCCTTTGCTTGCTTTTGCTGAATTCCAAGAAACGTCCTTGAGCCATTTTCGTCTCATGTGATCTGGACTAGTTAAGGGCATCCAGTCAGTTTGGATTTTGGGTTATGCTCTGATATGAATGGGTCTGGATTGGTATGCATGCAATGTAAATGCACACTTCGCACATGAGGCAACTCCAAAACATTAATGCCTATTAACTCCTATCCCAGACGGTATGACCCAAATATCAGTCCTCTTTTACTACACTGTTTCCTATGGTGAGGCCCACTTGAGTTTTTTATTAATGTGATGTTCCGGATCAAACTTGATGGACGGGTATCTCCTCCTGGAAGTCATCAATCCACTCCATCTCTATATTAACGCCTGATAGATGTGTCACTGGATCCCTCCTATATCAGGCAGCAAGACCCAAATATCGGACCTCTTTTACTACACCATTTCCTATGGTAAGGCCCACTTAAGTTTTGGGTCAGTGTGATGTTCTGGATCAAGCTTGATGGACGAGGTGGATCTTCTCTAGATGAAATCATCCATCCACGTTAGCTAATAGTCATGCCCTTGGTCATGAATTTTGGTCTCCTTGGATAAGTCTGTTTTGGTCATTTAAATGCATTCCATTTGATTAGTGCATAAAAGAAAGTCTTATAGATTTTTTATTATATAATTGTAATAAGATGAAGAATAGGTAATGACTGAGATTATATTCTAATTGTGGTTTTTTTTTTATTGCAATTTTCCTTTAAAATTTTATGGAATAGTTGTAACTAGACAAATAGTAGGTGGATAATTGTAATTACACTAATAATTATAGGTGTCTGACTGTAATTTTCCCAATACATAAGTTAATGGACACTACAGCTTCAAATTTCTGGTCAATTAATGTAATTTACTAATTTAGATTTCGAGCGAGTCTCATGGGGAAAAACAAAAGGGTTTTTAGTTAGCCAGCGCAACTGATTTCAGGCCATTTTCAAAATGGTGGAGATCCATCCTTCTTGCTGTTCTACTGTACACATGTAACGACTGTCCAGACCATCCAAATTGTGGGTACATTCTAGATGGAGCATAAATCTGAAAACGTGGTAGCCATCAAATGGATAGCTAAAGATTATTATTATTATTATTATAAAAAAATGGTCACTATTAGATGCTCAGCATGATTATTGTGTCATACTCCAGTGCCAGTCGTCCAATTTGGATGTTATGGATTTACATACAGCTGTTGAAAGTCTGTGTGAAAGAGTGGCGCCCCAGGATTCAACAGTCTATACAGTATGGGACCTCTACAAAGCCGAGGATGAACGGTGCAGGTCCAACGGTCTACTCAACTACTACTGGAGCATATGGGTTTAATCACCCCTTTGATTATACAATATATATATATATATATATATATATATATATATATATATATATATGGCCTTGGATTATGATATATGGCTTAGATCATTTAAGAGACAAACTAGATGGATAATATTAATCTCTCTATTTTCTCTCTATATTGTCGTTGTCTTTTAGTTTAAAGTTGAATTATTAATAATTTAATTTCAAACGATAGAGAGAAAAACAGATTATTTATTTATTTTTCAAAAAAAAAAGAAAGAAAAAAAAAAATCTAAACCTCATGGGATTCAGCCACTGCTGATTGCCCACAAGTGGGGGCCCATGGGCCTATGTACAACAGCTGTGTCGTTTGTAGGGTAGATGAGTCCATCACCGTGCTTTTTAAAAAGGTTATGAACTGCTGTAAGAGTTTAAATCCTGATTTCAGCGATTTTTAGCAAAAGCAACCAAACACGAGAGATTCAACGTCCTAGTTCAAGACACACCGTGTTTGTGCCAACTTAACCATCTGGGGTTCGGCCTTTACAGCGGCGTAATTGCTTACCTTGCAAAAGAAGTGATGGTGATAGAAGTGCTTATATATGATATATGAGTAACAGATATTCTTTTTTATTTTATTTTATTTATACATCAACTCCACATTAGGTGGGTCACAAACACAACAGCAAAGCACAAAATTAAAATCTTGAAAGATATTGCATCTGCTTCAATAGAGGGCTTAAGCTCTCCATGAGTTTCTCACATGGATGGTTGTGAACTCCCTCGTACGTTGTGACTACGATGCCTGTGTCCTTGGATAGCCGTTGCACCTGTTTCTTCACGTTGCATGTGTGATGAGTGCACCGGTAGTAACTTCTTCATATTTTATATAGAAAACAAACAGAAAAGAAAGGAGGGTAAAAGGATCAATCTTGGTACGTAGCAATTATTCCGAGATATATATATATATATATATATATATATATATATATATATATATATATATATATATATATATATATATATATATATATGTATATATATATATATATATATATATATATATAAGGTTAAGATAAGCTAAAAGAGAAGCTCAAGTCTATTAAACATGTTTTGTGAATGTAATTCCGTGCAGATGATCTCACGCTCCTTGAAAGCTCAGGCGCTGAGGGATGTTTTTTGTGAGAGAGATGAATCTTTTTGGACAGACTCGAGTTGGGATCCATCAAATGTAAATATGGCCTGATTTTTTATTTTTTATTTTTCTAGGATGATAGGCATCCGTGAGAGATTGTATAGCAGTCTTTAGGGTTAAGTTGGGTTAGGTTCATGCCCTACCCTCCTAGGTGTAAGTTTGTTTAAGATCAATTAAATGCAGAAAGAAAGAGATTCATATGTGCATAAATCTCAAAGTGATTTATTTATTTTACTTCTAATCGAATAGTACGTTCCTAGCGAGAGAGTAGCCTCATGCTTAACACGAAGATGTACACTTACGTGGGTTTACGCATCGTGAAATGATGCTGGCTAAATACTACACAATGTGTATATATCTTCAAGGTTGAAGATTTGACTGAAGATTTCAAATCAATTCCTCACCACTTTCTGCACCCATTCCAAGACAAGAATCGAGGGAGGCGGATTTCCTACCACAATCATGTAATAAAGAGTCCGGATCAACAGAGTATTCCTGGTACCCTAATCCTCATTTGTCCACGTCACCACTCACTAAAAAAATAAAAAAAATAAAAAACAGCTTGGGACGCCAAACCATTAGGGTAATAGGAATTCTCCGTCAACCCGATAACAGAGGATCCCGACTTTGTAATAAAATGCTCCAAGCGCAACGTGCCATCTGTCTGAAATCCTCTCATTCCATCAGTTGAACCGACTCATGATAGGACGTATCAAACAATTTAAGAAGATCCCAAATGCAAGTAGGCTAAGAAAAAAAGTGGGGATGGGGAGGCCAACCGTCAAAACCCTCTTGATCCCCACCATGATGTTTATATACGACTTCAAACCCATTCAAAAGGTGATCCCATTAGGATGAAGGCAAAGTACAAATTGAAGCCTGATCCAAAACTTCAGTGGGCATCATGAAGGTTTCAATGATGGGAATCCACGTCCATACTCTTTCCTTTATTCTGGCCTAGTTGAATTTTGGATCCGTTTGATATTTTATTCCATTCCCATGTGCTGGCTCAACCGATGGACGGAGTGGATGTCATCGTATATAAGAGAGGGCCCGAGCTCCATTCACTAGTTTTGTCAGCCCAACTGAGATTACTCGTCAGGCTGACAACCGATCCCATGGGAGTGAGAGTTACTGGATATTCTGGCGCTGCGTATGATGCTGGATACACATGCACTTATAAATGGTAGGGCTGAAAGTTGGGGGGGTTCAACCTGACCGCCGACATTGGGTTGGTCTTGGGCAGGTTGTACCAGGTTTGGTGTCGAGCTTGGGCTATATAAACACCAATCCGATAAAGGTTGGGTCGGCCTTGGGCTGAGGTCTCGGGTTGCCCGACCCAACTTGAACCTGATCAATGTGTAAGTTATAAATTGTAATTGAGTGTGGATCATTTGTGTTAAAGGCATAGGAAATTCCATTGCCATTGGGTCTCATTGGTCTACGCCATTTTCAACGATTCAAGCTAACAAGATATGCCAGATTTCTCTCTCTCAAATAGATTATGTACTACATAACACGGCCTTTAAATGAGTAGTCTTAAACTTTAGCTTGTTTGTTTAGAAAAAATAAAGTTCTTTACCAAAAATAACTACATATATAGTTAATAAAATTATAGGTACAAAATATAAGAAGTGTATTGAGATATAATAGACTAATGTAATAATGAAAATATTAGCATGCGTTCGCTTGACCATCCCGCCCAACCCAACTGAGCCTGCTTGGGTTGGGCTTAGGTTGAGAATTTCCAACCTGAGGTTGGGATGAGTTAGGGTTGAGGTATAGGTACCTTGGGTTGGGCTAGGGTTGAGCATCAACTTGACTCAACCCGCCCGACTTTCAGCCCTAATAAATAGAATATGCATGTGGCCTAGATTGAATAAAATTGAACCAACTATATAGTATAACTTGCTGTCTGCAAGTTAAAGACCTAGAATCAGATTGGTTAAATAATCGTTGCTTCTGTCTCTCTTATATATATATATATATATATATATATATATATATATATATATATATATATATGTATGCATGTATGTATGTATGTATGTATGTATGTATGTAGAGGATATATATATATATATATATATATATATATATATATATATATATATATATATATGTATGTATGTATGTATGTATGTATGTATGTATGTATGTATGTATGTATGTATGTATGTATGTATGTAGAGGCATGCTCACTTGCCTACATGTACACTTTTGCACACGTGTCATGGGCCTAAAATTTGAATGGTCCATGTGATGCGGCACCCCATGAAACCCCAGGGTACCAATTTTCATGCTAATCCAAAACTCTAGTGGGGCCATAGCAATGAGAGATGCAAACCAATAGATGAAACTATTTTCTTTTGCTATCGTTCACTAAAGTTTTGGATCAAGGTAAAAGTTGGGCCCTATAGGTTTCATAGAGTACTACATGATGTGGATCATTTAAATTTTGAGCTCACACCACTATGATGAGTTCTCATATATGTGTGTGTGTGTGTGTGGGTGGAATGCTTACCAACACACTAGTTCTCACGGGGTCTCATGAGAACTTTTTAGAACTTATTTCTATAATATGAGCTCAAAATCTGAATCGTCCACCTGATGCATCACCCCATGAAAACCCTAAGATCCAACTTTTACCTTGATCTAAAACTTTGGTGGGCCATGATGAAAGAGTGAGGAAAATCAAGGGAGGAAACTCTTTCATTTTTCCATGGCCCATCAGACTTTTGGATCAGGTTAAAAGTTGGCCCTAAGAGTTTCATAGGGTGCTACATTAGGTGGACGGATCAGATTTTGGACTCATATCCTCGAAAATGTCCATGCATCTCATAGAAAATTTCTAATGCATTCATTGTTTCGAGTATTGATGATATTCTTGATAATATTACCGATATTATCAGTATTGGTAGCTCAGTGATATTGATAACATTGATAGCATCATAAATTCTAAATATCGGTGTATCGCTTATACATTGCAAAGTATAATCGATGCACCGATATTGTTAATATATCACGCTATTTTGGACTATATAAATTTCAGATATTACTTATATTGCTGATTTACCGGTAATATTATCGATAATATTATCAATGTATTTATATGTAAAAAATCTATTTATTAAAAAAATCATTTTAAAATTTTGAAACAGGTACATGGTTGTATGTATGTATGCTTGCATGGATGGTTGGATGGATAGATCATGCACGTGTTTGTATGTATATATGTGTATGCATACATGGATCAATGATTGGATGCATGGCTGGATGGATGGATCCACCATTTTCCCCATGTTTTTTCAATGTTTTTCTAAGTCAGCAATCTCCATTAAAGGAAAACTTATTATATATTCATCTTTTGTGCTTTTATTTTATTCTTACATATATAAATATGCGCTTTGTTAGCATTTGCTAAAATATCACTATTTTTCTCATGTTTCCCGGATGTTCTTTTGAGACAATATTACATACTTTTAGGCCTCCATAAAAGGAAAAATTATTGTCTTTTCTATTTAATTTTTAAATAAATAAATATGTGTATTTTAGCATATATTAAAAGTTTATTAAAAAAATTCCACAATTTTCACATCTTTTCTCATTGTTTCTTTTAGTCAACGATATATTTTTAAGTGTTAGCTATAAGATTGGTGATATTAATATATGCTTCTATATTCCCAGCCAACAATACATATAATGATATCGATAATACATCTAAATTTTAAACTATAATTTAGAAGGTTTAATTCGAGTTGAGTGTATTCCGTGTATGCAAATTTTTAGTTTCTGTTTTTTGGACGCCTGCATATCATTCATCACAATTTGCCAGGGTATGAAAGGTTTTCTATGATGCATAGGCAGTTGTACGAAGCTTGATACTCAGGTGTGTTATAGAGAGAGAGAGAGAGAGAGAGAGAGAGAGAGAGAGAGAGAGAGAGACCTGGGATATATGCTGTTCTTGACCGCTTTCTGGCCATACTTCCTCCACCGGTAGCCATCGTCGAGGATGTCATTGGGACTCCTTGTTTGAAATGCGAACCTTGGCCTAGTTGCCTTCTTCTTAGTCCTGCTCACCACCACCTTCCCCTTTTCATTCCTCTCCTGTTCTTCATCGTCCTCTTCCCCTCTCGTCACCGGCTGTGGATTTTGTTCCGCAAAGCCGCCTCCAAGTAGAGCCGCCCAGTCTAGATCAGAAGTGAGCAAGGGGCTGTCGAGGAGTTGTGAGGTTGACGCAGAGAATAAGCTACAAGTGGGTTCGTGGGGAGGAAGTGGGGTCGGTGTGTCTCCTTGCATGGTTTCTATTCCTAGCTAATGATTACAAGGACGGAGGAGTGGGAGAAGAAGTTGAATTTATTTCAAGAGGTAAAGGTTGTGGAAGGTGGGAAGAGGTTGAACTGAACAGTTAAGAGAGAGGTCTATATCCTCTTTTAAATATATGAGTTTTTCTCTCTTCCAACACCCAAGCTCAGCAACCTAATTTTCACCTACTTTTGCTCAACTACCCGCCTGAACGGAAACGTGTGTAACATGTCTCCTTGTTACGACGCACGCCGATTGTGTAATGAGGCGCTCACCATCCTTTTCCGTGGGGGAAGACCTTGTGGGGCCCACCAAGAAGTGTATGTTTTATCCACCTTGTCCATCCGTTTTTCCGGCCCATGTTAGGACATGAAACCAAAATTAGGCTCCCTTAGGTAACATGATGGGATGAGTTCCTTAGTGTTATTTTAAATATGTCAATGATATTATTCCAGTATATCCCTTTCATTTACCTTAATTTACATTCTCATGACATTCATAGTATAATGTATAGAAAGTAAAATCTTCTTCCATTAGTAGTTCTAATATAAGCATAAACATAAAGTTCATAATCGAATAAATATATGTCCATTGTTATTTGTCCTACCGAGCATTATTACATCTTTAAAACGAAATCAAACTATTAAATAAAGTTACTCCTTAAGTTGCTTTGACTTCATCATCTATCGTTTGTAGCCATGAGCCTTCATAAGGTTCATTTGGAGGTCCACTAACTATTACTGGATTGTCACCCTGCATCACCTACCTATGGTTTTGTGTCCAACAAAAGAAATGAGTTGTCATGGTTCAACTTAATAGGAATTGAAAACTTACTATTGAAAACTTTTTTAAGGCTGTAGAAGGTTTTGGATCAAATTAATATACTTGTGTTGACCCTTCATCCACGTCCATGTGACCTTGTTGAAAAGGTTGGATGATAAACAAACATCAATGTGGGCCCCAGAAAGGTTTCAACGGTGGATGTTATTATCACTATTGTTTTCTATGGTGTGGTCCACTTGAGCCTTGGATTATACTTCAATTTTGGGCTCATGCTCTAAAATGATTTGGCAAAATGAATGGATAGCTTGGATAGAACACATAAATCATAGTGGGCCTCAAAAAGTGTTCACACACGGAAAAAGAACGGTGGTTTGCGTTGTTGTGAAAATATTTGATACATATATATATGGGAAAACGTACTATGCACTCGACCTCATGAGTCCGTCCCATGAGGTCGAGCTGTGTGGGCCCCACAGTGATGTGTTTCGAACATCTACCCCATCAGTCAGATGCACCATTCCATTGTGGGCCTAGGTCTCAAAAATTAAGTCAATCTGTGACTTGTGTGGGCCACACCGCATATAGAAGTGGAGAGGTGCTGTGCACCATTAAAACATTCATAATCATTTTAATGGCCCACTGAGATGTGGTTTGCAAATCCAGCCCATCCATTATGTGTGTCCCACTAGGATGAGGGGTCATACCAAGTTTCAACAGCATTCAAAACTCAGGTGGGCCCCACCAAGTGCTTTTATATGTTTTAACGGTTTCTTCACATGATTTTAGATGGTATGGCCCACCTGAGTTCCGTATACGGCTGATTTTTGGAATATCCCATAATTTAAAAGGGACCCATCAAATGCACGGTGTTGATGGTCGACACGCATCACGGTAGGGCCCACACAACTCAACCTCACGGGAGCTTATTGTGAGGTCGAGCGCATAGTACCTTTTTCATATATATATATATATATATATATATATATATATATATATATATAAGTGTTTGTTAAAACTTAATTTTTTAGTGTTTTGATAATAGTCTCATATCAGAAAAGTGAAAAAAAAAATCTTGTATTTATATATAGGGTGTAGAGTACCTTATTATTTGTTTGGCTCGAGCTCGGGCTTGGACTCGGTGCGAGGGTGTGGGCATGGGCATATGAGACAGTGTGGCTGTAGAGGCGTACTTTACATGTGCACATCGTGTCACAAATGGGTCGTTTCTCGTGAACAGGTGCGACAAAGACTATGAGTCAGGTGACTTGAGGGTGTTGGGTAAGAGGTATGAAAGAGACCAATCCATCTTATGTAGGGGTTGGAATTAGCTATTTAAGAGTGGTGTAATTGCTCATGCAATATTAAACTAGACCATGTAAAATTTGTTGCAGGTGGTTAGCCTAATAGTCATAAAACAACTAACATACAACTGGTTATCCCACATGCATAATGGTTAGAAATAACCAAATAATAGCTACAATCTTATGGAGTTATGACCGTAGACTAAAACGTCTAGCAATCATAGCTTATATAAACAGTGCCTAGGTGTTTCAATGGAATAGTACCAATCACTCAAACCACTATCTCATATGATCCAACAAGAATAACTTTAAGTGCTCTCTGATCAAGTCAGCAAGGTTCAATACGAAACTTAGCCAACAAGTCCTCATGAAATAGGATCCTTTCTCTTGCTCGGGTGGTAGACTCGCAGGAGTTTCAACACCCAGTCAAGGGTTTGAGTATCCATAGGTGGTGAAATTCCACCAGCGTGAGTGTGTGGAGTGTGTGTGCGTGTGTAACAAAAAAAGAAAAGAAAAGAAAGTCCTCATGAAATAAACCAATGTATTGGTCAAAGTGATATAGGTTTTTCTTTACATTTTTTATCTATCACCAAACTGTGTATGCAAAGTTCCATGGTTTCTTCGTACTTGCTAAATATAAAACCACATACGGGCTCGTCATATACTATAAGATATTTGTCTGCAACCTTCTTACCATCTCAATTATTTTGAAAATAGGTGAATTATGCTTTAAGAACGGCACGTGCTTAAGTCTGTCTTTAATATTTTCAATTTCTTTATTATTTTATAGAAATCATAAATTTGTAATTGCAATATTTTCAATTTCTTTATTATTTTACAGAAATCATAAATCTGTAATTACAATGCCATACGAAAGTAGTTCGGCATAGCAATTCAATGCTAATAACGGCGAAGGCGCTTAGAATGGTGTAGATGGTTGTGGGCTGCTTCAGGATTTTGAAAAGAGAAGATGCGTCGGAGCAGAAATTAAAGGTGTTCTCTTGAGAGAAGCTTGAAATTGTCTTGCGAAAAGGTGAACCATAAGTATTTAATGTATGTACGGAGATTCCTTCGACAGACTTTTGCAGGAAGTTTTAGCGTGGGATGCCAGGTGATGCCTGACATCCCCACGCTAGCGGGTCCATCGCCACGCTAGCGGGTCCATCGCCATGCTTGTGAGACGTCCTCCATTCATCCGTTTTTATCGGTCATTTTAGTATATGCAAAAGATAAAATAAGGCGTAACCAAAACTAGGTCGGTCACACGAGAGGAAACACGAGAGGAAAAAATATCAGGTTATAACGTGATTCCTAGGATGAAGTGAAACACCAAAAAACTAGTTTGATACGAAACTTTCGAAGCCATATGAATGCTTCAACGGTAGGCAATGAATCCCCACTTTTTACACTTGTGTGCGCACTTAAGTTTCAAATCCGTCTCATTTTTTGTGGTATTTCTTAAATTGAGCATTTGAAATGGATGGACGGAGAGGATTTCTCACGAAAATTAAGGTGGGCCTCATCTAGCATCACAGTGGACGACCATCTCGTGAAAGGAGCATGAAATCCACGCGTGAAAGGACACCGATTGCACCTTTCCCAGGAACTTCGTGCCATCAGAAGTTCGTGGGCCCACCGTAAAGTTTGTGAGAAATCCAACCCGTCCATCTGTTTTTCCATATCATGCAAGGACATGATTCCAAATCTGAGGCAGATCCAAGACTCAAGTGACCTGAAAGAAAGGAAAATGTGGTTGGGAAAATGGACACCGTTGAAATTTCCATGGGTCCACCGTGATGTTAATATGCCATCCGTACCGTTCATAAGTTCATTCCTACTGATTTGAGCTGAAATATTATAAATATCAGCCTCATATGATACTTCTCTGGCCCCACGAATTCCTCAACGGTGGACGTTCAAGCCTCACTGTTTCTGTCGTGCAGCCCAATTGAGTTCCGATCTGCTTCTTTTTTGAAACCAAGTACTAACATAATCTGGGAAAAAAGGATGAACAGTGTGGATTCCTTACAAACATCACAGTGGACCCGAGATTCCATCATAGGAATTGCAATGTGCGTGCATGACTTCAAAGATACAGTCACACTGGGTTAGAATTCCGGAAGGCCATTGCTATAATCCAGCAGAAGAGGACTGCGTGTTGATATGACAAAAATCTGTGGGCTCCACCATGATGTAAGTGTAATATCCATACCGTCAATATATTTGGAGAGATCATCCTATTGCATAATCCCAAAAAAGAGTAAGATCTATAGTTTAAGTGCACCAAAGAACAACGGGACAATAACGCCCATCGTTGAAACCTTATTAGGGCTCACCGTGATGTTTGTTTGTCATCCAAACCGGTTCATAAGGTCACATAGACCTGGATGAACGGAAAAACACAAATATCAGCTTGATCCAAACCTTCTATGGCCATCAGGAAGTTTTTAATGGTAGGTGTTCAATCTTATTACTTTCTGCTGTGTGGTCCACTTGAGCTTTGGATCCTTCATAAATTTTTTTTGGCTCATGCTCTAAAATGATCTCAAGAAATGAATAGTCATAATGGATATAATAAATCGATGATAGTGAGGCTATAGAACCTTGCTGTGTCAACTCACCTCAAGCAATGGGCTTCTAAGGGGAGCTTGTACTTTTGAGTCCGACTCTTCGGGCAGAAGCAACATGATTAATTTTTTAAATGCCAGCAGTAAATTGAATTTCGAATCACCACAGTAGGTAAGCTTTTTAAAAGTAGGAATTTTAGTTTTTTGAAAAAGCATCGGACTCGGTCAGGTTATTGGTCTTTTGGACAGCTGGGTCCAAGCCCAGCCCGTTTTAAAAATGGCCTAGGGCTAGATGCTACAACTCAAGTTCGGCCCGTAGCATGCTAGGCTCCAAATCCTGTCGGACCTACCTGGCCCATTGACAGCCCTAATTCCGACCATCTGTGCGCTACTTGCTGTGTTAGAGAGCCCTTAGAAAAAAAATGCCATACTGACCTGTTAGCTTATCTTGGTTTCTACTTATTAAATAGATAAGTACTTACACAATTTCATTTCCAATATGACATAAGTATCACAATTTCATTTCCAATATGACATGAGTATTTAATCCCTTAAAGTTTGCTTGGTCCACCTTCACATACACCATATGGGTACTCGAACCCATGACCTCAGTGTTTTTTTTATTTAACTTGTTAGTACACACCCACGTCAGTACACACACTCCATGTTAGCCACCCCCACTAGGGATCAATACCAAGACCTCAAGTGTTGAAACGAGGTATCTCCACTCAGCCTGTCGGTGGAGCTATGGATCTGGGTGTTGTGACCTCAGTGTTAAGCACACAAGTCTACCACTGGTCCACCCGCATATTCATTATCCATGATGGGGAACTGAACCCCACCTTTGATATGGATCATCTATCATGCAGGGTCCACCTTAAATGTGGGCTATTTATCATTAGAGGTCGACCTTTAATGTGCACGGTCTATATATGATAGGGCCCATTTTTTATATTGTTCATCCATCATGTGCTGCTCACCATTATAACAATTTGGACCTTTTGCGACGACTTTTTAAGCGACGAGTTTAATTTCATCGCAAAAAGTCAAAATTTTACAACGACATTCCAAGTCATCGCAAATAATTAACTATTTATGATGTCATTTTATAAATCATCTTTAATAGTCAAATTTTTTGTGAGCCCCACCTCTAATGTGGGTTTTCCATCATGTATGGCCCATCTTGGATGTAAGCCACTCATCATTAGGGCCAACCTTTGATGTGGACCATCCCTCATGTGTGGCCCACCTTAATAATCAATTGCCCATCCAGTAAAGCCCACCTTTGACGTGGATTGTCAATCATGTGGGCCCCATTTTCAATGTGGGTTGCCCATCATGCAAGGCTCACCTTGGATGTGGGCCATTTATCATTAAGAGCTGACCTCTAAAGTCGACTGTCCATCATGTGGGGCCCACCTCGATGTGGGCCATCCATTATGTGGAGCTAGCTTCAATGTCCAATGCCCATCATGTGGAGCCCATCTTTGATGTGGACTGTCCATCATATGGCCTTACCTTTGAAGTAGGTCGTCCATTATACTGGCCCGCTTTGGACATGGGCTATTTATAAATAGGGTGCGGCCTTAATATGGACCATCCATTATATGGACCCACATTAATATGGGTCGTGGGGCTCACCTTTAATGTGGACTATACATCATGTGGACCTACCTCCTACATGGACAGTCCATCATGTGGACCTCCTTTGATATGAACAGTTAGAGAGAGAAGTAGAAAAGTAATAAGTAACAAAAAAAAACACTTATTGACATATCCAATTATGCTTACCAAATTGACTTAGGAGTAAGTCACTTAATTAAACTAAAAAAGAACTTATTTAGTGGTATTGAAAGAAAAATTTCAAAGGCTCATCCTTGCTGGATTATTCAACCATTGGCCAGTTGAAACAACGCTCAGAGAATGCGTGGTTCTGATCAACTGACCATCTTGGCTTGAGCCCTGCTAATGATCCCAGAGTCGTGCGGCTTGTGGAACCATCTCCTAAAAATGTGAAGGAATCCAGGTGTTCGTATTTGCATCTTGCCTTGTACGTGTTGAAAATCAGTGGTTTTTTAAAATAATAAAAGGAAAATTCAAAATTTTCAAAATTTCAGGAATTTCTCGCAAAAACATCTTTTGAAAATTTTGAATAAAAAGTGTGGTGTGTGTGCTTTGTCCCACTTCGAAAATGCAAAGAAAAGTTGTGTGGTTTATATGAGATGTTGTGAAGAGTATTCTTACTTGGAGTTTTTAGAGGAGATGATAGTCGGGTTGCCTGTTCTAGTGCATAGCATTGGAACACACACACGCGTGCGCGCGCTCGGGCTCGGGCACGGGCACGGGCGTGGGCAGTGAGGCAGTGTGGTTATAGTAGTGCTAGATTAATTGACAACAGTTAGAAACGTTTTCAAACGTTTTGGACCATTGAATACCACACAACAACGGCGCTATACCTGATGCCTATATAAACTAGACCATTTCAATCTGATTTCATCATCTCAACACACCATCTCTCTCATCAAATCAGATATAATCCAAATCTCCATTATAGAATACTGTGAATGTCTCTATTGTCTGAGTCTACTAGAATAGATCTGCTGTGTTAAAATTGTTCCATAGTGAACCCATCGTGATTGCTACACGCTGGATCCAGATAAGGCTTGTCTTATCCTGGAAGTAATTTGTCTGTAACCCATCAGGAGTTGATAAGGGGGCGAATCACACTTTAAGGACAGCATATTTTATATGTGATTCAGCCTAGTGAAATCATTTTTCGTACATTTTTTATTATATATTTTTTGGTATATCCAAACATCAATTTCTAATAATCTTAAAGCGTGATTCCATAGACACCGAAAGTGTTGCATCAGTCAAATTGGTGAACCCCAGGATCTAATCCGATTGGACCGATTCGATGCTTCAAATTTCACTAGATGGTGGGACAAGCTGAAATTCCTGCTGATCGCTCTAAAGATCTTCTACATCCTGGACCCGACTCTCCAGCCTCTACCTGAAGCAAAGGACACTGACACTCCAGAACAAGTTGCTACTAGGATTAAGCGACAAGAAGATGAATTACTGTGTCGTGGTCACATCCTCAATGCTCTCTTTGATCGGTTGTACGATTTGTACACGGGGACCACATCAGCGAAAGAAATTTGGAGTACGCTGGAATACAAATACAAGGTTAAAGAGGAAGGTACATAGAAATTTCTAATTGCCAGGTATTTCGACTTCACGATGGCAGACAATCTACTGCTACTTGCCTAAATCTAAGAACTGCTGCTTATTGTAAACAAAATAAAAGCCATAAAAATTGATTATCCTGAATCCTTTCAAGTCGGAGCTATAATCACAAAATTGCCTCTGAGCTGGAAAGACTACAGGAAGAAACTACTGTATAAATCTAAAGAGTTCACTCTGAAACAAATCCAAAAGCATCTTCATATTGAAGAAGAATCTCATAACCGAGACAAAAAGGATGACGCTAATGGTGCATCCTTATCCAAGGTGAACGCAGTAGAATGACCATCCCAAAATAATTCCTATGAGAAGCTAATTCCCTTAAACCTAATAAATATCAAGGGAAATTCAAGAAAACCCAAAAGAAAAAAAATGACAAACTTAGGGGAGCTTACTATGTCTGCGACAAGAGTGGACATTTCGCCCGAGTCTATAGGGACCGAAAAAAGTCTAAGAAAGATGTTAATGCAGTAGACGATGAAATTGTAGCCCTGGTCATAGAAGTGAACCTAGTTCAAGAGAAAATTCCTGGTTGGTGGTATGATACAGGTGCCATAATCCATGTATGCAATGATCGATTTGCCTTCAAAACCTATGAAGACGAGACCAATGGTCAAGAGGTTCAAATGGAAAATGAAGGACGATTGAAAGTTGCATGCAAAGGAATCGTGAAATTACTCTTTACCTCTGGAAAGAAGGTAATTCTGACCAACGTACTGTATGTCCAGACATAAGGAGGAATCTTGTCTCAGGAGATCTCTTAAGCAAACCTGGGATTAGGGTTGTGTTTGAATCAGACAAGATGATCTTATCTAAGAATGAGAACTTTGTGGGCAAGGGTTATGCTTGTAATGGGATGATCAAGTTTTCTTTAAATGAAAAGAATTCTTCTGCTTACATGATTGAATCTGTAATGCTATGGCATGGTAGATTAGCCCATATTGGCTATAGTACCATAAAACTCATTGTTAGGAACGGCTTAATATCATACAATGATAGTAATAAAGATAAATGTGAAGTATGCATACGGTTTAAAATAATTAAGAAACCATTCCCTAGCGTTGAGAGATCATCTTAAATATTAGAGCTAGTGCATACTGACATATGTAAACTAAATAACGTTCTTACCCGTAGAGGTAAAAGGTACTTTATAACGTCTATAAATGATTGTTTAAGATATGTATATGTATATCTGTTAAAATCGAAAGATAAAGTATTTAATGCATTCAAGATCTATAAATCTGAAGTATAAAATCAATTAGTTAACAATATTAAAATCCTTCGTAGTGATTGAGGAGGAGAATATTTTTCTAATGAATTTTCTAATTATTGTGAAGAACACGGCATAATACATCAGTGCATAACACCTTATACACCACAACAAAATGGTGTAGTAGAGAGAAAAAATAGGATATTAGTAGAAATGGTCAACTCAATACTAATATAAGCACAGTTGCCATTAAACCTATGGGGAGAAGCACTGTTAGCTGCATGTCATGTTTCAAACCGAATTCCATTTAAGAAAACCAAGACTTTTTCATGCGAAATATGGAAAGGAAGAAAACCAAACATATAGTATCTTAGAGTGTGGGGGTGTCTTGCATACTGCAAAACTCTATAACCTAAAAAAACTAAGTTAGGACCAAGAGCTATTAAGTGCGTCCTTGTAAGATATACATAACATAGTAAGGCCTATAGACTTCTAGACTTAGACTCCAATGTAATCATAGAGTCTAGAGATGTAGACTTTTTTAAAAATTCTGTATTCACGGAGAAAAAGAATGTTGAGATTCAATCTCCTAATGAAACTATAAAGGAAACACAAATAAAAGAAAAAACTCCTACTGAACCTCGTAAGAGTCAAAGAGCAAGAGTAGAAAAGAGTCTTGATCCTGATCAAATAGACTCTCAGCGACTTTCTTTTCATCTAGTCGAGGGTTATAGAGAGAAGGTCATTAGGAAATACTTATGGTTTTAGCTATAAAAGATGAATCTAAAACCTTTAGTGAAGTTATGACTTCAAAAGACTCCATTTTTTGGAAAGAGGCCATTAATGATGAAATAGATTCTATAATATCTAACAAAATATGAAAATTGGTAGATCTACATTTAGGTTCTGAACCAATAGGTTGTAAGTGGGTATTTAAGAAAAAAATCACACAGATGGTATAATTCAAACCTTTAAGGCAAGGTTAGTTGCTAAGAATTTTCGACAGAAAGAAAGAATCGATTATTTTGACACTTATTCACCGATAGCTCGAATAACATCGATTAGGATCTTATTCGCTCTAGCATCCACACATCATCTTCATATCCATCAAATGAACGTAAAGACAGCACTCCTGAATGGTAATCTTAATGAGGAGGTATACATGGAGCAACCAGAAAGGTTTTTTCTACCAGGAAATGAAAGAAAAGTGTGTAGACTTGTTAAGTCTTTGTATGGATTAAAGTAAGTACCAAAATAATGGCATAATAATTTTGATTCTAAAGTTATGTCTTATAGTTTTGAACATAATATTGCTAATAAATGCATATATTCAAAAGTGTGTAATGATTATGTTGTAATCATGTGCTTGTATGTAGATGATATGTTAATAATCAGTAATAAAATAGAAGGTGTAACTGAAACCAAAAAGTTTCTCTCTTTAGTTTTCAAAATGAAGGATCTTGGATAAGTGGATATCGTATTAGGTATCAAAATTAAAAAATATAGTGAGGGTTTTGTATTATGCCAGTCTTATTATATTAAGAAAATAATAAACAAGTTTAATCACTTGAAAATTAAAGAGGCAAAGACCCCGTTTGATCCAAGTATCAAGTTAAAAGAAAATAGTAGAAGAACAGTTGCACAACTAGAGTATGTTAGTGCTATAGACAGTCTTATGTATGCAATGCAATGCACAAGACTGGATAAACTAAAAAGGTTTATGAGTAATCCAAGTGTTGAATACTACAAAGCAACAAGTAAAGTTCTAGGTTATCTTAAAGAAACCAAAGAATTATGGCTATTTTACTCATAATTTTCAGTAGTATTGGAAGGATATACCGATGCAAGTTGGATATCGAGTGCAGGGGACAACAAGTCCACTAGATGGTGGATATTTACCCTAGGAAGTGCAGCTATATCTTGGGGATCTAAGAAACAAACTTGTATAACGCATTCAACTATGGAATCTAAGTTTATAACTTTAACTGCTACACGCAAAGAGGCCGAGTGGTTAAGGGATCTTCTATTAGAAATCTTATTTTATGCAAAGCCTATACCGGCTGTTTCACTTCATTGTGATAGTGAAGCCACTCTAGTGAGAGCCTATAGCGGTACCTATAATGGAAAGTCCAGACACATAAGTTTGAAACATGACTATATAAGGCAATTGATTCAAGATGGAATCATTGCGATCTCATATGTAAAGTCAAGTAATAACTTGGCTAATCCTTTTACTAAACCTCTAACGAGAGAGGTAGTAAGGACAACATCTAGAGAGATGGGTTGAAACTCTTTAGTCAAAGTTTCACCAGTGAAAGAAACTCAACCCTAAATTAGAAAATCTCTAAATATTGGATTTAATAGATAACAACAAATTCACTGATAAGTGAAAAGTTTCAGCACTAAATAAAATTAATAACCTCATCTAAGATGATATTGTTGGCCATTATAAAATATGAATGAGTATTAAACTCTTAATGAAGTCCAGTCAAATAGGACAAGTGTTTTAAATAGAAACATTGGAAGGATTTCACCTATGTGAATGTAGAAGTGATGCCGCTTCTCATGAGAGTTAGAGTTATCTCGGAATATTGTTTATGAAACAGGATAAGCACATGACTATTAAAAGTGCTAAGCGAGATTATGAAAGAACACCTAACGCAGGAGCTATTATATGTGTGGTATTTTTGGTTATATCATATAGGAATAACTGGTTCAATGTTGCGGCAACCAGAAATTTTGAAATAACTTTAAAATACTTACACTAAGGAAAGATTCAAATCGCAGATATCTTTCCTTATACATAATAAATGTTATTATTCTAGCAGAGTTTTCATTGTTTTAAAAAACCAGCAGGGGATTGTTGAAAATCAGTGGTTTTAAAAAATAATAAAAGGAAAATTTGAAATTTTCAAAATTTCAGGAATTTTCTGCCAAAACATCTTTTGAAAATTTTGAATTAAAAAGTGCAGTGTGTGTACTTTGTCCCACATTGAAAATGCAAAGAAGAGTTGTGTAGTTTATATGAAATATTGTGAAGAGTATTCTTACTTGGAGTTTTTGGAGGAGGTGATACTCGCGCTCGGGCTCGGGCTCAGGCATGGGCATGGGCATGGGCGAGGGCGTGGGCAGTGTGGCTGTGTGGTTGTAGTGGTGCTAGATGACACACTTTGCACTTCACACGTGTGCATCGTGTCGCAGAGTAGTCGCTCCCTCGCGACCTTATACGAACTGGTGCAAGACGGTGCAACCTCGGTGTTATAGGTTTGGTCAGAGCCTTAGGGCGATGGATCTGAAAATCTGAAATGAGCCTGGATTTTATAGGTGACTGAGAACGGTCAGATCTTAAATCCGAAACATCCAGCCGTTTCTAAAAATGGATAGCCACCTTTAAAGCCAAACGGTCCAAAAACGAATGGGCCAAGATGATCCAACGATCGGATCTTCTAATCTGACGACTAGAAACGTCTGGGATTAATTGACAACAACCAAAAACATTTTCAAACGTTTTAGACCATTGAATACTACACAGCAACGGTGTTATACCTAATGCTTATATAAACTGGACCATTCCAGTCTGATTTCATCATCTCAATACACCATCTCTCCCATTAGATCAGATACAATCCAAATCTCCATTATAGAATACTGTGAACGTCTCTACTGTCTAAGTCTCCCAGAATAGATCTACTGCGTTAAATTTGTTCCATAGTGGACCCATCGTGATTACTGCATGCTGAATCCAGATAAGGCTTGTCTTATCCTGGAAGCAATTCGCTTGTAACCCATCAACAGTTGATAAGGGGACGAATCACGCTTTAAGGACAACGTATTTTATACGTGATTTATCCTAGTGAAATCATTTTTCGTACATTTATTTTTATATTTTTCGGTGTATCCAAACATCAATTTCTAATAGTACATGGCTACATACATGTCTAAGCTTACCATTTTGCATCTCTTTTGTAATATGGTAAAATGGGTCGGGTTTCTTTAAAAAGAAAAAATCCCTGAGATTTGAGCTATAAATTGATAATCATCTATTTTCCAACTGCTTTTTTAAAGTTGCTTACAAACTATTCATGTATCTGGTTTTGCATTTTTAAAATATCAACAGTACCCTCAATTAAAATTTAAAACCCCACCTACCCACTGCAAAGACATTCTTTAAGAGACTAGTCTTTCATTCTCTCATCTCTCGGTCTTCCCCCTCTCCTTTGGATGCTATGCGGAGCCTAATTTGATATTCCTGCGAAATTCATCATGTCCATCTGTTTTGTCAGCTCATAATATGGTAGGAGCTAAAAAAACGTAGATCCAAAGCTCAAAGAGGGCCCCACAATGGCCCCATGCATGGGGCCCTCCATTTTTATGAGAGATCCACTCATTCCATACGTTTTTCAGCTCATGTTAGGGAATGACCCAAAATGAGGCAGATCCAAAGTTCAAAGATGGCCTCATAATGTTTCAATGGTAGGTATTCAATCCTTTTCGTATCATGTGGCACACTACACCAAAATCCCTATTTAGGAATAGTTAAAAACCATTCCTGAATCATTTAGGAACCGTTTTAAACGGGTAAATGGGGCATCGCCAAAAACATAGGAACGGTTGAAAACCGTCGCAAAGTTTAGAAAACAGCACTTACAAAATGAATTTTTTTTTTTTCAGTTGAAACATGCATATATATATATATATGAAATCCAAAGAATATTGCAATATAATTAAAAATGAATATTAAACAAATATTGTAAGACTACAATAAAAGAGATAATATTTACAAGAAGTTGAAAATTGTCTGAATATATTAAAAAAAATACTCCATGTTGTCCACTCTTTGCTTGGCCATTACAGCTATCTCCAGCCTCTTTGTCCACACATCATTGCAACCAAGCAGCATTAGTACTCATTTGCAACGGTCACTGCCAAAATCTTCATCTGCAAGTTTAAGAGAACAAACATGTCAAGAAGTAAGTCAAACAAGATTGAATATCTATCAAAATAAAACAGTTACTTTAAAATTGTGCCAATTACCAAAAATAAACAATTGCTCAAAATTTAACTCAATGACAAAAAGCCCAAACATCCTGCTAATCAACATACTTGTAGAGAAGGAAAATGATAATATTATACATATGTTCATTTAAATGAAAGCATAAAGATGGAAATTTAGTTTATTTTTCTGATTAAAAAAGAGAGAGAGTGGTCCAGACCTTGCCACATGCAATTTGATCATAGTGCAGCAAAAAAGGAAATGGGTGTGCTGCACTCCAATTAGTTTCCTTTTACAAAAATTACTGGATGAACCTTGTAGTCATCTGGAAATTCCATAGGTCGCCTTATCAACCCATTCATTTTCAGGGCCTGCATAGTTCATTGATTCAAGAAATTCCCTTGAATGGTATACAGACTAAAAACATTCCTGAAAAATGGTAGTTAGTCAAAGCAAAAGTCAAAACTGTAAAGTGGAGTTCAACATTAGGTGCAGACACAACAAAAAAATCACCTGCATCTTATAAAAAAAAATACGTCTGTGTTGTTGAACATACTGCCAAGCACCAACATCTGCAAAAAAAAATAAAAATGGGTGGCATAACAGACAGCTGGACATTTTAGGCCTTGTTTGAGATACCACACAAACAAAATGGTGGTCCCACATTTTAGGTCCCACAAGAAGGAAAATACCCTATTTTTTCCTGCATTCAATAAATAAATAAGGCTTACGAATTCAATAATGAGGGAAATATATATAGAACCTAATCCATCTTGGAATAGTGAGATTTGGAAATCTCACTTGGAATACAACAGTTCACTCCCCTTCATTTTGACATATGGCCATCCATGTGATGGCTAGCTCACCAGGAGAACAATTCCAATCAGCACATTTTTCCCCATTGAATGTTCTTGGAGTTTTTACTTCTAAAAGATCAGGCCTTTTTTTAAAAAATTCTTTTTTCCATTGAAATTTTGAGTTATTAAGAAGACTGGAAAGATTACTGGGTAGGGCATTCGAAAGATTTTGGAAATTAGTAGGTTCATAGTGTTTGTCTCTAAAAGGCCTACCCTTTTGGTCCACATTGCTGAAATCGTCTGCTAAGTTGATCTATTTTTCATTTTTAAACTACTTCCCTATGCACATTTGGAATTTTAAGGAAGCTCAAATCTTATGAAATTTGAGATTCAACTGGTCTATAAATCAGTACCTGAAAGAGCTTCAGTGTTTAAAAGAGCTGACAGGACAGTAACAGAAGCTGCTATGGCTACTCTAATAGATGATCCTGGTGATGGTGGCATTGATCTTTCCATGCAATCAAGTTAGTCAAAGGAGCCATGCTATTAGAATAAAGAAGGATATCAAGCTAGGTAGACACCAACAAAAAAAAAGGAAGATGCAGAAAGCAAATCTAACTGTAACTACAACTCTAGCATTTGAAATTGCATTAACGAAACATTCTGTCTAATTTTTTTCAAAGAATATAGAGATTAAATATGGGTGGACCACACTCCAAAACCTACACCCATAAAATGATTGTAGCCTCTGGCTGGAGGATCTTTCCCATGAGAGGCCAATCATTGGTTGGGACTTTTTCTAACGAGACATTTGTATCCTCAAGTGATCACCAATCACAAGCTATGATAAATCGACTGATGTGATTTTCAGGGTACTCCCCATCCACTGTAGAGCCTAACAAATTGGTCTTCATCTCATACATGTGTAACACATGTCCAAAGATCAAAGCATTGCAATGGATCCTTTCTCTTTCTTAATCATTGCTAAACAAGAAAATAAAGATGGCAATGCAAATGGGAATTCAACTCACATTGGAGTCAATTGGATCATGGGAATTTCTGGAAGCTCCACCCTTATCAGAATAAGCATTTTCTAAGCCAACTACAAATGGTGACCAAGCCTGCAAACAAAAAGCAGAACATGAGTGTAGTAATCTTGACTGCTGCATCCACAAAAGCAAATATGTAGGAAAATAAAATTCCACACTATATTTGGAAATGCAACACACTATCTACATAATACATTTACATATGAAGAACAACAACCAAAGGGATAAATCAAATGGCAAAATTTAACTGAATGAGTTGAAGGAGATCCAAAATAAAGTATATGAGAATTTCCGGATATATACATAATGAAAACATTTTAACAGCTAAAATAACCAAGCCAAATAACAACTACAAAATCCAACTTTACCAATCAGATCATATCATTACAAGAAAACGCCATTGACAGGTATTGATCTAATAACCCTACATACAAAGATACCTGGATAAAATGAAAAAGAAAATTAAAGAAAAAAGAAAATGCACCTTAACATCATGGTGGTCGGCTTTGTCATCTCTGATTTTCATTTCACACATTTCCTTTGGAAGCTGATCAACACCTGCCTTGTCAGTTCTATAGCCATATTGCATCAAGTTCTAGTGATGTAGAAGCTGTATGTTGTTCTAGACTCGTAGTTGTCCCTTCACCTACATGGGCTTCCTCCCTTCTACATCTTGATCAACTTTCACTCTTTTGGTGCCAGAACCCCCACGCTGATACAAAATAGAAGGAGAAATTCTTCATAAATTTCAATGAACCATCAACCTATTGATTGTGGAGAACTTGTGTGTGTGTGTGTGTGTGTCTATGGATACTCTTAGCTGGCTGGATTTTTCTCTTGCTTTAGTGATGGAAAGTTAGCATTTACCCAAAAGAAGAGAGCAAAGAACTTGGGGGCATCACGGCATGAGCTTGATAGACCTTGAAACTGAAATGACCCCAGACCCACCCAGGCTTTTCATGGAAGTAACAAAATTATATTCAAGAAACAACAGAAATACGTGGAGAGGACATGCTTTCCAAATACAAAGTATGGCCTTCCCACACCTTATCTAAGGTGCTAGCGAAATCACTATCCCCTATAAAAATGCAGGTAAGCCTAATGTTTATCCTAGAACTTAAGTCATGAATAAAAATCCAATAAAAAATGAATCTCATAAAATTAAATGAAGCCACTATGGTTTGAAATGATATTTTTCCACCCAACAAGTCTTCCAAAGTCTGCATGTTAAAGGCTTTAAAAATATGAAGTCTGAAAGGGCCATCAAAGATATTAGGTTATTAGCCAAAATGCGAGTAAACCCAGCATGGGCATCTTTCTTTATTGTACCGAAAGGTGACATAATATTTACAGATGCATAGTTGACGCAATTGATCACCGGAAATGAACATATAAGCACAACGTTATGCCTCCAGAAACTGACTCCAACCCTTGCATCCTAGACCTTTTGTACTGCACACTTCTTGAAGCTTCAACTAGCTCTCTTTCTTTTTCTTTCTTTCTTTCTTCGTTCCTTTTTTTTTTCCTTGACATTTTGAAGGTCCAATATTTCCATATTGTTGACAGATTCTTGGTTTCGAAGACCTATTACGTCAGATTGTGTCAATATCCATTGAAGAAATTGAATGGCTAAGAAACAGAACTCTCCAGTTGTTAAGTTGTTCTACAATAAGGATAGAGTGCTGCAAATCTATCAAAGTAAAATCTCCTTAGAGATCACAAGTGCTATGGACACACAATGGCTGAACCAACTTAATTTGCAGTTCGCATAGAAAAATAAAATCCCAACAGATGGCAATATGGTGATGAAAAGTTGAAGACAACAAAAAACCATGCCGATTGACGAGCATGGATAAAGAGAAGAAGATATGGGGATGCAAGCTTTGAATAAACAAAGATCCCAAACAGATCTTTGATTGCACACTAACAGTAATAATAGAATAAGCCGCATCATGTGGCAAGAGCATCTCTCAAAAAAAAAAAAATGTGGCAAGAGCTATGTCCCAGTAACATAGTACCGGGTTGGATAACAGATGGATACCAATTAATAGTTATCAACATATACATGGACATGATAGGCTTACACCACTATTCCACAAAACCATAAATACGAATATGATTGTGTTGTGCTCACTGTATGCTGGTAGCTATATCTGTATGTATAGTTATCAGATTAATTCATTCCTTTCTTAGGATCCACAGTGAAAATTTGAACTATAACAGTCACTAGGAATCACATAGTTCTGTTTTGCATATCTTTTTTCTTCAATAACAATTTTTTTGCAAGGTAGCCTGCAGACAGAAAAGCTATAAATATCCATTAAAGCAATGGATAATAAGACAAGAATAGCCAATACTAAAAGAAGAATGAGAGGCCCCTTAATCCCTCCCTAGTCTCTATAGAAATAAGAGGCCCCTTGAGCCTTTGGTTTCATTAAAGAAATTTGCTCGACTTCACCCTGAAATTTCAATCATAAAGAAATTGATAGAGAAGATAGATTTTGATGGTATGAATTTTTTTTCTTTTCAGGCATGACTTCGTGTGAGGAATAAAACAAATACAAAAGAAAGAACAAAATCAGGACACATACAACTGAAGCAGATAAAAATGAATAACACATTGAGCAATGCCTCTTTCCAAGATGAACCCAACTAAACAATAGAAATATGAAGAATCTGATTACTTACTCATGGAAAACCAAGCTGATAAAGCCCAAAGCCAGGAAGAGCTATAATTGGAACAGCCGAAAGAGGGCTCAAAAACCTGGCCAGAGAAGTAAAAAACCTGAAATGAGTAACTCAAAGCTCTATATTGAATTGAAGCTGTTCGATATTTGGGACATGGTCCATCCACAGCAGGGCCCATCAGACCAACAGTCTGGATCACCAAACAATGGCATCCCAAATGTACATAAAAAACAGTGTAAAAATGGCATCCCGTGTGAGCATTTTCTTTTCCTTTTAATGAATTAATAAAAACTCAATGAGTAATGAAATCAACCTAAAAGGAAGAGTCTCACCATATCAATTATCTCCTGATAGTAAGCAAAGAAGATCACAGGTCTCCATTATTAGTTGCTAAAAACAAGATGCAATCTAGGACTTCTGAAAGTCATATTAAAGAATGTACTCTAAACAAGATAGAGATTTTATCACTATAAAAAGCAATAAATTGAGGCTTTGACTACTGAAAATAATATTAAAGAATGATGTACTCTAATCAAGATGGAGTTTTTATCATTATAAAGAACAAATGATTTGGAGGTGAGCATTCTAATGAAATGACGAGTAATATTGTCAAAAGACATCACCTTCGCTCTAACTCCACAATATTGTCAACCTAAGTCTGATTGTAGTGGACAAACTCTGAAAACAAGAATGCAAAGACACTTAGACTAACCTGCAATAGAATCAATTGTACATGAAACTGTCATAAATTCATGCAAGTCAAAAGCATTGATTGAAATTGCAAAAACATATCAATTATCCAAATCAATTTACGAAATGAATTAGAGCTCAAGCTACCTAGGTTATTAGAGCTGTCAAGTGCGACACAAGCTCAATATCATTTCCATCCAATACAAGTTCATCATTAACCTTCTCAGATAGGACAATAGACACACATCAAGCCTATCAACCTTCCGTACCTAATGCAAGGAGGGCACATGGGCTCTCTATTTTTAAGACAAGTCATGTTTTTCAGATTATGGTAATAATCTAAACTGAAAATCATAATCCAAAACTTCACCCTATTACCCGTTGCCTCTGATAAAGGTTGACCAGGATTGGACTATCTGATGGGCTTGATCATGTGAATGGTTTGAGTCACTGAATACCAGCCAAACCAAGCTCTCAAGCAACGGAGGAGCTTTTGCATGGTCCATCCATGCATCATATGGGGTGGCAATGTACAATTCTGCCCTGAAAATCATAAATTGGTGCCAAGAGCTTTTAACTTTTAGCTGATAGGGTTCTTGAAATGGAGAGAGAGAGAGAGAGAGAGAGAGAGAGAGGGGGGGGGGGGGGGGGGGGGGGGGGGGGGGGGAAGAGGGGAGAGTGACCACTTGAGGGCCCGTTTGGCCGGGTGGATTGGAAGGGATTGAATGGTATTAGGGTGGATGGCATGGATTTCAAGGTAATGATGGTGTTGTCAGTGGATTGTCTTAAGATCCATGGGATTTCTATATCGAGTCTGTTTGGCAGGCCCGGCCAATCCCGGATTAAACCATCCCATCCCTTCCAATCCCTCGAACCAAACACGTCCCAGGAAAATTTGAACAGATTAGGGTGGATTAGATGGGATTTAAAGGTAATGATGGTGTTGTCAATGGATTGTTTTAAGATCCATGGGATTGCCATATCCCGGGATCAGATCACCAGTCTGTTTGGCACGCCTAGCCAATCCCGGGATTTAACTTCCAATCCCTTCCAATACCATCCAATCCACCCAGACAAACGGGCCCTGAGGGAAATAGGAGTGGCTTATTGTCCCATGTGTTTAGGCTTTTAGCTAAAGCAGGGTGTAAAACTGTTTTAAATTTGGAACGGCCTAAATCCGTTCCTAAACCAAAAATTATAACTGTTGCAAATTTATGATTTTGTTGTAGTGTAACAGAAATTCACATTCTCAAAATAAAAGGAAGGGATGCACATGGGTCCTAGTAATTCAAGAAGCCACTATGTACTTAGAAGGATCAACAATCTTTAGATATTGTTAGATGCATGGAGATTTGAACAAGCATACCAGATGAAAAGGACTGAATCACCTGCAACATGCATATTTGCACTTAACACACTCCATCTAGTTGTAAGAAGATGATGCTTGGGCTGACCTGCATTCGAATGGAATTAACAAATGACGGGCTAGTTACAAATTTCAATTCTTAGAGTTAATTCTGTGCAAGCCAGTGATCCAAAGGTGGTGTCATGAGGTAAGGCATTCATCTAGGCCTCTTAGAGAAGCATGGGAGTAAACTTCTTGACATGCCTACTAAATAATCTTTTTTTTTTTTCCAATCGAAATCTAAAAAAATATGGTAGATATAAAAGATAAAAATAAATAAACGTGAAATTTTAAAGACGGCTAAAATGGAAGTGAAAACAACCTTAAGGCATTAACTAAATAAATATAAACAAGCCAAACTGCTCTTTCAAAATTCAGGTGGAATTGATGAATCAATTGTCTTCATTTATTATCATTTTATCACTTAAGCAGGGCTTAATTGATTGTAGACAGCTAGTCATCACTTGATCAATGCAAATTTGAGATGCTTTTGTCCTTACAGTTTTCCGCATCAAAAGACATTTCCACATTGAAACATCGCATCTTCTCACCAAAAAGAAAATGACTAGCTAGCATACCTCATCCTAGGAACCTTGTAAGACCCGTATCTTGGTCCGTACCTTTTCGTACACTTCCGCGGTCTTACCGGTCGAATTCCGGCAACCTTAGACCCTTAAACGATATCGACGCGCGACCCTGATTCATGTGCCGACAACCCGAGTCGACTCAACCCGAGACCAATACCATAGCGACCACGCCGTCGTTGCGGTTCCGACGCCGCGACTCGCACGCCGAGGCGATACCTTGATCAGGAGATGTGGGCCAACGTTCGGTGCGAGAAAATGCCGCGCGTTCCGAAACCCAAGAGAATCTCTACGATGTGTCACATCAATCACATCAATCAATCACCCATCAATCCATCACATGTCAAGTACACATCACTTCCATCCCTTTTCCCAAGCAACCACAAAAGTCTTCATCTCCCATACCTCTCTTACACAAAAAGCCACAAAAGTCAAGTTTTTCTTACACAACCATCACTCACCCATCCATCCATCACTCTCTCTCTCTTCCTTACATCACTCTCTCTCCTTCTCTCTTTCTCATTTCAAATTTCCAAGCAACAAAAGAGCTCTAAGAGACTCCATACGTATGAGGTTTCTCCAAGCTTCCTAAACTCCAAGTGGCCCACCTTCCTACCCCAAAATCTTCCATCTCAACCCTCCATTCTTCATCTTAACCATTGAAGTTGAAGCTAAGGTGCCAAGGAATCCCTAGGAGCGAGAAGATCGGACGGTGGGTGCCTCTATAGGGTAGTTTTACTCGATTTTATGGTGAACCAGTCGAGGCCCACCGATCCATGGTGTGGATCTCACTTGGGACCCTTATTTGTGGCCGATGGACCACTTGGATCATCATGATCATTCCATGATGGGGCCATTCTCCATGGACCCCATCATGATGTTTATTTCATTTAGAAAGGTCATCTAGACCGTCCATATCGGTGGGGAATGGATCTCCACCGTTGATTTATATTTTTGATGGTCCCATGTTCAACGGGATCCGCATATTGTATGATTCATTGCAAGGGAGGGCCCATAATGTCGGGGTCCCTCCATCATAAGCCGTGTCCCACTCTCCATATCTCTCTCTCTCTCTTTTATTTTTATTATTTTTATTTTATTTTATCTTAATTTATGTGATGAGGTTGTATGGCCGACTTGAATGGACCCCACCTTGGGGTTTATCTCATTCAAATTTTTATTCAAGTGGGGCCCACCTTATATGTTGAATCCATGACAAACATTAGTGGTGGCCCACTTCATCAAGGCCCACCACACTATTTTCTAAGGAGGTCCATCGTCCAGTGTCTGGGACGCTGGACGTCCCTGTAAACAAAAAAAAAAGAAAGAAGAAAAGAAGTTTTGGAGTGGTCCCTCGTATAGGCCCTACCCTGATGTTTATGTTCAATCCACGCCATCCACCACTTTTCCTGGAACATTTTAACCGTTGAGCCAAAGAATGAGGCTGACATGATCATCCAGTGGGCCATAATATTAGAAATTTGGGTGGTTACCCTTAAAAACACTTCCTGATGATTCTATGTGTCCAAAATTCCTGAACTTTGGACTCATTTTGTTTGTCTCGAGTTGTAGAATCCCATGGTCGGGATGGATCTTCCAAACTTGGGTCCCACCTATGAGAAACCATAGAAAATAAGATTTTTCAAAAAAAAAAATTAAGATGAAAGAGAGGGAGTGCTGCAGCAGGCGCTATAGCTGTCAGCGCTGCCAGCGCTGCAGCGCCGTGGGCGGACGGACACCAGCCCCACGGCTCAGCTGTGGGCCCCACCTTGATGTACCGTTCTTACGTCGGCACCGTCCATTGCGTGGGCCCTGAGGGCTGCAGTCTGTCCTCCAAAACTCAGCCCGATCCAAAGCTCAGGTGGCCCACAAAACTGGAAATAGTGGTGATTGGGTGGCTGCCCTTGAAGTTTCTTTGGGCCCACATAAGTTTTGGAATCAACCTGGAATTTGTGTTTTCTCTCCATCCAGGCCTACGTGACCTTATCAACCGTCTGGATGGTTGGAAAATCTGATGGTGGGCCACACACGTGGATCCCACCATTAATGTATGTGTTTTAATGCACCGTCCACAGCCGTGGACGGTGGACTCCCACCTGATGTTGTGTGGCCTCCACCGTCCAGCGGACGGTGGGGCCCCTTGTGATGTACGTGCTCCATCCGCACTGTCCACTGGACAGTGGGACCCACCATGATGCACTTGATACATTCAAACCGTCCATCCACTTAGTGTGATCATTTTAAAGCATGAGTTATTAGATGGGTGGGCCACTCATATGGGTTTGGCCCATTTGGTTTGTAACAGGCCTATGGGCTAGGCCCATTTGAATTTCAAGAGGGCTATTGGCTAGGCCCATTTGGTTTATGAAATGCTTATGGGCTAGGCTCATTGGATCCACTTAAGGCCTAAGATCTTAGGTCCATTTGATGTGTTGCAAGTCCATGGGACTAGGCCCATTTGATGTACTTCAAGGCCCATGTAATTGAACCCCTTTTGTTGAAATTTAAAGCCCATGGAAGTAGGTCATTTGATATATGTAAGGCCTAGGGGTTAAGCCCACTTTGATATGCATACAAGGCCTACGGATTTAGGCCATTTTATGTACCATAAGGCCTAGGGGTTTAGGCCCATTGAACGCATGTTAAGTCTATGGGTTGAGGCCCACTTGATCTACATGTGGGGCCCAATTGGTGTGGCCCATTGGTCATATTTTGGACTCATGAGACTAAGCTTATTTGATGCCATCCTAGGCCCATGGGTTTGACCCATTGCAATGCACATAAGACCCATTGGTGTGGCCCATTTGTTTGGCCCATCTGATGAATAAAAGGCCCATAAGATATGGCCCATTTGATATATAAGTAAGGCCCAATGGGATGAACTTAATATCCATTGCAATGTGTAATCCCAATACAGGTTATGTAGCGACGTTTAAGAAGATCGTGCCTGGGGAGCAATGTTGGTTTGACGTCCACATTTGGAGTGTAATGCTGGTTGGATGTCCGCATTACGACTCTCCCTAAGGCCCTTTAGTAGGCCCGTACTTGCTGTGTATAGGCCGTCCAGGTCTATCTGCATTGTAAGGTAGTTCATTTTATTATAACATGTTAGTACAGTTCCATGACTCATGATCATACGCATCATATGTATGCTTGACCTGAGAGTTGTCTGATCATAGCATTTGCCTTCGGGCAGGTTGTTTATGGGCTTCCGGTTAGACGGCATTGCCCTACATGAGCGCACGATATGCGCAGGATTGGTTGCATGACTGGATAGCGTGATTCATGCATTCCGCATTTGTATGACATGGTTATTGTACGCCCTAGTGACATCAGGGCCGTAGCCTCCACAGACGCATTGTGGTTGGCAGGATTGGATACCGAAAATCTTGTTCAACATGGGGTACTATAGATATCCCTGGATGAAAGTCCCTAAACCCTTATGGTACCAAGAGGTTGCTCCAACGTCTAGACCGAGTGGGTAGATGAGCGTTGAGTGCCGACTACCAGACGGTTACGCTCTCCACTGTGTCGTGGTTGGTTGGAAGGGGGTGCGGCCTTATCCGCCCAAGTGTAGGGGGCAATGCTAGGCTGAGTTTGACCAGCTCGAGGAATGGGTCCGCTATCGACGAGTCGCGCCCGATATTGGCAGACGGATAGTGAGGTCTCTTCTACTTACCTTATTGAGCGCGATGTGGCGGCAATCTGGTTTAGAGTGTACTAGACTCCGGTGATATTCCATATTTTAAGCTGTCTTGATGTGTAGATATAGATGAGGATCTGTATGCTTGAGTTGCATTGCACATCGCATGGCCTTGGGATGGCCGATATCATTCATGTCTCGCATTGTATAGCCTTGGTACAGCTCATGGTATCATGGTTCCATTTGCATATTCCGCATCACTCTGACATTGCATGTACATATTACTACCTTGCGCACACACTTTCACCACCCTCTAAGCTTTCTGTAAGCTTATCCACGACCGTTGTGTGCAGGTGACGTTGGATCGCAGCAGCGCTGAGGCAGGAGCACGTTGCTGATCATTTTGGAGTTTTTATTATTTATCATTGTATTTCCCTTTATGCTCATTGTACTTGTAAAGTTTTTTATCATAGTGGAAATGTAATGGAGTTCTTGGTTGTTGTTTGTGGGTTATGCCTTTGGTTATGCTTATTACGAATCAAACTGACATTGAAAATCCTCCTCGTAGCATCCCAGGATCGGAACCTGGCGAATGGGAGCTAGGAGTCGAGAATGGGGTTCTACGGAGGCTGTCGGCGCCGGATTCGGCGATCGGAAATTCTGTGAGCCCGGTTTCCGAGTTTGGGGCGTGACAAACCTCATAGTTCAAGAGCCATGTGGGTGGAACTTTCATGAGATCCACCCTTTCCATCAGGTGCCCTGCATCATGTTCACCTTGCAGCCCAAAAATCATGACCAGACAGAACTTAGGTAGAAGTACACCACACACTAGGAAAAAGTTGGGATGGGTGGGACACCCACCATTAGTTTTGCATAGGTCCCACCATGGTGTTTGTATGTCATCCAATCCATCCATTTGATGTGCCTCATCAGGTTGAAAGAATTATCCAATCCATCCATCTTAAAATGAAGTGCCATTGCACGTGATTATCATATGGGAAAAAAGAAGAGAGTAACAGCAAAATACAACAACCAAATTCTTGAAGCACATGATTTCACAGAAGGTCGTTAAAGTGGAGAATGTTGATAAAGTGGAGAATGTTGAAAAAGGAAAACCAAATGATAACCTACACCCAATTTCTAGTATATGGTCGATTTGCCCAAATCCTATTTTACATATTTCTACTTCCTCATTACTTTCTAAAAGGAAGAAGAAGAAAGAAAGAAAGAAACCCTTGCAATCTGTGGCGGACTCTATCCATAGGCCCCATAAGATCCCCCATTAGATTCCCAACATTCATAGCAAGTGATTCAGAAGTTGACCAGGACTTGACAATTGGTAAAACCAAACAGATTTCTAAAGCCATGCCATGGATCCCAAAGGGAATGAAATAGAACAATATGTACCAAGTAAAACCCATAAATGTTGGCTGAATCTCACCCAAATTGAGCAAGTCTAGGGTAAATCTAGAAGACTCAACTTGGGTCCGCCTTTGGCCAAACCGAGTTTATTAAGAGTCTTGAGCTCTGAAAACATGGAAAATGTAAATGGGATGGCTATGTGGCCACTTAAACTACAAAAAAACATATTGTGCCCAAGGAATGCAGGGAATGGAGAATGTCTCGTTATGTATATGACAGAAAGAAGACTTGATGACTACAACATTGAAACAAAGAACCAGATAGTGAAAGTTGATCTCCTTAAACCAAAAAAGGATCAAACCATAAAAATGATATCAAAACAATCTTCTAAAATGGAAGCCATCAAAAGGACAAGAATTGAAATGAAAATGCTGCAAATGCATTAGAGAGGGAGGGCAAACTATTCGGAAATCAAAACAGAATGATCAAATTTTGAATATTTGAATCTCATCTAGGACAAAAATGTAACCAGAAATGAAAAGAAATTTGAAAACTAAAAAGATAACCAATTGAAGACAAATGACAGCATAAAAATTTAATTTTTAAAATAAATGACTACAAGAGTTTAATCAGTCAACAAAGAAAGGCGTGCATGTGTATCTTAAAACAGAAAGTAAGACCCGCAAGAGGAGAAAAAAGGCATAAGCTATAAAATAGAAAAAATTTAAGCAATGTAGGAGAATACAGAGGAAAGGTCATAAAAAAGGATTATCCTTATTTACCTCAAAGTTCCTAGATAAATCTTTCACCTGCTCAATCAATTCTTGCCTTTTCTTTACAACTGCAACCAACAAGAACTATTGTTAACACTCTAGATGAGAATGTATTACTACAGAAACAAAGTTTCATGTCCAATGTTAAATTCTTCAAGAAACAACCCAGGATTGACCTGGCCCTCCTATAATGTAATGTTTTCCTCGTGCCCCAAATCATCTTCACTGTCGCCATTCTTACTAACATTATCTGATTTTGTCCTATTACTAACCTCTTAGGACTGCTTTTTCACCACCCCAAAAACCCGTCTACCACTTGGAGTGCCTACTTTTGGACTTTCTTCTCCATTTTCATTCTCCAAATGCTTCAATGATGAATCATACTCTTCAAGAGTAAACTGAGCTTTTTCATCCTCTTTTGCAGTCCATGGACCTATTAATAAGCAAATAAGTCAAGAGTAAAGCACAAAAGAAATAGTTCTTGTAAGCCCCGTATCCTAGACCATACCGTTTCATAGACTTCTGCGGTCTTAACGGTCGAATTCCGGCAATCTTCGACCCTTAACCGATATTTGCGCGCGACCCTGATTCGTAAGCCATTAACCCGAGTCGACTCAACCCAAGATCTTTACCATAGCGACCGTGCCGTTACTGCGGTTCCGATGCCGCGACTAGCGCGCCGAGGCGATACCCTTGTCAGGAGATATGGGCCAACGTTCGGTGCGAGGAAAACGCCGCGCATTGTGAAACCCAAGAGAATCTCTACGAGTTGTCACATCAATCTCATCAATCAATCAATCCCATCATATCACATGTCAAGCACATGTCAAGTACACATCACTTTTCACCATTTCCCAAGTAAGACACAAAAGTCAAAAGTTTCTTACAAAGCTCATGTCTTTCTTACACAAATGGCCACAAAAGTCAAAAAGGTGTCTTACACACCCATCACCACCACACCTATCACTCCATCACCCATCACTCTCTCTCTCCCTTTACAACTCTCTCTCTTTCTCATTTTCAAAAAAAAAAAAAAAACATTCCCAAGCAAGAGAAGCATCCAACGTCCAAGCCTCTCCCTCTCTTTCAAAGCTCCAAGTGTGGCCCACCTTTCCTACCCCTTCATCTCCTATCTCAACCATCCAAACCCCATTTCATCCATTGAAATCGAAGCTAAGGAGCTAAGGAACCCATAGGAGCAAGAAGATCGAACGGTGGGTGCTTGATAATAGTAATTTTTCATGTTTTTAAGTTAGGCCAAGTGAGACCAACCGATCAATGGTTTGGATCTCACTTGGGACCCTAAGATGTGGCCGATGGCCCACTTCGATCATCATGATCATTCCATGATGGGGCCATTCTCCATGGACCCCATCATGATGTTTATTTTATTGCATTAAGAAGGTCATCTAGACCGTCCATATTGGTGGAGAAAGGAACTCCACCGTTGATTTTCGATTTTGGTGGACCCATGTGAAGAGATCCATTTGATTGTATGATTTATTACAAGGGAGGGCTCATAGTGGCGGAGCCCTCCATCATACGTGTGTCCCACTCTCTTCCTCTCTCTCCCTCTCCTTTTCATTTTTTTTTTGTTTGAGATAATGATGTGTTTGTGTGACCCACTTGAATGGACCCCACCATGAAGTATTGATTTTATCCAAGCTATCCTCAAGTGGGGCCCACCTTAAATCTATTGTACCCACACTATCTTCCATGAGGTGGCCCACCATAAGCAGGGCCCACCTCTAATATGTTTATATGCAACGTCCAACGTCCAGGGACGCTAGACGTGGGTTGGATAAAGGCATTCATATCGGCATGTTTTCAAACTTTTGGGGTGACCCACTCACATAGGCCCCACCTTGATGTATGTATTCAATCCATGCCATCTACCTCATTTCCTGGAACATTTTAGGCGTTGAGCCAAAAAATGAGGTTTATCCGATCTTCAGGCGGGCCATAACCTAAAAAATAGTGATTTCTACCGTTGAAAGTCACCTTGACAATTTTATTTACCGGAAAAACACTGGATATTGGACTCGTTTGGAAGGTCTTGCGCCACAGAATGCAATAGGCGGGTTGGATTCAGTTGATGTGGGCCATACCTCTAAAAAACCATGAAAACTCATGTTTTAAAAATAAATAAATAAATAAAATAACAGTAGCATTGCTGTTGCTGCTGCTGTCAGACAGAGAGGACGCACGAGCATCCTGCGTGTAGCGGCGGATGCCAGGGGCCCACGGCCCTACTTGTGGGCCCCACCATGATGCTTATTTTCTATCCAAGCCGTTTATTTGGTGGGCCACCCCCAGTTGTGGGCCCTCTCCGAATTTCAGCCCCATCCACGACTTGGGAGGCCCACACTACAGGAAATAGTGAAATTGAACCTCTGCCATTGGAACCCTTGTCACGCCCCAAACTCAGAAACCGGGCTCACAGAATTCCCGATCGCCGAATCCGGCGCCGACAGCCTCCGTAGAACCCCATTCTCGGCTCCTAGCTCCCATTCGCCAGGTTCCGATCCTGGGATGCTACGAGGAGGATTTTCGATGTCAGTTTGATTCGTAATAAGCATAACCAAAGGCATAACCCACAAACAACAACCAAGAACTCCATTACATTTTCACTATGATCAAAAACTTTGAGTACAAGGTGTATAAAGGGAAATACAAGATAGTGCTAATAACAAAACTCCAAAGGCTCGACTGCACGCTCCTGCCGCTACTACGCTACGGCTGCGTCCTGACGTCACCTGCACGCATCAATCGTGAATATGCTTATAGAAAGCTTAGAGGGCGGTGTAAGTGTGTGCGCAATACGAGCGTGCTCAGAATACAAGGTTAGAGTAATGCGGAATTATGCTGATAAATACGTGAATGCAATCAGCCGTACCAAGGCTATATAGTGCAAGATATGAATGCGATCGGCCATATCCAGACCATGTGATGCGAGATGCAACTCAAGCATGCCAATCCTCATCATATATCAGTACAGTTCTCATTCTGGATAATCACCGGAGTTTAGTACACTCTATGCCAGTTTGCCGTCCCTATCCGAACGCACAACTGGGAGAGCAGAAGAGACCTCACTATCCGCCTGCCAATATCGGGCCCGGCTCGTCGATAGCAGACCGATTCCTCAAGCTGGTCAAACTTAACCTAGAAGTTGCCCCCTCACTCAGGCGGGTAAGGTCACACCCCTTTCCAACCGACCACGACACAGTGGGAGACGCGACCTACTGGTATACGGCCCTCGTGCGCTCATGTATCCACTCGGTCTCGACGTTAGAGTCATCCTCTGGTACCATCGGGTTTAGGGGTTTTCACCCAGGGACATCTATGGCGCCCGTATGTTAGAACCAAACATTTCCGGTATTCAATCCAGCCACCCACGATGCATCTGTGGAGGCTATGGCCCTGATGTCGCTAGGGCATACAATAATCACAATCATACAAATGCAAGTGCATGAGTCACACTACCAATCATGCAACAATCCTACGTGTACCATGCACTATGGCAACTCCACCTACCAGGGAGCCCATAAACAGTTCGCCTGAAGGCATATGCTATGATCAGTCACTTCTCATATCAGTCATACATATGATGCGTATGATAATGAATCATGGATTTATACTAAACATGTATATAGAGATGGGCTCTGTGTATAACTGAGATGGGCCCAGACGGCCTACTTACTACAAGTATGGGCCTATTAGTGGGCCTTAGGGAGTGTTACAATGCGGACATTTAACCAACATTGTACCTATAATGTGGACGTCTAACCATCATTGTTCCCGAGGCATTACTTACTATAAATATCGTTATTTGCCATGGAGGGATCACGCATTGCAATGGACCTAGTTGCACTCAATTGGGCCTTAAGTACATCAATTGAGCCGTATCATATGGGCCTTGCATTCATCAAATGGATCACCTTAATGAGCCTCACCAATGGGCCTTGGGTCCTTTGCAATGGGTTATAACCCATGGGCCTTAGAATTCATTAAAATGAGCCCAATCATATGAGCTTTATGTACATCAAATGGGCCTAATCACATAGGCCTTATATATACCAAGGTGGGCCTCAACGATGGGCCACAAATACATCAATTGGGCCTACACACATGGGCCCATAAATAACAAAGTGGGCCTTAGTGGGCGGGCAACAAATACATTAAGATGGGCCTCAACAATGGCCTTAAAATGATCTCAAAATGGTTGGACGGTTTGGATGAAACTCATGCATCATGGTAGACTCCCATGTGGGCCCACTATAACATTTATTTCCAGCCAATCCTGGGCCCACTGAAATGCTTATTTGCCACCCAACCTGTTGTTAAGGCCGTGTGGCAAGGGGCCCGCCAAAATGTTTATTTTACATTCCACCTGTTGATAAGGCCATGTAGCAAGGGGCCCACCAAAATGTTTATTTTCCATTCAAACCTGTTGATAAGGTCATATAGACCCAGGGCCCACCGAAATGTATATTTTCTACCCAACCTGGGTCCACTGTACTATTTATTTGCATCCAAACTGTTCATTGAATCACATGGCCTAGGGCCCACTGTAATGTTTATTGCCATCCAAACCTGTTCATAACGTCACGTGGCCAGGGGCCCACAAGATGGACGGCGTGGACACAATACATACATCTGAGTGGGGGCCACCGTCCACTGGCGTGGACGGACGGCGTGAGTAAAACACTTGCATCACAGTGGGTGTCACCACCCACTGTTGTGTACGGTGTGGTAAGCCACACATACCACAGTGAGTCCCATATAGGGCCCACCAAAGTCTTTATTTGTAATCCAACCCGTCCATTACGTGTGTCCCACCTGTTTGAGGGTTCACACCAAGTTTTAGCTACATTCAAAATTTAGGTAGGCCCCACCAAGTGTTTTTATATGATTTAGGCATGTCTTCACATGATTTGGATGGTATGGCCCACCTGAGTTCAGTTTGTGGATGATTTTTGGAGTCAACGCACCATTCAAGGGGACCTATTAAATGAACGGTATAGATGCAAAATATACATCATCGTGGAGTCTACAAGTGGGCCAATACGGCCACCCTTTTTAACGTGGACGTCTCTGGACTCATGGCACAAAGTCATGCCAAAAAAGAAAATTATTTTTTTATCCTAGGTGCGACCCACATTAACCAGATCTACCCCATCCATTGCATGTGTTCCACAAAATTAGGCGTCCAAACCAAGTTTCAGCCACGTCCAAATTTCAGGTAGGCCCCACCAAATGTTTTTGTATGTTTCAGGCATGTCTCCTCATGATTTTAGATGGTATGGCCCACCTGAGTTCCGGATTGATCCCAAATTTTGGTTCAACGCCTAAATTAATCTGAGGAAGATGGTGAAAAGCTTGGATTAAATCCATGCATTAAGTTGGGGCTTACAAGAGTGGCCCACCATTTCCCTTCTTTTACTTTCTTTCTTTTTTTTTTTTGTTGGACGTCCAGACACCTTGGACGTCAAGTAGCAAACGCATGCATGGATTTCCTTTAATTTTGTTTTCCTAGGTGGGACCCACATTAAACAAATCTATCTCGTCCATTGCATGTTTCCCACAAAAATAGGAGTCCAAAACAAGTTTCAGGTAGGTCCAAGCTTCTGGTGGACCCCAGAAATCATTTTTTTAAGTTTTAAAGGAAGATATTAGTATTCTTAATGCCACGGCCCGCCAGATAATTGGATCGATCTCATTTTTCGGCTCAACGCCTAAAACGATCCCGAGAATAAAATGGATGGCTTGGATTAAAAATATACATCAAGGTGGGGCCATGTTGGAGCAGCCCACCATTTCCCTTTTCTTTTTCTTTCTTCCTTTATTCCCTTTCTGTTGAAACGTCCAGCGTCCCAGACGCTGGACGGTCTTTTGTTAAATTTTTTTTTTTGAGTGTGGGCCTTGATGGAGTGGGCCACCACTGATGGGTGTCATGGGCTCAATGTCCAAGGTGGGCCCCACTTGAATAAAAATTACATCAAGGTGGGATCTATTCAAGTGGGCCACACCCTCCTATTGCAACAAAATGAAATAAAATAAAATAAAATAAAATAAAATAAAAGAGAGAGAGAGAGAGACATGGAGAGTGGGACACGGCTTGTGATGGAGGGACCCCGTCATTATGGGCCCTCCCTAACAACAAATCATGCAACAAGTGAGCCTTAAAACATGTGGGACCTCCGAAATTTAAAATCAACGGTGGGGATCCTTTCCCCACCGACATGGACGGTTTAGATGACCTTTGAAGAGAAAATAAACATCATGATGGGGTCCATGGAGAATGGCCCCATCATGGAATGATCATGATGATCCATGTGGTCCATCGGCCACAAATAAGGGTCTCAAGTGAGATCCACACCATGGATCGGTGGGCCTCACTTGGTCCACCATAAAAACAATAAAAACTACCCTATAGAGGCACCCACAGTCCGATCTTCTCGCTCCTAGGGGTTCCTTGGCACCTTAGCTTCAACTTCAATGGTTAAGATGAAGAATGGAGGGTTGAGATGAGAGATTTTGGGGTAGGAAGGTGGGCCACTTGGAGCTTAGAAGGGTTTGAGAAATTCCATACGTGGGACTCTTGGAATTCTCTTGTTGCTTGGAAATTTTGAAATGAGAAAGAGAGAAAGAGAGAGAGTGATGTAAAGGGAGAGAGAGAGAGTGATGGATGGATGGGTGAGTGAGGTTTGTGTAAGAAATCTTGGACTTTTGTGGCTTTTGTGTAAGAGAGGTATGGGATGTGAAGACTTTTGTGGTCTTTTGTGTAAGAGAGGTATGGGATGTGAAGACTTTTGTGGTCTTTTGTGTAAGAAAGGTATGTGTTAGGAAGACTTTTGTGGTTGCTTGGGAAAATGGGTGAGAGTGATGTGTACTTGACATGTGATGGGTTGATGGGTGATTGATTGATGGGATTGATGTGATTGATGTGACACATCGTAGAGATTCCCTTAGTTTTCGCAACGCGCGGCGTTTTCTTGCACCGAACGTTGGCCCATAACTCTTGATCAGGGTATCGCCTTGGCGCGCGAGTGGCGGTATCAGAACCGCAACGACAGCGCGGTCGCTATGGTATTGGTCTTGGGTTGAGTCGACTCGGGTTGTCGGCACGTGAATCAGGGTCGTGCGTCGATATTGTTTAAGGGTCGAAAGTTGCCGGAATTCAACCGATACGACCGCGGAAGTGTACGGAAAGGTACGGACCAAGATACAGGTCTTACAACCCTTCTGTGGGCCACAGAATTTTTGGATCAAGATGAAATTTGTGTTTTCCTTTCACTCAGGTTCGTGTGACCTTGTCAACGGGTCGGATGGCATATAAACATTGTGGTGGGCCTCACTTGGGACCCACAGAAATGTTTGGGTTTTATTCCCACCGTCCAGGCGGACGGTGGAGCCCACATGATATATGTGCTTGATTCCCACCATCCAGCGGACGGTGGGGCCCTGGTGCATGTGTTTATTTCACATCGTCCAGAGACAGTGGGGCCCTCCACGATGCATGTGCTACATCCAATCCGCCCATCCATTTTGAAAGTTCATTTTGGGCATGAGCTAAAGAAATAGTCAGATCTAAAGTTCAAGTGGACCCCACCATTCAATGTTGTGGTCACTGATGTCCACCATTTAAAACTTTCTAGGGGCCATAGTAACTTTCTACTAAATTGACATTAGCATCCATTGCATCCATTACTATGTTAATCATTAGGTGGATGGGAAATATATGTTATGGTGGGCCTTAGGGAATTTTAATGGTGGCAATCGTTACCACCACTTATGTTTGGGTGTGGCCCATTTGATCTGCATGAGACCCATCTTAACGTACTTGTGGCCCGTGGTTGAAACCCACTTTGATATATATGTAAGGCCTATGGATCGAGGCCCATTTAATGTATTCTAAGGCCCAAGGAAATTAGGCCATTGGATGTATTCTAAGGCCCATGGGTTAAGGCCCATTGAGATGTACTAGGGCCTATGGGTTGAGGCCCATTTAATGTACATATGGGGCTCAATTGGTGTGGCCCATTTGTTACATATAAGACCTATGAGATTAGGCCCATTTGATGCATTCTAAGGCCTACGGGTTATGACCTGTTGTAAGACCCGTATCTTGGTCCGTACATTTCCGTACACTTCCGCGGTCTTACCGGTCGAATTCCGACAACTTTCGACCCTTAAACGATATCGACGCGCGACCCTGATTCATGTGCCGACAATCCGAGTCGACTCAACCCAAGACCAATACCATAGCGACCTCACCGTCGCCGCGATTCCGATACCGTGACTCGCGTGCCGAGGCGATACCCTGGTCAAGAGTTATGGGCCAACGTTCGGTGCGAGAAAACGCCGCGCGTTGTGAAAACCAAGGAAATCTCTACGATGTGTCACATCAATCACATCAATCACATCAATCCCATCAATCAATCACCCATCAATCCATCACATGTCAAGTACACATCACTTCCATCCCTTTTCCCAGGCAACCACAAAAGTCTTCATCTCTCATACCTCTCTTACACAAAAAGCCACAAAAGTCTTCACCACCCATACCTCTCTTACACAAAAGCCTCAAAAGTCAAGCTTTTCTTACACAACCATCACTCACCCATCCATCCATCACTCTCTCTCTCTCCCTTCACAACTCTCTCTCTTTCTCTCTTTCTCATTTCAATCTCCAAGCAAAAATCTCAAGCCTCATACGTATGGAAATTTTCCAACTTTCCTAAGCTCCAAGTGGCCCACCTCTTCACCCCAAAATCTCCCATCTCAACCCTCCATTCTTCATCTTAACCATTGAAGTTGAAGCTAAGGTGCCAAGGAACCCCTAGAAGCGAGAAGATCGGACGATGGGTGCTAGGCTGAGTTTGACCAGCTCGAGGAATAGGTCCGCTATCGACGAGTCGCGCCCGATATTGGCAGACAGATAGTGTGGTCTCTTTCACTTACCTTATTGCGCGTGATGTGGCGGCAATCTGGTTTAGAGTGTACTAGACCCCGGTGATATCTCATATTTTGAGCTGTATTGATGTGTGGACATAGATGAGGACCTGTATGCTTGAGTTGCATTGCACATAGCATGACCTTTGGATGGCCGATACCATTCATGTCTCGCATCACATAGCCTTGGTACGGCTCATGATATTATAGATCCATCTGCATATCCCGCATTACTCTGTCATTGCATGTTCATATTACTACCTTGTGCACACACTTTCACCATCCTCTAAGCTTTCTATAAGCTTATGCACGACCGTTGCGTGCAGGTGACGTTGGATCGCAGCAGCGCTGAGGCAGGAGCACGTTCCTGAGTGTTTTGGAGTTTTTGTGCTTTACCATTGTATTTTCCTTTATGCTCATTGTACTTGTAAAGTTTTTAATCATAGTGGAAATGTAATGGAGTTCTTGGTTGTTGTTTGTGGATTATGCCTTTGGTTATGCTTATTACGTATCAAACTGACGTTAAAAATCCTCCTCGTAGCATCCCAGGATCGGAACCTGGCGAATGGGAGCTAGGATCCGAGAATGGGGTTCTACGGAGGCTGTCGGCGCCGGATTCGGCGATCGAAAATTTTGTGAGCCCGGTTTCTGAGTTGGGCGTGACACCCGTTGCAATTGCACTTAAGGCCCATTGGTGCAGCCCATTGATGTAGCCTACTTGATGAATATAAGGCCCATAGGATGTGGCCCATTTGATATATTTAAAGGCCCAATGGGATGTACCTAAGGTCCATTACAATGTGTGATCCCAACACAGATTATATAATGATGTTCATGACGATCGCGCCTTGAGAGTAATATTGGTTTGAAGTCCACATTACGAGTTTAATGTTGGTTAAATGTCCGCATTACGATTCTCTCTAGGGCCCATTGTTAGGCCCATCTGCGTTGTAAGGATAGTGCATTACTTTATCACATGTTTAGTATAGTTCTATGACTCATGATCATACGCATCATATGTATGCTTGATATGAGAGGTGACTGATCATAGAATATGCCTTCGGGTAGGTTATTTATGGGCTCCCGGTTAGGCGGTGTTGCCCTACATGAGTGCACGATACGCGCAGTATTTGTTGCATGACTGGATAGCGTGATTCACGCATTTCGTATTGTGTGATATGGTTACTATACGCCTTAGCGACATCAGGGCTGTAGCCTCCACAGGTGTATCGTGGTTGGTAGGATTGGATACCGAAAATCTTGTTCTACATGGGGTGCTATAGATATCCCTGAGTGAAAGTCCCTAAACCCTTGTGGTACCAAGAGGTTGCTCCAACGTCTAGACCGATTGGGTACAAGAGCGTCGAGTGCCGATTACCATACGGTTGCGCTTTCCACTGTGTCATGGTCGGTTGGAAGGGGGTACGGCCTTACCGGCCCTAGAGTAGGGGGCAAAGCTAGGCTGAGTCTGACCAGCTCGAGGAATGGGTCCGCTATCAACGAGTTGAGCCCGATATTGGCAGACGGATAGTGTGATCTCTTCCACTTACCTTATTGCACGCGATGAAGCGGTGATCTAGTTTAGAGTGTACTAGACCCCGGTAATATCCCAGATTTGAGTTGTATTGATACGTGGACTTAGATGAGGATTGTATGCTTGACTTGCATCTTGCATTGTATAACCTTGGTATGACTCATGATATTTATGGATCCATCTGCATATTCCGCATTACTCTGATATTGCATGATCATATTACTACCTTGCGCACACACTTTCACCACCCTCTAAGCTTTCTATAAGCTTATGCACGACCGTTGCGTGCAGGTGACGTTGGATCGCAGCAGCGCTGAGGCTTAAGCACGTGACAGATTTTTTTGGAGCTTTTGGTCTATTATCATTGTATTTCCCTTTATGCTCATTGTACTTGTAAAGTTTTTAATCATAGTGGAAATGTAATGGAGTTTTTGGTTGTTGTTTGTGGGTTATGCCTTTGGTTATGCTTATTACGAATCAAACTGACGTTGAAAATCTTCCTCGTAGCACCTCAGGATCGGAACCTGGTGAATGGGCACTGGGAGCCGAGAATGGGGTTCTACGGAGGCTGTCGGCACCAGATTCGGAGATCGAGAATTTTGTGAGCCCGGTTTCCAAGTTTGGGGCGTGACAGTTCTTTATCATGAGGTGATTTCACCTTGAGGTATGAAGACACCAATGATGCGACTCGTCTGAGCCGACTCAGACCTGGTATTCCCCATTCCAATGCAATGCAGGATTCACTCTTGATGTGGTCGAGTCAGGCTGATTCAGCGAGTTGGACAAGTTGCTCTTTTCTTATTTTCTCCTCTTTTTCTTCTCTCTAATAAGACTTCATTTTTTTTTTTCAAATATATTGGACTGACTCTCTTGGTTTTGTGGTAACTCTTCAAAAACATGCATGGCATAATTGTACAGGAATCCAAACTGTCCAATTTTCTGATCAAACTCTGGACGTAAAAAAAAAATTGCACTGAGAAGACAATACTGACCATCCATCTGATTTTTCATTCATATGTGGATCGCCCGCTATTTCACTCTCAATCATCCATTTTGATATCATGCCTCAAAATTAGATGATGAAATAGACAGACGGGGTCGATTTCTTAGTAACAATTTGTGGCCTCACTAATGTTTCAATGGTGGGATTTTAATCCCCACTGTTTCGTGTCATTTGGTCCACTGGAGATGTGGATCAGGCATATTTTGGGGACCTAAAATGAGATGGCAAAATATATAGATGGGCAGAGTGGATTTCTCACTTATATGATGTGGCTCCATGAATGTTTGAACTCAGGGCATCCAATCCCCACTTTTTTCATGTGGTATGTTCCCCTTGAACTTATTGTCTGACTCATTTCTAGAGAACGGAGAAGTGGGCCTCACCGATGGACAAGCAGGATTAGAATGGACATAAGCGGCCAAAGTTTTATATTAAGGGTAAACAATTTTAAAAGATTGAGCGAAAAGTAAGTGGTTATATGTCACACCCCAGGCTTAGTAACCGGACTCATAAGGAACTCGATAGCCGGTTCTGGTCGTAACAACCTCCGTAGTACCCCATTCTCGGCTCTTGAGGCAGGTTCCGATCTTGGGATCTTACAAGGAAGATTTTCATAACCGCATATTCATTCTAATGCGAGCATACCCAAGATCAAAGCAAGTAAATCTCAAAAATAAGAAAGGGGCACATTATAAAATCCACTATAAATTTGAACTTTTTAAGTACATATCTGAAAGGAAATACATCTGTGACAAAAGAAGAAGGAAGAAGATCTGCAACACTGGGGTCCTCGGCTCAACTCCTATCCAAGCTTTGCCGTTATGACGCTGACCTAGGATCTCCTACACGCATCAATCGTGCATAAGCTTATAGAAGCTTAAAGGGTGGTGGAAGTGTGTGACAATGGTGCGTAGAAGAATAATAAGAGATACAGGAAGGGAAACATGATTAATGTCAACATCACTAGCCTTACTGACGCTTGTCATGAATACAATGCAATAAGTACTGGGCGTCATACCAAGGCGATGCATAAAGGGCTTTTATAGCTGATGCAAATGCGATGTGAAGTGATGTTAGTCCTCATATCTAATCCACAAGTCAATACAATTCCACCATAAGGAATCTATCAGGGTCTAGTACACCGTAGGATGACTACCACTTTACAGACCCGCACAGTCAAACGAGCATAGGAGACCTCACTACCTACCCGTGGTCGGCCAAAAACTAGCAGGGCTCGATGGTAGCGGACCTATTCACGAGCTAGTCAAACTCAGCCTGACAATTGCCCTCTCTCACAGGTAGGTAAGGCCACACCCCATGCCAACCGACCACATGACAGTGGTAGTCGCGGCTTAACGGTGTAAGGCCTTCGTGTGCTCACAGTTTTCACTCGGTCATGGTGCTGGGGCAGATCCTTGGTACCATAAAAGTTTTATAAATCTCATCCATGGGCATCCTATGTACCTTATATGCTCAAGTAACATTTTTGTTATCCACATATGGCCATCCACGAATACCCCTGTGGAGGTAGGGCCTTGATGAAGAAAAGGCAACAATATCCATCAGATGTAATACTAGATGTATGAGTCACACATACCAATCATGCACTAGCTCCAAGCACACAATGTACACAAGAGGGGAAAACTCCATCCTTCTATCATGTCAACCCAATGACCACACACACAAATGCAAACCAATCACTCATGATGCATACGAGTAATGAGGGTGTGTTATACGGCGATGATGACTTAGAACATACTCCTCCTTCCCAAGGAGGGAATCAAGTTTAGGTACTTAGACAATTAAATCTTAGGAACAAACCTCTATTGGGGGCCCAGTACTTTGAGGTAGCCCACGAAGCTAATAAGGGCCATATATAAGCCTAAAGGAATAAGTGGTCATATCAAGGGTCTAAGGTGAGCCTTCAACCACTTATAACAACCCCATAAGCCTACCTTAGGGCCACCAAAAAGGACATCTGACCTCAACTGGTTCCCAAAAGACAACCCGCCACTACTTAAATATGAAACAAGGCCCAAGGCCTAAGGCCATCCATGACTTAGTGGGATATACACCAAGCCTAACACATAGGCAATATGGTGGGCCCTCAAGCAAGGTTTGGGCCCAACCATGAAGGTCACAAATCCATATATTGTGGTGGGACTAGTGGACAACCTAGTAATTGTAACACCCCGGATTTTTGTCAACCTGGGAATAGGCGTCCTTAGGTTGTGGGGCAATCCTAACACCTTATTAACTTTTTAAAATTCAATCCCAAAGCCTAAGATCCACTTTTTCAACCCATTTCCTTCAAATTCTCACATTTTTTTTAAAATCTCACCTTTCACCACCTCATTCTTCAAATTTCTTCAAGTACTTTCATATTAGACATAAATCCTAAAGTTTAAAAGGTAAAAAACTATACTTAAACTAAAACTTACTATAAATGGTTCATACAAGCATAAAATGGGATTTTGACTATGGAATTCTTAAAATCTCATGATGTAGATAGGTTATTTGGATGGATTAGCTTCTTCTACCCTAAAATCATATATTTTAAGTCGCGTAACTCATTCCAGTTTGTAAATGAGACTCGATAAATGCCTCGACAGACTCGTGGGCCCAAACGGCTCAATTCGGGGGGACCCGAGGTGGGTCCCACATGTTTTCAGCATCCCGGGGGGGAGGGAGGACCTCGCTCATGGGGCGATTCCTCACCAACTAGGTCAGTGACCGACGAGGTCTTCGCCGAATCGGCGAGGCCTTGTCCGTACAACGGTCAGGCAGCCCGGTTTCTGCATTTTTTTTACACGTTTCGTCCAACTTGGAAAAATCATCTCCTTCGTTATAACTCCGATTTAGGTGATTCAAAAAATAGATTGAAGCTAAATGAGTCTAGTTTTATATAAAAATATTTAAAAAATATAATAAAATATTGAATATAGTTTAAAGTAGGACGTTGTGACAACTGTCTGAAAATCACTTGTTGGACAGCTGCTGCTTCGGGAATTTTTAGAAATTTTCTACAATTCGAAATCTTATGAAATTTGGTAGAGATAGGGTAAACTCGATGATGAACCACTAAAAAATTAATTAAAATAATATGATAACTATAAGTGCCCAAAATGGGGTAAAGAATGGCCCTAGGACCGTACTCTACCATAATTAGGCTAGAATTTGGTTAAGTACCAAACTGAATACTCAGTAGAATTAACTTGAACCACTTTAAATATGAATTACAAGACCTAAAATAAGTAGGACTACTAACGCTATGTTACCTAGAAGCTTAGGGACAATCTCTATTCCCGTTTTGCTCTCGGGAGCACTTTGAAACTCCGTATCGGACCTACACCGCACGTCGAAAGTCCGATAGTGATAAACTTAGAAGATTGACCGCATAGTTAAACTTGACAAGCACTGTAAAAATCACGTCCAAACGATGTTCTGGGACAATTTCCTTGAGTTCGGAGTGAAGAGTGTGAAAAAATGAAGATTTTTAAGAAATTAAATATAATTTTAAGAAATTTGAGACATGTTGCTTACGCGTTATTTCTAAGCGTTCTGACCGTTGAATTTTGACCCAAATTTACTCTTGGATCAAGATAGGTGGCCCTTACATGTTATAGCACTTGTGGCCCTAATCGAGTTTCAGTGACCGATGAACTGAAACTGGTCCGCCACGGTCGATCTGGAAATTCGACCGGACTGAAAACTTAACTCGATCAAGATCCAGCATTTATGAGCATAAGTCTGACCACATTTAGTAACAGGACCTCTAGAAATGCTCCGTTGGATCGGAACAAGGTCGATTTGGTTATAACCTAAGTATACCTTAGCCATAAGGCTATTTCCATCGATTTAGAGCCTATATAAGAGGCTTAAAGCCCCTCTCTCATATCCCATACGAATTTTCTAAACCTAAGGGAGAAAGAAGAAAGAAAGAGGAGGAAAGAGAGAGAGAAAGTGAGGGAGAGTGTGAGGATTGTTCTTGGCAGTTGTTCTTGCCATTCTTCGTGCACATCTACCGTATTTGGATCGTTATGCCAACGATTCTAGCGTTGTTCTTATGTAAGGAAAGCTAACCCTAATCTGTTTTAGGATTTCAATAGTTTCAAGTAGCGAAATAGCTGACTTACCTCGTGTTATACGTCGTCATATCAACGTTGACGAAGACTTAGAGATTCCATCGACTTCTTTATCCTTCTACGGTATAAGGTGCGGACTTTAGATGTTTACGTTCTCATTTTTCAAAGCTTTCAATGTCGTTTGATGATAGATTCCTGACGTGGATGCTATTTCACATGTAAAATATGCTATTCATTTTCCGTTTCGGTTAAATACAAAGAATATGGAATTTTGTGTATTCTATGTATTTGTAGAAAATATCGTATCCGTATAAATTTTGCTGATATGATTGTCATGAGTATTTGCCGTGTATATATGCTAGTTATGGATGCATGACCTGTTTGGCGACAACCCTTTGACGAAAGGATTTGCCCTAATACGTATGCAAATTAACACATAATATGTATGATGTAATGTGTAGGCTAAGTGTTTGTAAAAGTGTCTGAATGAGTTACTAGTTAGCAAGATGTACCTGTATGCGGGTTGAGATATGATTCTCAACCACATCAATGATGTGTATGATTTCCTCCATGTATGACTTATTTTGATGTCTGCTTGATTATGAATTGAATGTGTGTGAATTCATGTTTACAATGCACTTCAGAACATGTTCATATGATTGAATGATTTGTAATCTTAATCCATTACTGCTTTGACTATCTCATAGGACATCATGTTGTAATTGAATGTGTTTGGGGCTATTGAATAATCCAGGCAATCAGTAATACGCCTTGAGTTCTTAGCTGAGACCTATTCGCCACGTAGGACGTGTTTGACGGACCCGAACCGTGCGTTGCTTGTTGACAGTGGTTAGGCCACACAAGGTGCTTATGCACTTCATGTCGATCAACTCAACGGGCGCTCGTACTATTCAAACTCGTCAAGTAACCCGATTAGCCTGATGTATGTTACCCATGTATGGACGCTACTACTTGAATCTGAAGTACCAAACTTACCAGTGAAAATTCTGTTAACCATGGTACCTCGATCCGCTAAGACTCATGAGCCGGGCATGGTGGTATGGGACACCATGGTCTAGCTGTCTGCCTACGCTGGGGCCACGAGCCTCCCCGTAGTGACCAGTGAGCAACCCAGACTTGTGAGCCGAATATGGTGGTATGAGACACTGTATTCGAGCTATCTGCCTACACTGATAAAGTGATGGGGAAGTGGTGTAACGATTGCATGTAACAGCCTTGACAGCTCTTTGTAGTGACCTCGAGCGTACTCTGAGTCTACGTGGAGGCGGCAACCCTTCCGTAGCAAAAGGAGTACAAACTAGGCCTGTATTAATAAGGTGATGGGGGAGTGGTGTAACGATTGCGTGTAACAGCCCTGACAGCCCTTGCAGCGACCTAAAACCGCACTTCGTATGAGATATGGTAGGACTGACGACCCTACACTGGATCATTGTTGGAAAATGATACAAGGGAGGTACTTTAGCTTCCCAACCCTGCTGTATGAAAAGGACTAATAACAACTCGGTAATCATGTTCATATCGCACTGCATGTGCCTGGAAGATGTAGAGCACTGAGGGATGAAAGCATGTCGCGAACGTGAGATGGTGTTGCATGAGAGAGTATGTAGGCAAGGGTATGCGTCATTATTGCATCTCATCCTTGCATTAACAAGAGTAGCTAGGAATGTTTGATTGTATTGCTTTATCATTACCGCTTGACTGATTTGATAACATGTTAATCTTTACTCTATTGTTCCACTGAGTTAGCTACTCATTCCCACGTTACGAGACAGTGTTGTACACATCAACCAGACCATGTCTTAGTTTCAGGTAAGGGCGATGCTTGTGAAGCGGAGTCGGAATTTCCTTTTTGATGATGAGTTCTCTTGCATGTAACTCTCTGGCAGGTCTATTTGACCTGGAGTTACACCGATGGGGCTTCAGTATTTGGGATAGAAGACATTACATTTTTCTCATTTTGTGCATTTTGTAATCAAACTTGTAATTGTTAACCTAGTGACATTCATACTCTGAGGGCTTACCATCACTCTTATCTAGTTTAAATACTTATCACAGTCTTCCGCTTGCATAATTTAAACGCCTTTGGAGTATGATATGTTGTTTTTGGTGTAATCCGAATCATGTTTAATGCCCTTCCATAGACAACACTCATTCATCATTATCTATGTTACATAAGTGATGTTTTGGAACTCGGGAGTTGAGTTTCTACTCGACCCTCGATTTTCAGGATGTTACAGATGGTATCAGAGCATGATTTGGATTAAACTGGACCTGGGTTATGGTAACACAATGCACACTGATGCACTCTGACTTAGGAAGGGGGCGATGGAATTTAGAAACCATATTAGAATCCCAAGTATCACCGACGGGCGAGATTAACTACCGTAAAATACCCCATACATAACCGAGACCATGTAAAATGATCTCATATCCCCACTTCTATTCACTCAAGCTTCCATCTTCTTCTACATCTTACACCCATCCATCACTATTTTTTACAACTCTTCACCTTCCTTATACCCTCTCATATGGGTACAAAACTCAGATTTTTGTGTCCCATAACCTGCACAACTTCCAAATGATGGGACATTTAGGGCCGTTCGACCAACTGCATTAGGTAAGATTAGGGTGGATGGAAATGTAAAAGTAACAATAAATGTATGTGTAATGTATTGTCCCTAAATTGGGTGCATCCCATGGTTTCTAATGCCATGGTTGGAATGTATGCAATTAACAGTAAATCCTAGGATTTCCTTTCAAATTACAATTGGACATTCATCATCATGGGATTTGAAAATTCCATCTCACACTTTCCAACACAAGGCTCATTTTCCAAAACCTATGAAATTTATTTTAATCACATCCCACCCTCCTTCCAAACATGTCATTCCCACTCCCGAGGTGGGATTAGCGACGTAATCCATTTAATACAACTTTATACCACTAGCCAAACAGGCCCTTAGAGTTTTGAACCTAGAGTTGGTATTCCTAGATTTAGAAAATTCTGACAGCATAGGGGATCCGATAAAGTGATAACATGAACCCTATGACCTCCTTAGCTAGTATGGACATATGTGTAGTGCTCGAGTGCAATTAAATTCAAATTCGGGCAACAGATAGTTAGGAATAAAATCCTGAAGCATAGACCATTCTGGCTTACATATGGACTTAGAAAGTTTGTTTGCCTGTTAATATATTTTGTGTCCAAACTCATTACGTACTAATAATGTATAGATTATCTTATAGTATTAAACTGTACATGATTAAAGAGGGTAAGTCAGGACCCTAGTAAGAGCCCTTTTTTGGTAGAATTAGGCATCTTGCCACCAAGTCACACCTGTCCCTGGAATCAACCACAACACCCATCTTTTTTTTGCTCCTTTCTATAATTATAGGTATCAATGTTATAAGAAACATCATCAATGAAAGGAAGACCAATGTATTGGGAGAACGTATCCCATTCCATGTCAAGGATAGGTCCTAAATTATACCTTGTTCCGACATACGGATCGGGACAAAGATTCTTAAGCCTTGAGAGTAGAAATATATTTTTAAGGGGGGTAGAATATTATGAGCCCAATCTAGTTAGGTCGGTTTATGCATCCCTTGGATCAGGATGGCGCAGCGGAAGCGTGGTGGACCCCTACCCCACTGGCCCAGGATCGAACGAAATTGATTTAGGTTATACATAAGGTTAGGTCATTAAATAGGATCTGAATCCTCCTTAGAATGTCACTAATAAAGTCTTTAAAGGGAAACAATTAGGGCTTAAATGTTGAACCCATTCATATTAAATCATAGGCCTAACAATGGGAACGAGCAGGGGTCAATGTATTCGCAAATCTATTCGTCAAATACGAACATAATAGAAGCCTTGGCCAACTCTATACAATTAGAAATCCTTTTAGGATGATCTATTAAGGTGCTTATTAACCCCTGCCTTGGACATAGATTTAGACGAGGACTCTCCTAGACAAAGACCCAAAGGACAACCTTATAAATAGGAAATTGGAACCTTTTAGTGATGGGCATTCCCTAAACTTTAGAGTAATCGGATTATACGGAGTTACTGAAATATACAATGACGAAGCATTCGCGGCTTGACCCAATTCTCAATCCTGGTAGACTACTGTAACACCCTGAAAATCGGGGGTCGTGTATAAACTCAACTCCCGAGTTCCAGACCGTCACTTATGCAACAAAAATGGTTATGATTCAATGTTGTCTGATTTAAAGCATTCACATGAGTAAAAGTATACCAAAACTGCAATTCATACTTCAGATCCAGTGATAAAAGCAAGCGGAAGACTAAACAATGTATATATCACTGTATAAAAACAAAGTAATCTCATCTGTCTCCAAAGTATGACTACATCTCTGAGTCTCATGTACATATACATATCAAAAGAATAATGTTCAAAAAGAAAGTCCCACTGATGCCCCCTCGATCCAGGTCACCTACGGGAAGCCGTCATGATACTACATATACGAGAACTCATCCTGGTCCTCGTCAATCTCGGGCTCCACCTCCTGGATCTCGTCCTCACCTGCAACTACAACAGGGTCTGGTGGGTGTTGCAAACACCATCCCGTAACGTGGGAATGAGTGATCAACTCAGTGGAATCATAGAGCAAAGATTAGCATGTTCACAATTCAATCACGCGATAATAGTAAAGCAGTAAATCAGACAAATCCTAATACTGTTGTTAATGCAAGATGATATGACGTGATGTATGCCCTCACCGACGATCACCCTCATGCGGCAACATCTTACGACCGCGGCATGCCACACTCCCTAGAGTGCTCCACATCTTCCAGGCACATGCAATGCTATGGTGATATGATTTTCAAGTTGTTATTAGTCCATTCAAACAGCAGGATTGGGAAACTAAGGTACTTCCCTTGTATCAATCCCAACACGGATCCTGTCTAGGGTCGTCACTCCTAGTAATCTCATACGATGTATATTTCGTAGGTCACTGCAAGGGCTGCCAGGGCTGTTGCTCGCACTCGTTGCACCGCTCCCCCATCACCTTATCAATACAGGCCTACTGTACTCTACTGCACGGAAGGGTCGTCGCCTCCCGTGGACTCAGAATACGCTCGCAGTCACTACAAAGGGCTCGTCGCCTGATCAGTGTAGGCCGACAGCTAGAATATAGTGTCCCATACCACCATAATCTGCTCACGAGTCAAGGTGCTCACTGGTCACTACGGGGAGGTTTGTGGCCCCAGCGTAGGCCGACAGCTCGACCACGGTGTCCCATACCACCATGCCCCGCTCATGAGTCTTCGTGGATCAAGGTACCACGGTTAATAGGGTTTACAATGGTAAGTTCAGTACCCTAGGTTCAAGCAGTTATGTTACATACAAGGTGAACAAACATCGGCCAGTCGGGTTACTTGACGGGCTCGACTAGCGCGATCGCATCTCAAGTTGAACGACATGAAGTGCGTAAAACACTTCGCGTGGCCTAACCACTGCCGCCAACTCTCAACCCGAATCACGTTCATCGACGCGTCGTTCGTGGCTATGACCAGTCAGCCACGAATTCGCTCGGTTACCGACTGCCTGGACTAAGTCAAGTCCCACACATCTATGGAATTACATTAACACTATATACCAGGGTATTGGAATTGAAATTCATCATGTGAGCATGTTAACACATGTTATAACATTCAACTTAAGCAAATCTTCAAGGCATACCTTCCATGCATATTCAACTTAAGCAAATCTTCAAAGCATACTTCCTATGCATGTAATCCAATCATGCATAAGGTCAACATGTAGAAAATCATTTAGGTCAGCATATTAATTGAGAAATCAATCACCAACTATCGCATAACTTCATTTAATTCAATACATACTATTACAAGCATTTATACAAACACCTACACTACACACTTAAGTCTACATATAGTATGTCGACCCAAAGTGCGTAACTAGGCGAATCTCTTCGCCAAACTAATTATGCACGCATTCCTAACTTCCTAATGCGACAACAAACCATGTCAACCACATCAGCAAAATATGAATGTAAACAGTACTTCCTACAAATGACTAAAATGCCCTAAATCTCATATTCTTCGTTAATTTATGAAACGGGAAACGGAGAGCATTTTGTACATGTCAAACGGCGATGCCGTCAAGAATCTACTATTAAACGACATTGAAAGCGTTGGGAACCGTCAATCAAAGCGTCTAAAATCCTCACCTTATGTCTTGTAGACTCGGGAATTGAAACGGAGCGTATACGCTTCGTCTACGGCGAATAAGGAGTCTAATACACAAGATCCATAAGCTACATCGCTATGGAAACAAGGGAAACTCAAATCAACAACTATTTAGAGTATTTACTTACCTAAGATCGCGGTGGAATCGCCGGGAAGGTGGTAGAGGTGTGTTGCTTAAGCACGTGCAACACGTAGCACAAGTGGCAGGAAGAACTCCCCCACTCTCTCACAATCTCTCACTTTTTTTTCCCTCTCCCAAGCTAAGGCTTCTCTCAAATTCGGATGGGAGAGAGGAGTGAGGGTTTCAACCCCTTTTATAGCCTACAACATGCCCAAAATAGGCTTGGGAACAATGTTTACTTGGTGCCTAACCAAATCGGGGCCGTTTCGGTCCAAAAGGGCATTTCTGAAGGTCCCCTGGCCAAATGCGGTCGGACTTAAGCTCATGCATACTGGATCTAGCACACATCCAGTTTTCAGACCAGTAGGGTTCCCAGATCGCACGTGGCGGTCCAGTTTCAGTTTAACGGTCATCGCACCAAGATCAGGCCTATAAGTCTCGTGATATATAATAGATATTTTTCCTGATCCAAGGGTGTAATTTGGCTGTATTCTGACGGTCAGAACGCTCAATACTGATGCGTCAAATTGTGTGCCAGATTTGAATTTCAAATTCCAATTCTAACCCTATTCTCACTCTCTTCGGTCCGGGCTCAATGAAATAGCCTGTGATTATCGGTTTGACTTGATTTTTGGAATGAGAGTCAAGTCCAGCTAGACGGTTCTAACGGTCTAAGATAGGAGGTATCGGACTTTCGACGTGCGGTCTGGATCCAATACAAAGATTCAAAGTGGTCCAGAGAACAAACCTGCTTAGAGTTTGGTCCGAGGTTTTAGAGCATTATAGCACCATTGGTTCCACTCGCCTTGGGCCTTGTAGAACGTATTTAAAGTGATCAGGGACCATTTCCCAGCTATTCTAACGTTGCACTAGCTAACCTAGTCATATTTTCTAAAGGAATGAATTCTACGCAATATCGGGTCGAGTTGGTACTCGAGCCCAAGTATGGATTTTTCACGGGCGTTACAACTACCAGTGGACTCACTGCTTGACCAGGCAGAAGACCAGGATCCACTAGGATTAGGAAGGGATACAACGTTGTCTACCCTGGTCAGGCGGACATTCGAAGTATCGCCATCTCTCCGTATTGGTCGACCATTGAAAACATATATCTTACTCCAAGTAGATGGGAATCGTCGTCAAGACTCCAAATAGATGAAGAAATCAATTGTAGCCAAGCATCAGGGTATAAGCAAGAGATAAAGAGTAAAATTTTGAGGATAGACAAAAATGCGCCAGACTGGTATAGATGTATATACCCCACTACGCATATAAACCGGAATCACTAAAGTTTAGGCAAAAGGAATAATAGAATCTTTAGTCATTACTCTTAGCCAATTTCGGGGAAGAAATTATTTTTTAAGGGGGGTAGATTGTAACACCCCGAATTTTTGTCAACCTGGGAATAGGCGTCCTTAGGTTGTGTTGCGATCCTAACACCTTATTAACTTTTTAAAATTCAATCCCAAAGCCTAAGATCCCCTTTTTCAACCCATTTCCTTCAAATTCTCACATTTCTTTCAAAATCTCACCTTTCACCACCTCATTCTTCAAATTTCTCCAAGTACTTTCATATTAGACATAAATCCTAAAGTTTAAAAGGTGAAGAACTATACTTAAACTAAAACTTACTATAAATGGTTCATACATTCATAAAATGGGATTTTGACTATGGAATTCTTGGAATCTTATGATGCAGATAGGTTATTTGGATGGATTAGCTTCTTTTACCCCGAAATCATATATTGTATATCGCGTAACTCATTCCAGTTTGCAAATGAGACTCGATAAACGCCTCGACGGACTCATGGGCCCAAACGGCTCAATTCGGGGGGACCCGAGATGGGTCCCACATGTTTTCGGCATCCCCGAGGGGGGAGAGGACCTCTCCCATGAGGCGATCCCTCGCCAAATAGGTCAGTGACCAGCGAGGTCCTCGCCGAATCGGCGAGGCCTCGTCCGTACAGCGGTCAAGCAGCCTGGTTTCTGCATTTTTTCTGCATGTTTCATCCAACTTGGATAAATCATCTCCTTCATTATAACTCCTATTTAGGTGATTCAAAAAATCAGATTGAAGCTAAATGAGTCTAGTTTTATATAAAAATATTTGAAAAATATAATGAAATATTTAATATAGTTTAAAGTAGGACGTTGTGACAACTGTCAGAAAATCACTTGTTGGACAGCTGCTGCTTCGGGAATTTTTAGAAATGAAACTCTCTGGCGGACTTTGCTTTTTGATGATGAGTTCTCGTACATGTAACTCTTTGGTGGGTCTATTTGACCTGGAGCTGCACCGACGGGGCTTTAGTATTTGGGATAAAAGACATTACATTTTTCTCATTTTGTGCATTTTGTAATCAAACTTGTAATTGTTAACCTAGTGACATTCATACTCTGAGGGCTTACCATTACTCTTATCTAGTTTATATATTTATCACAGTATTCCGCTTGCATAATTTAAACGCCTTTGGAGTATGATATGTTGTTTTTGGTGTAATCCGAATCATGTTTAATGCCCCTCCACAGACAACATTCATTCATCATTATCTATGTTGCATAAGTGATGTTTTGGAACTCGGGAGTTGGGTTTCTACTCGACCCTCGATTTTCAGGATGTTACAGTAATCCAACCATATGGGCAATTTCTATGCCTTATCTAAGTGACTTGGGCCTGTCAACTTGGCCCAAGTACAAGGTTATTTTGGTGGGCAACCAAGTACCCAACTACTTGCATATTATGGCTCATAAACCCATCACACTAAGTGGTGAGATACAGGCCCAAAGGTCAAGGGACCTAACTAGAAGATTCCAAGATAAATGGGCCTACAAAGTCCAATCAAAACTATGGGCATAGATCTAATAAAACCCAATTGGAGGTGGGCCTCCAAGCATACACAAATGAAGCCCAAAGACACCTCACGAAATGGCAATCTTATGTGCATAATCCACCCTTAATCCGGTGGGCCATGCTGCCCTATAATAGGCCACTAGGGGCAGCCAGTTTGGGCCCATTGCTAAATTTTCAGCCCGCCTATATTTTGGGTTTGCTGGGGCCCAACAATAATTAATGAGAGACTAGGTATAAGTCCCCTGGTGACCCACATATATCCCTGTGGGTCCCACCAGATAGGAGGGCTGAATTAAACTCATAAAATAGGTGGACCATGCTGCTAGACTGAAAGTCCAACAGTGGTCCAATGGGCCTGGACGTCTCTAGAGTGAAAGATGCTATGGGCCTAGACAATTGGTCCAAAAACACATCTAATAGGTCTCGAAAATGGGTACAATTGAGGGGATGATCATGTCCCACATGGACCCCACTTAGATGGATGATGGGACAATAAAATACATCGAGGTGGGCCCACGAGGTGCCTTAGACGACCAACCATGGCTGGACGCCCCGTCCTTGACCACCCAGCCTGGTGGGCCGGTCTAGGCTACACCACAGCCGGTACGGAGGTCCGTTGACCCCAAAAATCTACAGGTAGGTCCTATCATGAGTGGGCCATATCTATGAAAAATTTTAGAATTTTTAGATAATCAGAAATATTTCAATTGAATTTAGGAATACAAGCTGTCCAAAAAATCTGTGAAGTGCAGAATTCTAGATAACCCTGATTGAGCACCCAATGGGGTGGGCACAGGGTCTCCGAAAATTGGGAAAAACTGATTTCAACATTCCCACATATGTATAGTACAAGGTAAGGCCCACCAAAGTGGCCCTCCTGATCAAAAATTATTTTATATTTTTAAGTTTCCAGACTGCAATGTTGCTAAAATTACAGCAGAATATCCAGCAAGGTACATATATTGGCTTACTCTTTTAGAGACCCAAATGAGGTCAGTTGAGGCTGAAATTTGGCATGCTTATAGGTGGGACATGTACCTTCAAAAATCATTATCACTTGGTACAAAACTCCCCACCAAAAGCTCTAATTTCTGGCCTCAAGTTGGCCCAAAAATCTGTCCAGACATATTTGAACAGCAACATGTAATTGAAAAGAATTAATTGTAGACATTATTTAGAATGGGATTTAACCCCCAAAAATCATATTGTGGACCACCATAGTGGGCCCTACAAATATCCATACTTTCCCCATCATCAAAAACCCCTTACATGTGCCCTATTTAGGTGGATCTTAGGGTCACATGTTCAAGGATGGATTGTTATGGGCGTCCAAGCTCCATGGATGGTTTGGATTTTGTTGGTCCACAAGGTGGGCCACACTGATGGGATTTTTGTATTGTGCTCGACCGGTCGTGAGCCCTGCACGACCGGTCGTGTGCTGGTGTTCGACCAGTAGTGTGAGTCGAGCCCTGACATGACTTAAAGTCCAGCGAGCTTGGAGTATTTTTCTTCGGGGCGCTCGACTAGTCGTAGGAGGGTCACGACCAGTCGGAGGTGGCGCTCGACCGGTCATGGGTGGCGCGCGACCAGTCGTAGTTATGCAGATTTGTTCCGCGATTTTGTGCAGATTTCTTGTCGTGAGTCCTTTCGCAACCAGGATGCGGAAGGGAGTTTCCTAAAATTATAAAAAGGGGTCCCTAGAATTTTTCTAAGGCATCCTGTGTGAAGAAAAAAGTACAAGAGAGTTTTCTAAAGGGTTTAAGACTATCAAAGGGGTGAGAGAGAGAGAGAGGGGAAGCTTGTAGAAGGGAGGTTATGCTTGTGGAGGTGATCTATCATATCTCAGCGCTTCTATGTCCTTGTAAACGGTGAAATCTCTCAGTTTTTCTTTGTTTCTCTTACTATTTATTCACTCCTACAACATTGTGGTGTGTGGTTGTGCTTTGATTTATTTCATTGCTTTTATTATCCTATATTTCTGGTTTGTTCTGGAGGGCTAGATCCTGAAGTTTTGTGCAAGGCCCCCAACACACACACATGATCAAAATGCTAATATTAAAGAAAAGTAAAGGATCGGCCACAAGAGGAGGGGCTTCGCCACATTGAGGCCCTCCCCTTCATCAATCACACCACACATTTCATTAATTCACATGTTACAACATAGAACAACCACATACATGTCCTAGAATCAAGATCAATGGTTGAGATGCCATCCCAACCATGATTCTAAGGTCTAAATGACCTATCATGCAATGAAATCCAAGGAATTCTTCATGATGGGGCCCATAAGGGAAAAACCCCATGCATGGGCATGCGTGCTTCAAATTGTAAGACCCGTATCTTGGTCCGTACCTTTCCGTACACTTTCGAGGTCTTACCGGTCGAATTCCGGCAACCTTCGACCCTTAAACGATATCGACGCGCGACACTGATTCATGTGCCAACAACCCGAGTCGACTCAGCCCGAGACCAATACCATAGCGACCGCGCCGTCATTGCGGTTCCGATGCCGCGACTCGCGCGCCGAGGCGATACCCTGGTCAAGAGATATGGGCCAACGTTCGGTGCGAGAAAACGCCGCGCGTTGCGAAAACTAAGAAAATCTCTACGATGTGTCACATCAATCACATCAATCCCATCAATCAATCACCCATCAATCCATCACATGTCAAGTACACATCACTTCCATCCCTTTTCCCAAGCAACCACAAAAGTCTTCACCACCCATACCTCTCTTACACAAAAAGCCATAAAAGTCTTCACCACCCATACCTCTTTTACACAAAAGCCACAAAAGTCAAGTTTTTCTTACACAACCATCACTCACCCATCCATCCATCACTCTCTCTCTCTCCCTTTACATCACTCTCTCTCTCTCTCTTTCTCATTTCAAAAATTCCAAAGCAACAAGGGTCCATACGTATGGAATTTCTCTAAATTCCCAAGCTCCAAGTGGCCCACCTTCCTACCCCAAAATCTTCCATCTCAACCCTCCATTCTTCATCTTAACCATTGAAGTTGAAACTAAGGTGCCAAGGAACCCCTAGGAGCGAGAAGATCGGATGGTGGGTGCTTCTATAGGGTAGATTTTCTTATTTTTATAGTGGACCAAGTGAGGCCCACCGATCAATGGTGTGGATCTCACTTGGGACCCTAAATGTGGCCGATGGACCACTTGGATCATCATGATCGTTCCATTATGGGGCCATTCTCCATGGACCCCATCATGATGATTATTTCATTTAGAAAGGTCATCTAGACCGTCCATATCGGTGGGGAATGGATCTCCACCGTTGATTTACATTTTTGATGGTCCCATGTTCAAGGGATCCATTTATTGTATGGTTCATTGCAAGGGAGGGCCCATAATGTCGGGGTCCCTCCATCACAAGGCGTGTCCCACTCTCCATCTCTCTCTCACTCTCTTTTTATTACTTTTTATTTTATTTTATTTTATTTTGCGTGGCCCACTTGAATGGACCCCCCACCTTGAAGAAATTATTTAAGTCCAAGTTGTCATGCCCCAAACTCGAAAACCGGGCTCACAAAATTTCCGATCGCTGAATCCGGCACCGACAGCCTCCGTAGAACCCCATTCTCGGCTCCTAGCTCCCATTCGCCAGGTTCCGATCCTGGGATGCTACGAGGAGGATTTTAAATATCAGTTTGATTCGTAATAAGCATAACCAAAGGCATAACCCACAAACAACAACCAAGCACTCCATTACATTTCCACTATGATCAAAAATTTTACAAGTACAATGAGCATAAAGGGAAATACAATGACAAATAACAAAAACTCCAAAATGATCAGCAACGTGCTCCTGCCTCAGCGCTGCTGCAGTCCAACGTCACTTGCACGCAACGGTCGTGCATAAGCTTACAGAAAGCTTAGAGGGTGGTGAAAGTGTGTGCGCAAGGTAGTAATATGAATGTAATGTCAGAGTAATGCGGAATATGCAGATGGAATCAAAACGTCATGAGCCGTACCAAGGCTATGCAATGCAAGACATGAATGGTATCGGCCATCCCAAGGCCATGCGATGTACAATGCAACTCAAGCATACAGATACTCATTAATGTCCACACGTCAATACAGCTCAAAATATGGAATATCACCGGGGTCTAGTACACTCTAAACCAGATTGCCGCCACATCGCGCGCAATAAGGTAAGTGGAAGAGACCTCACTATCCGTCTGCCAATATCGGGCGCGACTCGTCGATAGCGGACCCATTCCTCGAGCTGGTCAAACTCAGCCTAGCATTGCCCCCTACACTCGGGCGGGTAAGGCCGCACCCCCTTCCAACCGACCACGACACAGTGGAGAGCGTAACCGTCTGGTAATCGGCACTCAACGCTCATCTACCCACTCGGTCTAGACGTTGGAGCAACCTCTTGGTACCATAAGGGTTTAGGGACTTTCACCCAGGGATATCTATAGTACCCCATGTAAGTCAAGATTTTCGGTATCCAATCCTACCAACCACGATGCGTCTGTGGAGGCTACGGCCCTGATGTCGCTAGGGCGTACAACAACCATGTCACACTAATGCGGAATGCATGAATCACGCTATCCAGTCATGCAACCAATCCTGCGCATACCGTGCGCTCATGTAGGGCAACACCGCCTAACCGGGAGCCCATAAACAACCTGCCCGAAGGCAAATGCTATGATCAGTCAATCCTCATATCAGGCATACATATGATGCGTATGATCATGGGTCATGAAACTATACTAAACATGTTATAAATAAAGGAATTATCTTACGATGCAGATGGGCCTGGACGGTCAATACACAGCAAGTACGGCCTAGTGATGGGCCCTAAGGAGAGTCATAATGTGGACATCCAACCACCATTACACTCGCAATGTGGACGTCAAACCAACATTGTTCCCCAGGTACGATCTTCTTAAAACACAGCTACATGATCGGTATTGGGTTTACACATTACAATGGACTTTAGGTTCCTCCCATTGGGTCTTACATATATGTCAAATGGGCCATATCTTATGGACCTTTTATTCATCAGATGGGCCATATCTTATGGGCCATTTATTCATCAGATGGGCCATATAAATGGGCCACACCAATGGGTCTTAAGTGCATTGCAATGGGTCAAAACCCGTGGGCCTTGGATTGCATCAATTGGACCTAACCATATGAGTCTAATATGTATCAAATGGGCCACACCGATTGGATCCCCAATTGTATATCAACTGGGTCTCAACCCAGAGGCCTTATATGAGTCGAATGGGCCTAAACCCGTAGGCCTTACATGTATCGATTGGCCTACCTCCATGGGCTTTAAATTTTAACAAAAAGGGGGTCCAATTACCTGGGCCTAGAAGTACATCAAATGAGCCTAGTCCCATGGACTTGAGACATATCAAGTGGGCCTAAACCCATAAACCTTTTTCAAAGCAAATGGGCCTAGCCCATAGGCCTTAAATAGTCCAAATGGGCCTAACCCATAGACCTTGCATGCACATCAAAGTGGGCCTAAACCCCTAGGCCTTAAATGAATCAAATGGGCCTAGCCCATAGGCTTTTCATAAATCAAGTGGGCCTAACATCTTAGGCCTTTTGTAAATCAAGTGAGCCTAAACCATAGGCCTGTTACACATCAAATGGGCCTAACCCATAGGTACGTGGCCCACCCAATCTACACTCATGCCTACGACGATTTTTTTTTTACCAAGTGGGTGGTCGGTTTGGATTCATCACATGAACAAGGTGGGTCCCACTGTCCAGTGGACAGTGCGGATATAACACATACAATCTAAGGGCCCCACCGTCCGTGGACGGTGGAGGCAGTCCATGTGCAAGGAGGATGAGCCACCGTCCGCCTGGACGGTGGACTACCACACATACAACAAAGTGGGTCCCATGTGGGGCCCACCCAATGATGTTTAAACACCATCCGACCTGTTCATAGGGTCGCCCGGACCTGGATGAAGGGGAAACATAAATTTCAGCTTGATCCAAAACTTCCGTGGGCCCCAGAAAATTTTCAACGGTAGAATTCAATTCGAAATGTTTTGCATGGTGTGGGCCACCTGAGTTTTTGGATCTGACTCATCCTTGGAGGGGGGGCCCACCACTGGGGTGGCCCACCTCATAAATGGGTCGGATGACACATAAACATTATGGTGGGGCCCACACGCAGGGCCGTGGGCCCCCCTACGTCCGTCCGTCCAGGTGCGCAGGCAGCGCCTGCTGCCTTCAAAGGTGGCAGCGCTGCTGCCCCTTTTTTATTATTATTATTATTATTTTTTTTTTGTGTGTTTGAAAAAAACACAGGTGGGGTCCGCTGATGAGGGATCCGCTCCGCCCACTTGATCCTAGGCCCCAAACAGGCCACACAAACCTCATCTCTAGAACTGATTTGGAGTGTAGAAACGACAAAATGGGTATTAGCAGACTTGGAAGTGTAAAAGTATCATTATCTCTGGTACGGCCCGCCTGATCATTGGATTGAGATCATTCCTTGTCTCAACGCCTAAAATATTCCAGGAAAAGTGGTGGATGGCGTGGATTTAACATAAACATCAGGGTGGGGCCTATGCAAGTGGGCCACCAAAAAGGTCCCTTTCCTTTTTGTTTTGGTTGAAACGTCCAGCGTCTCTGACTCTGGACGGTTACTTTTTTTTTTCTTTTCTTCTCTCTTCTTTCTTTTTGTAGTGGGCCTTGATGAAGTGGGCCACCACAGCTAGGTGTGCAACGCATATGGTGGGCCCCACTTGAATAGGTCAAAAGTATATAATGCCAAGGTGGGATCCATTCAAGTGGGCCACACAATCCCTTTGCACAAAAATAAAATAAAATAGAATAAAATAAAATAAAATAAATAAAAGAGAGAGAGTCATGGAGAGTGGGACACGGCTTGTGATGGAGGGACCCCGACATTATGGGCCCTCCCTTGCAATGAAGCATACAATAAATGGATCCCTTTAATCATGGGACCATCAAAATTATAAATCAACGGTGGAGATCCATTCTCCACCGTTATGGACGGTCTAGATGACCTTTTTGCAATGAAAATAACCATCATGATGGGGTCCATGGAGAATGGCCCCATCATGGAACGATCATGATGATCCAAGTGGTCCATCGGCCATATTTTGGGGTCCCAAGTGAGATCCACACCATTGATCGGTGGGACTCACTTGGTCCACCATAAAAATAATAAAAACTACCCTATGGAAGCACCCACCGTCCGATCTTCTCGCTCCTAGGGGTTCCTTGGCACCTTGGCTTCAACTTCAACGGTTAGGATGAAGAATGGAGGGTTGAGATGGGAGATTTTGGGGTAGGAAGGTGGGCCACTTGGAGCTTAAGGAAGGTTGGAATTCTCATACGTGGGAGCCCTTGCAATTTCTTGTTGCTTGGAAGTTTTGGAATGAAAAAGAGAGTAAGAGAGAGAGTGATGTCAAGGGAGAGAGAGAGAGTGATGGATGGATGGGTGAGTGATGGTTGTGTAAGAAAAGTATGGGTTAGGAAGACTTTTGTGGCTTTTGTGTAAGAGAGGTATGGGATGTGGAGACTTTTGTGGTTGCTTGGGAAAAGGGATGGAAGTGATGTGTACTTGACATGTGATGGCTTGATGGGTGATTGATTGATGAGATTGATGTGATTGATGTGACACATCGTCGAGATTCCCTTGGTTTTCGCAACGCGCGGCGTTTTCTCGCACCGAACGTTGGCTCATATCTCTTGATCAGGGTATCGCCTTGGCGCGCGAGTCGCGGTATCGGAACCGCGGCGACGGTGCGGTCGCTATGGTATTGGTCTCGGGTTGAGTCGACTCGGGTTGTCGGTACATGAATCCAGGTCGCGCGTCGATATTGTTTAAGGGTCGAAAGTTGCCGGAATTCGACCGGTACGACCGCGGAAGTGTACGGAAAGGTACGGACCAAGATACGGGTCTTACACAAGTTTTCTTCTACTGGGGCCCATCTTAAATGTTTGACCCACATCATACAACCGTGGTGGCCCACCTAATCAGGGCCCACCACAAATGCCTTTATTTTCTTTTCTTTTCTTTTTATTTTTTTATTTTTTTAAGACCTACCCGTCCAGCGTCTGAGACGCTGGACGTTCCTGTGTTATGAAATAAAAAAAGAAAAAAAGAAAAAGGGACTTTTAGGGTGAGCCCCCTGCATAGGCCCTCCCCTGATGAATGTATTCAATCCACGCCACCTATTCCATTTTCAAGGTCATTTTAGTCGTTGAGCCAAATGATGAGGTTAATCCGATAATCAGGTGGGCCATACTTTTCGAAACGGTAGCCTTCACCGTTTATATAACATTTTGAATTTTTCTTCAGGCCAAGAATATGCAACATTGGACTCATTAGACCTGTTATAGCCCGTACAAACTAATGGACGGGGTGGATCTGATCGATGTGGGCCCCAGACATGAAAAACCCCAGAAACAGAGTTTTCCATTTAAATTGGAAATAGCATCAGAGGCATCTGCCTCTCTGACGTGCAGCAGACAGGCAGCAGGCGCTGCACGTCGGGCGGGCGGGCAGCGAACGGCCACCCACGGCGGCTGCCGTGGGCCCCACATGATGTATATGGCTTATCTACGCCATTCATGAGGTGGGTCCCCTTCTCAGGTGGGCCACCTCCAAAAATGGGATAGATCCAAAACTCAGGTGGCCCACACCACGTGAAACAGTGTGGATTGAATTCTGCCATTGAAAAATTTTTGGGGCCCACAGAAGTTTTGAATCAAGCTGAAATTTATATCATCCCTTCATCCAGGCCCGAGGGACCTTATGAATGGCTTGAATGGCAAATGGACATTTAGGTGGGCCCCACGTGGAGCCCACAGTGATGTATGCATTTTTATCTCCATCGTCCACTGGAAGGTGGAGCCCAGGGAGAGTTTTGTGACGGTGGAGCCCTTTGGGCGTGCTGTGTGGGTGTGCATGCATGTGGGTGTGTGCATGTATATATATATACATATATACTTATATATACAATATGTATTATATGTACGTATTATACTGTTGTAATAAATATGATGGTAAGCCCTCATGTGGGCCCCACCCTTGATGCATGTGATGCATCCATACCGTCCATCCATTGATTTGTAACAGGTCTATGGGCTAGGCCCATTTGATCTATGAAATGCTTATGGGCTAGGCCCATTTGATCCATTTAGGCCTAAGAACTTAGGCCCACTTGATATGTTGCAAGTCCATGGGACTAGGCCCATTTGATGTACTTCAAGGCCCATGTAATTGGACCTTTTTGTTGAAATTTTAAAAAGCCCATGGAAGTAGGCCATTTGATATATTGTAAGGCCCATGGGACTAAATCCATTTAATTATAAAAGGGTCCATGGGATTAGGCCCACTTTGATATGCATGCAAGCTCATGGATTAGGCCCATTTGAATTGCTTAAGGCCTAGGGATTTAGGCCCATTCGACTCATATAATGCCTCTCGGTTGAGGCCCATTTGATATACATTTGGGGGTCCAATTGGTGTGGCCCATTTGATACATACTAGACTCATGTGACTAGGTCCAATTGATGCAATCTAAGGCTCACGGGTTTTGACCCATTGCAATGCACATAAGACCCATTGATGTGGCCCATCCATGTGGCCCATCTGATGAATAAAAGGCCCATAAGATATGGCCCATTTGATATATATATGTAAGGTCCAAGGGGGACAACCTACAGTCCATTGCAATGTATAAATCCATTACAGACTAAGTATTGATGTTTACAAAGACCGTGCCTTGGGAGCAATGTTGGTTTGACGTCCACATTGCGAGTGTAATGTTGGTTGGATGTCCACATTACGACTCTCCTTAGGGCCCATTACTGGGCCGAACTTATCGTGTATAGGCCGTCCAGGTCCATCTGCATTGTAAGATAGTTCATTTTATTATAACATATTTAGTACAGTTTCATGACTCATGATCATACGCATCATATGTATGCTTGACGTGAGAATTGTCTGATCATAGCATTTGCCTTCGGGCAGGTTGATTATGGGCTCCCGGTTAGGCGGTGTTGCCTTACATGAGCGCATGATATGCGCAGGATTTGATGCATGACTGGATAGTGTGAATCATGCATATCACATTTGTATGACATGGTTATTGTACGCCCTAGCAACATTAGGGCCATAGCCTCCACAGACGCATCGTGGTTGGCAGGATTGGATATCGGAAATCTTGTTTTACATGGGATACTATAGATATCCCTGGGTGAAAGTCCCTAAACCCTTATGGTACCAAGAGGTTGCTTCAACGTCTAGACCGAGTGGGTAGATGAACGCTGAGTGCCGAATACCAGACGGTTACGCTCTCCACTGTGTCGTGGTCGGTTGGAAGGGGGTGCAGCCTTACCCGCCCGAGTGTAGGGGCAATGCTAGGCTGAGTCTGACCAGTTCGAGGAATGGGTCCGCTATCGACGAGTCGCGTCCGATATTGGCAGACGGATAGTGTGGTCTCTTCCACTTGCCTTATTGCGCGCGATGTGGCGGCAATCTGGTTTAGAGTGTACTAGACCCCGGTGATATTCCATATTTTGAGCTGTATTGATATGTGGACATAGATGAGGATCTGTATGCTTGAGCTGCATTGCACATCGCATGGCCTTGGGATGGCCGATACCATTCATGTCTTGCATCGCATAAGCCTTGGTACGGCTCATGATATTATAGATCCATCTGCATATTCCGCTTTACTCTGTCATTGTATATTCGTGTTACTACCTTGCGCACACACTTTCACCACCCTCTAAGCTTTCTGTAAGCTTATGCACGACCGTTGCATGCAGGTGACGTTGGATCGCAGCATCGCTGAGGCAGGAGCACGTTGCAGAGTGTTTTGGAGTTTTTGTTCTACACCACTATATTTCCCTTTATGCTCATTGTACTTGTAAAGTTTTTGATCATAGTGAAAATGTAATGGAGTTCTTGGTTGTTGTTTATGGGTTATGCCTTTGGTTATGCTTATTATGAATCAAACTGACATTGAAAATCCTCCTCGTAGCATCTCAGGATCGGAACCTGGCGAATGGGAGCTAGGAGCCGAGAATGGAGTTCTACGGTGGCTGTCGGCGCCGGATTCGGCGATCGGGAATTCTGTGAGCCCGGTTTCCGAGTTTGGGACGTGACATTGAGCTTGCATTAAATTAATACAATCGACTATAGAAGACTCTGGACAAACTAACATTGGGTGCAAAGCATCCTATGTAGTTTTAACTATTGCCGATCATCCGTGTTTAACTCCGGTTGGTTGTATAAGCCTTGGTGGGTCATGAAAAATGAAAACAGTTTCCTCTCTTTATTTGCATTTCTCTTTTCTATGACCCATCGGAATTTTAAATCGTGTGAAAATTTATCCCTAGGGGTTTTGTTACTGAAATAAATCATCTAAATTTAGTCCGACCGAAACTAACTTCGGTTGGATTGAATATTGCTGAATTTAGATGATTTATTTCAATAACAAGAGCCTCTAAAGCCAATATAAAGATGTTAGGGTATACACTCATATGGATTAAGGGATGATTAAAAAGAGTTTTCCTATTAAGTCCAAATCATTTAGAGGTTTGTAGGTTGTTTTGGGACAGGTTATGGTCGCTAAGACACATTGATTTACCTATTCTGCTTCCTTGATGCTCTGATTTTACTTGTGTATTCGATCTTCAATTTTCAAAAACTTAACCGATTATGCGATACAATGACTCACGTGATTAACAAACCGGGTACAAAAATAGTTGCACTAAAACTCTCTCGTAACTATTTCTCATATGTTTCTTTTTCCTTCGTCCACGTTTTCATATGACAATCCGTGGCGAGAGTTTTGAAACAATGCAATATTTGTTATCTTTTCTTCATCTACTTTCGTGTGTGACCATGTCAACAGGTTTGATGACAAATAAACACTACATAATCATTACGGCAGGCCTCGGGAAGTTTTTAATGATGCAGGTTCGAATGCCACTCTCTTTTTTTTGTACTGTCCACCTAACATTTCGATCTGATGCAATTTTCACATCATGCTGTAATATGTCAAAACGCAAGGACCGCATGATATACAATAAATACATACAGGTGGGCCCGACCATAAGGGCTGTACCGTCAACACCAAATCCACTCCCTTACCACTTCAGGGAGAGACCGAAAGAGTTTCGAACTCTCCTTTCTCTTCTCCGTCAAAGCCGCAAGCCCTCTCCTCTCGGCGATTTCCAATCCGTTAAAAATTCCAAAAATCTTTCCCTAATTTTATCCTTTTTTTCAAATTCGAACCCAAATCCCCATAAACCGTAGGTTTTCTTACATGATCAGACGCTGTCGACCGTGATTGGCCCACGAAATTCAGTCGAAAGCCACTCCCTCAGGCAGATCTTGAGTAACAAGGTAACACAGTTTTTCTTCTCCCCCCTATAAATTTTAATATATTTTTCGAATTTCTGGAATGGTAGAGAGGGTTGTCACCTGATGTTGCCGAAAACGGCGCAAATTTTTTGTTTTTTTGCCTAGTTTATTGAAATTTATGGGTATTTGGATATAATGCAATGATTTGGCCTGTGGTTGGTTTCGTGCCGCTTGCGAACACTGATCGAAATATGGTCGATACACTGGGGATTGAACGCCCACCGTTAAAAACTTCTTTGGAGCTGCAGAAGTTTTGATCAGGCTGATATTTGTGTTTCCCCATCATCCAGGTTCATGTTACCTTATGAACAGGTTGGATGGCGAAAAGACACCATGGTGGGCCCTAAGAAGGTTTCAATGGTGGGTGTCATTGTCACGGCTACTTCCTGTGGTGTGGCCCACGTGAGCATTTGATCTGCCTCAATTTTGGGATCATACCCTAAAATGATCTGGAAAAATTGATGGATGGTGTGGATAAAACTCATACATCATGGTGGGCCCCACAAGGCCCCTGCCTTCAGGACGCAATCCGCTTTCAAACGCATGCCAGTTTCTATTCAAATAATCAAAAGAAAGAAATGTATAAAATGGTCTGTTTTATTTTGATGAGAAATTTCCATTCGATTTTCTAAGAAGAAGAGAAGAAAAGGGAGATGTTGGAGAAGATTGGATTGCCGGCAAAGCCATCTATGCGAGGCAGCAATTGGGTGGTGGATGCATCGCACTGTCAGGGCTGTTCATCTCAATTCACGTTCTTGAATAGAAAGGTCTCTCTCTCTCATTGTTTTTTTGTTCTAAGATTTTGTGATCCAATTCCTGTTTTTGAGTATTATGATTGTTTCGATGAAATCCCATGTTAGAAAATCTGTATTTTTTAAAATGCTCTTTTTGGTATGTCATGATAATGGATTTTTGTGGATTGTTTATCTTGGTTTTTCTTCAATGAGGAAATTTATGGGAGAAATTGTGGTAGTTTTATAAAAAAAAGTTTTTATGTTAAATTTTAATGTTGGATTATGGTCCTTGTTGAAAGATCTATTTGCTTTGATTAAAATGCATGTTGGAATATCTGTGTTTTTTGCTGATTTTATTCATGAGAATGTAGTTTTTGTGCATTTCTTGCATCTATGATTTCCTTCTATTTGTTATGGATCCAACTGCATAACTAATTAAATATAAAATCTAAATAAACTAATCCTAAAGCGCTAACTACTCCTACTGATCCTGATTGTCAACTATTTCAAGATACGCGGCATGAAAAAGATAGTCACTATTGGGCATGTGTAATTTTTAATTTTTATCTTTTAAAGGATGTGTTAGTTTACATCAACTATCATGAATTTTCATGATTAATAGTTGATTAATTGTCTAATTTGGTGCAAAATATCATTTAATTTTATGCTAGTTGGTGCAAGAAAACTTGGCTTAATATATGTAGACTATAATGCTTTAGAGGATCCATTGGAAGTAAGAAGATATAACCCATCGAATTCATGGCCACCACCAATCATCTTCCTTGGCACTAGATCCTGAAACACATAGTGAGCAGGAAAGGACATCATGCTACAATTCTGTTTTTTAGTCAAACTACTTAAAGAGGTGGATGGGTAATCTAGGGACATGTGGCATAGAAGGTTATAGGTGAAACAACCTTCTTTTTTTTTTTTCCTTCTCTCAGTGCCCTAGCATCCCATATTGGAGGGGCCCATGGGGATATGATACAGATGATACACATCTGATTTTTAAACCATGTTTAACATATATAAAGTAATGTCTCATCTTTGTCGTTACTTCTACTTTGAATTCAAAGGGATGAAATTTTTTATACTCGGTAGATCAATCATTTCCAAGGTAAATCTATGGTTTCAGGACCTGAGCTTGTTTTTTCTTGATTTGAGCACCCTCCATTATTCGTAGTTGCCAAGTTGTATACCTCAAAATAGGAGTTAATGACATTCAAGAGCAAGAAAGAAATAAAATTTACTCTATCTTGCTCAATCTAAAACTCTTAACTCTTATGTTAGTTTGATGCTTGGACTTGATTGTTAAATCATCTCCGTCACATTTGTGGTGATTTGTAAAAGATAAGGATGTGGCACAATACTTCTTAGATGATTCTGTAGTGAAGTTGTCCTTGTTTGACTATAGCATTTGCATTTCAATGGAATTTCTGATTCATGGCAATAAGCATGGTTTTTCATATATAATTGTTACAGAGAAATTCTCCTGATCTTCTACAACATTCCCCCGTGAGCTTGTTTGGAAAGAGAAAAGAATAAGAAGAAGACAAAGAAGAAGAGGAAGAGAAGGAAACTCTTTGGTTATATTGTGTGGCTTTCCCCCTCAAAGTGGCTATTGTAATTTGTGGCAATGAAAATTTCTATGTTTGTATTACATGGTACAAGATAGCAACGATCCTCCAGCGATTAGTTGTCACATGTGGTTATATCATGGCAACATAAATTGCAATAGAAAGTCTTGGGGGAGAGTTGAAAAAAATCAGAGAAAACTTCGAGGAGCAATTATGTGTTATGTAGGACAATACAACTATGCTTATTGCCATGAATATGTAGTTCGATTGGATCTTGGGTACGACAATCAAACTTAGGAGGAAGTCTTTATTGTAAACTATTCAAATACTTTGTACCTTAGTTGCATGATCCTTTTAACTGCTGGTCGTGCAATGGCTGAAGGCATCCATCTGTGCAAAGACTTGGGGCTGTCCTCCATCATTGTTGAAACGGACTCCCGTACTCTATTTGACACGGCCTCTAGCTCATCCTCTTCATGCAGCTGGAACCTCTGGTATCACCTGTACATACACCAACTATCCCAGCCCCTGAACCTTCACTTCTCTCATACATTTCGTGAAGGAAATTCCGTAGCGGACGACCTTGCCAACTTGGCCAGCAGTGGTACTTCCGACAGACTGTATCTCAATTTCTTAGATCTTCCCAGTCTCATTAGAGGAAACCTTGTTCTAGACAAAGCAGGTATGGGCCGAATCAGACACCCAAAATTAAGACAGGAGTTGGGTAACTCCACACCCCCCTGTAACACCCCGGATTTTTTTCAACCTAGAGTTAGATGTCTTTAGGTAATGAGTCAACCATAACACCTTGGTAACTTCTCATAACTCAATTCCAAAGCCAAAGAAATCGCTTTTCAACCCATTTCCTTCAAAGTCTTACAAATCACCCTCCTAAGCTTCCCTTTTCCGAAAATACTTCTCCAATCTCCGCAAAACCCCTCCAAACTCCTTCCATTTTCGTGCATCCCCTTTCTACCCATCTCAAAACCCACCTCCCTTGCTGAATTTCCTCTTCTTTCCCTTCCATTTGAACACTCAAATCTCACCTCAAGCAGAAATCACTAAGGGCTAATTCCTTTAGAAATGAAACAAAAATTAACTAGCGCTACACCAGATTACCTGGGAAATTAGCACCAATCACTTTAAATACGATCTACAAGACCCAAAACTTATAGAAGTGTTAACGCTACATTACCCTGAAATCTAGTATCCAACTCTAAACCCAGTTGCTCTCGGGGGCATTCAGAAACTTCGTATCGGACCTAGACCGCACGTCGAAAGTCTGATAGCGATGAACTTAGACTATTATGACCGCCTAGTTGGACTTGACTATCACCTCGAAAATCAAGCCCAAACGATGTCCTGGGACTGTTTCCTTGAGTCCGGAGTGAAGAGAGTGAGAAAACGAAGATTTTTAGAAAATTAAATATAATTTTAAGTAATCTGGATCGTTTTGCTTACGCGTTATTTCTAAGCGTTTTGACCGTTAGATTTCGACCCAAATTCACCATCGGATCAGGATAGGTGGCCCATACATGTCATAGCACTTGTGGCTCTGATCGACTTTCGGTGACCGCTGAACTGAAACTGGTCCACCACGGTCGATCTGGAAACCCGACCGGACTGAAAACTTAGCTTGACTTAGATCCGATATTAAAGAGCTTAAGTTCGACCACATTTAGTAACAGGACCTCTAGAAGTGCTCCGTTGGATCGGAACAAGCTCGATTTGGTTATAACCTAAGTATACCATGGCCCTGGGGCCATTTTCATTAAATTAGAGCCTATATAAGAGGCTTAAACCCCCTCTCATATCTCATACGAATTTTCTAAACCTAAGGGAGAGAAGAAAGAAAGAGAAGGAAAGAGAGAGAGAAGGTGAGTGAAGGTGTGAGAGTTATTCTTGAGAATCGCTTCTGCTATTCTATGTGTTTATTTATCACATCCGTGTCGCTACTACGACAATTCTGACTTCGTTTTTAGGTAAGAAGACCTAACCCTAATCTGTTCTTAGGTTCCAAATGTTATAAGTAGTAAAATAGCTAACTCCACACATGCTATAGGTTGACATTTCATCGTTGACGAAGACTTAGAGTCTCTGTCGAGTTCGTTACGATCCTACGGCATAAGGTGCGGACTATAGATGCTTAGATTATGGTTTTCAACGCTTTCAATGCCGGATAATGATAGATTCATGATTTGAATGCTATTTCACATGTAGAATGCGAAGTCTGTTTTGTGTTTCAGTTATTTACGTATTATGTAGAGTTTATCGTATTCTTGGTATTTGTATAAAATACGGTATACGTATAAAATCTAAAATTGTGTTTGCCATGATTAATTGTCGTATGTATATGCTAGTTATATGTGTGACGACTCCTTGGCGAAAGGGTTCGCCCTAATGCATGTCTTGGTCAACATACGCTATGTATGTTAGTATGTGTAGTCTAAGTGTTTGTGATAATGACCAAATGAGTATATAAACTACATTCGTGCTCGCCACGACTAACTGTCGTGGATATATGATTATTATTTAGGCAACAACCCTTTGACGAAAGGATTTGCCCTAATATGTATGTTACCTGATATATAACTTGTATGATGAATTGTGTAGGCTAAGTGTTGGTAAAAATGTCTGAATGAGTTATAGTTAGTAAAGTGTAACTGTATGCGGATTGAGACATGATTCTCAATCTCCTTAGTAATGTGTATGATTTCCTCCATGTATGTCATATGCTGATGACTGTTTGTTTTTGAATTGAATATGTGAGAATTCATGTTTATATTGCTTTTCAGAATATGCTCAAATGATAGTATAATTTGAATTATTGCTCCGCTACTGCTTTGAGTATTTCATATGAATATTTGATGTAATGGAATGTGGTTGGGGCTATTGTATAGTCCAGGCAATCGGTAATATGTCTTGAGTTCGTGGCCGAGACCTATTCGCCACATAGGATGTGTTTGACAAATCCGAGCCGTGCGTTGCTTGTCGACAGTGGTTGGGCCACACGAGGTGCTTATACACTTCATGTCGATCAACTCAACGGACGCTCTTACTAGTCGAACTCGTTAAGTAACCTGATTAGCCCGATGTATGTTGACCATGTATGGACGCTACTGCTTGAATCTAAAGTACCAAACTTACTAGTGAAAATCCCGTTAACCATGGTACCTCGATCCGCTAAGACTCATGAGCCGGGCATGGTGGTATGGGACACTGTGGTCGAGCTGTCGGCCTACGGTGGGGCCACGAGCCTCCCCATAGTGACTAGTGAGCAACCTAGACTCGTGAGCCAAATACGGTGGTATGAGATACTGTATTCGAGCTGTCGGCCTACACTGATTTGGTGATGGGGGAGTGGTGTAACGATTGCTTTAACAGCCCTGACAGCCCTTGTAATGACCTCGAGTGTACTCTGAGTGTATGTGGAGGCGATGACCCTTCCGTAGCAACAAGAGTACAAACTAGGCCTGTATTGATTTGGTGATGGGGGAGTGGTGTAACGATTGCGTGTAACAGCTCTGCAGCCCTTGCAGCGACCTAGAACCGCACTTCGTATGAGATATGCTAGGACTGACGACCCTAGACTGGATCATTGTTGGGAAATGATACAAGGGAGGTACTTTAGCTTCCCAACCCTGCTGTATGAAAAGGACTAATAACAATTTGGTAATCATGTTCATATCGCATTGCATGTGCCTGGAAGATGTGGAGCACTGAGGGATGAAAGCATGCCGCGAACGTGAGATGGTGTCGCATGAGGGAGTATGTAACACCTCAGATTTTTGTCAACCTGGAGTTAGACGTCCTTAGGCAATGGGTCAACCACATCACTCTTAAAGCTCAATTTCAAAGCCAAAGAAATCATTTAGAACTAAATTCCTTAGAAATTTAACGTGAATTAACTAGCGCTACACTAGATTACCTGCGAAAGTAGCACCAACCACTTTAAATACGATCTGTAAGGCCCAAAACCTATAGAATTGTTAACTCTATGTTACCCTAAAATCTAGAATCCAACTCTAAACCCAGTTGCTCTCGGGAGCACTTTGAAACTCCGTATCGGACCTAGACCGCACGTCGAAAGTCCGATAGCGATAAACTTAGAAGATATTGACCGCGTAGTTGGACTTGACAAGTACCGTGAAAATCACGTCCAAACGATGCTCTGGGATGATTTCCTTGAGTCCGGAGTGAAGAGTGTGAGAAAATGAAGATTTTTAAGAAATTAAATATAATTTTAAGAAATCTGAGACGTGTCGCTTGTGCGTTATTTCTAAGCGTTCTGACCGTAAGATTTTGACCCAAATTTACCCTCGGATCAGGATAGGTGGCCCTTACATGTCATAGCACTTGTGGCCCTAATCGAGTTTCGGTGACCGCTGAACTAAAACTGGTCCGCTACGGTCGATCTGAAAACTCGACCGGACTGAAAACTTAACTCGATCAAGATCCAGCATTTATGAGCTTAAGTCCGACCGCATTTAGTAACAAGACCTCTAGAAATGCTCCGTTGGATCGGAACAAGGTCGATTTGGTTATAACCTAAGTATACCTTAGCCATAAGGCTATTTCCGTCGATTTAGAGCCTATATAAGAGGCTTAAAGCCCCTCTCTCATATCCTATACGAATTTCCTAAACCTAAGGGAGAAAGAAGAAAGAAAGAGGAGGAAAGAGAGAGAGAGAGTGAGGGAGAGTGTGAGGATTGTTCTTGGCAGTTGTTCCTGCCATTCTTCGTGCACATCTACCGTATTTGGATCGTTATGCCAATGATTCTGGCGTTGTTCTTAGGTAAGGAAACCTAACCCTAAATTGTTTTAGGGTTTCGATAGTTGCAAGTAGCGAAATAGCTGACTTACTTCGTGTTATAGGTCGTCATATCAACGTTGATGAAGACTTAGAGATTCCATCGACTTCTTTACCCTTCTACGGCATAAGGTGCGGACTTTAGACGTTTAGGTTGTCATTTTTCAAAGCTTTCAATATCGTTTAATGATAGATTCCTGACGTGGATGCTATTTCACATGTAGAACATGCTATGCGTTTTCCGTTTCGGTTAAATACAAAGAATATGGAATTTTGTGTATTCTATGCATTTGTAGAAAATACCGTATCCGTATAAATTTTGCTGATATGATTACCATGAGTATTTGCCGTGTATATATGCTAGTTATGGATGCATGACCTGTTTGGCGAAAGGATTCGCCCTAATACACATTTTGGCCAACATAGCTTATGTAGGCTAATTTGTGTACTGTAGTCTAAGTGTTTATTGAAATGACTAAATAAATATGGATTTATGATTTATGCCTACCATATGTATTGAATGTAAGAACATGATTGTTGTGTATGAGACAACCCCTTGATATAAGGATTTGTCATATTCTATGTTGAAATCAACATACATCATGTATGTTGGAGTTGTGTAATCTTAAGTGTTTAATAAGATGCCTGTGTGAAAAATTGTGTGGTGAACTAAATTTAATAGTAGTGTTGAGATAGGGTTCTCAACAATCTTAATGATGTTTATGATTTCCTCCATGCGAGTGTTTGATTTAATCGCTTTACTTATGAAACATTTGTGTATGGTTTCATGTACATGTTGTATCTTCTAACATGTTCGATATCATGCTTGGATTACTTGATTATTTTGATTCTGTTTGTTCATATGCTTACTGATTCAGATTGAAAGTGTTTGAGACTATACCATAGTCCAGGTAATCGGTAACCGGACTTGAGTTCGTGGCTGAGTTGTATTCGCTACGCAGAATGTGTTTGACGAACCCGAGTTGTGCGTTGCTTGTTGACAGTGGTTAGGCCACACGAGGTGCTTATGCACTTCATGTCGATCAACGCAACGGGCGCTCGTACTAGTCAAACTCGTCAAGTAACCCGATTAGCCCGATGTATGTTAACCATGTATGGACGCTACTGCCTGAATCTATAGTACCAAACTTACCAGTGGAAATTCTGTTAACCATGTTACCTCGATCCGCTAAGACTCATGAGCCGGGCATGGTGGTATGGGACATCGTGGTCGAGCTATCGGCCTACGCTGGGGTGACGAGCCTCCCCGTAGTGACCAGTGAGCAACCAGAGCTCGTGAGCCGAATACGGTGGTATGGGACACTGTATTCGAGCTGTCGGCCTACACTGATAAAGTGATGGGGGAGTGGTGCAACGAGTGCGTGTAACAGCCCTGACAGCCCTTTGTAGTGACCGCGAGCATACTCTGAATTTGCGGTGAGGCGACGAGCCTTCCCGTAGTAAACAGAGCATAAACTAGGCCTGTATTGATAAGGTGATGGGGGAGCGGTGCAACGAGTGCGTGTAACAGCCCTGACAGTCCTTTACAGCGACCTAGAACCCCATCATCGTATGAGATTATCTAGATCTGATGACCCTAAAATGGATCCTTGTTTGAGAATGATATAAGGGAGGTACCTTAGTTTCTCAATTCTGCTGTATGAAAAGGACTAATAACAACTCGATAATCATGTCCATATCGCACTGCATGTGCCTGGAAGATGTGGAGCACTGAGGGACGAAAGCATGCCACGAACGTAAGATGGTGTCGCATGAGGCAGTATGTTGGCGAGGGCATGCATCATAATTGCATCTCATCCTTGCATTAACAAGTGCATCTAAGAATGTTTGATTGTACCGCTTTATCATTACCGCTTGACTGATTTGATAACATGTTAATCTTTACTCTATTATTCCACTGAGTTAGCTACTCACTCCCACGGTACGGGACGGTGTTGTATACACCAACCAGACCCTGTCTTCATTTCAGGTGAGGGCGATGCTTGTGAAGCGGAGTCGGACTTTGCTTTTTGATGATGAGTTCTCCTACATGTAACTCTCTGGCGGGTCTATTTGACCTGGAGCTGCACCGACGGGGCTTCAGTATTTGGGATAGAAGACATTATATTTTTCTCAATTTGTATATTTTGTAATCAAACTTGTAATTGTTAACCTAGTGACATTCATACTCTGAGGGCTTACTATCACTCTTATCTAGTTTAAATACTTATCACAGTCTTCCGCTTGCATAATTTAAATGCCTTTGGAGTATGACATGCTGTTTTTGGTATAATCCCAATCATGTTTAATGCCCTTCTACAAACAACATTCATTTATCGTTATCTATGTTGCATAAGTGATGTTTTGGAACTCGGGAGTTGAGTTTCTACTTGACCCCCTATTTTCAGAATGTTACAGAGTATGTAGGCAAGGGCATGCATCATTATTGCATCTCATCCTTGCATTAATAAGAGTATCTAAGAATGTTTGATTATACTGCTTTATCATTACCGCTTGACTGATTTGATAACATGTTAATCTTTACTCTATTGTTCCACTGAGTTAGCTACTTGCTCCCACGTTACGGGACGGTGTTGTACACACCAACCAGATCCTGTCTTAGTTTCAGGTGAGGGCGATGCTTGTGAAGCGGAGCCGGACTTTGCTTTATGATGATGAGGAGGATTTCTCCTATATGCAGGTTCTGATCGACGGGGTTACATGGTTACTGATTAGATGCCATTACACTTGTTATCTTGCACTTTTAAAATACCCATGTATATTCTTTTTGTTCATTTTTGGAGTATACATGTATATAGTTAACCTGGTAACATGTTCACACTCCGGAGACTTACAATAAATTATACATTTTATATATTTATCAGTCTTCCGCTTGCGAAATTTAACTGTCTCTGGAGTATGATATGCTGTTTTGGCTTAATCCACTTCATGTTTTATGCACTAATACAGCCGACATTCATCCATCATTGAAAATGTTGCATAAGTGATGTTCTGGAACTCGGGAGTGGAGTTTATGTTCGACCCCCGATTTTCAGGGCGTTACAAGATGGTATCAGAGCATGATTGGATTAAACTGGACCTGGGTTATGGTCACACGACGTACGTTGACGCCACTATAGCGTAGGAGGGTGTGAGAACAATCCAGAAACAGGTTTAGGACTCCTAGTTTTGTTTGTTGGCGAAAGTTTATTAAAAACGATCGCCGAAATCGAGTCCGTGCACACTCTTGATCACACACGACGACCCCAAATCACTTCTAGACCCTATTCCAGCCATTAGAAATCGGTAAAAGTGAATAGAGATCAGATTAGTTCCGAAATGACCCGAAACGGCTCAAATCGGAAGAGGGGGGCCAAACGTGGGACCCATACTTTTCTGGACCCAGGAAGTGGGGAGGGCCTCGCCCAAAGCCGACCGGCGGGCTCGGACGGGCTGGGCCTTCGGGCCGATGCCCTTAGGGGTCTAGTGGGACACTTTGGTCCATGGTCCTTCGCTTAAAATCCTCCTAATAACCTACTTCCTTCACAAACTCCACCCCCAAGCTCTCCCTTTTCTTCAAAACTACTCCATTCTCTTTCAAACCATCCTTCCAATCATTCTTTCTTTCATTTTTCGTTAAATCCTATATCCTTCCACCGTGCTTAGCCATATCCATCACATAACCCTCTCATTTTCTTTGATTTGAGCTCTCACATCTCCCATTTAAGTATCACATTTGTGTAAACCCACCACCCACCCTATTTGTCATTTTTTAAATCTTTATATCCCCTCCATTTGAGCCTTTACACCTTCTGTTGAGGCTTAAATCCGTGGAGGCCCAAATTTTCCATCCCATTCTTCTTATTTCCCTCCTTTTCCATGGCTCCTTTGAGCTAGTTATAGCCATCTTCTCGATCTTTATGCTTCTACCGACGGGCGAGACTAAACACCGTATCTTAGTCTATGAACAGTGACCATATAGTGCTGGGACATCTAGAGTTTTGGACTTAGAGTGGTATTCCTAGATTTCGAAGGATCGCCTAGTATAGAACATCTAATAACTTAATAACGTAAATCCTAGACTCTTCTTAGCTGGTATGAACCTATGTGTAGAGTTCGAGCGTAATTAAATTTAGGTTTGGGCAACTCAATCCTAATCAGGCAACCTTTGATCCTAAGCGATAGAACAATTCCCTGTAGTAGAAAGGATATGAAAGCATCTAGCGTATAAACATAGACTTTGGAATACAACTAGTGGATTGCCGCTACGCATAAGTTAAGACTAAGTACTAGTTATACTAAGGATTGTAAAAGACTGATTTTGCTAAGATAATTGAAATCTAGACGTAGTTAGTTGTCTTGATTTGGTTGAGTGAGATCTCGTTCCTTTGTTGGATTCCTATGATACTTATAGGCATCCTTAATAACTCTTAGGAAAGTTGTTTCGATTTAGAGACTATTCATGCATAGAGAAACTTGTATATCCCTCGGATTGAACTTAGGTCAAACCAACACACCCCTTAGAATTGCCCTCCCAAGGACTTGGTATAATCGGGAACATGGAGTAAAGGAACTGTATATAAGCGAAGTATTCGCGGTTTAAATCAAATACTCAAACCTAGTAGTTACTAATGAAATCTATGCTCTGATCAAGTAGAAGATCGGGATCGACTAGGATTAAGAACCGATACGGCAAATTTTCTGTCCTAGATAGGCAGAAAGTCTATGTATCCGGCTCAGACCCACTACACAACTTTTCTTCCCTGTTGGCCTGACCACCTACAACCAAAAGTTTATTACTTTGTCTTTGATAAGTGTTAAGAACCTATAGCCGATAGAAAATTTTCTTTTTAGGCTCAAGAAATGTCTTAATGGGTAATAGACAGTTAAGAATTAGGTCCCAAATCACAGACTATTCTGGCATACATATTGTGCTTATGAACTTAGAGAGATAGTTTGCCCATCAACCTGCTTTGTCCAACTTCCTTATGTATTAATAATGCATAGATCATATTATGGTATTAAAGAGGGTAAGTCAGGACCGTAGTAAGAGTCCTTATTGGGTAGAACTAGGCATCTTGCCACCAACTCACACCTACCCCTGAACTCAACCACAATAGAGATTAGGCTCATTTCTACAACCATAGGTGCCAACGCTATAGTACACATCATCGACGAAAGGAAGACCAATGTATTGAGAGGTTGTTTCTCATTTCATGTCAAGGATAGGTCTTAAATTATACCTCGTTCCGACATATGTATTAGGACAGATTTTAAAACCTTAAGAGTAGAAATAATTTTTAAGGGGGGTAGAACTTTATGAGCCCAATCTAGTTAGGTCAGCTAATACAACTATTGGGTTAGAATTGCGTAGCGAAAGCGTGGTTGAACCTTTCCCCATTGGCCCAGGATCGAAGGAAATTGATTTAGGTTATACATAAGACTAGGTCATTGATTAGGATCTAAACCTTCCTCAGAATGTCAATAAGGAAGGCTTTTCAGGAAAACAAATAGGGCAAAGGTCAGTGTATTCATAAACCTACTCGTTAAATACGAGCATAATAGAAGCCTTGGCGGATTCTGTACGATTAGAAACCCCTTAGGATGATCTATTAGAGTGTTTATTAATCCCCACCTTGGACATAGATTCAGACGAGGACTCTCCTAGATCAAGACACAAAGCACAACCTTATAAATAGGAACTTTGAACCTTTCAGTGCTAGGCATTCCCTAAGCTTTTATAGTGATCGGACTACGGAGTTACTGAAATGTACAAATGCGAAATATTCGCGGCTTGACCCAATTCTCAATCCTGGCAGACTACCAATGGACTCATTGCTTGACCGGGCAGAAGACCAGGATCCACCAGGATTAGGAAGGGATACAACGTTGTCTACCCTGGCCAAGCGGACATTCGAAGTATCGGGATCAAGCCCACTACAACCATCTCTCCGTACTGGTTGACCATTGAAAACATATACCTTACTCTAAGTAGTTGGGAATCGTCGTCAAAACTTCAAATAGGTAAAGAACTAAAATATATCAAACCAGCAGGGTTTAAGCAGGAGATAAAGAGTAAATTTTTAAGGAGGATAGGCAAAAATGCGCCAGACTAGTGTAGATGTATATACCCCACCATACATATAAATTTGAAATCATTAAGCTTACGTGAAAGGAATAATAGAATCTTTACTCAGTACTCTTAGCCAATTTCAGGGACGAAATTATTTTTAAGGGGGGTAGATTGTAACACTCCGGATTTTTGTTAACCAGGAGTTAGACGTCCTTAGGCAATGGGTCAACCATAACACCTTGGTAACTTTTCATAACTCAATTCCAAAGCCAAGGAAATCGCTTTTCAATCCATTTCCTTCAAAGTCTCACAAATCACCCTCCCAAACTTCTCTTTTCCGAAAATACTTCTCCAATCTCCACAAAACCCCTCTCTAAACTCCTTTTTCCATTTTTGTGCATCCCCTTTCTACTCATCTCAAAACCCACATCCCTTGCTGAATTTTCTCTTCTTTCTCTTCCATTTGAGCACTCAAATCTCACCTCAAGCAGAAATCACTAAGGGCTAATTCCTTTAGAAATGAAACAAAAATTAACTAGCGCTACACCAGATTACTTGGGAAATTAGCACCAATCACTTTAAATACGATCTGCAAGATCCAAAACCTATAGAAGTGTTAACGCTACATTACCCTGAAATCCAGTATCCAACTCTAAACCCAGTTGCTCTCGGGAGCATTCGGAAACTTCGTATCGGACATAGACCGCACGTCGAAAGTCTGGTAGCAATGAACTTAGACCATTATGACCGCCTAGTTGGACTTGACTATCACCTCGAAAATCAAGCCCAAACGATGTCTTGAGACTGTTTCCTTAAGTCCGGAGTGAAGAGAGTGAGAAAGCGAAGATTTTTAGAAAATTAAATATAATTTTAAGTAATCTGGATCGTTTCGCTTACGCGTTATTTCTAAGTGTTTTGACCGTTAGATTTCGACCCAAATTCACCCTCGGATTAAGATATGTGGCCTATACATGTCATAGCACTTGTGTCTCTGATCGACTTTCGGTGACCGCTGAACTGAAACTGGGCCGCCACGGTCGATTTGGAAACCCGACCGGACTGAAAACTTAGTTTGACTTAGATCCGATATTAGAGAGCTTAAGTCCTACCGCATTTAGTAACAGGACCTCCAGAAGTACTCCGTTGGATCGGGACAAGCCCAATTTGGTTATAACCTAAGTATACCATGGCCTTGGGGCCATTTTCATCAATTTAGAGCCTATATAAGAGGCTTAAACCCCCTCTCTCATATCCCATACGAATTTTCTAAACCTAAGGGAGAGAGAAGAAAGAAAGAGAAGGAAAGAGAGAGAGAAGGTGAGTGAAGGTGTGAGAGCTATTCTTGAGAATCGCTTCTGCTATTCTATGTGTTTATTTATCACATCCGTGTCGCCGCTACGGCAATTCTGACTTCGTTCTTAGGTAAGAAGACCTAACCCTAATCTGTTCTACGGTTCCAAATGTCCCAAGTAGTAAAATAGCCAACTCCACACATGCTATAAGTTGACATTTCGTCGTTGACGAAGACTTAGAGTCTGTCGAGTTCGTTACGATTCTACGACATAAGGTGCGGACTATAGATGCTTAGATTATGGTTTTCAACGCTTTCAATGCCGGATAATGATAAATTCATGATCTGAATGCTATTTCACATGTAGAATGCGAAGTCTGTTTTGTGTTTCAGTTATATACGTATTATGTAGAGTTTATCGTATTCTTGGTATTTGTATAAAATACGGTATACGTATAAAATCTGAAATTGTGTTTGCCTTGATTAACTGTCGTATGTATATGCTAGTTATATGTGTGACGACTCCTTGGCGAAAGGGTTCGCCCTAATGCATGTCTTGGTCAACATACGCTATGTATGTTAGTATGTGTAGTCTAAGTGTTTGTGATAATGACCAAATGAGTATATAAACTGCATTCGTGCTCGCCACGACTAACTGTCGTGGATATATGATTATTGTTTAGGCAACAACCCCTTGACGAAAGGATTTGCCCTAATATGTATGTTACCTGATATATAACTTGTATGATGAATTGTGTAGGCTAAGTGTTGGTAAAAATGTCTGAATGAGTTGTAGTTAGTAAGGTGTACCTGTATGCGGATTGAGACATGATTCTCAATCTCCTTAGTAATGCGTATGATTTCCTCCATGTATGTTATATGCTGATGACTGTTTGTTTTTGAATTGAATATGTGAGAATTCATGTTTACATTGCTTTTCAGAACATGCTCAAATGATAGTATAATTTGAATTATTGCTCCGCTACTGCTTTGAGTATTTCATATGAATATTTGATGTAATGGAATGTGGTTGGGGCTATTGTATAGTCCAAGCAATCAGTAATACGCCTTGAGTTTGTGGCCGAGACCTATTCGCTACGTAGGACGTGTTTGACGAACCCGAGCCGTGCGTTGCTTGTCGACAGTGGTTGGGCCACACGAGGTGCTTATGCACTTCATGTTAATCACCTCAACGGGCGCTCGTACTAGTCGAACTCGTCAAGTAACCCGATTAGCTCGATGTATGTTAACCGTGTATGGACGCTACTGCTTGAATCTAAAGTACCAAACTTACCAGTGGAAATCCCGTTAACCATGGTACCTCGATCCGCTAAGACTCATGAGCCGGGTATGGTAGTATGGGATACCGTGGTCGAGCTGTAGGCCAACGCTGGAGCCACGAGCTTCCCCGTAGTGACCAGTGAGTAACCCAGACTCGTGAGCCGAATACGATGGTATGGGATATTGTATTCGAGCTGTCGGCCTACACTGATTTGGTGATGGGGGAGTGGTGTAACGATTGCTTTAACAACCATGACAGCCCTTGTAGTGACCTCGAGTGTACTCTGAGTCTACGTGGAGTTAATGACCCTTCCGTAGCAACAAGAGTACAAACTAGGCATGTATTGATTTGGTAATGGGGGAGTGGTGTAACGATTGCGTGTAACAACCTTGACAGCCCTTGCAGCGACCTAGAACCGTACTTTGTATGAGATATGCTAGGACTGACGACTCTAGACTGGATCATTGTTGGGAAATGATACAAGGGAGGTACTTTAGCTTCCCAACCCTGCTGTATGAAAAAGACTAATAACAACTCGGTAATCATATTCATATCGCACTGAATGTGCCTGGAAGATGTGGAGTACTGAGGGATGAAAGCATGCCGCGAACGTGAGATGGTATCGCATGAGGGAGTGTAGGCAAGGGCATGCATCATTATTGCATCTCATCCTTGCATTAGTAAGAGTATATAGGAATGTTTGATTGTACTGCTTTATCATTACCGCTTGACTGATTTGATAACATGTTAATCTTTACTCTATTGTTCCACTGAGTTAGCTACTCGCTCCCACGTTACGGGATGGTGTTGTACACACAAACCAGACCCTGTCTTAGTTTTAGGTGAGGGCGATGCTTGTGAAGCGGAGCCGGACTTTGCTTTATGATGACGAGGAGGATTTCTCCTATATGCAGGTTCTGATCGACGAGGTTACAGGGTTACTGATTAGATGCCATTACACTTGTTATCTTGCACTTTTAAAATACCCATGTATATTCTTTTTGTTCATTTTTGGAGTATACATGTATATAGTTAACCTGGTAACATGTTCACACTCCGTAGACTTACAATAAATTATACAATTTATATATTTATCAGAGTCTTCCGCTTGCGAAATTTAATTGTCTCTGGAGTATGATATGCTGTTTTGGCTTAATCCACTTCATGTTTTATGCACTAATACAGTCGACATTCATCCCTCATTGAAAATGTTGCATAAGTGATGTTCTGGAACTCGGGAGTGGAGTTTATGCTCGACCCCCGATTTTCAGGGCGTTACCCCCCCCCCCCCCCCCAACTGTCCACGTCCATCTTGCCCCTTGCTTCCTGTCTCATTAACCAAATTTGCTGGATAGGCTGCCCCCCTTCATGTCCAGCCGCTCTTTCCTTGCCGCGGCCTCTCTTTCTTCTTTCTAGGTTTGTCTTTGTTTTTGGTATATTATAAGCGGGGCCCGATCGTGTTTTTGTTCTTCGTGGCCCCGTCCGAATGGATGTAAATTGTCTCATCAATACAATATCGGTGGCATTTGCCTACCTTCTCCAAAAAAAAAAGAAGAAAAGGTGCCGCTCTTGCTTTGAATTGCACTGGACTCACGCTCCCCTTCCGCTCCTGCTGCGGCCTGCTACCTGTTATACTTAAAAACATTTTGAAACAGTTGTTTCCCACTCTCACACCCAAATTTGTTGCCGCTTCACTTCACGCTTTGTGCAACTATACCTACCATCTATAGTTTTTGGAAAGATGGCTAATAGTGCGTGGAAGCAATTGTGTTATTGGATTCATATGTCGGGTTGATGGAAGAAGATGGTATCTTAGAATAGAAGCAAGAATAAGTGCATTATGTTTCCTTCTTCAGATGTTGTTGATTCATATGTTGAAACGTGGAACTTAATTATTTGATTAGTGTTCAAGGATCATCATGATTATCCAAGCCTTATCCAATTAATTGGGTTCGGCTAAATATAGAACTTAATGATTAGAATAAGCTAAACTATGTCAGAACTTCCAGTATGAATCCAAACATGATGACATTGGAAAAGGATTCATGTGGCCGACCCCAATTAATTGGGATAAGGCTTAAATGATGATGATTGATTAGAATAATATCCAAGGATGCTTGATGGAAAACAAACTTTTTTCAACTTTTGAGGCCTTATATTCAGTCTTGGAAATGATAGATCTGTAAGAGATTGGAAATTTTATCACTGCGTGTTTCATTAGCGAGGAGTCAGGCAAATTAATGAATTCAAAGAAGAGAAAAACAAAGAGAATAAGACACTGCATGAGACTTGGGAGGGTAGAGGCAACCTTAAGGGGAAGGTTGTTTCCATTGGGAGCAGACTGTTGGGAATTTTCTCAAGTGGAGAAATAATACTCAGGATATTTTAAAATGGAATAACTATCTGGGAATATCATATCTTGAGAGATCTGGTTGATTAGAATGAGATAAGAATAATTAGATGCATTTTGGGCTGCTACATAATGATTGGAATTAATTGATTTGAGTATCAAAATCTAGATACGCTCCAATTATTGGTTTATGGTTAGATTTAAGAAATAAGGGATTAGAAGAATAGTTGAAAATTGAAATTATCTGAGTAGTTTAAGGGTCCATTTGGGTAGGGGATCCTGCATAATCAGGATCAAGCATAATCCCAATTTTAGTGGGCCCCATGCCATCCACTTAGGATTCTAGATGCAGGGCCTACCAAAATCAGACTAAGGTTTAATTCCAATTTAGTAGGATCCTATAGGATTTATACCCAAATGGACCCTAAGAATATTTGTCCCCTCAAAGTGGTCATTCTATCAATAAAATCTATTTTTCGCTTTATATATTGTCATGATCTTTGCTCATTGAGTGTTGACTAATATTGTCTTTCTACTAAACTCCATGTTAGCTGCCCATTTGTAGGACAATGATTGGGTGGCTCCTATTTTTGATCTGCTTGATTTCTGGTCCATGGCCATCCACATTGTGGTGGACGAAATCAACAGTGTCAGTCACTATACATGTGTCATGTGTACATGTATGGAGGATATGTTTTTGTTGGTGCTTCATGGAAAACATGGGGGTGCATGTTACAGTAGTAGTCCTCTTAATGTAGTACATGCTAATTCAGAATTTGTGCACATGTTCATCTAAAATTTATTTTTATGACATGGCTATTGAGAGAGGAATCTTCTAAAATTTAAAGAACACTGATCTCTTCCTTGTTGGATTAAGAATCCACGTTCTCAAGTCTCCTAATTTTCATTTGTTTCAATCAAGTTACTAAGATGGGAAGGACTGGATGATTATGCTTCTTTCTTTTTTGTGTGTGTGTGAATGTGGGTTTCTATGTATTGTTTGTTTTAGAGAGATTATAACAAACTGTTTGTGTTTTAGCAGTTCATGATGAATTATGAATGGTAGAATTAAACTCAAAAGTGTTATGCCTTTAGGAATTTAACTATTGGATGAGGTAGTTGTATAGCCTATGTAGGTTGTGTTACTTGTGTAGACTTTTATGGCATAGACATGCATTTGGTGGGCTTGGAATTTGAGGCCGTTTAAAATATTGCTAAAACTATTGCAATTTTTATTGGGATATCGTTGTCTTATTTCCTTTGGAGTTTAATGTAGTTTAGTAAGTTGCTAAATACATTGCAATTCTATCAGGAAACTTAGTCAGTTTTTCTTAAAATTAGATGGTAAGGGGTACTGAAGTTTTATGTATTGAAAATGCCAGTTTGTTTTCTAATTCTCTTTAGATGAAATTATTCTGGTTCTGTCCTTCTTTCTCTCCATGGTGTTATTTCTGCTCTATTTCTGATGCTAGGTTTGGAGTCACTCATACCTGAAGTATTACATAATGGCATCTGCCTTGCTGGCCGATATGTTACAGGTCACATCAGCTGATATGGCCCTTTTATCAGCCAATACAGCCGTGTAATGGCCATTTTTGGGGAAAAATATTGAATACTATTGGTAAAAATTCAAAAAAATGTGAGGATTCTGTTGTATTTTAGCTCACACACAGGAGACGTACTCACTGTGTTTTTTAGCTCATACCTTTCCTGATGTATTTTTAAGGCCATGGTGGGAGGCCTGAGTAGCATGCTTTGGATATTCTCTTTAGATGAAATTATTCTGGTTCCGTCCTTCTTTCTCTCCATGGTGTTATTTCTGCTCTATTTCTGATGCTAGGTTTGGAGTCACTCATGCCTGAAGTATTACATAACGGCATCTGCCTTGCTGGCCGATATGTTGCAGGCCACATCAGCTGATATGGCCCTTTTATCAGCCAATACAGCCTTGTAATGGCCATTTTTGGGGAAAAAATATTGAATATTATTGGTAAAAATTCAAAAAAATGTGAGGATCCTGTTGCATTTTAGCTCACACACGGGAGATGTACTCACTGTGCTTTTTAGCTCATACTTTTCCTGTTGTATTTTTAAGGCCATGGTGGGAGGCCCCAGTAGCATGCTTTGGATATTCTGCTATTTTGTTGCTTCTTATGTGGTGTACATGCTGGTTTTGTAAATGTATTTGTAAATATTATAAAATGGAAATGGAATTCGTCAATATAATATAATGGAAATGGAAATTTTATTTTGCCTGGTGTAGAGATTACAAACTTACTGCTCGGATATGCCCAAACAAACAAATAATAATAATAATTTTACTCAAAATTCCCTATTGTGCATTGAATTCGGGACACGGCACATGTGTGTTGGGTACCGGATTCAGGGCATGGCAGACTTGCTCTCTCTCTCTCTCTCTCTCTCTCTATATATATATATATATATATATATATATATATATGTATATATAGGACATATATTTGATGGTGTAATGGGTCATTCTTTGGTAAGAATGCTATCTGTCGAGCAATGTCGGCAAGCATTATTTGGTGGATTTGGGTGCACTAGATTAAATACAACAAAAGAAGATGTGAAAAAAAAAGGGAAAAATTGATGTTTTACTTATTATATTCTCCAAAATGGTCCACTCTGCTTTGATTCATTGGATCCTACTCAAATTTTTTGTTTTGTTTCTCAAAATGGGCCTTGACTCAGTTTAAAATTAGTTTATAAGTTTCCTTCCTAGTTGAAATGAAGAAAAAAATGGGAAAACTAGAGAAAAATTCAAAATGGACTCTTCATGACCTTGTTAGCCCGTTAAGGCCATATCATCCTCATAACAGTGCTGATACGGCGCGTATCAGTCCTTATTGGCTGATATGAGCCACATTTTCATAACGAACCAATTCTCCCACCGTATTATGTAACATGGGTGACAGTTTATGTATCGGCCAATATGGCCGATACATTAACTATCCTTGAATACCAGGCTCTTATATTTAACCTTCTGTAATATGTTTGATCTGACCATGCATAAGGTGGGCGTCACCATGAAGATCACCTGGTGCAAAAATCAGGTCATCCACTCAGAAGGTGAGCAGCACGCCTTTGCTGAATCAGAATGTTGGTGGATATGATTTAAGTCATTGCTTGTTCTCGTACACAGTCACCCAATTAATGAGCGAACAGGCCTGATTTTGTGTGTCGGGTAATCTTAATGGTGGGCCTACTCTACCTTATGTTGGCGGGGATGTCCTATGCGTGTACCTTAAATCAGAATGTTGGCAAGGAAGGTTGATTTGGACCATCCACTATTTTTTTGTAGTGTGAACCATCCGATGCATGGACCGGCCCGACCTGTTTTTTTTTTAGCATGGCTCAGATGTCCTAGACATGTAAATGTTGGCACACGAGCTGATTTGTAGGTGATCATTCCCCAATTAAAACTAAATCATCTCTTGCTGGTATGGTGGCCAAAATCCTTTGCATTTATAATCATGATGGAACTCATATTTTGGTGTGCCCGTTGAAGCATGGTGCGTATGCTTCCTGTGCCTGAGGTTTATAGTTCTTTTGCCCTGCATGTAGTGTGTTCTTCAAGTGTAGACGTAGACCATATTGTGTCTTTCAGCCTCGGATATGGGCCAATTAACCAAGGGTTCGTGTTGAAGTATATGACTGACTCTTAAGCTGTAACATGTGAGGTTTTCTCAACCTATGCATATGTATGAAACCAATGGATGGCTTACAGAAATTGCGGCGAATGGATGGATGTTTATACTGTAGTTGCAATATCTTGTTGTTGGCATCCTGTCTATGAGCATTATGATTGTTAATTTATATTGTTTCTTTTCTCCTTTGGTGTATATTGTATGTGGTGCTCCCTCATAACACCATACATTTTCTTGTATTAGGGTTTGCTTATGTTTTAATAAAAAAATTCTCAATTTCCCAAAAATTTCTTCTCTTCTGCATGGTATCAAAGCCAGGGTTTCCTTGACCCACATGTACACTCTAACGATGATTAGTTGGCATTAGAGTACCTAGATATGCATTATGAGTACCCCGTGTCTGGCTTCTCATGTCCGATTATTAACGAGTATTTTGCCAGACAACTTACGGCTGTAGTTTCTTGGTTCTGGCATAGTGGTCAGAATGAATTTTTACCTTTGTACGAGTAGTACTCTGAAACTGATATTTAGAAAACAGGACTATTACTTCTCTGAAGAGCCAATTGGACTTCCTTTTTCATGATTTGAAATATTCATCAGATTAATTTTGAAGTGTTACATACACGCATCTCACTCTTTTTCCCTTTTTATTTTTTATTTTTGGTTTTTGGATCTAGCATCATTGTCGCAGATGTGGAGGCTTGTTTTGCAACAGTTGCACCCAGCAGAGAATGGTTTTACGTGGGCAAGGTGATTCACCGGTGCGGATATGCGACCCTTGCAAGAAACTAGAGGAAGCGGCACGCTTTGAGTTGCGTTATGGAAACAAAAATAAAGCTGGCAAAGGTCTGTATGTTTTCATGGTGCAACTAGCACCAATATATGCATGCCAAATAGAATTTCTATCACTATCTGCCTTGGATTGTTTTCTGTTGCCAGAACGTTTTAGATTTTACCCTTTTTAACTTGTTCCATCAAAGCATCTTATCCCTCCTAGAAATTTGTGGTCATAAATCCCTAATGCAGGAGAAGTACTCTGTTGTTTTTTATTCTCAAATGGTCACATAGGTTTCGTATAGGATCCCATATACACACAGAAATACAGCAAAGGCAATGCATGTGAACATTCGAATAGAGCCCCATCATTCCCATTTATGTGTCACTGGTGTCGGAAATGTGAGCTGTGCAGACCAAGCCATGAAGTTCTCCTGGGGAAAAAATGAGGCCTGTCTACCCATAAGCCAGGTGCACCATCAGAATCAGTGGATTGCTGATCATCTGACCCGTGTATAGGTGCAGCCCACCTAATGAGTGAATGGCTCTGATTTTACAGGCAGGTGATCTTCATGGTGTGATGCATCCTTCACAAGATGCAGATGCCCTACTTGCATTACAAGTTGGCGGGAAAGACGGGGCTGCTTTTACGATATGATTTGGGAAGTCTTCTGTTAAATGGCTTGAGGGTTTCTTTTCATCAAAAACTTATACAAGGGCCCTTACTTGGACTTTGTGACGTATCATGCTTTTGAGAATAAAAAGATTTTTAAAAAAAATGTTTTCTCATTGTTTCTGTGCATTCAGAAGAAGTGAAGGGATGGGGGATAGTTTTGACCAGAGGGTTTTCGAATTCATCTCACAACGAACAAAGCAATCTGGTTCATCCATTTTGCATTATAGTGATATGGCCCATTTCTGTTATTCTAATTCCTTGTCGAAACAATAAAGCAAGGGTTTGGATGGGATCTAGTGCCCCATGGTTTTAAGATTGAATATGTGTCTGATGTGACTTGGATGGTCAGATTCGATCTGGTTTGATACCAATACCATGAGTCGCCCCCAACTCAGGTGAGTCATGACCAGTGTTTTAAATAGCGGTAGCGTGATGTGTAGCGCTTAGCCCTTACAGCGTGTAGCATAAATACGTAGCTTGTAGCTTACACTACACGATACTTCTATTTTTTAATTTAAAAATAGGACAAATATAATAAACAGTGAAAAAAAGGGAAAACAATATAAAAATGCCTAAAAGATGATTCATTTTATCAATTATAAGCATGTTCAAAAAAGTTATTAGTTATCAGTTATCAAAAGCCAATCCACATATATAAGCCAAATCAAATAATTATCACATCAACAACTTTTTAAGTAAACCACTTTAAATAATAATGCCTAATTGAAACTACAAGTCACAATTATGAAAAGAAATAAAAATCCCATAGGCTAAAAGTATCAAGTACAATACAAGTGTCACATTCCTCAACATTAGAAACAAAGAAAACGTGAAAAAATAATAAAAAACTAAAATAGTAAAAAAATACATTGTAGCTTATGCTACGGACGCTACTCGCTATGTAGTTTTAGCGTATGCTACGACCCTTTTAGCATGCGCTATAGGGGATTTACGCTATTTGGGATGCTACGTAGCGCTACAGCCATGCTATGCTACGTAGTGTTATGGCCACGCTACGCTACGTAGTGTACGCTACGGGCGCTATTTGAAACACTGGTTGTGACTCAACTAAGGTTGAATGAGTCAGGTTGACTGATTAAGTCTTTTAACCATGATGGTCTCCCGGGGGCTGGTTTACACCCCCAGATTGCATCTTAGATGATGATCTGAGCTGTTCATCTTCAAGAATCTATGCCATAGGTCATAATAAAAAAAATAAAAAAAATAAAAAAAATAAATTGACTATGATTGTGTAGGAAGATGAATTTTGAATAATAATTTTTTTTTTTTTAGTGGCTCATATTCAAATCCAAGAGTCGAAGGTCAAGATCATCAATGAAGCATGATTATAAGGTTAGAGCTTTTGTATGCTAGCAATGAGAACATGAACCATTCAGATCATCATCTAAGATGCAATGCGGGGTGTAAACCAGCCCCATACATTATTGTGATACAGGTTGCCTTATCCTTTCAAAACCCAATCAAACATATTCTGTTATCTGAACTCCTAGTCTGATTGTTCTTAACCACATGGTTTTTCCTCAGGAGGTGGTTCGAAAGTGGAGCCCAAGCATGAGGACGAGCTTCTAAATGAGATTCTCGGCACTGACAGAAAACGACTCTTTTCATCAGCACGGGAGTCCACCGATGTGGTTTCCGAGCTTCAAAGGGCTGCGAGCAGTGCTTCTTGTTCAAATTTACAGGAAGAGGCAGTTACTCGAGACGTGGAGGGAGATATCCTCGGGTCCACCTCCATTGAGAATGAGATTGGGTCACGTAGCCCAGAGGAGCTGAGGCAGCAAGCATTGGAAGAGAAGAAGAAATATCGGCTACTAAAGGGAGAAGGAAAGTCTGAGGAAGCGCTACTAGCCTTTAAGCGGGGTAAAGAGTTGGAGAGACAAGCCGGGGCGGTTGAAATCGCATTGAGAAAGAGCCGTAGAAAGGCATTGACCTCGAACAGTTCGGCAAGCATCCATAAAACAACTGACAGACCTCAAGAATCCGGGCAAAAGAGCAAGACTGAAGAGAAGGATGACCTTGCATCTGAACTGAGAGTATTGGGCTGGTCGGATGCCGATCTACAAGATGCAGATAGAAAACCGGCAAAGATCAGTTTGGAGGGCGAGCTGTCGAATCTCCTAGGCGAGGTCTCTCATAATTCCAATGGAGAGAGAAAAACTAGCAGCATTGATAAGACCCAAGTCCTTGTTCTCAAGAAAAAGGCTCTCGTGCTTAAACGCGAAGGAAAGCTTGCAGAAGCGAAGGAAGAGCTAAAGAGAGCTAAAGTTCTAGAAAAGCAAATAGAAGAGCAGGAGCTTCTGGCGGGGTCTGAAGATTCTGATGATGAGCTGTCCGCCCTAATCCGGTCCATGGATGACGGTGATGACAAACATGATGATTTCTCGCTGGATTATTCGCATGATCCGGGTATCGACCTAGAATGCCTTGTCAGTGTTGCCAATGATATTGCTATTGATGGTAATTTTGACGTGACGGATGCTGATATGAATGATCCTGAGATTGCTGTGGCCTTGCAATCGTTTGGATGGACAGAAGACTCAGGTCATTTGGATGATGATGTATTGCAGTCTGTTCCACGGGAGACGGAAGCATTAAAGCAAGAAGTGCTTTCTCTGAAGAGAGAGGCTCTTAACCTGAAACGGTCTGGGAATGTTGCCAAAGCGATGGCCCAGCTTAAAAAGGCAAAATTACTTGAAAAGGAGATTGAAGATTTGCAGTCGCAAAGTCAATCTAATTCCCAAAATAAGACAGCACCATCAAATTCCATGCGGAAGTCATCAATGTCGATTGAGGCTGATATGAAAGATCACGATCATGTGCTGCCGCCCAAAAGTAAATTAGCAATCCAGAAAGAGCTGTTGGGTCTGAAAAAGAAGGCCCTTGCATTGAGAAGGGAAGGCCAATTCGATGAGGCGGAAGAGGAATTGAAGAAAGGAAAGGCCCTCGAGCATCTTCTTGAGGAGATGGATAATGCACCGAAAGCTGCGAATGTTGGTAGGAAAGATAGAGACTCTGAACCAGCGTGCAAACACCCAGGTGCTGCCGAAGCTCTGTCTCTTGGGGATGAAGAAGAAGAGGAAGCGGATGTGACGGAACAGGACATGCATGATCCTGCAATGCTCTCAGTGTTAAAGAATCTGGGATGGGAGGATGATGATGTTGCATCGGGAAGTGTGCCGAGGCAAGCTCTGAAGAAAACTGATGGCAACTTGAGAAGTACGACTGAAGTCCCGGTTCGGGCACTGAGGAGTAAGGCCGAGATCCAAAGGGAACTCTTGGGCTTGAAACGGAAGGCTCTTGCGCTTCGACGGGAGGGGAAGTCTGAAGAAGCTGAGGAAGAGCTAACAAAGGCCAAGGCCTTGGAGGCACAAATGGTGGAGATGGAAGCCCCACAGAAAGAGCTGCTCCATGGATCTTTGGGTGGTCGTGAGAAGTGTGGAAGAGTAGAAGATGATGTCATGTTACCTTCATCAATCGAGCATATAGGTTTAGATGCAGAAGATGATCCAACGGTGGATGTTTTGGATGCTGACTTGAGAGATCCCCGGCTGGCCAAAGCTTTGAAGGATTTGGATTGGAAGGAAAATGATATAACTAAACTTCTTCCTGTGAGTTCTTCCTTTTTGGTACCTGAAACTTCTCTACCCAATCAAGACAAGCATCTGTCGATCACAAAAGCGGGCTCTACAGCTGAACTGGGATTGGCGAAACAAGCAGCCTTTCTACCTCAATCAGACGGATCGGTGAATTTATTCGATTTTCTGACAGGAAATGAGTGGAATAATCCTCATTTATCTGTTGAAAAACTGTCAACTGATGGAATTTCAGAGACCAACATGTCTGCAAACCTCAAAGAAAAAGTGGATATTGTGGAGGAGATTTCATCTAGTAGGGTTTTAAATCGTGTGGCTGAGAAGAGAGAGAGAGCGATTCCTACTGTGGAGAAGACTCTAAACCACAATGCAGATCCCGGTGTAGGACCTAATTCTCAGACAGTTCAAAGCTCAGGCCGACAAGAAATACTGGCCCGTAAAAGAAAAGCAGTAGCTCTGAAGAGAGAAGGTAAGTTGGCAGAAGCTCGAGAGGAATTACGACAGGCGAAACTCTTGGAGAAGAGTCTAGAAGTAGAACACCACCAGCTCGACACGGGTCATACGGATGTAGTGGTTTCCACTTCTGACAATATCTCTGCCGTGCAAGAGAGCCGAACAAATCAAGCTCCGAAGCCGATGTCGGGCCGGGACCGTTTCAAGCTGCAGCAAGAGTCCCTGGCACATAAACGTCAGGCATTGAAGCTGCGGAGAGAAGGCCGGATTGAGGAATCTGAGGCGGAATTCGAACTGGCCAAGGCACTTGAGACCCAGTTGGAAGAATTGGGCGGCCATGATTCTGCTGCTGGCAAATCTAAAAGCAAAGCGGAAGCGACAGATGGCATGGTCATTGATGATCTTCTTGATCCTCAGCTTTTGTCAGCACTTAAAGCGATTGGATGGCAAGATGCTGATATTGTTGAGCAGCCCCAAGAAAAGACAGAAGCTAAACCTACTTTCACTGAAAACGAAAACATGGGCTGGGAGAAAGCTGAGCTAGAAGAAAGGATCAAGGCTGAGAAGATTCGGGCACTAACCTTGAAACGGGCAGGAAAGCAAGGTGAGGCTTTGGATGCTCTTAGATGGGCAAAGCAGCTTGAAAAGAAGCTCAATTCATGAGCTTAGCAGCATGATCTAAAGAACATATATTTGTATGCACATTGTCTCACGCAAGAGAAGGGGCCTGTTTGGACATACGCAAAATGCCGACGGGAGAGAGATTGGTGCCACCACCCATAATGAGGTATGAGATGAATAATAAGCTCTGGATGAGAGAGATTGCTGCATCCTGTTATCTGCCTTTTTGTGGATTTGACTGACGGACTTCTGCCCCCAAAATGTGGAGGGGGATTCGTATTTGCTGCAATTTGTAATCTGGGGTACATCCTAACAGACCCAAGCATTTCAAATTTCTGATAGAAGTTTGTAAAGATGTGTATGATTATCCATGTCGTGGATATATATAATGCTTCTTTTCATTACAAAGAAACAGCGGCCCATTTTCTGAGGTGTTGTCACCAGATTTTGGGCCAACAGATACAGTTGATCGTAAATGTATTTAGATCAAGGACTAGACCGTGGGTTTGGACATTGGCTCTTTTTGTTTGGAATGGTTGTATTTATAGAATCCTTTTGTGGTTCCGAAACTGTCATGTCTTAATGGGATATGCTGGAGATCCAATTTGGGTAGGAAATTGCTTTCAAAAGTGTCATCGAGTCTGCCTTGGCTGGCGTTATCTTCTGTTGAAATTATGTCAAGCCCTTTTTTTAGGTATTGGGGGTATAATCCCCTTTGGGTTACTTGTATCGTCTTGGTGGTGGTTGGTTAGGTTAGCTCGGAAGCCAGAGAGAGCTTGGATATTGATTTCCTTGCCTTATGGGTCATTCACCTGTGTTGTAGACGTTCCTAGTGAGATGAATCTTTCCCCATTAAGCTTTGTTCTCAGACAGCTAAGCTTAGGGGCTCATCCCTTCGTCAGGAGAGTTGCTTATTCTGTTTCTAAGCCCAGTGCTCTGAACAGCTTGGCTTAGAAACATATCCTGGGTCCTTGACCACCTCAGTTCAGATTCTCTTGTAGTTTGTCTATCGTTCTTTTGTCGTGAGGGACCAGTTCAGTTTTCCTCATAACAATTACCCCCCACTTCCGAGCTTGTCATGTATGAGTTCAGGTAGCTGCTCCTGTAGCAAATCTGGCTGAGACAGGAGGGGGTGATGCCTTGCGCCCCCAGACGCTTGTCCACTCGAAGTGGTCGAGTTGGATGCGCCTTCCCTAAGGGCTGAGAGAGTTTGAGTTGAGGAGGCCCAGGGTACCAGAGGTGGTTCTAAGAACCAAAGCTTGGCCCCTGAGGAAGCTGCTACGGGGGGTTTCATCTTCCTTAATTTTGAGGCATTTAGTTGTGCTCCTGAGTTGGGGTGGGACCAATTTTTCGAGGAGGAAGTAAACTCATTGTTGAGATCTCTTGAATGTCTATGAAAATTAAAACACGCTTAAGATTCCACTAACTGAAAATATCTGTGGGATCAATGACTCTCATGGATATTACATGCTCCTGAAATGACATTATAGAGAGGCCTTTAGTGAGCGGATCTTCAATCATCTGCTTACTGCTGATGAACTCCACAGACACTTGATGATTCTAAACTCTTGCCTGTACAACAAGATACTTGATGTCTATGTGCCTTGACCTTGACGAATGCTTGTTGTTACTAAAGAAGGAAATCGCAGCTAAGTTATCTGTAATGTCCTGAAAATCGACGCTTGATTACATAGACTCTGATCTCGAGTTATCGGGGGTTAACTTAATAAAATGCATATGTGTCTTCATTCAGATTCATAAAAAAATAATCAGAGTAACACAAGTTAACTTAGGGAATATAAAGCAAGGTAGAGATAGCGAAAAATTCAGAAATATAGGGCTAACAATCAAAAATACAATTCAAATAGTGGTGATCACCCAAAATGAGGATTATATAAGTCACAAAATACATACGCAAGACGATTAAAGTGTAAAGTTTTCCATTTTCACCCTATCATCCAAAACATAATGATGGTGGCACAAGCCGATCTATGCCTACCCGTTTGAGGGCTCGCTAGTACCTGCATCAATAATATTATCTAGTTGGTGTTTTAAAACACCGTCCCAGGTGGGGAGTGAGTAGATAACTCAGTGGTTCTATTAGTTCTAAGTTACATATGTTATCGACTTAATCAACGCAGTTAATGATAAACAAGACATCAAATATTTCTTAAATACTCTTGTTAAATGTATGAATGAGATTATGAAATGATGCATGCATCTCACAATCCAACATCTCTCATAAGCGACTTCAATGCCTATTTCACAAATGCCAACACTCCCGCATCATGCGACTCCAACGCCAAATCGCCACATCCTATCTAATGCAATGCGATTAATGCATATGTTAGCCGAGTAATTAGTAAGTTTCATTCATCCAGCATATTGGCAAAGCTAGGATACCGATGTCATATCATTAGTCCTTATCCGGATCATGTGGCTCATCGTGGCACATAGCGGTTCATCACCAGTGTCTATTGATCCAAATTTAGGTGTCACTTGTTTATCTCACAAATTAATGATGACATGATACCTAACTATATGAGGATCAACTCAGTATGAGTCGTCACCCAAACACCGAGTATGATCACTTAGTTCCGAGGTGCGGACTTATCACATGAAATCAAATCACTACAAAGAAAGGGCTCGTCACCCAATTCCATTCATGCCCTGGTCGTTCGAACGATACTCTGGTACGGAACCATCGGCTAAACAATTTGACGAAGGCCATTCGAACAACAATCTCTCACATCCATTAGTGCTCATTAGTCACTACGGGGAGGCTCGTCACCCCAACATAGGTTGACAGCTCGGACACAGTGTCCCATACCACCATGCCCGGCTCATGAGTCTTAGTGGAATCGTATCGCACTAATAGTTATGAATAGACTCATCCACTGGGAACGGGGCATCTTTGATTCAATCTGATCGTGTCATACATTGTGAATATACATGATCAGTCGGCTAGTGGACTAATTTGATTGACCTGTAAGAACCTCGAGGCATCTGCATTGGGTGCAAGCATCTTTTGTAATTCAGCTGCTATCGGTCGTCCATGTTCGGCATGGGTTGATCGAACAAGCCTAGGGTGGCTGTTGAGGGTCAAATATTGTATATTAGACCCCAGTTATTACCTGGATTTACGAATATGATACTGTTTAATGACTCGGTTTAATCGTGTTTGTGATGCAGGGTGTATTTACGAGCTTGAATTGAAATAAGATGTTAAAAGCATGGATTTAACATTCTCATGAGTCACCAAGGCAAGGGACGGACCCCAGGGGACCAAGAATGATGGATTTACACACCAGACATCCGAGAAAATCACGCCACTCATGTTAAACGGGCCTGAAAACTGTCCAGGATGCAAGATTACAGGGTTTCCACCATCTGTTCGGCTCGAGACTTCATATATGACCTGAGGACTATAAATTAACCGTACATATCAAATTTCACCCTTTGGATTGCTGAGGAAGTGGCCCAACGGATAGATCAGCCCCTAAAATCTGGATTCTAGGCCCACTTACAATTTGGATATGCCTCAATTTTGGTCCCATCTATTAAAAAGATATGAGGAAAGAGATGGACGGAGCGGATCCCTCACATATATCACAATGGACCCTATGTGGGACCCACGTGCATGGTGCACAAGTGCACCGGCCGTGCACCAGAAGAACCAAAGTCAGTCAGCGCCTGCTGACCGACTGAATTTCAAAAAAAGAAGAAAAAAAAAGAACCATAGCGTTCTTGCATTCGACCGAAAATTTTGGCAGTGGCCCCCTCCCATCAAATCTGGACTGTCCATTCATCACAGGGCATCAAACCGACCATACACACGGTGGTTTTTCAGACCCATGCATGAGTATGAGTGGAAACAGTGCCAATGCATGGACGACAGGTTTAAAATTCAATGAGACACACTTAACTCAAACCAAAACTAGCCATATCTGGACGGTTTTTCGTTAGGAATCTAATGGTTGGCGTGGATTCTCCATCATTGTCAATCTGGGGCCCACCGACCATCACAGCGCGAAACTGAAAACTCTATTGCGGTTTTCCGTTGTGGGCCATCATCATGAACCAAGACTAAGATCGGGATCGTACATCAGGCTTGAAGGGGCCCATTGATCACGACCTAGGTGGTGGTATTTCAAATCACAGCAGAGATTGGTTTTCAACCGTTCAAACGTCAGGTAGACGACAACAACAAAAAGTTATGTGGGCCACACCAAAACAGAAGAAAAACGGTCATGTCCGACCGGTTTTCAGTGCTGATCTCAATGAACGGAGTGAATTTCTTCACTGGTGTTGATTGTGTGCCCCACAGGGTTCAACGCAGGCTGACGTGCGTAAGCCCTCCTTCCTGCGTACGTGACTGCGAAATTTCCACCGACTCCCATCCACTGTCCTTTGCTGCTTATAAAACAAGAGGATAAGAGAGAGAGAGAGAGAGAGAGAGAGAGAGAGAGAGAGAGAGAGAGAGAGAGAGAGTATTCTATCCACGACTGAGAAGCGGATGTCAGTAAGAGAGAGACAAGGAGTAGTTATTATTATTATTTATTTTTCTGTTTTATTATGAGGTATAACGCAATTATGTCCATAGGTTGTTAAACCTTTTAGATAGGGCTAAGAGGTGAAGCTTGTAGCATGATGAGAGAATTTTAAGCTTATGCCTTTTATTTATATTGAACTGATAATGATTTTAGTTTAATTAAGGAATTGTTTCTAGTTTTTAATGGTCTGTTGTGACTAAAATTACAATGGGTCTGCGATAGCTTTAAGCATGTTCCTTTCCTTTTATGTTTATGACGTTAGGAAGCCCTGTTGTTCACCATCGTCTCCTGGGCATGGTCGGCTAACGGTACCCTTCCTAACCTTCATATCATGTTGATTGGTTGATAATTAGTTTAATTCTGTTGTTTCCTTTGTCTCCTGGGCATGGTTTGGTGATGAAATCCATTCTAATTCATATACCTTTCATTTCTTGAAAACTATATCAAAGGAAGTTCAGTCTTGATTTCCATGGTTACACCTTCAATTGGATGAAGATGGACTCTAAGTCCAGTTGAGTTTCTGATGCAGGCATAAGATCTCCCTGATCTTTACAAGTGGATCCTCTGAATCCCTAGTTTCTTTTCTCTGAATTCTTTAGATGTTAGATAATTATTCCATCATTATTCCTCAAATTTCTTTCAATTTAGATTTCATCTTAGTGTAGTTCTAGTTCCATTTAGTTTCAGATTACGTACAGGTTTAGTCCCTTGGGATTCGACCTCGGTCTTACCGAGTTTTATTACTACATCACAACCTGCACTTGGGAAGTGAATAGTGGCCGACCTAACTCAGGCCACCCCTTGATTTGGGCGATTTACTGACTGACCCAACATCATAGAAATCCTAAATATCTCTATGAACTAAACATTACATTATGTAATTATAGTATACATTCTACTATGTAACGACCTGAGCATTTCATCGAACATGTAAGCATCAACATGGTACTACATCCAGCAAAGCAATAAATCAAACATATGCACATGCATAAGGTAACATAATCACCTAAGCATTTAATCAAGCATATGAGTATCGATAAAGCAACACATTCCATCACTCAGACATTTCATCAAACATGTGAGCATCCATATCCAAGCAATAACATATATTATAGATACATTAAAATGTTAACATATTGGTATATACAAATTCATCTGCAAATATCTAATCATTAACTGAGACCCTTAAGGGTCGATAAATGATAACGTAGAGATAATGGTCTGCACCTTTGCAATGATTCGCCCGACTCAAAGTGCTTATAGGATTATAGATTTGGAGAAAATCACAAATTCCTATACAAACACCAATAATTATGTGAGATTCATGCAATTTATCCTAGAAAAATCTAAGTTGGAAAGTATGATTTGTTTCTTACCTCCCAATCATGAGTGAGGTAGATTCGGTGGAGGAAAACGATCGAGGTTAGGGCTTTGATTGGAGGAAATCGATGAAGGGAAGTACCAAAACCTCTCCACTCCTACTCTCACTCTTTTTCTCTTCTTTCTCTTCTTCTTTCTCTGTCTTTCTCTTTTTCTCCATTTTTCTCTTGTTGAAATTCGTATGGGAGGAGGGGTTGCCCAAATTAAGGCTTTATATAATGACAAAAGTGGTGCAAATGGCCCTAATGACCCTTTATTCATTATATTAACCCCAAAGGAGGTTTTTCCCACTAATGGGACCAGACGGGAGGCATATGGGTCAATCTAAGCCATGAAATAGGTGTTCAATAATGCGATCTCTGTTTGGACACAATTATACGATGATCGGGCATACCGATAACTCGAGAAGGCCTTAACTTAGATCGACGGTCACCGATGATCAATCGGGGCTGTGACTCTATGGATTATGTGCAGAAATATTTTTAGTTGGTACGTCAAATTTGGCTATGAATCGATAGTCTGAAAGTTATAACTTTGCAAAAGAGCAATAGACTTATTTTACTTATGTTTCAGATTTTCATATAAGGTATTTGCACAACTCATGCACTTGCCTTGCGATCTCGGCTCGATGTCCCGCGATGGATATCAAGCCCACTAAGACGAACATATTTCTATAGCATAGAGTTCAGTGGCTAATCAGGGCATTTTTGGAATGAATTGGGTAACGATATTTCTTATTCGCAATGATTAGGGTTTGAATTAGGTAACTTTATAGTGTGGCTTATTCGTTACTAGCGAAAATAACGATTCGATCATAATCACCCTAAACCATTGGTTCTTAGTCTAAAGGAGTAACTGAATTGATTTGGTTTGTTAGTTAAGATCTAAACCTTAGTTGTCTTGCTTTTTGTAGGTTTTTATTTAGTTGCGGTTGTCTTGATTAGTCAATGATAGGTTAACTAGATTTGGGCCCTAGATAAACGAATTACAAGGCTAAACTCGATGTTTAAATAATTTGGCGGATTCATTGACTTCCTATGGTTGATTAATCGAATTTATGCAGTTCTTTACCAGTACCACTTACGTGTAGGCTCACCTTGAGCATCAAGGGTTAGTAAGTGACAATATAGGTTAATTATAATGAAAATTTTTAAGGGTTTTTGGAAATCTAAAATGTCAAAAATCTGAAACATTACATTATCATAAAATATTCTTAATGGTTTCGAGATATGATTCAGTACCGCGAATCTAAGAGGAAACAATATAACACAATGCCTGATTAGATGCCTCATGACAAGCAATGAATCCAGCTTCCAGGGTGGATGAGGATGGGTAAACTGTTTCACGCTTTTCTAAGACATAGCCCCTCTTACCATCATGAAGATGTATCCTGAGGTGGACTTCTTAGTGCCAACGTAGCCAGCATAATTTACGTCTGAGCATCTAATCAACTCCAAATTATCAGATCTTCTATTTATGAGTCTGAAGTCCTTTGTTCTCTGAGATACGACAATACTTTCTTTGTAGTTATCCAATGTTGCAATCCTGTATTAAATAGATATTTACCCAACATTCCAACAACAAAGGCAATATCCAGTCTTGTTGAGGCTTGAGCATACATGATGCTCCTTGCTACTGATGTATACGAAAATTTCTTCATTCGATTCTTTTCCAAATCATTTTTAGGACATTGGAATAGGCTAAATTTGTCACCCTTTACAATGAGCGATTGTTCAAAAACACAGTTTTGCATGTCATACCTTTCGAGTATCCTAGTAATAAAAGCCCTCTGTGACAGGCTGAGCGGCCCATGTACTCTGTTATGGTGAATCTCAATGCCAATGACATAAGATGAAATTACTTTATAAAATTTTAGGTACCATTGTCGTGATGTCTGTTTTAACCGATAGATGAATTTCTTCAGTTTACAGACCAAATGTTTTGATCTATGAGCTATAAAACCTTTAGATTGTAACATATATACATTCTCTTTCAGATCCCCATTAAGAAATGTTGTTTTTACATCCATCTAATGTCGCTCTAAATTCATATGAGATATAAAAGCCATTATGATTTTGAACGAGTCTTTCTTAGATTCTGGTGAGAAAGTCTCCTTAAAGTCAATGCCTTCACGTTGATTAAAACCCTTGGCAACAAGTCTGTCTTTATATCTTTCGACATTACCTTTGGAGTCCCGCTTAGTTTTAAATATTCATTTATAGCCAATCGGCTTTATTCCTGAGGGTAACTTAACAAGATCCCACACTTTATTGTCCCTAATGAATTTTAACTCATCCTTCATGGTATTAATCCAACAAGAAGGATCAACACTCTGTTTGACTTGTGTAAAGGATTTATGATACTTTTCCACCCATGTGTCAAACTTGTGCTCCTGTAGATATACGATGTAATCGTATCGATTTACAGGCCTTCTCTCTCTTTCAGATCTTCTTAATGGCTCAACCTCTTGGGTGTGATTTTGATTTTCCTCATTAGTGGGCTGTACAGGAGGTTTAATGTGTATTCTATAGTGATTGTAGGCTCAACTGCAACATTTATATCCACGTGATATGGAGTGACTATGATCGGAGTTACAGTCTTTTTTTCATCAAATACAAAATTTATTTGGTTTGTACTCCCACTATTTTTAGTGTCTTTAATAAATCTGTCATTTTTAGGCTTAACAATCTTGATAGAGTAGGAAGGATAGTAGAATCGATAGCCCTTTGACCTTTTTGGGTATCCAACAAAGAAACAACTTATGGTTCTAGGATCGAGTTTCCTTTCATGCGGATTATAAATTTTAGCCTCATTAGGACATTCCCAAACATGTAGATATCAGAATCTTGGCTTTTTTCCATTACATAACTCAAAAGAGGTTTTACTTACGGTCTTGTTAGGGACCCTATTAAGGATATGAATTGCAGTTTTGATCGCATCACCACATAGAGATTCTAACAATGTCGAATTACTTATCATGCTTCGCACTATATCCATAAGGGTGCGATTGCACCTTTCAGCCACACCATTCTACTCTAAAGTCTCAGTTATGGTATACTGGGCGACAATGCCATAATCTTGCAGGTATCTAGTGAATGGTCCTAGATTACGATCTAATTCCTCGTATCTACCATAGTATTCACCACCATAGTCAAACTTGATAACTTTAAGTTTTTTATCAAGTTGATTTTCAACTTCGAACTTATAGATTTTAAAGGCATCTAGGGCATTTGATTTTTCACTGATAAGATGGAGTTACCTGAAACAAGAGTAGTCATCTATAAAGGTAATAAAATATTTGTGTCTACTTTAGGATGCTGTAGGAAACGGTCCACAAATGTCCGTATATATTACCTCCAAGAGTCTTATATTCCTTATTGCACATTTCTTTCTAGTTTTGGAGAAGTCTACAGAATGAAGAATCCCTTCTCGCACAAGCTTGTCCAATCTCTCATGAGAGATATGATACAACTGCCTATGCCACAATATGAAGGAATTTTCATAGTCAAGTCTTCGTTTAGATCCTGTTTTATTGCCATGCGGGCCATTAACATTATAGACGTGTGAGCTATTCAAGTCTAAATGGTATATGTTGTTCACCATAGAGTCAGTCCCAACTTTAATCGAATTAAAGTAAATACTTAATCCTTTATTCTCAAATTGAAATGAATATATCAATTTATCTAAACAAGAAATAGAGATCAAATTATGCCTTATAGTAGGCACACAAAATATATCTACCAAATTCAATAAATAACTTGACTCTAACATAAGCCTATAGACTTCAATAGCCTCCACATCGACTTTAACACCATTGCGTATGTATACTGAGCACTTTGCATCAGTTGCTGGCATAGTCTATAGTAAGTCCTGCATAGAAGTACATATGTGAATAGTAGCTTCCGAATCTATCCACCAAGAATCCATTGACACATTGGTTGGATTAGATTAAAAAAATACTAGAATAGAATCATTACCCTTCTTTACGAGCCATTGCTTATATTTCATGCACTCATTCTTTTGATGACCCGACTTATTGCAAAAGAAGCAATTATTACCTATAGCCCGCCTGCGGCTCGGTCCATTCCCTAGTCGATTTTCATAATTTCCTGCCGGAGGACTTGAGGATCCATTATTAGAATCTTTGTTCCTTTTTCTTTTTCCTTTATGCACATGTCCATGTCCTTGTCCTGAGGTTACCATATTAACATTTTGTGCCTTCCCTATCAACTTGATCCTATCATCCACTTGAACACATTGAGAAATCAATTCATCCAACGTCCATTTGTCCTTTAAAGTATTATAGTTCACTAAAAATGTATCGTATTGAGAAGGTAAGTTGTTCATAACCAAGTGAACCAATTGCTCATCTGTAATTTCTAGGCATAGCGAGTGAATCTTAGATATAACTTGGATATACTTTATAATGTATTCACAAATATTTCTTTTTCTGTCATAAGATGAGCGAGTTAATTTGTTCAGAAGAAAACATACTTCAGCCTTATTCGATTTCTTAAATTTGTTTCCCATTTCAGTTAGGAAAAATTTGGCCTTATCTACATTAGGCACGGCACGTCTCATGGACTCAGAAATCGAATACTTTATTATTTTGAGACACATTTTATTTGATCTAGACCATGTCTTGTAATGGTCAACCTTCGATTCAAGATCATTATCAGATGGTCTTGGAGGCTCTGGTTTTACCAAGGCAAGGTCTAATTGTAGGCAACTCATGACAATTCTAATTGATTCCTTCCATTGAACATAATTTGACCCGATTAGGGCAGGAACATGGTGTGTTTGAGTTGGAATTGAGACTGAAATAGAATAGATATATACTCACATTAGTACATTATTTCATAAAACAATTCATGAATAGAAACAAATATCAAGAAAAACTTATTAATTCAGTTGGTGGGGGGCATCAACTGAACTATTCAGGATGAATATGGGCCCAAACATCTGATCTTGGTGAGAATCGATTATATCATTATTACTCCTCCTATGGGAGGAAGTGATAACATAATAATGACCCTTCTGAACATGAAGCTAAGCGATGTCAATTATGTAAATCTAAGACATTCAACACTTGCGGGTAGGATGAGTCTTTCAGCTTCACATCACCAACACCATTCACTCCACCCCGTTCAAGTCCCTGCCAAAAGGTGATCGTCTGTGTTTTCATCACCGTCTGTATGAAGTATGAACGCAACTGCATGCAATCCTTTAACTTAATCCCAATTACACAATTCTGGACCCATAAAATTTTCACCGATTGAGGTCACTATGGTGCCTAACACAAATGGATTTAATCTCATGAATATGGACTTAGGATTACGAGTATAATCCTGCCCTCAATGGATTATATCTAAATCAGTTTGATATGGCCCACAAGGCGGTTGATATTGACCGTTTAGAAAATTGAAGAATCTTAAAGATGAGTAATGGGCTCATAAATGGGCCGAATCAACACTCTATATGATCATGTCGTCATTAATGAGCATTACAAGTCTAGCATCTGATAATCACAAGATAGAAAATTAGCATAGAACCATTTAGATGGCTGGTTGAATCCATACATTAATGTCCATAAGATGGACGGATCAGATCAGATTCTTAATAGCCACCAATGAAAAGTCAGCATTCTTTGTTGTCCATCTAGTGAGTGAGCCGAATTTATATACTCATTTTGAACTAATAGATGGCCCGGATCTAGGAACTAGATCTAAAAAATTGGTACCAAAGGGAGGTCCCAAAGATTGAATTTGAACTTAATTGGTCCTAAAAGAATAGGCCTAACTTAGATCCCATACACATGGCCCATTAATGTGGTCCACGTGAGAGATGTAGAATGAGCCCGAATGGACCTTTTTTTTTTTTTTTAAATTTATTTAATACGCCCCATTAATCGGTCAGGCCCAACACTCTTTGAAAGGGTCTTATTCGGGTCCTGACGCGGGTGTGGAAGGTGGACCCGAAAATCTCTATAATCGGGTCCGTTGGCCCGACTAAATAAAAAAAGGGAGGGAAGTCAGTTCGCCATTACAAGAGGAACGAGAGGAGGCCCTTGTGCTGGCTTCCTCGAGGGAACGCAGTTCGCCATTGCAAGAGGAACGAGAGGAGGCCCTCGCACTGGCTTCCTCGTGCGATCGGAAGCACGGGCGCCGTTAGCCATGGCTACAAGGACCCATTGCAAATGGAGGGGTTTTACAAGATCCACCATCTGTGAAAGCAGAAGATTTCGTTGCCGCTAGCAACGGCTACGAAGGCTATCACGCTTGTTGGGATGGACAGCCGTAGGTAAGGTTTTTGATTAAGGAATAGATATGTTCAATTCCAGTTTTGGGATTAAAATCCCTAATTTTTGAATCTGCGATTCAAATAATTTCTGAATCTAGGATTCAAATCCCTAGTTTTCTATAGATTGAAAAAAAAAAAGTTTTTCTGGATTCAGGAATCTAATTCGAAATTTCCAATTTCTTCTGGATTTGGGGATTAGTACCTGAAATCCCCAATTTGGGATTTCGGAATCAAAACCCTTAAGACTGTCTTAATTTGGGATCGAATGCGAAATTCCAATCGTTGGATACAGGGATATGAAATTTGAGATCCCAGTGTCTAGATTTAGGGATTCGAAAATCCCTGATTGCTGATTTGAGATCGGAATTCGACATCCCTAATTCTCGATTCTAGATATGGGATTCAATTCCCTAATTACCCTGATTTGGGAATCAAAGGATCCCTAATTGGTGTTTGGAATTGGGGATTAACACCTGAAATTCCAATTTGGGATTTGGGATTCGAAATCCCTAATTGTTGAAATCGATCCTCCATGCCTTTAAGTGTAACACCCTACACTTTTCAGTATTCGGGTGTTACCATGAAACCTAATTTAATATAAGCATGAACCTAGCTTAGGTGAACGATCACGTTCCGACCACTGAAAACAATCCACATCCATATGTTAAGTTTTCCGTCAGTTATTTTTCAAAATGGGCCCTCATATATTAAAGAAGCCTTTTTTTTTTTTGTAGGATTTCGATTCCGTGATAGACAGATCCAACTGACCATCTTAGATCTAGAAGTCTAAATCACTAGATCCAACCATTGGGTCGTTTGGATGCTAGTAAGGCTAGAACTCGTCAGATGGGCATTCATAGTTAGAGAGTGAGTACCCAAACAAGTCCCTAGTGCCCTAATAGCCATGGGAATTCAGATTTAAACCAATCAGGCTGTTAGAGTGATAGAAACCAAAGGGGATGGACCACAGACATTGAGAGCGGTCATCTGACCTTTAGATTGGCCCCATTCTTGTTATCAGGGCCATTCATGCACGGGATGATCAGATGAACGAAGCAGATCCATGAAAATCACCTAGGTGGGACCCACAACATGTTGAGTGTGCAATGTAAGGACCATTCCTGCAGTGCACCGGATCGAGGGTTCGGGTTAAAACCTCGATAATAGAACGGACCACGCCAGATAGCCAGTTTTGTGGTCGAGTGTGACATGTGACAGCATGTCAAGACCGATCATCAGAGACCCCCGGGTCCCTTGTAGCCGCTGAGCGTTCCGTTGTGGAAGTGGGAGCATGTATTCACCGATTTTATCATGGGTTTTTCGAGGACTCAGTGCGGTCACAACGCCATCTGGGTTGTCATTGATCGTCTGACGAAGTCGGTACATTTTGTTATGATTTGTGCGACCTGGACTTTGGACCGGCTTGTGAGGTTATTCATCGAGGAGATTCTGAGACTGCACGACGTTCTAGTTTCGATCGTTTCAGATTGAGACTCGAAGTTCATGTCTCAGTTTTGAAAGAGCTTCCAAACGACAATGGGGTTTGTTTTAGAGCTCCGCATCGCATATCATTCGCAGATCGATGGACAGACCGAGAGGGTCAACCAGATACTTCAGGATATGCTTCGAGCTTGCGTGATTGATTTCTCGGGTATTTGGGACGAGCATCTGCAATTAGCTGAGTTAACGTACAATAACAGCTATCAGACGACCGTTGACATGGCTCCTTTTGAGGTATTATATGGCAGATTGTGTAGATCTTCGATTCGTTTGACCGAGGTTGGAGAGCGGCGTCTCGTAGGTCCTGTGCTTGCGTAGCAGAATCAGAGGTCATCGATATCATCAGGTAGAGGATGCGCATAACTCAGAGCCGGCAAAAGGATTTTGCTGATCGTCGGCGTCATCCCTTAGAGTTTACCGTCGGGGACCACGTGTAAGACCCGTATCTTGGTCCGTACCTTTCCGTACACTTTCGCGGTCTTACCGGTCGAATTCCAGCAACCTTCGACCCTTAAACGATATCGACGCGTGACCCTGATTCATGTGCCGACAACCCGAGTCGACTCAGACCGAGACCAATACCATAGCGACCGCGCCGTCGTTGCGGTTCCGATGCCGCTACTCGCGCGCCGAGGCGATACCCTGATCAAGAGATGTGGGCCAACGTTCGGTGTGAGAAAACGCCGCGCGTTGCGAAATCAAAGGGAATCTCTATGATGTGTCACATCAATCACATTAATCCCATCAATCAATCATCCATCAATCCATCATATGTCAAGTATACATCCCTTTTATCTCTTTTCCCAAGTAACTACAAAAGTCTTCATCTCCCATACCTCTCTTACACAAAAGCCTCAAAAGTCAAGCTTTTCTTACACAACCATCACTCACCCATCCATCCATCACTCTCTCTCTCTCCCTTTACATCACTCTCTCTCTTTCTCTCTTTCCCATTTCAAAAATCCTAAGCAACAAAAGATTTCCAAAAAAAAAACTCCATACGTATGGAATTTGCAAGAGCTCCTAAGCTCCAAGTGGCCCACCTTTCTACCCCAAAATCTCCCATCTCAACCCTCCATTCTTCATCTTAACCATTGAAGTTGAAGCCAAGGTGCCAAGGAACCCCTAGGAGTGAGAAGATCGGACGGTGGGTGCCTCTATAGGGTAGATTTACTTGTTTTTATGGTGGACCAAGTGAGGCCCACCGATCAATGGTGTGGATCTCACTTGGGACCCTTATTTGTGGCCAATGGACCACTTGGATCATCATGATCATTCCATGATGGGGCCATTCTCCATGGACCCCACCATGATGTTTATTTCATTTAGAAAAGGTCATCTAGACCGTCCATATCGGTGGGGAATGGATCTCCACTGTTGATTTATATTTTTGATGATCCCATGTTCAACGGGACCCGTATATTGTATGATTCATTGCAAGGGAGGGTCCATAATGTCGGGGTCCCTCCATCACAAGGCGTGTCCCACTCTCCATGTCTCTCTCCCTCTCTCTCTCTTTTATTTCTTTTATTTTGAATTATTTTATTTTATGTGATAAGGTTATGTGGCCCACTTGAATGGACCCCACCTTGAGCTTTACCTTGTTCAAATCTTTATTCAAGTGGGGCCCACCGTATACACTGTACCCACGTCAAACATCAATGGTGGCCCACTTCATCAGGGCCCACCACAATATATATATATATATATATATATATATATATATATATATATATATATATATATATATATATATATATATATATTTTTATGTGGACTACACCGTCCAGCGTCTGGGACGCTGGACGTCCTTGTACAAAAAAGGGAAAAAGGGGAAGCTTTGGTGTGTGCCCTTGTGTAGGCCCCACCTTAATGAATGAGCATAATCCGGGCCCCATAACATTTTAGGCGTAGAGCCAAAGAATGGGTTCAATCCGATGATCAGGCGGGCCATACCAGAGAAAATGATACTTTTACCCTTCTAAGGCTTTTAGGGTCCATCTGGTCGTTTATTCACGCCAATTGAATGTCAACCCTTGAATTTTTATGGCATGTTTGGGCCCTAGAATTTATTGGGCGGTGTGGATTTTCTAGGAGTGGGCCCCACATGTAATATTTTTCAAGAGATAAAAAAAGAAAAAAAAGAAAGAAAAGAGGCAGCGCCTGCTGCCACTGACGCAGCAACAGGCCTGCACGTTGGCGGGCGGGCGTCCAGCGGCCACCCACGGCTGCTGCCGTGGGCCTCACCATGATGCATATGTTTGATCCACGCCGCTCAGGTGGTGGGTCCCCTCCTCTGGTGGGCCCCCTCCAAAGATCGGCCTGATCCAACACTCAGGTGGCCCACACCAAGTGAAACTGTGTAATTTGAATTCTACCATTGAAAAATTCTTGGGGCCCACAGAAGTATTGGATCAAGCTGAAATTCATGTTTTCCCTTCATCCAGGTCCGAGTGACCTAATGAACGGGTTGGATGGCGTCTGGGCTGTGCAATGGGCCCCACATGGGACCCACGATGTTGTATGTGTTGTAGTCCACCGTCCAGGCGGACGGTGACACCCCCTTGTGTGTGTGCCTCCACCGTTCAGCGGACGGTGGGGCCCTTGTGATGTATGTGCCCTATCCGCACTGTCCACTGGGCAGTGGGACCCACTATGATGCATGTGATGCATCCGAACCGTCCATCCATTTGAAACACATAAGGCCTAGGGGTTAGGCCCCTTTGGACTGTAAAAGGCCTATGGGTTAAGCGGATAGTGTGGTCTCTTCCACTTATCTTATTGTGCGCGATGTGGCGGCAATCTGATTTAGAGTGTACTAGACCCTGGTGATATTCTATATTTTGAGCTGTATTGATACGTGGACATAGATGAGGATCTGTATGCTTGAGCTGCATTGCACATCGCATGGCCTTGGGATGGCCGATACCATTCATATCTTGCATCGCATAAGCCTTGGTACGGTTCATGATATTATAGATCCATCTGCATATTCCGCTTTACTCTGACATTGCATGTTCATATTACTACCTTGCGCACACACTTTCACCACCCCCTAAGCTTTCTGTAAGCTTATGCACGACCGTTGCGTGCAGGTGACGTTGGTTCGCAGCAGCGCTGAGGCAGGAGCACGTTGCGGAGTGTTTTGGAGTTTTTATTCTTGCCATTGTATTTCCCTTTATGCTCATTGTACTTGTAACGTTTTTGATCATGGTGAAAATATAATGGAGTTCTTGGTTGTTGTTTGTGGGTTATGCCTTTAGTTATGCTTATTATGAATCAAACTGACATTGAAAATCTTCCTCGTAGCATCACAGGATCGGAACTTGGCGAATGGGAGCTAGGAGCCGAGAATGGGGTTTTACGGAGGCTGTCGGCATCGGATTCGGTGATCGAAAATTCTGTAAGCCCGGTTTCTGAGTTTGGGGCGTGAGAGAAGTTGGTATCAGAGCATAACTTGGGAATAACCGAGAACAACATTACATGTCTGCTATGAGTGTAGAATGGCTAAGTTCCGAAGTTCGGATAGCTTCACGACCTTCCAATTCTGACTGTTAATATGCGTACCTTGGAGAGTTTTGAAGTTGATAGGCGCCTTCGCTCTTTCCTGTAGGACATGACACCTGGGAGAGTTACCCGATCGACTCCTGCACCACCACCTGAGGATTCTGCTTCACCATCGGAGGCTCCAGCTTTACCCCCTGCGTCTCCCGTTCCACCCTCAGAGATCCCTGCTTCCTCTCATGAGGATGACATTCCTCCACCTGAGGCCGATGAGGAGCCGACTGTGACCGTTAGTGCCTCTCAGTTACAGCAGATGTTACAGGCTGTGACAGCCGCACTCTAGGGACAGGGCAGACGTCCAGCTGTTTCACTAGCTCAGGCAGAGCAGGAGCGCACAAGTGCCTTACTTCGTGAGTTTAGACGGCTTGATCCCTCACGTTTCCAGGGCGAGCCAGATCCGACCGCAGTAGAGAGATGGCGCTCCGATGTGGAGAAGATTTTTGATACCATGTCATGTACGACCGAGCAGCGCGTCCGGCTAGCCGTATTTCTCTTCCAAGGTGAGGCCGAGCATTGGTGGACCTCTGTTACCCGTGTTGCCGGACCTGATTATGTCTGGACATGTGAGGATTTTGTTGACCGATTCGAGGAGCAGTACTTCCCGGACCATATCCGCCGTCAGCGAGCTTTAGAGTTCGAGACTCTGGTGCAGGGAGACATGACCGTGGGACAGTACACGGCCCGTTTTGTGGCTCTATCGAGATTCGCACCGTACATGGTTGATGACGAGGGGCGGAAGGCTCGCCGTTTCGAGCACGACTTACGTTACGGCCTTCGAGGTCGTGTTATTGGCCATGAGCTCCCTACCTTCTAGGCAGTAGTGCGGAGAGCTCAGATTTATGAGACTGAGTGGGCCGGTTCTCAGTCTGAGCGTGGTCAGAGGAGAGACCGGAAGAGGCAGGATTTTTCCAGTCCTTCCCAGCAGCGTCGACCACAGCAGCAGAGGCGCACAGCTTGCCCAGCCTTCCGAGCGCCAACAGCACCAGCAGCACCTCCACCACCACCTCAGAGGCAGTTCACCGGCACTTGCTTCAGGTGCGGTGTGACGGGACACCGTTCATGGGAGTGTCCCAGCCCCCAGCAGCAGCAGAGACCTCCACCGTAGCAGCAGAGACCCCCACAGCAGCAGCGACAGCAGCCTCCACCACCGAGGCCACCTCAGCAGCAGCATCAGCATCAGTACCAGCCTCAGAGGCCGCAGCAGCAGAGACATCAGTTTCGACCGCCTCAGCAACCCCATCAGCAGCAGCACGCTCAGAGGGGACAGACACCTCCCCAGCCGGCTCAGGTTAGGTTTTATACAGCTCAGCAGGACCTTCAGTCTTCTGGAGGAGTTGTTGAGGGTATACTTCCAGTTTCTACATGCATTGCACGTGTACTGTTTGATTCCGGTACATCACACTCTTTTGTGGCTGAAAGTTTCTGTTGATCGGCTGGCTTATAGTTGGAGTCTGCTGATGAGAGCCTATCAGTATCGACTCCCTTGGGGAGGACTGCAGTGTTGGGATGATTTTGCTCGTCTTGTCCCGTTCTAGTTGGGGATACCTTTTTGCCCGCTGATTTGTTTGTTTTGCCGATGTCCGAGTTCGACGTCATCTTGGGCATGGATTGGCTCGCCGAGTATTATGCCATATTGGACTGCGCCAGGAGGACCGTCACGTTCTGTATACCCGGCGTGCCACAGTTTCAGTTCGTTGCGGAGGCCAAAGGAGAGAGGTTGTCTTGTTTGATGTCCTGCGCCATAGAGGAGCCTGTTGCTGCTTGCATCGACCACTTACCCATCATATGCGATTTTTTCGATGTGTTCCAGGAGATTACGGGATTACCGCCTCGTCGACTCACCGAGTTTCAGATCGATCTCGTGCTTGGTACCGCGCCTATTTCGAAGGCTATCGTATGGCACCGTTGGAGTTACAGGAACTGTAAAAGCAGTTGGACGAGTTACGTGAGTTGGGTTTTATCCGTCCTAGAAGTTCTTCGTGGAGAGTGCCGGTACTCTTCGTGAAGAAGAAGGATGGCTTGTTGAGGCTCTGCGTTGACTATCGCGAGCTCAACAAAGTCACAATCAAGAACAAGTACCCGCTCCCTAGGATTGACGATTTGTTCGACCAGCTGCAGGGTGTACAGTTTTTCTCGAAGATTGACCTACGTTCCGGTTATCATCAGATTCGGGTCTGAGATGAGGACATTCCGAAGACGGCATTCAGGACACGTTACGGTCATTTTGAGTTTCAGGTCATGTCCTTCGGACTGACCAATGCACCCGCGGTCTTCATGCAGCTAATGAACGAGGTCTTCCGCCCATATCTAGATCAGTTTGTTGTAGTCTTCATCGACGATATTCTGATCTACTCGAGGACCCGTGAGGAGCATGAGCAGCACTTGGAGATTACTCTACAGACCCTCCGCGCACACCAGTTGTATGCGAGCACTTGGAGATTACTCTACAGACCCTCCGCGCACACCAGTTGTATGCGAAGCTGGAGAAGTGCGAGTTCTGGCAGGAGGAGGTAAGTTCCTCGGTCACGTGGTGACGAGGGAGGGTGTCGCAGTGGACCCCTCGAAGGTCGAGGCAGTGCGCCAGTGGGGCCAGCCCACGACTGCGACAGAGATCCGTAGTTTCCTTGATTTGGCGGGCTACTACCGTCGTTTCATTGAGGGCTTCTCTTGTATTGCAGCCCCGCTGACCAAGTTGACTCGGAAGGACGCAGAGTTTATTTGGAGTGACGCCTACGAGCAAGCATTTATGGAGTTGAAGGACCGTTTGACGTCCACTCCTGTCCTCACTCTTCCCTCTGGGAGTGACGGCTTTATTGTATTCACTGATGCCTCGCATATCGGTTTGGGTGCTGTCCTGATGCAGCACGGGAGACCAGTGGCCTTTGCGTTTCGTCAGCTCAAGGTCCATGAGCTGAACTATCCTACACATGATCTGGAGCTGGCTACAGTTGTCTTCGCACTGAAGGTGTGGAGGCACTACCTTTACGGGGTTAGGTTCGAGCTCTTCTCTGATCACAAGAGCTTGAAGTACCTCTTCTCGCAGTCTGAGTTGAATATGAGACAGAGGCGCTGGATGGAGCTCCTGAAGGACTACGATTTCGACCTCTAGTACCACCCGGGCAAGGCGAACGTGGTGGCAGATGCCCTCAGCCGTCAGCCACGAGGCCTAGTGGCGCATATAATGATTCAGGAGTGGCGGATGCTTGAGGATATTGCTGCGTATGACTTTGAGTTCGGCCTGCAGTCTTCCATTGTACAGTTATCGAGCTTGTCGATTCAACCCTCTCTTGTCGATAGGGTGATCGAGGCTCAGCAGGTTGATGAATCGTTGCATAGTTATATGGCTGAGGCAGCATCTAAGGGTCAGGCTGATTGACAGATCGGTACAGACGGTGGACTTCGCTTCAGAGGCTGTTTATGTGTCCCGGATATTCCAGAGTTACGTAGAGATCTTATGACCGAGGCACATCGATTGCGATTTTCTATCCACCCGGACTCGACGAAGATGTACCGTGACATGAGGTGACAGTATTTTTGGACGGGGATGAAGCGCCAGATAGCCAGTTTTGTGGCCGAGTGTGACACGTGCCAGCGTGTCAAGGCCGATCATCAGAGACCTCCTAGTCTATTGCAGCCGTTGAGCGTCCCGATGTGGAAGTGGGAGCACGTGTCGACTGATTTCATTATAGGTTTTCCGAGGACTCAGCGCGGTCATAATGCCATTTGGGTTGTTGTAGATCGTCTGACGAAGTCGGCACATTTTCTTGTGATGCGTGCGACTTGGTCTATGGACCGGCTTGCGAGACTGTTTATTGAGGAGATTGTGAGACTGCATGGCGTTCCAGTCTCGATCGTTTCTGACCGAGACTCGAGGTTCACGTCTCAGTTTTGGGGGAGCTTCCAGCAAGCGATGGGGACTGATTTGCAGCTCAGCACCGCGTACCATCCGTAGACCGATGGCCAGACCGAGAGGGTCAACCAGATCCTTGAGGATATGCTTCGGGCCTACTTGATTGACTTCGGGGGTAGCTGGGATGAGCATCTGCGATTGGCTGAGTTCGCGTACAATAACAGCTATCAGGCGACCATCGGCATGGCTCCTTTTGAGGCACTATATGGCAGACCATGCAGATCACCGATGTCACGCCCCAAACCCGAAAATCGGATTCATAGGAATCCCGATCGCCGAATCCGGTGCTGACAGCCTCCGTAGCACCCCATTCTCGGCTCCTAGCATTCATATGCTAGGTTCCGATCCTGGAATTCTACAATGAGGATTTTTTTTTTTTTTTGAAATGTACATTTAACTAGTAATAAGCATAACCACAAAAATTACCCAATTCACAACAGCAACATCGTCATCACATATTCACTAATATAATCATTTGAATACAATACTGAAAGGGGAATACATAAATAGAGAATCAAGCTCCAGAAGACCACCGCACGCTCCAAACTTAACACTGCTGCAGCCTAACATCACCTGCACGCATCTATCGTGCATAAGCTTATAGAAAGCTTAGAGGGTGGTGTAAGTGTGTGCACAAGGCAAGTGCCAAGTATTCAATACAATGTCATAATCATACAATACCAAAAACACTGATAATTCATAATTCGTACATCATCGAAATAAGCAGGAATACTGACAAGTCCATAAGTCAATAAATATTAGGATACGCAATATAGAACAGTTATGCAATAAAGAATCATAAAGAGCTAAATATCAGATGCCAAGGATGCAATGCAATATACAAATCCTGCTAAGTCCATTTAGGCTATATAAGGGCAGAAACATAGCAACTCAAATGTCATATGCCTGCGGATGTAATGCAATATGCGATACGAATGAAATGACCATGCTTGGAGTGTGAAGTCGGGATGATAGCATGTAGTATCGCAGGCTACGGGGCCCACCACAAGGGACTTTTATCCAAACCAGTCCCATACCTAAATTTGGATAGTCAGACTCATCGTGGTAAACTCCTGATCTCAGGTTAGTCGTGCGCCCAACCGAAATTCTTTCCATAATGAAGGTACACAACAATTAGTTGCGCACTACCAGCCCGAGTGTATAGTGAATGAATGAATGAATCAGTATGCAATTCCTACTCAATAAGTCCACATATCAGTACGGTTCCTCTCTGGGAACTCACCGGGGTCTATTACACTCCAAACCAGATTGCCGTGCCATCGCGCGCAACAAGGCGAGTGGAAGAGACCTCACTATCCGCCTGCCAATATCAGGCCCGACTCGTCGATAGTGGACCCATTCCTCTAGCTGGTCAAACTCAGCCTAGCTTTTTCCCCTCCTCTCGGGCAGGTAAGGCCGCACCCCCTTCCAACCGACCGCGACACAGTGGAGAGCGTAGCCATCTGGAAATCGGCACTCGGCGCTCATCTACCCACTCGGTCTAGACATTGGAGCAACCTCTGGAACCAAGAGGGTTTAGGGACTTTCACCCAAGGATATCTATAACACCCCATGTAGAACAGATTTTCGGTGTCCCATCTGGCCATCCACGATATGCCTGTGGAGGCTACAACCCTGATGTCGTTAGGGCGTACGGTGGTCATGTCACACAATGCGAGATGCATGAGTCACACAGTGCAATCATGCATCAATCCTGCGCATACCGTGCGCTCATGTGAGAAAATCTCCGCCTATCAGGGAGTCTCATAACAACCAGCACTATGACATATGTAATGGTCAACCATATCTCATAACAGACATGCAGATGATGTGTATGGGCATGTATCATGGTGCTATGCAGTCACATACTCATAATCGGTATCAACCATCGGCCTCGACAATGTGGACATTTAACCAACATTGCCCCAAGGAATGGCCCACATAGATCCAAACATATAATGGGCCCACGGCCTCACACAAGGGCCTAATATACAACACAATGGGCCTTACTCAAGGGTTATATGTACACAACAGGTGGGCCCTGCCCATGGGCATAACATACATCTCAATGGCTCTTTCGCCTGACCCTCAAATACATCACAATGAGTCTCATCACCTAGGCATCAATATACATCACATTGGGCCTTAAACACGGGCTGAATACACCTCATGTCGGGCCTCAAATACAAGTCGCATGTACATTACATTGGGCCCCGAAAATCAGAATTGGCAATCGGCCACGACGAATCAAAGTCGGTAATCGGCCCTGGTCGATAATCAGTCTCGATCGATAATCGACAATCGGCCATCAGAATCGGTACTCGGCCTCGATCAAAATCAGCAATCGGCCACGACAAATCAGAATCGGTAATCATCCCTGATCGATAATCAGCCTCGATCGATAATCGACAATCAACCATCAGAATCGGTACTTAGCCTCGATCGATAATCGGTAATCGGCCATCAGAATCGGTACTTGGCCTCGATCAAAATCAGCAATCGGCCACGACAAATCAGAATCGGTAATCATCCCTGATCGATAATCAGCCTCGATCGATAATCGACAATCAACCATCAGAATCGGTACTTAGCCTCGATCGATAATCAGTAATCGGTCACGACAAATCAGAATCGGTAATCGGTCGAGCAAGATCTAAGGAAAGGTAACAACGAGGACATTAAACCATTATTGCCCAATAATGTGGCCATTTAACTCACATTGCTCCCAAGGAGTGGCCTATACAAGAAATTTGTACACAACTTAACAGGTCATACATACATAGCACTGGGCCTCAACCATAGACCTTAAATACATCAAATTGGGTCACTCACACAGGCCGAACATACCTCACAATGGGCCACATGACATGGCCTCGAATACATCACATTGGGTCACAACCATGGGCCTTAACACTCAACGGGTGGGCTCCCATCACATGCGCCTAATATACATAACAGGTGGGCCCAATATACTCAGCAAATGGACCTCATTACATCAAGTGAGCCGCATCAATGGGTCGTACCAATGGGCCTCATATATATATATCAAATGGGCCGCATCACATGGTCTTCATTTAATCAAGTGGGTCTACCACATAGGCCTCAACAATGGGCCTCATATACATCAAGTGGGCCGCAGCAATGGGTCGTACCAATGGGCCTCATATATATATCAAATGGGCTGCATCACATGGTCTTCATATAATCAAGTGGGTCTACCACATGGGCCTCAACAATGGGCCTCATATACATCAAGTGGGCCGCATCAATGGGCCGCACCACATGGATGGTTTGGATCAAATACGCACATCACGTGGGGGCCACGTGGATGGACGGTACGAATATACAACACGACACAAGGTGGGCCGCATAAGTGGACGACATAAGTGAAACATGTACAACATAGTGGCCCACATAACTTGCGGACGACATACGGCATCCGGATGCTGCTGGACGATACAAATGAAATTCGTAGATTAGGTAGGTCACAAAATGACTGAATTGGCAAGGATGAAACATGTACATCATGATGCACCCAGCAGATTTGCTGACTGCTGGCCCAATTGACGATGGGCCTGCCTGGTATTTGGGCCATCCCTAGGGCAATGTGGGCCTAAATACAACATCCCAATGGGGTCCACCAAAGCATCGGCCACCCAGGAGATGGGCCAGCCCACCAATCCACCCTAGCCAGATGGGCTGGTTGGGTAAAACGCATACAATCAAGGTGGGCCAGCCCTCAAAATAATCTGAAAAACTGGATGGACAGCTGGGTGCAATACATTTCAATGGGGTCCTACCACACGTGCAGCATGTGCATGGTAGGCCCTACACGAAATTACATCTATCTCATTCTCTTGTGCAGCTATAAAACAGTCTCTACGGAAGGTTGGACGGTATAGATACAACACATGCATCATGAGGGCCACGCTGTCCATGTGCGGACGGCATGGACAAAACATACATCAGTGGGCTCTAAGGCTGGGTGGGCGGTTTGGGTGTAATACAAACATCATGGGTGGAGTCCACGTACGTGGCCCACAATAGATGAACGGTCAGATGGAATACACCGTCAGCCCTCTAGACGATGTACATACAGCACCTCACGTGCGGCAACACAGCATATATATATATATATATATATATATATATATATATATATAGCTGCTGTAGGTGCGTTGGTCAGCCAACCAACAACCAAAGTGGGTCCCATGTGGGGCCCCATAAATAATATATTGACATACATTATATATATATGAATATTATATTACATATTACGATTATAATATGAGCCAACGGCTCTATACCCTCCAGTGTCCAGATGGACTATCTGGACGGATGGATTCCATCCGTACATTCAAAGGGGCCCACAGTCCAGAGATCTGGACGGTGCAAATATAATAAATACATTAAGGTGCGGTCCACAAAGACAGACGACGTGGAGAAATAATACATCACGGTGGCCCTCAGATCTTGCGGATGTCGTATGACAGCAGCGGAAAGTGTGGTCCACATAGTGGAAGGTCTGGATTTCACCAACCCCGATCAAACCTACAGAACTTGCAGCGTCAGCATAGCAGCTATTGCTGCGACTGCTGGATTGAGATACACCAGCCAACCTGGTTCCACCGTCCAGAAATTGGACGGTGTGGTGCAACTTATAATGTTAAGGTGGGCCCCATCTCATGCACGGTGTAGATAAGACACGCATACACCATGATGAGGCCCAGATCTGCTGACGTGAATCAGCAGCAATGGCTGCTGGACCAGCCATCAAATGGGTGGCGTGGCTACAATACATCATGGCAGGGCCTGTACAGCACCGTCCAGCCCTGGACGTCCATTTGCGGACGGTCTGGATTTTTGCATCGTCCAGGTGGCCCACCTCCCTGGTCTGGACGGACGGCCTGGGTAAACAATCAAGGTGGGGTCCACACTTTGGGGTCCACATGCCATCAAGGTGGGTCCCACCCACACGTGTGGGCTGGACGTACGGCGTAACACATGCCTCATGAGGAGACCCGCAGAACTCGCTGACGTTAATACAGCAGCTATAAGGCTGCTGTACACGGCACTCCCGTCAATCCACTTCATACAAGTGGGTCCCATGTGGGGCCCACCATGATGTTTATCCTCCATCCAATCCGATCATAAGGTCACACGGGTCTGAATGAAAAGGGAAAACAAATTTCATGATGATCCACAACTTCTGTGACAACACCAAGGGTTTTAATGGCAGATGTACAATCCAACTGTTTCCTGTGGCGTGGACCACCTGAGTTTCGAATATGGTCGATTTTAACAGTGGCCCACAGCCAGAAAGGGTCCCACCCATTGCACGGTGTGGATGTACATCATACATCACGGTGTGGCCCACGGCTGAGACCCCTTTTATTTTTTTTTCCTTACCAGCGTCCACGCCTTCTGGCGCCAGCTGCTGCTGCCCAAAATTTGTATATATAAATATATATATATTTTTTTCCATGTGGGGCCCACATCGAGAGGATCCACTCCAGTCATTGCGTTCCATGGATCAAGCCAACCAAACAAGACCAATATTCAGTATTTTTTTTTTTTTTAGCTTAAGGTGGGTCGTAGTCAATTTTAATGGTAAAAATCAATAATTTCTACGCCATAGTCCGCCAAGAGATCTGATTGGGTTCATTTTTCGGCTCAACGCCAAAAATGATCTGGGAAATAGGATGAATGGCCTGGATTAGATTCACGCATCAAGATGGGGCCTATGTGAGCAACCCACTCCAAGGTTTGAAATCCAGCTGATATTTTTATTTTATTTTATTTGTTTCTGCTACTGTCAGTACACACCACCACTTACTGTGTAGCCGCGTCAAGCGTCCCTGGACGCTAGACGGACTCCATACAACACATTTTAATGTGGGCCCCACCTACCAGATGACTTGGGAAAAATACATGCTTCATGGTGGGGTCCATTTAGGTGGGACACAGTCACATATCACATAAAAATGAAGAAGAGAAGGAGAAAGAGAAGCACCCACCTTTGATCTTTTTAGACTTTTTCTTCCATCAATGTATGCCAGAGATCCAATGGAGGCACTTCAACGGCTGAGTTCGACTTAGGATGGTGGAGATGGGAGATAGGAAAGTGGGCCACATTTTCTCTCCATGAAAGCCATGGAAGTCCAATCTCTCATGGTGCTTGGGAGAAATGAGAGAGAGAGAGAGAGAGAGAGAGAGAGAGAGAGAGAGAGAGGAGTGGTGATGGAGTAGAAAGGGATGGGTTCTTTTCACTTTTTGTAAGAAAAGAATGGGCTAAGCATGGGTTGAATTGATTTTGGGTAAGGAGAGGTAAGGATGAGTGATGGCTTGTGATGGGATGCACTTGACTTATGATTGATGTGATTGATGGGACATATCGTAGAGATTCCCTTGATACTTGCAACGTGCGGTGTTTTCTTGAACTGAACGCGGGCCCACATCTCCTGGCCTGGGTATCGCCTCGGCGCGTGAGACGCGGCATCGGAACTACGGCGATAGCGCGGTCGCACTGGTACAAGTCTCAGGTCGAACTGACTTAGACCATCAGGATCCGTCTCAGGATTGCGCGCAACGCTGTTTGCAGATCGGGAGTCACCGAAAATCGATCGGAATGACCGCGAAAGCCTAAGGAACAGTACGAATTAGGATACGGGTTTTACAACTGAGTTGTTGGACCGAGGTTAGAGAGCACCGTCTCTTAGGTCCCAAGCTTGTGCAGGAGACTTCAGAGGCTATTGACATCATCAGGCAGAGGATGCGCACAGCTTAGAGCCGACAGAAGAGTTCTTCTGATCATCGGCGTCGTCCCTTGGAGTTTGATGTAGGGGACCATGTGTATCTCAAGGTCTCGCCCATGAAGGGCGTAGTTCGATTTGGAGTGAAGGGCAAGCTTGCCCCGAGATTCATAAGACCTTTCGAGATCACTGGGTGCGTTGGCGCAGTGGCCTATCAGCTTGCCTTGCCATCACAGTTGTCTGGCGTCCACGACGTTTTCCACGTCTTCATGTTGAGGAAGTGTGGGTCAGACATAGTTTCCGTTATTGATTGACAGCCATTGGAGGTTCGTGAGGATGGTTCTTATATTGAGCAGCCAGTCCGTATCCTTGATCGGAAAGAGCAGGTCCTCAGAACCAAGGTCATTCCATTGGTGAAGGTGCAGTGGGGTCACCATTCTGTAGAGGAGGCTTCGTGGGAGCGTGAGGCTGAGATTCGAGAGCATTATCCTCATCTCTTTGATGGTTGATCATGTGATGTATTTTGTATGCCGTCTCCGATTCTATATGATGATATTATGACGTTTCTTTTTCATGAGTTATGCTTAGTTGTGATGCTTGTGTAAATTTTGAGGATGAAATTTTTATAAGGAGGGGAGAGCTGTAAGACCCGTATCTTTCCGTACACTTCTGCGGTCTTACCGGTCGAATTCCGGCAACCTTCGACCCTTAAACGATATCGACGCGCGACCCTGATTCATGTGCCGACAACCCGAGTCGACTTAGACCGAGACCAATACCATAGCGACCGCGCCGTCGTTGCGGTTCCGATGCCGCGACTCGCGCGCTTACGCGATACCCTGATCAAGAGATGTGGGCCAACGTTCGGTGCGAGAAAACGCCGCGTGTTGTGAAATCCAAGGGAATCTCTACGATGTGTCACATCAATCACATCAATCCCATCAATCAATCATCTATCAATCCATCACATGTCAAGTACACATCACTTCCATCTCTTTTTCCAAGCAACCACAAAAGTCTTCATCTCCCATACCTCTCTTACACAAAAAGGCACAAAAGTCTTCATCTCCCATACCTCTCTTACACAAAAGCCTCAAAAGTCAAGCTTTTCTTACACAACCATCACTCACCCATCCATCCATCACTCTCTCTCTCTCTCCCTTTACATCTCTCTCTCTCTTTCTCTCTTTCCCATTTCAAAAATCCCAAGCAACAAAAGATTTCCAAAAAAAAAACTCCATATGTATGGAATTTACAAGAGCTCCTAAGCTCCAAGTGGCCCACCTTCCTACCCGAAAATCTCCCATCTCAACACTCCATTCTTCATCTTAACAAGTGAAGTTGAAGCCAAGGTGCCAAGGAACCCCTAGGAGTGAGAAGATCGGACGGTGGGTGCCTCTATAGGGTAGATTTACTTATTTTTATGGTGGACCAAGTGAGGCCCACCGATTAATGGTGTGGATCTCACTTGGGACCCTTATTTGCGGCCAATGGACCACTTGGATCATCATGATCATTCCATGATGAGACCATTCTCCATGGACCCCACCATGATGTTTATTTCATTTAGAAAAGGTCATCTAGACCGTCCATATCGGTGGGGAATGGATCTCCACCGTTGATTTACATTTTTGATGGTCCCATGTTCAACGGGACCCGTATATTGTATGATTCATTGCAAGGGAGGGCCCATAATGTCGGGGTCCCTCCATCACAAGGCATGTCCCACTCTCCATGTCTCTCTCCCTCTCTCTCTCTTTTATTTCTTTTATTTTGAATTATTTTATTTTATGTGATAAGGTTGTGTGGCCCACTTGAATGGACCCCACCTTGAGCTTTACCTTGTTCAAATATTTATTCAAGTGGGGCCCACCGTATACACTGTACCCATGTCAAACATCAGTGGTGGCCCACTTCATCAGGGCCCACCACAATATATATATATATTTATGTGGACTACACCGTCCAGCATCTGGGACGCTGGACGTCCTTGTACAAAAAAGGGAAAAAGGGGAAGCTTTGGGGTGTGCCCTTGTGTAGGCCCCACCTTAATGAATGAGCGTAATCCGGGCCACCCACCCTCCTTCCCATAACATTTTAGGCGTTGAGCCAAAGAATGGGTTCAATCCGATGATCAGGCGGGCCATACCAGAGAAAATGATACTTTTACCCTTCTAAGGCTTTTAGGGCCCATCTGGTCGTTTATTCACGCCAATTGAATGTCAACCCTTGGATTTTTACGGCATGTTTGGGCGCTAGAATTTATTGGGCGGTGTGGATTTTCTAGGAGTGGGCCCCACATGTAATATTTTTTAAGAGATAAAAAAAGAAAAAAAAAAGAAAAAGAAAAGAGACAGCGCCTGCTGCCACTGACGCAGCAGCAGGCTTGCACGTTGGCGGGCGGGCATCCAGCGGCCGCCCACGGCTGCTGCCGTGGGCCCCACCATGATGCATATGTTTGATCCATGCCGCTCAGGTGGTGGGTCCCCTCCTCTGGTGGGCCCCCTCCAAAGATCGGCCTGATCCAACACTCAGGTGGCCCACACCACGTGAAACTGTGTGAATTGAATTCTACCATTAAAAAATTCTTGGGGCCCACAGAAGTATTGGATCAAGCTGAAATTCATGTTTTCCCTTCATCTAGGTCCGAGTGACCTAATGAACGGGTTGGATGGCGTCTGGGCTGTGCAGTGGGCCCCACATGGGACCCACGATGTTATATGTGTTGTAGTCCACCGTCCAGGCGGACGGTGGAACCCCCTTGCATGTGTGCCTCCACCGTTCAGCGGACGGTGGGGCCCTTGTGATGTATGTGCCCTATCCGCACTGTCCACTGGGCAGTGGGACCCACTATGATGCATGTGATGCATCCGAACCATCCATCCACTTGAAACACATAAAGCCTAGGGGTTAGGCCCCTTTGGACTGTAAAAGGCCTATGGGTTAAGCCCATTTGCCTTACAAAAGGCATATGGGCTAGGCCCATTTGATTTATGAAATACTTATGGGGCTAGGCCATTTGATTCATTTAAGGCCTAAGAACTTGGGCCCACTTGATATGTTCCAAGTACATAGGACTAGGCCCATTTGATGTACTTCAAGGCCCATGAAATTGGACCCATTAGTGCATTCTTAAAGCCCATGGAAGTGGACCCATTTGATATATTGTAAGGCCCATGGGACTAAACCCATTTGATTATAAAAAGGGGTCCATGGGATTAGGCCCATTGGACTTATTTGAGACCCATGAGTTAGGCCCATTTTATTTGATTAAGGCCTAGGGGTTTAGGCCCATTTGACTCATGTTAGTTCTATGGGTTGAGGCCCACTTGATCTACATGTGAGGCCTAATTGGTGTGGCCCATTTGATACATATTAGACGCATGAGACTAAGCTCAATTGATGCAATCCAAGGCCCACGGGTTTTGACCCATTGCAATGTACATAAGACCCATTGGTATGGCCCATTTATGTGGTCATTTGATGAATAAAAGGCCCATAGGATATGGCCCATTTGATATATATATGAAAAGCCCAATGGGATAAACCTAAGGTCCGTTGCAATGTGTAAACCCAATACCGATTATGTAGCGATGTTTAAGGAAATCGTGCCTGGGAAGCAATGTTGGTTTGACGTCCACATTGCGAGCGTAATGCTGGTTGGATGTCCACATTACGACTCTCCTTAGGGCCCATTACCAGGCCGTACTTTCTGTGTATAAACCGTCCAGGTCCATCTGCATTGTAAGATAGTTCATTTTATTGTAACATGTTTAGTACAGTTCCATGACTCATGATCATACGCATCATATGTATGCTTGACGTGAGAATTGTCTGATCATAGCATTTGCCTTCAAGCAGGTTGTTTATGGGCTCCCGGTTAGGCGTTGTTGCCCTACATGAGCACACGGTATGCGCAGGATTGGTTGCATGACTGGATAGCGTGAATCATGCATATCGCATTTGTATGACATGGATATGGTACGCCCTAGCGACATCGGGGTCGTAACTTCCACAGATGTATCGTGGTTGGCAGGATTGGATACCAAAAATCTTGTTCTACATGGGGTACTATAGATATCCCTGGGTGAAAGTCCCTAAACCCTTATAGTACCAAGAGGTTGCTCCAACGTCTAGACCGAGTGGGTAGATGAGCGTTGAGTGCCGATTACCAGACGGTTACGCTCTCCACTGTGTCGTGGTCGGTTGGAAGGGGGTGCGGCCTTACCCGCACGAGAGTAGGGGACAATGCTAGGCTGAGTTTGACCAGCTCGAGGAATGGGTCCGCTATCGATGAGTCGCTCCCGATATTGACAGACGGATAGTGTGGTATCTTCCACTTACCTTATTGTGCACGATGTGGTGGCAATCTGATTTAGAGTGTACTGGACCCCAGTGATATTCTATATTTTGAGCTGTATTGATACATGGACATAGATGAGGATCTGTATGCTTGAGCTGCATTGCACATCGCATGGCCTTGGGATGGCCGATACCATTCATGTCTTGCATCGCATAAGCCTTGGTACGGCTCATGATATTATAGATCCATCTGCATATTCCGCTTTACTCTGACATTGCATGTTCATATTACTACCTTGCGCACACACTTTCACCACCCCCTAAGATTTCTGTAAGCTTATGCACGACCGTTGCGTGCAGGTGACGTTGGTTCGCAGCAGCGCTGAGGCAGGAGCACGTTGCGGAGCGTTTTGGAGTTTTTGTTCTTGCCATTGTATTTTCCTTTATGCTCATTGTACTTGTAAAGTTTTTGATCATAGTGGAAATGTAATGGAGTTCTCGGTTGTTGTTTGTGGGTTATGCCTTTAGTTATGCTTATTACGAATCAAACTGACATTGAAAATCTTCCTCGTAGCATCCCAGGATCGAAATGTGGCGAATGGGAGCTAGGAGCTGAGAATGGGGTTCTACAGAGGCTGTCGGCACCGGATTCGGCAATCAAAAATTCTGTGAGCCCGGTTTCCGAGTTTGGGGCATGACACCATGTGTATCTCAAGGTCTCACCCATGAAGGGTGTGGTTTATTTTGGAGTGAAGGGCAAGCTTGCCCTGAGATTCATAAGACTTTTTGAGATCATCGGGCACGTTGGCGCCATGGCCTATCGGCTTGCCTTGCCATCTCAGTTGTCTAATGTCCACAACATTTTTCATGTCTCTATGTTGAGGAAGTGTGAGTTAAACATTGTTCCTGTTATTGATTGACAGCCGTTGAAGGTTCGTGAGGACGCTTCTTACATTGAGCAGCTAGTTTGTATCCTCGATCGGAAGGAGTAGGTCCTCCGGACTAAGGTCATTCCCTTGGTAAAAGTGCAGTGGGGCCATCATAGTGTTGATGAGTCGTCTTGAGAGAGCGAGGTGGGATTCGAGAGTGCTATCCCCATCTTTTCGATGTTTGATTGTATGTTGTATTGTGTTTTGATCATATATAATGTTATGTTTTCTATTCCCTTATGAGTTATGTTTAGTTGCGATGGTAGTGTAAATTTTGAGGACAAATTTTTATTAGGTGGGGAGAGCTGTAAGGCCCGTATCTTAGTTTATACCTTTCCGTAGACCCCCACGATTCTTCCCATCGAATTCCAGCAACTCGCGACTTATAATCGATGTTTGCGCGCGAGCTTAAGTCATATCCCGTAGATCTGAGTCGGCTCAATCCGAGACTTGTACCATTGCGACTGCATTGTCGTCGTGATTTTAACGCCACGCATTTGCAAACTCAAGAGAATATCTACAACCTATCCCATCAATTAATCAATTAAAGTACACAACTCATGCTTTCTTTCTCCCCAAGTCAAATAACCTACTCTAAGTCAACTCTCAAGTTAAGTACATCAATCACTCACACCCATCACCTCTCTTACAACCACTCTTTCTCTCTCTCTTTCTCTTCACATTTTTCAAGCAACAAAGAAAAAAAAAGAGGTGCACGTCTAAACACTTCCAAGAGAGAAAAGTGTGTTGTGTGCGGCCCACTTCCTATCCCAAGATCTATCATCCTAGCCCTTGAATTCTCATCACCTTCTATCAAAGTGAGACAAGAATATTGACATTCCATTGGACCAAGAAGATCAAATGGTGGGTGTTTTATGGGCTTAGATTTCATGCTTTGATGATGGGCGAAGTGGGGCCTACCGATTGATGGTATTGATCTTACTTTGGATACTAAATGTGGCTAATGGCCCACCATGATTCACATAATTATTCCATGATTGGGCCATTCTCCATGGGCCTCATCATGATGTTTACTTTCCTAGTTTATAAGGGTCATCTAGACCTTCCATTTTGGTGGAGAAGGAATCTCCACCATTGATTTTGATTTGCTGGGCCTACATGTATTGGGACTCACTTGATGTATGATTGAAATGCATAGAAAGGGAGGGCTCATAGTGGCGGAGCCCTCTCTCTCTCTCTCTTGCTCCTTCCCTTATTTTGTGGCCCACATGATGAGTGTATATGATATCTAGACCGTCCATCCAATGGACCACATGACTATCCAAACATGGGGACCAACCCACCTTGGTACCCTTTAATTGGAGGGTCTAGATGATGGGAAAATACGAATATTTGGTGGACCCCAACATGGCCAAATGGGCCAGCCCAGAACTTTCTGGACATCTACTGTCCTGACCGTCCAGCAAGGTTTGGATGTTGCTGTATAAAAACAGAAATACTAGCTTGATTCAAAAGCTTTGATGTATAAATCTAATCCACGCCGTCCATCCTATTTCTCAGCCCATTTTAAGCGGTGAGTCGAAAAAGAAGCCAATTCGATTATCTGGCGGGCCATAGCATATAAAACATCGATTTTTATTGTTAAAATCTATATTGGGCTACTTTAATTTTTCTACATGCCAAAACATGCTAAATATTGGGCTTGTTTGGTCTGTCTTGAGCCTTAGAACCCAATGGATGGAGTGGATTCTCCTAATGTGGGCCTTACCTAGGAAAAACTGAAGGAAAAAAAAAAGAAACTAATGCAGCAGGCGCTACTGGTGATGTCCAGAGGACGCTACAGCAGCGTCTTGCTGTTGCTACGCTGGAGAGGCAGGGACTTGGGCCCCAGCCGTAGGCCCTACTGTGATGTGTGTTGGGCATCAACACCGTGCATTTGATGCCCCCCCCCCCCCCCTTCCAAAAAAAAAAAAAAAAATCAGCTGTGCAAGGGACTCAGATGGACCACACTATAAGGAACGATGGGATTGAACGTCTACCATTGAAACCCTCTTTAGGACACAGAAGTTTTGGATCGTTATGAAATTTATTTTTCCTCTTTATTTTGGTCTTTGTGACCTTATTAACAGATTGGATGAAAGATAAACGTTATGGTGGGCCCCACGTGGGACCCACCTGCAAGAGGATTGGCTGTTGTACGCATACAGTAGCATAATAGCTGCTGTATTGATATCTAAAGCCATGTGGACTAAAGCCATGTGGACTCCACGCACGAGGTAGGTGCTATATCTATGTCGTCCATCTGTTCTTTCAGGTGAACCGTCCACCCATGCAGACCCTACCATGATGTATGCTTTGTGTAGCCACACCGTCCAGACCTTGGACGGCGGGACCCACTATGATGCATGTGTTGTATCCATACCGCCCAACCATTTTGGGAGATTGTTTTATGGCATGAGAAAAGCATGAGATAGATCTATAGTTCAAGCAGACCCCACCATTGAAAATAGTGGAGATAGTGACCTCCACCGTTCAAAACTTCTTAAAGGCCATGGTAGTTCCAATCAAGCTGATGTTTTTTACTTCATCTATTTCCATGTTAACTTATGAATAGGTCGGATCTCAAAAATACATAACGGTGGGTCCTATAAATGTTTAGACAGTGGGTGTGTGTGCTCTCACGATTTTCTGTGGTGGGCCCTGTAGGATTTTTTAACGGTAGAAATCATTATCTCCACTGTTAGTTGTTGTATGGTCCAGATGATCTTTCGATACGATTCATTCCTTTGGAAATGCTCTAGATTGATCTCTAAATGGGTTATGTTCCATTGCAATGTGTAAAGCCCATTGGTGCGGCCCATTGATGCGGCCCACTTGGTGTATGAGGCCCATTATTGAGGCCCACCTTAATATATATGAGGCCCATGTGATGCGGCCCATTTAATGTATTTGAGGCTTAATGGGATGTATATAAGGTTCATTGCAATGTGTGATTCCACCATGGTTTGTATAATGATGTTTATGACGGGCCATGCTTTGAGAGCAATGATGGTTTGACGTCCACATTATAAGAATAATATTAATTAAATGTCCGCATTATAATTCTCCCTAGGGTTCATTGATAGGCTCATACTTATTGTGTGTAGGCCGTTTAGGCCCATCTTCGTTATGAGGATAGTTCATCACCATATAACATGCTTAGTATAATTCCATGACTCATGCCCATATGCATCATATGTATGCTTGATATGAGTAGTGACTGATCATAGCATATGTCACTGGATAAATTATTTATGGGACTCATTGATAGGAGTTACCTACATGATTGTGCGGTATGTACAAGATTACTGTATGACTGGATAGTATGACTCATGTATCTTGCATATGGGTGACATGATCATTGTATACTTTAATGACATTAGGGCCGTGGCCTCTATAGGCACATCGTGGATGGTTGGATTAGATATCAGAAATATTGGCTCTAGCACTGTGGGCACATAGGATGTCCTTGGGTGAAAATCTCAGAACTTTTTTGATACCAGGAAATGCTCCAACGTCTAAACCGAGTGAATACATGGGCGCACAAGTGCCGAATACTAGTAGGCCGCGTCTCTCACTGTGTTGTGGTTGGTTGGAAGGGGGTGTGGCCTTATCCGCCTGAGTGAGATGGTTATAAGCTAGGCTGAGTTTGACCAGCTCGTAAATGGGTTCGCTTTCAACGAGCTGGGTAGGTTTTGGCAGACTACTGGTCAGACTGATAGTGTGGTCTCTTCCACTCGCTGGGCTGTGGGGCTAGGGAGGCGGCAGTCAGTGTGGAGTGTACTAGACCCTAGTGATATCCTAAAGGGAAACTGTACTGATATATGTACTTGATGAGGACTGACATGCTTGCATTGCATCTCGCATATGACATTCGGCTACGTAGGCCTCGCATTGCATGGCCTTGGTATGGCCGATAGCATTTATGTCTTGCATCGCATAACCTTGGTACGACTGATAGTATTCATGGACTTACCAATATTTTTTCGCATTACTCTGATACTGCATACCTGACACTTGCCTTGCACACACACTTACACCATCCTTAAAGCTTTTATATGCTTATACACGACCGTTGCATGCAGGTGACATTAGATCGTAGTAGCGTTGAGGCAGGAGTGCGCATTAGATTATTTTGGAGCCTTTTGATCACCTCGTATTTCCCTTTCCATATTGTACTTTAAGTTTTTGATATAGTGGATATGTGGTGATGTTGTTTTGTGACTTGGTTATGCTTATGGTTATGCTCCATTACAAAAAAAATTCATATTGAAAATCCTCCTTATATGATCCCAGGATCGGAATCTGGCATAAGAGTGCTGAGAGTCAAGAATGGGGCATTACGGAGGCTGTCGGCGTTGGATTCGACGATCAGAAATTTTGTGAGCCTGTTTTTCGAGTTTAAGGCATGACAGAGAGAGAGAGAGCCCAAGACCACAACATCCGGACCATCCGTTGGAGGATAAGTGCAGCCTTAACTCTATAAATAGGTCCCTACCTCGGGATTCTCACCAAGAAACTCGTAGAGAGAGAGAGAGAGAGAGAGAGAGAGAGAGAGAGAGAGAGAGGTCAGGTCGAGTGTGGGTGTAAACCAGGTGTCACACTACATCGAGTCGAACCATCCGAGTCGGGTCAGTGCAGCCCATAGGCACCATTGAGAGAGAGAGAGAGAGAGAGAGAGAGAGAGAGAGAGAGAGAGAGAGAGAGAGAGAGAGAGAGAGAGGTCAGGTCGAGTGTGGGTGTAAACCAGGTGTCACACTACACCGAGTCGAACCATCCGAGTCGGGTCAGTGCAGCCCATAGGCACCATTCAGAGAGAGAGAGAGAGAGAGAGAGAGAGAGAGAGCCACTGCAAGATGCTGAACTCGGTGTTGTACTGCACCAAGTCGACCGTTCAAACATGAACGAGTTGGGTCAGTGCAGGCAGGTAGTAGCTACGTGAGAAAGAGAGAAATGCAGGGGCATTTTCATATTGGGCTCGAGTGGGGTCGCCTGTGGGATGCAGGGGCACTTGGGATGGGTGACCCATGTGATTTTGGGCCCATGGGGGAGATCTCGTGTTCGAGACTCCTAACTAGGGGTGATTAATGTGCATTTCAATCGGGCTCGAGTGGGGTAACCAGTGGGATGCTGGGACACATTAGGGGTGGGCAGACTATGTGAGGCGGTACCCATGTGATTTGGGGCCCACGAAGGGGGTTCAGTCGAAGTCCTAACCCATGAGATGTGGGGCCTGGGCTATGAGATAAATGAGTTAATTCACCATACGCTAACAGTTCGAGCTTTTAGAGAAAGTGATTAATTATCCTGCATCAGAGAGAAGGGAGGAGGAGAATCGGATAGAAAGGAGAGAAAAAGAGAGGTTTAGAAAGGAAGAGAGAGTGATTGCACATCCATCCAACTCCGCCGAGTTCCAGTAGCTCGCTGTGCAACTCAGTTGGGTTTGCCCAGACCCCCAACCGAGTCCAGACTCTAAGAGTTCTAGGGAGAAAAGAGAGAAGGGAAGAGAGAGAGAGAGAGAGAGAGAGAGAGAGAGAGAGAGAGAGAGGTTGAGGGCTGGTGGCTGTTGGAGTCGGGTTTTGGAACCGAGTTCGACTGGTCCGTGTTCGGTCTTTGATGAGTCGTGTCTTGAGTTGCTGAGTTAGGCACGACTTAGGCTTGGTTCTAGTATCCATACTTGGACCAGACCTAGAGAGGAAGAAAGAGGGCAAGGGAGAGAACAAGGAAGAGAGAAGGAAGGAGAAGGAAGGGAGGACTTGGGTGGATCTGAGTGATCCAACCGAGTCAACTCGACTTAGTCGCTGCTCGATTAGCACCAACTCTGTCCAACTCGGGTTTGGTAACACCACCAGCAACAACACCTGGTTTCTCAGTCCTAACTGAGTTACATCTTCAGGTGAGCCTCTTCTTATGATTAAACTACTCTATTAAGTAGGTTGTAGGTTTTTAACTTGGCAAGACATGAGGTTTAGGAAAGGTTAATCTATATTAGTTTCCCTGGACAACAACAATTGAGGAGTGTAGCAAGCTGGACCTTTACTTAAGTATGGTGGAAATGAGCCCATCGCCTCCTTTTTATAACTAAGACTATAGTAAGATGTTCCTTAATTACTCTGTCACTTGGGGATTAATAAAGCAAATGGGTTGCCAAATTCAATGCCTTATTTGACCATGTCTTCACCTCAATAGGTAACTCCCACTCAAAACTGATTTGAAACGATCACCTTACTCCAACTAGAAGGAAGGCAGATAAGATTCAATCTTAAGGAGCACACACTCACACACTCCACCACAAGGAAAAATGACTCCCAAGGTGAGGATTCTACCCCTTGAGCTTTCCTCTTCCATGTTAACTCATGCGTAGTTCAACTCTAATTTTACCTAATAATTAATGACTTTGCTTTCAAAATTATTTGCGTTAGTTATTGAATTTAATTACACGCTCAATACTTATTTTGTGGAAACCTATATACGTGGTATATGTTTAAAGGACATGTAATGCATGCTTGTAAACCTTGAGCCATTACACTTATTTGAATGTCTACCTAAATTGGTTGCTTGTAAATAATGGCTGCGATTAATTATGCATTCATGACACTTCTATTTTTAAATGGACTGACTGTTTGAAAGACCTATTCATTGCTTAAGTGAGCCGACTGTTTGAAAGACCTACTATCTTACTTGAGCGGGTCGACAGTTTGAAAGACGTGTTCCTTTGCAAGTTGAATTAGTCGACTATTTGAGAGACCCATTCTCTTGCCTGAATGGACTGACTGTTTGAAAGGTCCATTCCCCTATTTAGGATGAGCTGACTGTTTGAAAGGTCCATCCCTATGCATGAATGAGCCGACTGTTTGAAAGGTCCATCCCTACGCATGAATGAGCTGACTGTTTGAAAGGTCCATTCATGTCTAAGTGAGCTAACTGCTTGAAAGACCTACTACCTCGCAAGTTGAATGAGTTGATTGTTTGAAAGGGTCATTCTCTTGCATGAATGGACTAACTGTTTGAAAGGTCCACTCTTTTGGCCAACTGGATGTGTATCCCCAGTTGGTGAGCATTCACGCATCCACGCATTTAAACAAGATCGCATCATAAAATATTTTGCATGTCTTATTGTTTAAAACAATGCTTGGTTAATGCGGTAGTGTGTAAATCTTGAGGGGAGTTCCCACTAAGCTAGCCACTCATCCTTTGAATATATAATCGTACAGATGATTTAAGCGTAGATGAGGGTGTTTATGGGGCGGACGTGGATGCAGATCTCACGGGAGTGGGAGGACTTCTATGAAGAGGAGCCCCGCCAGGAAGCGGCAGAGTTTTACGGGCTAAATCAATTGATGCATTTATTTCCATTCCTAATTATTGACGCTTGAAACATTTGAATCTTATGGTCTGTACTAAATAGTCCCCAGCTGAGTGGACTAGAATTTTAGATATGATTTGCTATGAAATGGTCCACCATGGTTGCTTTTAGATTTATCGCACTCTGATTACTGTAAAAGGCTACACGTGTATGGCATCCTTGCTAACACTCGGGTTTTCAAGTTTCGAAAAGTCGGGTTGTTACATTAACCTTATGCACAGTTTCTCTGATACCAACTGTTAGTTCTTCATAATGCAGAAATGCCGAAGGACCTGTTGTGCATTGGATATGAGGGACTTACCTATATGTGCCGCCATTACTGTCAAATCGGAGCTTTGAGATCTTCCTTTCCTTACACCCATTAGAGAAGACGTCTATCGGTGATGTTGGATTGGAGACCTGGCTCTGTTTTTATAATAATAGAGGGCAAAGGAGCTTAAAACCCATCAAAACTCCTCTCCCTTAAGGCTCCACATGAATTTAGTTATCCAGTTCTATTAAGACATTGTGTGCGTATCACAGTAGTAGCACACCACCACAGCTCTGGATGTATCACAACTTAGTGGGGGCCCGCTGGTGCATCCAATCACATTATCCAACCATTAGGATAATATAAACGGTTGATCAATACGTCCCACCTCGTAGAATTCCTACGAGTAGATCATCTGTTTCGAGGGCCTTCATGTTCAATTCACAGATACAATCATGCAAACATAAGAAGGTAGTAAGCGCACCATCATTCTTTATGGCGTGTTAGTTTCTCAACCATTATCTCCACACGCAAGGGAAAATGCCCCATGAAAATCTTCTGTGATGAATTTTTCGTAAGGGATAATACAGGAGGGAGTGGATGGCATGCAGGTCCTCAGAAACTGTACGTGCGCCATACTCTAGTTTAATGTAAACATACAAATTTCCCTGGCCAGCTATAAGAAGTTGGCATCTCAAAAATAAAAGAAGAAGATCGGTTAAAAGATTCCAAACTCTGATTCGTGAGCCGCTTATTTTCTGAATTAGTATCGTTGGATATTTTCATTTCAATCACTTGGTAAATGTCAACCAATAAGTTATAGCTAGATAATCAGATCAGTGAATTCTTTCGGATTATAATCCGTCTAATATGGAACTAAAAACGTCTCCGGCTAAATTTGAGTAATTTGTCTGCTATGCATATATTTTCTTGGTGCTTGAGTATGAAGCATGCCACGTACCCTTCCAGAGTTTCGAAAATTGTCTCAAAATTATTATTTTATTTTCCTACATATAAGATGTAGTGAAGGAATGGGCCTCCATATCTTCTTAGGTTGTCATGATAAGCAGTATAGAGTTGCTTTTATGCGAGTCGCAGCTAACTTTCACTTATCCTGCGTCTCCCTATTGGACCCACATACAGAATAGTCTGATAGCTGGAACTGTCCATCTCCTAGGTACTAATATAGACCGGCTATGTTTCAATATTTATACTGAAAAAATAATATTGAAGAGTGATATCTTGATTTGAACGTGAACTTTGTTTTCAATGGCCCAGATTCATCTGTACACAAGCTAGATAATAGAATCATCCATTCAGCGTGATCGGCAACAAATTAAATTGGCGGTTTCTGTCAACTTGAATGTGAACCGGATGGAACGATCCATAGTAGATTAAGGTGAATTGCGCGCACCTGACGCTAAAAGAAACTCCAAAGACCAAAAACTAAATCGACCCTCCATACTCAAAAGCCCATCCCCTCATGATGGGAAGCAACAATCAATGCCCATTCCCTCATGATGGGAAGCAACAAACAATACGTGGGGGAGAAAGTGGTAACCCTGGAAATGAATTTTGTTTGTTTGTTACTTGTTAGTCTCCAGTCTTAGGTCATCAATGCAATAATGGGCAAGGCTTCTCCTTTCTACCACTCCACTGCTTTCGTCTCAAGCTTGTTAACTGAGTTGATAGAAACAAATCCCGTCGCATGTAGGTATGAAAGAGGAATGGCTTTTTACATATACCATCCCTCCCTATTTGTTAAATTATAAATAATTCCTTAATGTTGTTTTAGTATTGCCAGCTATACCCTTTTCCCTATCCCATGTGCGGATCATAACACACTCGACAGTTACCTTCAGCCATAATTGAGGCTTAAAAAGAACATTTACCGTTGACCATGAGGGCAATTTTCCCCCTTTTTCGTGTAGAAGGAAAATTACCATTTTATCCTTATGAAAACACTGCAAGGTTATATAATTTTGGGTGAAATCTTGCCATTGGTAATGTGGGCCTAGCCCGGCTAAATGATCCAGACCATCAAATGGTGGGTCATCCATGGCATTGCTATAATAACCATTCAAATGGTGAATATTCTAATACATCCATGTGGCAGACCATCTACAAGATGTGTTGATCTAAACCACCCAGTTGGTGGATCTAAACAATCATTGTGGTGGTGGGCAATCTATGGGATGGGATCTAACCATCTAAATGATACTTCTAAACCATTAATGTTTTGGGCCATCCAAAGCATATGATCTAAACAATCTGAATGGTAAAACTAACCCATCCACGTCCACGTGTCCACGACATGTGATCCAAATGGATGATCTAAGCCATCCATGTGAAGGGTTGTGCATGCAATTTGAAGCATCCAAATGGTAAATCTAAGTCATCCATATGTTTAGCTAACCATGGGATAGGATCTAAGCCATCCATATGGTGGAACATCCACAAAGTGCAATCTAAATTCTCCAAATGGTGGATCTAACCCATCCATGTGTTTGTCATCAATGATATCCAATCCTAACTCTCCAAATTGACAATCTAAAGACATTTATATGGTGACCCATCCACAATAAGTGATCTAAACCATCCAAGTGGTGAATTTAAGTCATCCATTACTATATGCAATTTAAATCATCTGTATTATGGATCTAAGCCATCAATGTGGTGTGGATTATTATGCGAATTTAAAAAAAACAAATAGAATATTTTTTGATCCATTGCTTTGATCATGACTGCTCTAGAAAAAGCTGTTTCTATATGCGAAACATGTCTCCGTTATTTGGACATATAAAATAGCGCAGCCATTTTTCCATATAAGTCCTTTTGAAAATATGGTTTGGAGGCTTTAAAATGAGGAATGTAGATTAGGATTTCAATGTTGGAAAAAGAAAGGAGAAAACCTTCCTCCCTTACCGAGAGCTTCTTCTTTGTTTTCATCATAATGCAAAATCGTATTCTTTATGGGTATAAGGAAAAATCTGTAAGGTGTTGGGTGGTGTTCTACTGGTATTGTTTATCTGCCAACGAGTGCACATTGGGTGGGAGAATGGCTAGGGAGTTTTATCATGAGAGATAGAAGCGTGAATGACTTTTTTGCATAGGTACTCTATACCGAGGGGCGGGATCTATCTCAAAGATAGTGACATGTACGCACCTCAACCCAACATTCATCAGGTCGTACTACAAACTGAGATCTAAATTTCAAGTGTGGGGTTCCTTAAGACAGATTCTTTTCTATCGAATCTTTTACTTTTGCACTATTACTAACAATCATCTATGTCAAGTGAACTAAGCCATCCAAATGGTGTATCTAAACCATCCATACAGTGGATCATTTATGGAATACAATCTATACCATCTAAATGACGAATCAAATTTGCCCATATAAGGTCCATTCACAACAAGTGATTCCATGTAGGGGCCATCCATGATATGTGATTTAAGCCATTCAAATGGCTGATATAAGCCATCCATGTAGTGAGCTATCCACCAAAATGGTGAATCTAAGCCATTTATGTGGTCTTCCATCCACGACGTGACAATTACACCATCCAAAGAGTGGATCTAAGTATCGACATAGTGGAACATCCATGACATGAGATTTAAACCATCCAAACAGTTAATCTAAGCCATCTATATGGAAGACTGTCCACAACATGAGATCTAAACAATCTCGAATAATGGATCTAGCCAATCCGTGTTGTAGATCATCCATGGAATGTGATCAAAACCATGGAAACAGTAGATTTAACCAATCTATATGATGGGTCATCCAAGGAATGTAATTTAAACCATTCAATGGATTATCTATGTTTAATTTCTATATGGTTGGCCATCAATAGCATACAATTTAAATGACCCAACTGGACCATCAAAGCCATCAATGTAGTGTGCCATGTGCCATCCATGACCTCTGATCTAATTGCTTAAACCGTTCATTTGGAGGGTTTAGACTGTGTCATGGATGGTCCACTACATGAATGAGTTAGATCCACCATTTTGATGGTTTTGATCACATGACGTGAATGGCCCACTCTATGGATGTTATTGATCCACCATTTGGATGGTTTAGTTCTCATGTCATGGTTGACTCACCCTACAGTTGGCTAAGATCCACCATTTGGATAATTTAGATCGCATACCGCAGATAACCCATGACATGGACGGCTTAGATTTACTATTTGGATAGTGTAATTTACACACCATGGATGACACACCAAATATAACTTAAATCTACCATTTGGATGGTAGAGATCATACATCGTGGATAGCCCAACACAAGAATGGATTGGATCATCCATTTAGATTATTTAAATCGCATTCCATGAATGGCTTACCACATGATGGGTTACAACCACCATTTTGATAGCTTTGATCACACAACATGAATGGCTTACCATTTGGATGGTTTACCCTTAAATCCACCATTTGGATGGTTTAGATCACATACAGTGGAAGGCACACCATATAGATGGTCTTCAAATGAATGGCTTACCATTTGGATGGTTTACATCACATACAGTGGAAGGCGCACCATATAAATGGTCTACAATTTGAATGGTTTTGATTGCATGCCATTGATCCATCACCATATGGATGCTTAGATATGCCATTGATGGATCACCATATGGATACTTAGATTATCCTTTGGATGGTGTAGATAGCATGTCATGGGTGGCCGCTAAATGAATAGCTTCAATCTACAAATTGAGTAATTTAAATCCCATTTCATTGATGACTAACCACATGGATTGCTTATATCAACCTTTTGGACGGTTTATATCAATTTTCATGTTGGCTCATCACATGAATGGGTTAGACCCAGCATTCGATGGTTCAAATTGAATGTCATGGATGGCTTAAAACAATAATATGGATGATTTAGACAGCATGACGTGGATGACCTACAATATGAATGTTTGAGATCCACCGTCTGGATGGTTTAGATTGCGTATTACGAATGGCTTAGATTCACCATTTGAGTAGTTTAAATAATATGCAATGGATGATTTATCACATGCATGCCTCAGATCGTCCATTTGGATGGCTTAGATTGCATTCTTTGGATGGTCCATCATGTGGATGTGTTATATCCCCATTTGGATGGTTTAAATAGCCCGTTGTGGATGACCCACCACATGAATTGGTTATATCGGTTATTTGGATGGTTTAAATCTTATCTCGTGGATTACCTACCATAAGGGTGACTTAAATCCACCGTTTAAATGGTTTATATTGCATGGCGTGGATGACCTGTCATAAAGATGGCTTAGATTTACTTTTTTGATGCTTTAAATGAGATTTTGTAGATAAAACATCATTGGTTGGCTTAGATTTACCATTTGGATTGTGTAACACGTGTTGTTGATGGCCCACTGCATAGATGGCTTATTTAGTCCATTTGAATGGTTTTGATCACACACTATGAATTACCCACAGTATGAATGGGTTAGATCCATGATTTAGATAATTTAGATCAAATGATGTGGATAACCCATCATATGGGACGTAGGGGTGTACACGAACCGAGCTATCTCAGTTAGCTTGCTCAACTCGCCTGACTTGAAGCTGAGTTCGATCCGAGTCGGGCCGTTTTTAATGGCTCGTAAATAAGTTCGAGCTAACCCCAGCTCGACTCGATTCGGATTAATACTCGGCTCAACTCGGTATAATATATATTAAAAAGTAAAAACCCTGAATCTCATTTCCCTTTTCAAAACAAAGCCGCCCGACCCCAACGCTGCGCGGACGCGGATTGCGTCCTACCTTCCGTCTGGGCAGGGTTCTGTAGGGCCCACTGTGATGTAAGTATTTTATCCACACCGTTCACCGCTTTTCTCAGATCATTTTAAGGTATAATGTAAAAAATGAAGCAGATTCATAGCTCCAGTGGACCACATCAAAGGAAGCTGCAGTAACAATGACAGCCACCATTGAAACCTTTTTAAGGGTCGCAGTGATGTTTTTTTTACCACCTAACCTATTAAGGTTATGCAGACTTGGATGAAGTGAAAACACAAATTTTAGCTTGATCTGACACTTCTCTAGCTCTCAAGAAGTTTTTAATGGTCGACGTTCAATCCCCACTTTGTGGTCCACTTAAACCCTGAAACTATTTCAATTTTTGGCTCATACCTTAAAATAATCATATAAAAACGATTAACTGTGTGGATAAAATACTTACATGACGGTGGGCCCCACAGAGCCCTGCCCGGATGGATTACCGTCCGGGCGGGGTAGGAGGCAATCCGCATCTGCGTTGCACCCCTCACCTCTCTCTCTCTCTCTCTCTCTTTCTCTCAACCCTCTCCTTGCTCGTCCTAGACCCCTCTCTCTCTATCTCTCTCTTCCCTCTCCCTTATAACCGTTGGTGCAAAAATCCATTCAATAACTCCACTGGCCAAATCATCTATCTATTCACATTTCCTCACTCATGATTCCAAGAAAAAGACTTTTCATTTGATGATTCTACCCATTGGATTGGGAGTTGGAGGCATCCCATTCGGGTGGAATTTGTGCCATTTTTGATAAGAGACCAATGGCCAAGATCATCATCAAATCAGGTGGGGCATTTGATTCTCCTCATTCTTTTTCAACTCTCACTCCATTATAGTTTCTGCTGCTGCATCTTTTCTTCCCTTGGAAGAGCCACATGAGTTTCTCTTCACATCTGACCTTGTATTCTCTCTCTCTCTCTCTCTCTCTCTCTCTCTCTCTCTCTCTCTCTCTCTCTCTCTCTCTCTCTCTCTCGTGCTCGAACTGGGCTTGAAAGGTTGAAATTGGAGACCAGCTCGAACTCGGCTCGAACTGGTTCGATTGCTGATCAAGTTGAGCTCGAGCTGGAGATGTTGGCTTGGTCACTGAGCTGAGCCGAGTTTGAGCTGGGTGTGCTTGGTGACCGAGCCGAGCCGAGCTGAGGCCAACTCGACTTGGTTCAGCTCGATATACACCCTTATATGGATGGCCTAAATTTACTATTTGGATGGTTTAAATCACAAATTATGGATGGACCACATATGGATTGAAGATCCACCATTTGAAGAGTCCAACGCAAATCTTGTGAATGACAGACTATTGCACAGTCTATAGATCATTTGCCCGTGGTGGGACCTACATTACAAGTTGTTGAGATCTTGCTCAACCATATATTATTTTTATATTTGCATAGATATAAAATTATTATTATTATTATTTGTTTTTAAAATAAAGGATAAAAACCATCATTTCATTTGATTCACGATCAAATTTAATGGCCAATAATATCTTTGATCTCTTTAAACATAGGATATTTTATAGTATTTTATATAGACTTATGTACCAAAAAGAAAAAGGGATTATTGCCATATAAGCTCATTTACCAAAAAGAAAAGGGGATTACTTGGCAATAGGGACAACGGAGTTATTTTGCATAGATCAGAAAGAGAAGGTGGTATGTATAAAAAACTGCAAAAAATTTTCACCCCACTTATGTCACCATTGCTGCCATCAATATCAGAAAGCATACATAGGTTTCGTACACACTTTACATGTGTCCAAACCTACTTCAAAACATTAAATTGTAAGGTACAGACATTTTTACACGCTGTCGAGTCAAATATTCCCATTATGATGATCACCTGATTTGGGAATCAGGCCGATCCAAACGTACAAGGACAATGTCAGTATGAATGGACAGCTGATGGTATGACCTTGTGTACCGACGTGGTCCACCCAATCAGTGGATTGGGTTCATCCTGGTGTGGCCCATCTATTGCACGGATAGGAGATTATACATATGTGATGCATTGGCAGTTAAAAATGGCTGTATCTGATCATTTCTCTTTATTAGGGGCTTGGAATGTGACCCAAAATGGACAATTCATGCAGTAGCCAATCACAACAATTTGGCGGGCCTTTATAAATATCACCACTCTAATCACATACAAAAAGTAGACTACACCAATTGAAAATGGGTACAGGAGCGGTAGTAATAGTAGTAGCGGTTGTATGGGGTGCTGCTGCTAGCGGGGTATTGTTAGCCGTGGAGGATGAGAAGGCTGCCTTCAACTACGGGGATGCTCTGGAGAAAGCCATCTTGTTCTTTGAAGGACAACGCTCTGGAATATTGCCTCACAATCAACGAGTCAAATGGAGGGATGACTCTGGACTCTCAGATGGCATGTTAGACCAGGTATAGATGTCTCTTGGGGGGGTTGGTGGTTTGGTGTCTGTATGGTTTGGTGTCTGTATGTATGTGCCCGACTTACACCAAGTGGGTTTGTTTTGGGTCTTTTGGCAGGTGAAGTTGGTGGGTGGTTACTACGACGCCGGTGACAACATCAAGTTTGGATGGCCCATGTCTTTCAGCATCACGTTATTGAGTTGGGCTGTTGTTGAATTCAAGGAGCAAATATCTTCAGCCAACCAACTAAGCTACCTTCTCTCCACCATCCGTTGGGGAACCGATTTCTTAATGCGAGCTCACACTTCCCCCACCACACTCTACACTCAGGTTACTTTTTCCCTTGTTTCATTTATAAGCTGTAACTAATTCATTGACTAGGACAATGCCGCGAATGTATTGCCAACCAGACCATATCTCTCTCATTTAGTTGTACAACTATCATATCACTTGATTATTTGGGATTAATTAGGGGATTCCTGCCGTTTTAAATGCAGACACTCCATTTTGGTGTCCTGATGAAATAAAAATAAATATCGCCTAGAGAGAGAGAGAGAGAGAGAGAGAGAGAGAGAGAGAGAGAGAGCACCTGCATTTGATTGATTGAGTACATATTTACACCTAATGGGGACAAGCATCTAATACCTCAGCTCTCTAAATAACCATGGAACCATCCTTGGGTCAGGGTATCCACAGAACCCAAGCAGAAAGAGCTTACGAAAAATGAAAGCCTTCTTGGTTTTTTTTTTTAAAAATTTTTTTAATTTTTTAATTTTTTTTAACACATACACCCACACACACACCACATGGGCGGTGGAACCCATGACCCCAATGTTGAAACACACACTGTCTACCACTTAGCCATGAGTTGGAACCCATATTTGAATGATCCAAATGCTATGACAAAGATGCTCTGGATTATTCCGTGCTTTTCCAACTGGCCCAATGCACTGGATTATTCCGTGCTTTTCCAACTTGCCCAATGCACTGGATTAGCTTGGTTTTTTAGATGATGGCGGATGCTCCAAACTGATTTTAGATTGAATTTTCATTGTGAATCTGTCCTCCAATTCAGCCGGTCTGCTTCATCTGATAATAGTTAAAATTTCCCTGACGATGGTGGAGAAGATCTTGCGGTATAGCTCTGTTCAGCTCTCTTTACTAAGCAGTCCATTCGCAGCTATGGCAGCCCTGACGCAACGCAGAGCTAATCATTCATGCGTTGCTGGTCTCCGATCTAGTTCCTAATCAGGCCGAAATCAGTCCAGTCTTCTGAGCAAAAATATATCACACCGTCAACTTTCCATCATTCTGTTACTTAACAGCTCCAATTTCTATAAAACATCAAACCATAAGAATGGTCTAAATCATACCTGAACACGATAAATTACATAGACAAATTTCCACATGTAAATTCGGATGTTGATCCTTTAATTGAAGAGGTTTCTCATAATGTATTGGAGACGAAGGAGCCGAGAGAACTACACATGTACACGTGTGATGGATATCAAGAAAAGGTGGGAGGAAGGGATGCTAACGCATTCTCTCTTCCCTTTCTCCACAAAGTGTTGTACCAGGGGTATCAAAGCTCTCTCTCTCTCTCTCTCTCTCTCTCTCTCTCTCTATCTCTATGCGTGTGTATGCACGAATGGAAATTTAAGTTCTAAGAGGACACCAAATTATGGTGCTTCACCACTCTTAGAGGTGTAAACGAGTTGAAAATACTCGTTCACTCGACTCTGCTCGAAGTGAGTTAGAGCCGTGTACGAGCAGAATTTAGGTACTCGAAATGAGTACGAGCCGAGCACGAGCATGACCGTACTCGACTCGGTATTCGACTCGGTACTCAACTAGGTACTCGACTAGGGGTATAAATACCCTTCTATTACATTCCCCCCCCCCCCCTTCTCTGCCATGCCAGCAGCCATCCCCATCCGGACGTCACTCCTCTCTCTCTCTCTCTCTCTCTCTCTCTCTCTCTCTCTCTCTCTCCCCTTCCTGGCGCTCATCTAGTCGTCCCTGCCTTGCCCTGCTTGCTCGGTGCCGCAGCTCCTCCCTGCCCATCCGGTGTGGTAGATCGTCCCTGCCGCCAGTCATCCTTGCTGCTCGACCCTGCCCTCTTCAGTGCTAGTCGTATGGTCCCTGTCGCAGCTCATCCGGTAAGCACCTATCTAGTGAGCCTTTTTTGGACAGTTACATTTACAAAATTTAAAAAAAAAATGTAATATTTTGGGACTGATTTAGATGTAATCTAAGATCTAATAGTGGATTTCAAACCACTCTGTGAGGGAATTTGAAACCCCCATTTACTTTGAGATGCCAAACAACCAAGGGATTTGAAATCTACTCAAATTCCTTGAATCCATGGTGCCAAAGGACCCTTAAGTGTCTGATTTTTCTCCCATTTCTCTTCTCTCATTATGGATGAGAGAAGATGAGTTAAGTTCCAGTCAGGTTTAGAGGCTAGAAAATCGTATGGCAATTGGCACTCGAAAACTCTACTCGAACTCAGCTCGGACTTTGCTCGTACTCGACTCAACTCGGGCTTGCCCGAGCCAAGCTGAGTATGAGCTAGGGCTAAGCATACCGAGCACGAGCATGAGCAGGGTAATACTCGACTCGGCTCGACTTATATACACCTCTAACCACCCTACGAACTTCGGTTATACCATACTATAAAAGAATTTGTCAATCCGCCTCATACATGAACATACTCATTATCTAATCCTTTTATTATCTAGGTCATTTATCAAAGATCCAAATCCCACAATGCTCAAGTAGTATCCTACCATATATGGGCCAACTAATCATCATCAAGTGCGATAAAATAAATTTTAATGGTTAAAAATATTTATAAAGCTAATTAAAACCTTTTTTAGTGTTATGCCCAACAATAAAATCATTTGATATGTCCATAATCTAATAAGATCTAGCCCTGAAATAATTTCCTAAGTAAATCTAATGGATCTCATATTGGTCCATGCAAGAATCAATGAACCTCGATGGATATACCCAACATTAACCACTTTCAATGGCATTTGAGAAGTGTAAATAAAGAGAGTCAAAGCCACCCAATCAAGATTCAAGACCTATACATATTGTCAAGTTTAAGGATTGATCATCTTTTGTGCACTAGTAAGTCCTTGAACACATGATTATGGTCTAGGCTAATGGGCCCCAAGGCTATTGACTTGAACTTAATCTTTCATTGCGAGTGTCCAAAGGTCCAACACGAAGATCTTATATCTATGACACACTCACACTCCCATTTAAGGTAGGGGAAAAGGCACAACCGAAACCAAGTTTACTTCGCCTTTCATCTTACCCAAGTTAGCCCCTTACACAGGATGAGCGTACATCTTAAAACATGATATCTACAAATGTATCTCAAGCATCTATGTTGGTCATGGTTCATCATGGTACTGAGATCATGGAACACAACTCTCCTTGATCAGTGATGATCGCTTCTAATTTTAAGTTCCTAAGGACGGGAGAAATAACTCATCACACAACTCATATCATATAAGTTTAAGACAACACCAAATATCATCTAAGTTATATCACATTATCCAATAGGACCCATAGTCATAAAGATTCATAGCTGTGATCAACCCTATCACATTCACATGGCTAGTGGATTAGGATGCACATTAGTTTTTTAATATTGCACAACTCCAACATCTATTTATCCATGACCACCTAGTAAGTTTTAGAACAATCCTATGATTATTCTTATGTAGTCATCCTTGTGAGGGAGTAATGAGTTGTGATGGAAGGTCTCCACCATCAAGCTCAACAACAAGTTGATGTTATTACCCTATCCGACATAAGAATGTGAGTAATTAATAGATATATGATTTTGTTATTAAACCCATTGGATGCTTACAATGGAAGATTAATTCACATCTCTAGACTTAGAGTCTCATCATTCTTGAACTAAATTGACTTTCGTATGTATTAACTTAACTAATCCTTACACATAAAAACATATGGAGACTTCAAGTTTTTAGTGTATTATGCCTTAGCCTGCCTCATGTAGTTAGGGGTGCACACGAACCGAGATAGCTCGATTAGCTCACTCGACTCGATTCGAAAAAGCTAGATTTGACTTGGTTCGAAGTTGAATTCGAGCCGAGTTGAGCTGATTTTTTGAGCTTGAAAATGAGTTTGAGCCGAATTCAAGCAGGCCCCAGCTTGACTCGACTCGGATCAAATCCAGCTCGAATCGAACTCGGATTGAACCAGTTTGGTGATTCGGTTACTTTGCCATTGATGTTGCGTTTGATAAAATGACTCAACAAGGTGTGGTTGGTGGCAAGGAAGGTATGTACATGAAACAAATACCCTTTTTTTCTTGTTTTTATGTTACTTGGAAGGTGTTTGATAAAATAACTGTAAAACCATTGCTTCTGTTTCACATAAAGAGGGATTTTGAAGGTGCAGTCCAGGTGTTTGTGGAAATGCCTCAATGGCGAACTCGGCCCGAGCTACTGACCGAACCAAGCCAAGCTGGCCAGTCAGGCTCAAGGACCAAGCCGAGCCGAGTTCGAGTTGAGGTCAGCCAATGGCTGCAGCTCGACTCGGTTCGACTCGATGTACACCCCTACACGTAGTCAATTATAATGGCTTATATGTGGGCATGATTGAGTAAACACATTAAGATATGCTTGATATCCATATAATCAATAAGGAATCCATTCATTGCCTAGAAACATTTTGATAGCTAAGATTTGGTAGATGATGCCATCCATCAAGGTTTTGTTTTTTTTTTTTTTTTTTTGTTTTTCTGGGCTCATCACTCAAAAGGTTCTAAATAATTTTATAAATGTTTTCAACTATTGATATTTTATTATAACTCTTAAAAGGTTTTAAGTGCACTTGGTAATTTCGATGATTGACACTTTATGGTCCACTATCTAGATTTACATGGGAATTGGATCGAGGGTGGATGATCATGATAAGTGGAGTTATTGGTGCTTGTCGTCCTAGAAGACCAATGTGCCCCCCTAATTCATTGGTCAAGTGGATGTGATGAGATTAATCTTAGTGTAGATCTTGGAGACCATGGGTTCTTATGGATATGTGTGATATCCATGACTATATTTGGTGTGGTCTAAATACCGATTATTATATGGGTTATGTGAAGATTAGATCATGTGGTCCATGAAAACTTGACATTGGATACATTGGTCATTGATTGAAGAGAACAGGGTAAGATCTAAACCATTCCTTAGCTTGCATATTTTTAGAAATCTAATGTTATGGTACTCGGGTTGTTCTTGAATATGGATCCACTGTAAGTCATAAAAATCATGTGCATCTGTTGCGTCTTTGCTCAACGGGCCAAAAAATAGTTTGTAGAGTGGCAAAGCACTATAATTAGCATCTCTCCATCACCCCAACTCCTTATAAATAGATCCTATGTCATAAAGATTAGGAGAGAGCTTGGGCATTAGAGAGAGAGAGAGAGAGAGAGAGAGAGAGAGAGAGAGAGAGAGAGAGAGAGAGAGGAGAAGAAGAAGAAGAAGAACCCTTCTCTTGTCCCCTCACATTCATAAGACCCACGTGTGGGATTCACCTTTGGATGACTCTCGGGCACTCCCATAGCCCTACTCTAAGGGCTTGTTTGGCCGGGCAAATCCCATGGTATTAGGAGGGATGGGATCAATTTTAAGGTAATGATGATGGTGTCAGTGGATTGTCTTAAGATCCATGGGATTGCTTATATCCCGGGACAAGTTCACTGGGTATGTTTGGCACGCCCCCCATATCCTGGGATTTTACCTTCCAATCCATTCAACCAAGGGATAGGATCAATTTTAAGGTAATGATGGTGATGTCAGTGGATTGTCTTAAGATCCATGGCATGGCTTACATCCCGGGACAAGTTCACCGGACCTGTTTGGCTCGTCATGCCTATCCAAGGATATTGCCGATCCCATCCCTCCTAATCCCGTGGGATCTGCCTGGCCAAACAGACCCTAAGGGTGATGTGTTGGCTCTCACCTTTCTCCTTCATATGGGATAGATTGGGATTAGATCTTCTTCTTTAAAGGAACAATATTGATTCTTTACTTGATTTTGGTGAAAACAATTAAAATCTAATTATAGTTCTAATTTTTTTGTTTTAATAGTAAATTAAGACTTGACAATAGCCAAATGGGAATCTGTAGAACTAGGTTAGTTAAAAATGTAGAAATTTGACAAGTTTTAAATTCTCTACATTTTAAAAACTTTAATGGCATCGATAATGTTGCATGAACATTCTTTGAAAATCTTCTTCTTTATTCTGCATATACAATTTTTCCATGCATCATCTGTATCAAAATCCTAGCCATAACCTAATTTAATCATCAAGGGAGGCAGAAAGGCTAACTGATGAAAGAGACTTAATCTTTTCAAATTATATGATTGATTGAATTTTTCCCTTTTAATCAAATAAGACTCCCTTCTTTCATTTTTCTACTCATCAAATTAGATTGTTAGGTGTGGTTATATTGTAATAGTGTAGTTCTAGTAACATTCTCACACTCGTTGATGAGTTAAAGTACATCTTGGTCAGTTTGTATCATCTATATCAAAAACTTTAATGACATCAATAACACCGCGTGAACATTCTTTGAAAATCTTCTTCTTTATCCCATATATACAATTTTCCCATGCATCATCTATACCAAAATCTTAGCCATAACCTATTTTAAAGATCAAGGGAGGCAGAAAGGTGATCCAATGAAACAAACTTAAACTTTTCAAATTGTATGATTGATTGATTTTTCTCCTTTTAATCAATTGGACTCCCTTCTTTCATTTTTCTACTCATCAAATTAGGTTGTTAGGTGTGGTTACATTGTAATAGTGTAGCCTTGGTAATATTCTCACACTCATTGGTGGGTTAAAGTACATCTTGGTCCATTTGCCAAAATCAAACTACCAAGATCACAAGATCTAAGAACTAGTTGGAGCGTTTGTCTTGTTATAAAATAGATTTAAAATAAAATATAATATAATATATTAAAAAGTTTTGTAAAAAGCTTTTTTGGGGGTTTTAAGAATAGCCCCACATGGGAAAGGGAAGAGAAAATTTCTTAGTTTAAATGAAAACAGTAGAGTACCTTATTATTTTCCTACATAGTTCATGGATCATGGGACTTGCGTGGTAGCACTGGAACACCCGCACTCGGGCACGGACACGGACACGGACACGGGCTCGGTGCGAGGGCATGGGCATGTGAGGCAGTGTGACTGTAGAGGTGCTAATGGTACACTTTGCACTTTGAAAACTGAGCTATAACCACTCCTCTCCTATACTCTAGTGACTCCAGCAACAATAGCAAGGTTGAACAATTTCTTGAAGATTAGACCAGCGGTGTGGTCTACAACGGTTCAACTGAACCGGTAGCTGAAGAACAGACCAATGTAGTGGTCTAAATCACAAATATTTTTCTCTTTTTTTCTTTTTGAGATTTTTCTTTTTTGTATTTCTGCCAGACTGTGTAACAGAGTTCCAGTAGTGGGCCTTCGTGTTTATTGAACTCAAACCCACATCAGGCTCATCATATCTTAGAAGCTGTTTGCCTGTAACCTTTTAGCATACTCAATTCACTTGAGTAGGGGCAAATAACGCTTTAAGGACAGCATCCTAGACGTGCTTCAGCCTGTCCTTATTCCAGATCACTTGGATTTTCAATTTTCATATTTTACAGAAAAATTTATTTTGTAAATTTTTTGTAACAATCTTAAAGCGTTATTTTTTTATGGAAGCCGATATGTATCATGCATCAAGTTGATGAATTAAGACTTGATTTGTCTTGACTAGTTTGATGGAACCAATTTCACCAGATGACAAGACAAACTAAAATTTCTTCTAACGGCGCTGAAAATCTACTATATCCTAGATCCAAACTTACAACCGTTGCCTGAAGCAACTGATAAGGACACTCCTGAACGAGTGGCTGCCAGCACCAAACGAGCTAAAGATGAGCTCATGTGTCGTGGACACATTCTGAACGCGCTCTCCGACCGTCTGTACGATTTGTACACACAAACGTCATCAACAAAGGAAATTTGGACCGCCTTGGAGTTCAAATATAAGGCTGAAGAAGAATGTACCAACAAATTCCTCATCGCTAGGTATTTTGACTTCAACATGGTAGATAACAAACCGCTGCTACCCCAAATCTAAGAACTGTAGCTAATAATAAACAAAATCAAAGTCATCAAAATTGATCTTCCTGAATCATTATAAGCTGAGGCTATAATTGCTAAATTGCCACCAATGTGGAGAGACTATAGAAAGAAGTTGCATAAGACTGAAGACTATATACTGGAACAAATCTAGAAACATCTTCGAATTGAGGAAGAATCCGGTAATCGCAACAAAAAGAATGACAACAAGAATGCCTTGTCCAAGGTACATGTAGTAGATAATACTAATAATAAGAATCCCGAAAAGGAAAATTTTCTGAAACCTAATAAAGAAAAATTCAAGAAAACTGCCCAAAAGAAGAATAAAAAGTTCAAAGGCCCACGTCATGTCTATGGAAAAAATGGACACTATGCTCAAGTATGCCGATATCGTAAGTTTAAAAAAGAGTTAAGTGCAGTAGAAGAAGACGATATTATGGCTATGATCATTGAGGTGAATACTATCCAAGGAAAGGTTCCTGGTTAATGGTATGATACTGCTGCTATCGTACATGTGTGCTACGATAGATCAGCCTTTAAAACCTATGAGGAATTGATCGATGGTCAAGAAATTCAAATGGGTAATGAAGTCCGAGAGAAGGTTGTTGGCAAAGGAATCGTCGAACTAATATTCACCTCTGGAAAGAAAAATGATTCTGACAAATATCCTGCACGTCCCAGACATGAGGCGAAACTTAGTTTCTGAGGACCTTCTGGGTAAACCAGGAATAAAGGTGGTGTACGAGTCAGGAAAACTGATTCTATCTAAGAATAACAACTTTGTCAGAAAGGGATATGCTTGTAACGGTATATTTAACTTTTCTCTGAATGAAAGTAACACTTCTGCATATATGGTTGAATCCGTTGGACTGTGGCATGATAGATTAGCCCATATAGGATATAGTACCTTGAAGTTTATGGCTAAGAATGATTTAATCTCATACAAAAATAATGAAACTGAAAAATGCAAAGTGTGCATACGATCCAAAATGATGAAAAAACTTTTTTCAAGTGTTAAAAGTCGTCTTAGATATTGGATCTTATACATAGTGATATCTGTGAGTTAAATGACATTCTTACTCGTGGAAGTAAGTGGTACTTCACAACCTTTATTGATGATTGCTTTAGATGTGTGTATGTTTATCTGTTAAAAAATAAAGATAAAACATTGAATATGTTTAAAATATATAAAGCAGAAGTAGAGAATGAACTAAATAAGAAGATAAAAATTCTCCATAGAAATAGGGGAGGAGAATACTTCTCTAACGAATTTGATAACTTCTGTGAAGAACATGGACTAATACGTCAATATACTGCGCCATATACACCTCAACAAAACGGAATAGCTGAAAGAAAGAATAAAATATTAGCAGAGATGGTCAACTCAATACTAATAAGAGCAAAGTTGCCACTAAGTCTATGGGGTGAAGCACTGCTTACAGCATGCCATATACTAAATGGAATTTTATCTAAAAATTATAAAATATCTCCATATGAAACATGGAAAAGAAGAAAACCTAACCTAGGATATCTTAAAGTGTATGAGTGTCTTGTATACTGCAGAACTCTTGATCCAAAAAGAACTAAGTTATGACTCAGAGCTATTAAGTGCACCTTCATAGCACAAATAGTAAAGCTTATATACTTCTAGAAATAGAGTCTAATATAATAATAGAATCAAGAGACATTGAGTTCTTTGAGAACTCACTATCCTTAGAATCAAAGGATAATGAAGTCCAAACTTCCGATAGAGAACCAGATAGCACAACTTCACAAATAGTGAAAACTCCTATTGAACCTCGTAGGAGTCAAAAGACAAGAATAGAGAAGAGTCTAGGAGATGACTATATAGACTCATAACACGTAATTTTTCATCTTATAGAAGGAGATAGAGAAAATGTTATAAGAAAAATACCTATAATAATGACTATAAAAGATGATCCTAAAATAAATAAAGAGGTTGTATCCTTTAGAGACTCGACTTTCTAGAAAGAAGCTATAAACGATGAAATAAAATTTATAATATCAAATCAAACATGGGAACTAGTTAACTTACCTTCAGGTTCTAGACCCATAGGTTGTAAGTAAGTATTTAGAAAGAAATATCACATTGATGAGACTATCCAAACATTTAAAGCTTGACTAGTAGCTAAGAGTTTTAGATAAAAAGAATGAATAAATTATTTTGACACATACTCTCCTCTAGATAGGATAACATCCATTAGGATATTATTTGCGCTACCTTTCATACATCATCTTCACATCCACCAAATCGATGTAAAGACCGCATTTATGAATGGTAACCTCAATGAGGAGGTATACATGTAACAACCTGAATGATTCATTCTACTAGAAAATAAAAATAAAGTATGTAGATTAATCAAATATTTGTATGGATTAAAACAAGTACCAAAACAATGGCATGAGAAGTTTGATTCCAAAATACTATCTCATGGTTTCATGCATAATGTAGCTGATAAATACATATATTATAAAGTAGATGGTGGTTGTACGATTGTTATTTGTCTGTATGTTGATGATATATTAATAATAAGTAATAAAATGGAAGGTATGACTGAAACAAAGAGGTTTTTTATAAAGCCCTGAAAATCGGGGGGTCGAGCATAAACTCCACTCCTGAGTTTCAAAACATCACTTATGCAATATAAATACTTATGATTGAATGTTGTCTATGTTAGTGTATTAAACATGAGTGAGATTAAGCCAAAACAACATATCATACTCTAGAGACAGTTAAATTATGCGAGTAAAAGAATGTGAAAGTATATATAACATATATACACTGTTGTAAGTCTCTAGAGTGTGAACATGTTACCAGGTTAAATATATACATGTATACTCCAACAATGAATAAAAAGAATATACATGAGTGCTCAAAAAGAGTAAAATGACAAGTGTCATGGCGTCTAATCAACCTCCCTGTAATCTCATCGATCAGAACACGGTCTACATAGACCCGCCTGATAGCTGCCTATATGAGAAACCCTCATCATCATGAAAGTTCGGCTCCGCTTCACAAGCAGCACTATCATCTGAAACTAAAATAAGGACTGGTTGGTATGTACAACACCGTCCTGTAACGTGGGAGTGAGTGATCAACTCAGTGGAATCATAAAGCAAAGATTAGCATGTTATCAAATCAATCACGCGATAATGGTAAAGCAAACAATCAAACATTCCTAAATACTGTGATTAATGTAAGGATGAGATGCAATAATGATGCATGCCCTCGCCAACATACTTCCTCATGCGACACCATCTTACGTTCGTGGCATGCTTTCGTCCCTCAAGTGTTCCATATCTTCCAGGCACATACAATGTGATATGGGCATGATTACCGAGTTGTTATTAGTCCTTTTCATACAACAGGATTGAGAAACTAAGGTACCTCCCTCATATCATTCCCAAACAAGGATCCTGTCTAGGGTCGCCACTCCTAGTTAATCTCATACGATGATGCGGTTCTAGGTCACTGCAAGGGCTGCCAGGGCTTTTACATGCACTCGTTACACCGCTCCCCCATCACCTTATCAATACAGGCCTAGTTTATACTCTGTTTACTACGGGAAGGCTCGTCAATGTAGGCCGACAGCTCGAATATAGTGTCCCATACCGCCATAATCGGTTCACGAGTCTGGATTGCTCACTGGTCACTACGGGGAGGCTTGTGGCCCTAGTGTAGGCCGACAGCTCGACCACGGTGTCCCATACCACCATGCCCAGCTCATGAGTCTTAATGGATCAAGGTACCACGGTTATCAAGGTTTTCACTGGTAAGTTTAGTACCCTAGGTTCAAGAAGTTATGACCAATACAAGGTGAACATACAATGGTCAATCGGGTTATTTGACGAGTTCGACTAGTACGAGCGCACCTCAAGCTGAACGACATGAAGTGCATAAACACCTCGTGTAGCCTAACCACTGTCGTCAGCCAAAGTACGACTCGGGTTCGTCAATGCGTCCTTCGTGGCGAATAGGATCCAACCATGAATTCTAGTCTGTTACCGACTGCCTGGACTAGAGTATAGCCCCAAGCACATATAATGTGAATTAGTAATCATATGAGATAAACAAAATGGAAATAACAAGTAATTCAAGCATGTTAGCAACATGTTATAAGATATAACATAAGTAATTTAACCATACACAAGCATTTCATGTATATAAGATAGTTAATTCAAATATAACAAACATGGAGGAAAATCATATACATCATCAAAATAGTTGAGAATCCTATCTCAACACTAATCTACAACGTCATTGACTCAATACTTATATAAACATTTATACAAACACTTAGTCTACACACATTAGTCTACATAGCATATGTCGGCCAAAATATGCATTAGGGTGAATCTCTTCGCCAAACAGATCATACACGCATAACTAGCATAGATACACGACAAATACTCATAGCAATCTTATCAGCAAAATTCATACGTATACGGTATTTCTTACAAATACCTAAAATACCCTAAATCTCATATTCTTCGTAAGTATTCAAAATAAAAAAAGATAGCATGTTGTACATGTTAAACAACATCCTTGTCAACAATCTACCATTAAACGGCATTGAAAGCTTTAAAAATAGGTAACCTAAGCATCTAAAATCTTCACCTTACCCCGTACAAGTGTAACGAATTCAATAGAGACTCTAAGTCTTTGTCAACGACTGATTGACAACCTACAATATGATTTAGGTTAGTTACTTCACCACTTGCACCAATTGAAACCCTAGAATAGGTTAGGGTCAGGCTTTCTTACCTAAGAACGAAGTTAGAATCGCTGAAAAAGTGATTGATTGTGATGGTTAAGCACGTAAGATAGCCGGAAGATCCTCCCACTTCTCTCACACTTTCTCTCTCTTTTCTCTCTTCTCTCCTAGGTTTTTCCAATTTCATATGGGATGAGAGAGTGAGGGTTTAAGGTCCTTATATAGGCCCCAAACTCTCCAAATTAGACTCAGGGCTATGGTATACTTAGGTTATGTCCAAATACGGACTATTTCGTCTCAACGAAGTACTTATAGAGGTCCTGTTACTAAATGCGGTCGGACTTAAGCTCACTAATATTGGATCTAGGTGGAGTTAAGTTTTTATCCCAGTCGGACTTTCAGATCGCATGTGGTGGACCAGTTTCAATTCAGCGGTCATCGAACTTCGATCAAGGCCACAAGTACTTTGACATGTAAGGGCCACCTATCTCGATTCGAGGGTGAATTTGGGTCGAATTCTAACGGTCAGAACGCTTAGAAATAACGCATAAGTGAAACGTGCCAGATTTTATAAAAATATAATTAATTTTTTAAATATCTTCCTTTTCTCACTCTTTACTCTGGACGCAAGGAAATCGTCCCAGAGCATCGTTTGGACGTGATTTTCGCGGTGGTAGTCAAGTCCAACTAGGCGGTCATAATGGTCTAAGTTCATCGCTATCGGACTTTCGACGGGCGGTCAAGGTCCGATACGAAGTTTTAAAGTGCTTCAGAGAGCAATTGGGTTTAGAGATTGATCCTGAATTTTAGGATAGCGTAGCGTTACTGATTCTAAAGGTTTTGGGTCTTACGGATTGTATTTAAAGTGGTTGGTGCTTATTTCACAGGTAATCTAGTGTAGCGCTGGTTAATTCACATTAAATTTCTAGAGAATTTCGTTCTAAATGATTTCTTTGGCTTTGGAATTGAGCTTTAAGAGTGCTATAGTTAACCCATTGCCTAAGGACGTCTAACTTCAGGTTGGCAAAAATTCGGGGTGTTACATTTTTATCTTTCGTATTCAAAATGAAGGATCTTGGACAAGTTAATACCATCATAGGTATCAAAGTTAAAAAATATTGTGCGGGTTATGCTTTGTGTCAATCTCATTATATTGAGAAGATATTAAATAAGTTTAACCATCTAAATATAAAAGAAACAAATACTCCATTTGATCCAAGTATTAAGCTAAAAGAGAATAACGGAAGAATAGTTGTACAATTGGAATATGCGAGTGCTATATGGAGTCTTATGTCTGCTATGCAATACACTAGACCTGATATCGCATATTTTGTAAGTAAACTTATGTCTGCTATGCAATACACTAGACCTGATATCGCATATGTTGTAAGTAAACTTAGTAAGTTTACAAGTAACCCTAGTACTGAACACTAGAATGCAATCAGTAGAGTCCTTGGTTACTTAAAAGTAAATAAAGACTTAAGACTATTTTATTCAAAGTTTCTTGCCATATTGGAAGAATATACCGATGCGAGCTGGGTATCGAGTGCAGGGGACAACAAGTCTACTACAAGGTGGGTATTCACCTTAGGAGGTGCAGCTGTATCTTGAAAATCTAAGAAACAGACCTACATAATGCACTTGACTATGAAGTCTGAATTTATAGCCCTGACTGTAATAAGAAAAGAGGCTGAGTGGCTAAGAGATCTTCTATTAGAAATCTCTTTATGTGTAAAGCCTATATCGGTTGTATCACTACATTGTGATAGTGAAGCCATATTAACTAGAGCCTAAATTATGGTAAGTATAGACATATAAGTCTTCGACATGATTATGTTAGACAGTTGATTCGAAATGAAATTATTATTATTTCTTATGTGAAATCAAACAATAACTTAGCAGACCCTTTTACTAAACCTCTACCGAGAGAAGTAGTAAAGGCTAGATCTAGAGGGTTGGGGTTGAAACTCTTTAATCAAAGTCCCACCAGTGATGGTAAGCCAACCTAAAGTCAGAAAATCTCTAATTTCAGGTTTAATGGGTAAGAACAAGTCACTGATATTTGAAAAGTTTTTCAGCACTAAATTATAAAACCTCATCCATAATAGATAAGTGCTGAGCGTTACGAAAGATGGTTAAGTCTTAGAACTCTTAATAAAATCCAGTCTTAAAAAGAAATGTCTTATAGTAACAAAGACACTGGAAGGATTTCACCTATATGAACGTAGAGATGGTGCCGTCTCTCATGAGAGTTAGGAGTTTTCTCTTGGGATTGTTCATGAAATAGGATAAGCACATGACCATTAATTGTGCTGAGTAAGATTGTGAGAACTCTAATTAACACATAACGAATATGTATGTGGTTTTTCTGACTATATTATCTAAGAATAATTGGTTTAACGTTGTGGATACCAGTTATTTCGATAAAGTTTTGAGATACTTACACTAAAGGAAGATTAAAATCGAAAGATATCCTTTTGCACATAAGTTGATTATTCTGACAGAAATATTTAATCGAGAAAATATATATTTTTTAAAAAATCAATGGGGGATTGTTATAAAATGAATAATTTTATAAAATATATTTAAAAGTTTTATAAAAAACTTTTTTGGGAGTTTTGAGAATAGTCCCATATGGGAAAGGGAAGAGAAGATTTCTTGGTTTAAATGGAAACAGTGGAGTACCTTATTATTTACCTACATAGTCCATGGACTATGGAACTTGCGTGTTCCGGTGCGTAGCATTGGAACACCCACCCTCTAGCTCAGGCATGGGCACGGGCTCGATCTTAGTCTCGGATACGGGCTCGGTACGAGGGCGTGGCCATGTGAGGCAGTGTGGCTGTAGAGGCGCTAGTGGCGCACTTTGCACTTTGCACGAAATATGACTGTTGCAGCAAATGTGTAATAGTTGTGACATAAGTGTAGAAATCATGTTGTAATTGCTGCATGGCTAGTCCAACAGCTAGAAAATGGCTAGCTAACTCTCACAACAGTCAGCATGCAGCTGCTGTGATGAGCCATGCACAACAACCAGAAAACAGATAGTTTTCCAACAACTAGAATTTTCTTAATGAGAGTTAATTCCCTGGACCATAACCCCTAATCCCAAATGCATATATAAATAGGGCCTGGATGGGTTTCCAAACCATCTCTCAACCCACTCCAGCAGACCCATACGAACTGAACTATAGTCACTCCTCTCCTATACTCCAGTGACTCCAACAACAATAACAAGGTTGAACAATTGTCTGAAGATTAGACCAACGGTGTGGTTTAGAATGGTTCAACTGAACCAGTAGCTGAAGAATAGACCAGTGTAGTGGTCTAAATTACAATTCTTCTTCTCTTTTTTCTTTCTGGGATTTTTCTTTTTTATATTTCTGCTAGACTGTGTAATAGAGTTCCAGTAGTGGGCCTTCGTGTTTGCTAAACGCAGACCCACATCAGGCTCGTCATATCCTATAAGCTGTTTGCTTGTAACCTTTCAGCATACTCAATTCACTTGAGTATGGGCAAATAATGCTTTAAGGACAACGTCCCAGACGTGCTTCAGCCTGTCCTTATTCTAGATCACTTGGATTTTCGGTTTTCATATTTTATAGAAAAATCTATTTTATAAATTTTTTATAACAATCCTACCTTTATTCTTATCTTTTAGAATAGACCTGAAAAATCACATCCTTCGCCTAAGGATTAGTTTTAGGAATGGTTGTATGAAATCATTTCTTTTATAGAAATTAGAGTTCAAGCTGAGAGCCTTTTCCCTGGAGAGTTTGGAAGTATTTGAGCTGCTTAATTATTATTAAAACCCTAGAAATGTCTTTTCATGATTGTTTGAAAGCTGCTCAAGATTTCATCGAATTGATTGATCCGAATTATGTTACAAATCCTTTTCCACAGTACCACTAGTTTCTTTCTCCCATGCATGCTTAGGAAATGCAATGATTATTTCAATAATTTTCTAAGGAGTGACTTGATCCTCGAAATCTTCAATTTTTTAACCACATGCCATTGCTAAGTCATGCACATAGGGTGCCACCACATCCTACACGTGTCCCACCTGTAATAAAGGTATGCCCCACGATGTGTGCTTCATAATTTTTCCCAAATTGCAAGAAAATCCACCACAAGTTTGTATCTAGTTCACCATAGAACATTGTCAAATCTTGAAAACTAACTCTCAGAAGAATGCAAATTAATTAAAAATGACATATTCTTCTCGTGTCATACCAATTACCATTTAATCTTTTTAGGATTTGACACAACTCAATTACTTATTATTTAGTTTATCATGTGTTAGAGTTGATTAGGGTAATCTTCAAGAGAAGAATATGTTGTTTTTAGTTAAGGTGTTTTTGTTAAGATCTCTCTCTCTCTCTCTCTCTCTCTCTCTCTCTCTCTCTCTCTCTCTCTCCTCTTTTCTATAATTTTTTAATTTTTAGTGAAATAAATAAGTTGTATTTTTTACAATGTGGTCTTGTATGGTTTAACATGGTATTGGAGTAATAGTTCAGATCAATTGTGTAGCTATGCCCAGCCACTACCATTTGCCCATTTCTCTGCATCTTCATTATTTCCAATATCCTCCTCTAGCATCTTTGTCTGCCATTGCCTCGCCGCTAGACTAAAGTGGCCACTAGCAAAATCAGTGTCATGTGGTTTGTGCATGACACCATCACCCTTAGCACACAATGGGGTCATAACACCACTGTTGAAACACCCTGATTTGATCGTTGCACTAGCTTGATACATCTCCCAACTTAGTAGCCGTGGAACCCTTTAATCTCTCTCTCACCACATCTCCTGTTTCTCGATGTCGCATGCTACCAACGGCTAGATTTGTGTATCACCCAAATTCTGCAACTCCACCGTTGATCCTAGCGTCAAACCTAATCCAACTAGTGCCTGATCTGAAATTCGCTTGTATCGACTTCATCTCCAGTGTCAATGTTAGATTCACCACTTGAAAACCACTCCCATACCTATTGTAGTTCCCTGACTTTGTCGCAGTTCTCCAATAATCATTTATAACCCCAACAACTGTCGTCAGTTGAACCTATCTATTGTCAAGTTCTATCTATTAGATCTGACTGTAATCGACCATCTTTGTAAAATCTCAGATTTTATAACCCGAGTTTAGTACTTGTTTCTCGAAAATTCGAGTGTTAACCTTTAAAGATGACCAAAAAACTTTTTTTCTTTTTCAAGAGTGAGCATTGCAGTAAAAGAGACAAATCAAGCATAAAGGTAAGTCTGAATACACATTCAATATATACGAGCAGCTGCCCATGGGGCTTATATAAACCAATGTCTCATTACTAACAAATACATGAAGAAAATAATTTGATGCATGACAGAGAATAAAATGCAACTAGACTAGCTACAAGATGACGCAAGTTCTCTTGGAGCAAATACGGCCATACATCCCTGATATATGTGTCCTACTCCTTATCAGTATGAACATAAGTGTCTTTCAAATCACCTACACATCTGTACAGTTATATATTCAAAGCATGAGTGACTAGCTTGGTGAAAATTCCCCTCAAGATTACACGTACCGCATTAGTCAAGTATAGTTAAAACAAAAAATAAACAAAACAATCGGCGATGCAATCTTATTTAAATGCATGGATTTGTGAATACACATCAGCCTGGGATGCTCATGCAGCTGGCTTTTGGCCAAAACCCACGAGTGGAGTTGAACCCATATGCAAGTGGCTACTCACCAATGAAAATACATCAAGTATGTGCTAAAGTGACTAACTCATACAAATTGGGTCGATTGTCAGTGGTATGGAAGCTAGTGAAACATACCATGACAAACGATACGTGCTAACATCCATAATTAGCAACTCGTTATTGCCCGTATGCCATGAATGCATGATTAGCTCAATAGTTGTTATTTCAATTGCAAACAACCATTTTAAACAAGCTCAAAGGTCACTATGGGGGGCTCATCATCCAGCATAAACCAACAGCTTGGGCATAGTGTCGTATACCACCATCCTTGGCTCATGAGACTCCAATAACTAGGATGTTTAATGGTAACCTCTTCACTTAGTTGCTAATCATAGTTTAACAAATGAAACTTACTATAGCAGGGTTATACAGAAATAGTGCATCAAAGCCACATGGCAAATAGTCCTTCAAATGATACGATTAAAAAAAAGGATGATCGACAAAAGCTACATAGGCACAAATGATCTACAAGATGGTAAGTCCAAAATAAAATTCCGTTTAACCCATTAGACAAAAATGACCACTAGTTTGAGGGACCATTGTAATAGCAATTATTCAAGTTTACATCCAAATTCTAGATATATTAATATTAGTAGAGTTTCCCACTAATTGATGTGGTGATTCAAGCTTCGTAAACAATTCACAAGTATGAGAAAATAAATGTTGAGCATATGAATCGATGATCTATTCCAATAACTAACACAAGTAATTATGAAATAAAACTATTAATTATTAATCAAAATTAAAAGGGAAACTATCACTTAAACTAACATGAAAACAAAAAGCCCAAGGGAAAATGTCATCACTTTATGAGTTGAATAACTTGCAATGTTGCTAGGAAGTGCGTGCGCCCCTAGATTCGAATCCTACCACGAATTGTGAAATTGTACGGTTAAATCAAAGTTCTACACACTATCCACGGTTAGGATCAACGTTAACGTCTTAATTATGTAATCTAGTGAACTAACCTACAATCTAACCTAAGGTGGAGTTTTACTAGATTTAAATCCAATTATCTTAAATTAAAATGGGATTTTCACACTAGAATTACAAAGACTACTAACCTCTCAAATTGGAGTTGTAAGAGGTCGGCTCGGATCGCAATAACACTAATGCCCCTTAATGAATGGTGGCTTTGAGTGTGATAATTGGGGGAAAATAGATTCCCTACATACCCATTACCGAACTAACTCAATTAAACTCGACTTAGCTCTAATTCAATTCCAACAGAAAGTTGAGAGATTGACTCACCTCAACTACAATTCGATTCACTTTGCTTAATTCGATTTGAATCAACTTTGCTTAACTTCAATTTGGTCCAAACAACGGATGCCTACACATGGAATTTAGGTGCATCAATAAGAATTTAATGACATGGATTTAAATAGAACCAAAACCCTAAAATTTTCATGACTAACTCAACTTGTTCAAACTGAGTTGACTTGGTGTCGAAACTCAACTATCTACTCGAACCAAACTCAGCGAGTCACTCAGATGTGGTTGGACTAAACTCAGCCAATAACACTTCCCAAAAGTTGAGCCCAACCCAGATTTGGACTCGACCAAACCCCAGTCTCAACCTGACTGAGTCAACATGGTGAGTCAACTCAACCGAGTTGATGTCTTCCTTTCTCTTCTCTTCTTCTTCTTTCTTTCTTCTTTCCTTTCTCTGATTTTTCCAACAATAGTTGTTGGACCTGACAAAACTCACCTGAAACTTCGTAACTCAGTTTGAACTGATGAAAACTTGAATTTCTGAATTAGATGCTGAGATAGTTGAACCTAATTAGCCCCAAAATTGGACCCGCAGAATGCTAGACCCGGTAATTACTACCAAGTCAACTTGGTAGAACAATGCACAACTCTCTTGGTCTCTAATCAACCACCTTCAGCTAGATGGATCACCACAAACTCCAGCAAAGCTTCCTCATACTGTTGGATCTGAGTACAACCCATCCTAAATGCAGTACAGCCCGACTCAAACAAGCGGCTCAAGTTCAACTCGCTCGAGACAATGGCAAACAAACAACAACACGACTGCACTCTCTCTCTCTCTCTCTCTCTCTCTCTCTCTCTCTCTCTCTCTCTCCTCTGCTTCCCCTTCTCATTCTTCTTCGTTTCATTTCTTTCTGTCTTTCCTCAACTTGTGGCCAGAGATGGATGATGGATTCAACTTGATTGAACGAGTCAGCGAGTCGAGACCCAGCTGAACCCGATATTCTCCTACTCTCTCTCCCTTTCTCGCTCTTTTCTTCCTTTCCTACTTTGTTCTTCTTCTTTTTCTCATTAATGGGGTGTCCAGCAACCCTAGACCCGAACTAGACTCACCCCGATCCTGTCCTGACTCGGTAGCGAGTTGCCACTGCGGGTGACGATTGGCCGAACAGAAATCCCAGCTTCGACTTCTTCCTTTCCCTAACTCTTTCTTTCTCCTTCTCTTTCTCTCTACTTAGCCAGATATGGGTTGGCTTCAGCCCGAACCCGGCCTAGACGCAAGACTCGGTCCAAGTCACCTAGTGTGGCGAGTTAATGAAGTGCGGCACAAGCTCAAGCCGACTCTCTCTCTCTCTCTCTCTCTCTCTCTCTCTCTCTCTCTCTCTCTCTCTCTCTCTCTCGATTTTCTATTCTTAGAAAGGAATTCCCTAAAAGGTTGAAATAGGTCTGATTAATCCTCTAGAGAATTCGAATGCCAACTAATAACTAGATTAGTTGTGGGCAGCAATGATTTTACTCTGACGTCGCACGAAGGTTTCTTGTTAATCTCGGATTTTATCCAATCAAACTAGCCTGCTTGGTTGTCATCTAACATTACAGATGGACCTCTGATTCAATGGTCCACATGATGATTGCCTCTAATTTCAAGATAGAAGTCCATTCTGGATGATGGGTTTTTCCATTCGCTTGAGGAAGATAATCCAGCCGTTAATGGTGGAACATCTTCGGATGGGTTTTCTTTCAATCGAATGCATATGGATGGCTTTGATTGGATCGCTAAACACAGTGGAACCCACATTTTGGACAGTGATCAACGAAATCTCGGTGGTGCGCAAAATTTTCTCGCTCCGCACGGTATTTCTTGAGTTGGTGAGATCTTGTTATGAGAGATTCTCGGCATCTGAATAGGTATTTGAATAAGTCTTGGTTGAATAACTCTTTGTAACGTTACTGAACGTTACAATAACCACTGTTTGTTATTTCGTTATTTTCCTCTTTTTTAGCTCTTTTTGTTGAAGCATTTCTTGTATAAAAAGTTGTTTGGAATGAATGGAAAGACAAGACATTTGTTATCAACTCTTAACAGAGCTGTTGGAGGAACGGTTCCCCTCGAAGAGAACCATTATCCCATCTATTCTTTTAATTCATGCAGCCATAGGCCGACGAAGGAGATCCAGGCCTATCAATTTGGTATCAGAACCTGGTCAAATGGCTGATTCATGAGCTTCTCAAGCCCTAGAAAACATCAATGTTCAACAGACGCTCTCAGATATCATGCAACTGCTCAGTCTTCTTGATGGCCGCTGTGAGGAGATTGCCAGTTCGCTTTAAAAAGGGAAAGAAACAACCATTGGTGGATCTGGTAACACTAATGGATCATCCCATTCGGGGTCCACAGGGCCCATCCAATCCAGGACAGTGAAGCTTAATTTTTCGACATTCAGCGGAGGTGACCCATCTGGATGGATTTATCGAGAGGAACAATTCTTCGCCTATCATCACACGCCAACAGAGGAGCGATTAACCATTGCCTCATTCCATTTGTAGGATGACGCCTTGCAATGGTATCAATGGTATGAGAAATCATAAATTTACATGTCCTGGAAGGAGTTCTTATCAGCATTAAATGATCGTTTCGGGCCGACCAAATATGATGATCACTCTGGAGCACTCGCCAAGCTACGTCAAACCTCTTCGCTGCGGGAATACCAAACTGAATTTGAAAGGCTGGCCAATCGTACGGACGGTCTGACGGAGGCTTTTCTCATCAGTTGCTTCGTTTGTGGCCTGCGGGACGACATCCGTTTGGATGTCCAAATGTTTCGTCTTGCTACCTTAACGCAGGCTATTGCCTTGGCTCGACTTCAGGAAGAAAAAGTAGCCACAAGACGATGTTTGGGACGACCTGATTCTAGTAGGACCCCTTCCGTGACCGCCAAAGAAGGAGAGTCTAAGGTATTATTACCACCCATTAAATGGCTTACTCCTGCTGAGGCAAAAGTATGTCGAGATCGGGGGCTTTGTTACAATTGTAATGAAAAGTTTCACCTCAGACATCGATGCAAAACCCAAAGGCTTTTTCTGATCGATGGGCCATGGGAACCAATGCCTGAAGATGACACCAAAGATGCAGATGAGGTAGAAACCAACCATGAATCAAGTACTCCACCAGAAATATCACTTCAAGCGATAGAAGGCTCACCCACTCCTCGAACCATGCGTGTTCGCAGCAACTTATATTAGAACCCAGTCACTGTGTTGATTGATTCGGGGAGCGCCCACAATTTTGTGGACCCTACCACCCTCAAGAAGGCTGGAATTTCTGCTTCGGCCGGGGATGCATTTGAAGTAATGGTTGCTAATGGTGATATGTTAATGAGCCAAGGTAAGTGTACGAATCTATCATTACAGTTGCAAGACTTCATTATCTCCACCGATTGTTATATACTTCCTTTAGGTGGGTGCGATGTGGTCCTAGGGGCACATTGGTTGTAAACCCTTAGACCAATTTTGTGGGATTTCTCTCACATGTGGATGCGATTCACTGTTGATAAACGAGAATATACTATCAAAGGTATGGTGCAAACGACATTCCAATTGGTGGATGGATCCACATTCAATAAAAAAGCTAAGAAAGTGGGGTGGGGAATAGTGCTACGTCTTTGTAGCATGGAAGGTTTATGTGATCCTACTCTCTCAGCACCCGAGCTAAAGTATATACTTGATACCTATCAAGATGTCTTACCTCAAGGGTTGCCACCTCTTAGGTCCCATGGCCATCGAATACCATTGAAAAATGGGGCACGGCCTGTCAGTGTGAGACCTTACCATTACCCGCATTATCAAAAAAATGAAATCGAGCGAATGGTACGAGACATGTTGGCAACCGGAATAATTCGGCCCAATTCAAGCCCGTACTCCTCACTAGTACTCTTGGTACGCAAGGCAGATGGTAGTTGGCGATTATGTATTGATTATCGTGCTCTTAATCAAGTGACCATCAAGGATAAATATCCTATACCGGTCATTGATGAGCTGATTGATGAACTTTATGGTTCTTATTATTTTTCTAAGTTGGATTTGAGGTCAGGGTACCATCAAATCCGAGTGGCAGAGGGAGATGTCCCCAAAACAGCATTCAGAACTCACGAAGGTCATTATGAATTTATGGTGATGCCATTCGGCCTCACTAATGCTCCATCAACTTTCCAAAGCCTCATGAACGATATTTTTCATCCTTACCTGTGAAAGTTTGTACTAGTGTTCTTTAATGATATTCTCATCTATAGTCAGACATGGCAAGAACACTTGGAGCATTTGGTCATTGTATTGAGCCTTCTGCGGTCTCATCAATTATATGCAAAAAGGTCCAAATGCAAGTTTGGTCAACGGGAAGCTGAATATTTGGGGCATGTTATATCTGGTGCTGGAGTAGTTGTGGAACCAGAAAAAATTCAAGCCATGTTAGACTGGCCCAGGCCCAACTCACTCAAAGCCTTACGAGGCTTCTTGGGCTTGATAGGTTATTACCGTAAGTTTATTAGAGATTATGGCAAAATCACTAGTCCACTTACAGCCCTTCTCAAAAAAGATTCCTTTCATTGGAATGATTGTGAGACCCGTATCTTGGTCCGTACCTTTCCGTACACTTCCGCGGTCGTACCGGTCGAATTCCGGCAACTTTCGACCCTTAAACAATATCGACGCGCGACCTGGATTCATGTACCGACAACCCGCGTCGACTCAACCCGAGACCAATACCATAGCGACCGCACCGTCGCCGCGGTTCCGATACCGCGACTCGCGCGCCGAGGCGATACCCGGATCAAGAGATATGGGCCAACGTTCGGTGCGAGAAAACGCCGCGCGTTGCGAAAACCAAGGGAATCTCAACAATGTGTCACATCAATCACATCAATCCCATCAATCAATCACCCATCAAGCCATCACATGTCAAGTACACATCACTTCCATCCCTTTTCCCAAGCAACCACCAAAGTCTCCCAAGCCCATACCTCTCTTACACAAAAAGCCACAAAAGTCTTCATTTCCCATACTTCTCTTACACAAAAGCCACAAAAGTCAAGTTTCTCTTACACCACCATCACTCACCCATCCATCCATCACTCTCTCTCTCTCCCTTTACATCACTCTCTCTCTTTCTCTCTTTCTCATTCCAAAATTCCAAAGCAACAAAGGAAATCCAAGAGTTCCATACGTATGGAATTTCTCCAAAATCCCTAAGCTCCAAGTGGCCCACCTTCCTACCCCAAAATCTCCCATCTCAACCCTCCATTCTTCATCCTAACCGTTGAAGTTGAAGCCAAGGTGCCAAGGAACCCCTAGGAGCGAGAAGATCGGACGGTGGGTGCTTCCATAGGGTAGTTTTTATTATTTTTATGGTAGACCAAGTGAGTCCCACCGATCAATGGTGTGGATCTCACTTGGGACCCCAAAATGTGGCCGATGGACCACTTGGATCATCATGATCGGTCCATGATGGGGCCATTCTCCATGGACCCCATCATGATGTTTATTTTCATTTAGAAAGGTCATCTAGACCGTCCATATCGGTGGAGAATGGATCTCCACCGTTGATTTACATTTTTAACGGTCCCAGGTGCAAGGGACCCATTTCTTGTATGTTTCATTGCAAGGGAGGGCCCATAATGACGGGGTCCCTCCATCACAAGCCGTGTCCCACTCTCCATCTCTCTCTCTCTCTCTTTCATTCATTTTATTTTATTTTATTTTATTTTATTTTATTTTATTTTATTTTAATGGAATAGGATGGTGTGGCCCACTTGAATGGATCACATCTTGATGCATTTATTTTATTCAAGCGGGGCCCACCTTAGACGATATTCCCATGCCGCCCATCATGTGGTGGCCCACTTCATCAAGGCCCACTACAAAAAGAAAGAAGAGAGAAGAAAAGAAAAAAAAAAAAAAAGGGTAACCGTCCAGCGTCAGAGACGCTGGACGTTTCAAACAAAACAAAAAAAAACAAAAGAACCTTTTTGGGTGGCCCACTTGTATAGGCCCCACCCTGATGTTTATGTTAAATCCACGCCATCCACCACTTTTCCTAGAATATTTTAGGCGTTGAGCCAAGGAATGATCTCAATCCAATGATCAGGCGGGCCGTACCAGAGATAATGATACTTTTACACTTCCAAGTCTGCTAATACCCATTTTGTCGTTTCTACACTCCAAATCAGTTCTAGAGATGAGGTTTGTGTGGCCTGTTTGGGGCCTAGGATCAAGTGGGCGGAGCGGATCCCTCATCAACGGACCCCACCTGTGTTTTTTTTCAAACACAAAAAAAAAAAAAAATAAAAAAAATAAAAAAAAAATAAAGGGGCAGCAGCGCTGCCACCTTTGAAGGCAGCAGGCGCTGCCTACGCACCTGGACGGACGGACGTAGGGGGGCCCACGGCCCTGCGTGTGGGCCCCACCATAATGTTTATGTGTCATCCGACCCATTTATGAGGTGGGCCACCCCAGTGGTGGGCCCCCCCTCCAAGGATGAGTCAGATCCAAAAACTCAGGTGGCCCACACCATGCAAACAGTTTGAATTGAATTCTACCGTTGAAAATTTTCTGGGGCCCACAGAAGGGTTGGATCAAGCTGAAATTTTTACTGTCCCTTCACACTGGTCTGAGTGACCGTATGAACGGGTTGGATTTCAAATAAACATTTCGGTGGGCCACATTTGTGGGACCCACGGTGATGTATGTGATTCATTTGCACCGTCCACGGCCCGTGGACGGTGAGACTCACCTTGTTGTATGTGTTTTACACACGCCGTCCACCTGTCTTGATGATGGGGCCCACTACCAGCTACCCATATTATTTTCTGTGGGACCCACCATTATACCTTTATGTATATTATATAGTTTAAATGTATATTTTATATTATGAAAATTGTAGTGGGCCCTAGACCATGTGTCCCTATGATTAGCTTGGATGGAAATAAATGTTTTGTAAGGCCCATGAGTCGGGACCCATTGAATTTCAAAAGGGCTATGGGCTAGGCCCATTTGATGCATTTTAGGCCTAGATCTAGGCCCATTTGATGTGTTGCAAGTCCTTGGGACTAGGCCCATTGGATGTACTTCAAGGCCCATGCTCTTGGACCCTTCTGTTGAAATTTTAGAGCCCATGGAAGTAGGATATTTGATATATGGTAGGACCTATGGTACTAAACCCCTTTTGTTTATAAAAGGGCCCATGGGATTAGACCCACTTGATATGCATGCAAGCCCATGGAGGTAGGCCAATTGTTATATGTAAGGCCTAGGGGTTTAGGCCCACTTTGACATACGTACAAGCTCATGGATTAGGCCCATTTGAATTGTTTAAGGCCTAGGGATTTGGGACCATTCGACTCATATAAGGCCTCTTGGTTGAGGCCCATTTGATATATGTTTGAGGGCCTAATTGGTGTGGCCCATTTGATACATATTAGACTCATATGACTAGGTCCAATTGATACAATCCAAGGCCCACGGGTTTCGACCCATTGCAATGCACATAAGACCCATTGGTATGGCCCATTTATGTGGCCCATCTGATGAATAAAAGCCCATAGGATATGGCTCATTTGATATATATATATATATATAAGATCCAATGGGGACAACCTACGGTCCATTGCAATGTGTAAATCCATCATAGACTAAGCACGATGTTCACACCGATCGTGCCTTGGGAGCAATGTTGGTTTGACGTCCACATTACGAGCGTAATGCTGGTTGGATGTCCACATTACGACTCTCCTTAGGGCCCAACACCAGGCCGTACTTGCTGTGTCCAGGCCCATCTGCATCGTAAGATAATTCATTTTATTATAACATGTTTAGTATAACCATGATCATGCGCATCATATGTATGCTCGGTATGAGGATTGACTGATCATAGCATTTGCCTTCGGGCAGGTTGATTATGGGCTCCCGGTTAGGCGGTGTTGCCCTACATGAACGCACGGTATGTGCAGGATTGGTTGCATGACTGGATAGCGTGATTCATGCATTCCGCATTGTGTGACATGGTTATTGCACGCCCTAGCGACATCAGGGCCGTAGCCTCCACAGACGCATCGTGGTTGGCAGGGTTGGATACCGGAAATCTTGTTCTACATGGGGTACTATAGATATCCCTGGGTGAAAGTCCCTAAACCCTTATGGTACCAAGAGGTTGCTCCAACGTCTAGACCGAGTGGGTAGATGAGCGTTGAGTGCCGATTACCAGACGGTTACGCTCTCCACTGTGTCGTGGTCGGTTGGAAGGGGGTACGGCCTTACCCGCCTGAGTGTAGGGGGCAATGCTAGGCTGAGTCTGACCAGCTCGAGGAATGGGTCCGCTATCGACGAGTCGCGCCCGATATTGGCAGACGGATAGTGAGGTCTCTTCCACTTACCTTATTGCGCGCGATGTGGCGGCAATCTAGTTTAGAGTGTACTAGACCCCGGTGATATTCCATACTTTGAGCTGTACTGATATGTGGACATTGATGAGGATCTGTATGCTTGAGTTGCATTGCACATTGCATGGCCTTGGGATGGCCGATACCATTCATGTCTTGCATTGCAGAGCCTTGGTACGGCTCATGACGTTTTGGTTCCATCTGCATATTTCGCATTACTCTGACATTGCATTCATATTACTACCTTGCGCACACACTTTCACCACCCTCTAAGCTTTCTGTAAGCTTATGCACGACCGTTGCGTGCAGGTGACGTTGGACTGCAGCAGCGTTGAGGCAGGAGCGCGTTGCTGATCATTTTAGAGTTTTCTGTTATTTACCATTGTATTTCCCTTTATGCTCATTGTACTTGTAAAATTTTTGATCATAGTGGAAATGTAATGGAGTGCTTGGTTGTTGTTTGTGGGTTATGCCTTTGGTTATGCTTATTACGAAACAAACTGGTATTTAAAATCCTCCTCGTAGCATCCCAGGATCGGAACCTGGCGAATGGGAGCTAGGAGCCGAGAATGGGGTTCTACGGAGGCTGTCGGCGCTGGATTCGGCGATCGGAAATTTTGTGAGCCCGGTTTCCGAGTTTGGGGCGTGACAATGATCAAGCTAATCAGGCCTTCGAAAACCTCAAGAAAGCAATGACAAATCCTCTTGTGCTGGTTTTACCTGATTTCTCAAAGCCCTTTACAGTGGAATGTGATGCGTCAGGCGGTGGAATTGGTGCAATCTTAATGCAGGATGGTCGTCCAATTGCTTTCATTAGCCAAGCCTTGCAAGGGAAAAGTCTAGCATTATCCACATACGAAAAGAAAATGTTAGCCTTGGTCCATGCAGTCCAGAAATGGAGGCCATACTTACTTGGCTGACGGTTCATCATCCGCACTGACCACAAAAGTTTAAAATTTCTCTTAGAGCAGCGGATCGCCACGCTCGTCGAACTGATCGTATGTTCAAGGAAGGAGACTGGGTTTATGTTAAGTTACAGCCCTATTATCAAAGTACAGTCGCTCAACGTCGTTCTATGAAGCTATCGTCAAGGTACTATGGCCCTTATCAAGTTCTGCAGCGGATTGGTTTGGTTGCTTACAAACTCGCCCTACCTGAAGGGTCTAAAGTTCACCCAGTATTTCATGTATCTCAGCTTAAACGAAGAATAGGACCGGCTGTTTCTTTACAAGTGACCCCACCTACCTTACTGCTTGAAGACCTCTTAACCAAGGAACCAGAATGTGTTTTAAATCGTCGCATGGTGAAGAGGAATAACAAGGCTGTTACTGAACTTTTGATCCAATGATGAAATTATCCACCTGAAGAAGCGACATGGGAAACCTTCACTTCTGTTAAGGAACGATTCCCCACTTTTAACCTTGAGGACAAGGTTACCTTTAAGGGGGACGGATTGTTATGAGAGATTCTCAGCATCTGAATAAGTATTTGAATAAGTCTTGGTTGAATAACTCTTTGTAACGTTACTGAACGTTACAATAACCACTGTTTGTTATTTTGTTATTTTCCTCTTTTTTAGCTCTTTTTGTTGAAGCATTTCTTGTATAAAAAGTTGTCTGAAATGAATGGAAAGACAAGACATTTGTTATCAACTCTTAACAGAGCTGTTGGAGGAACGGTTCCCCTCGAAGAGAACCATTATCCCATCTATTCTTTTAATTCATGCAGCCATAGGCCGACGAAGGAGATCCAGGCTTATCAGATCTCGTATGAGATCTTCAAACCAAGGAGAAGGGATTCACTAAGGCCCTAAAATCGACATCCCATATGCACTGAGGAGGCTTCTAGAAGCGAGGAAATGGTGGAGGTTTGGCCATGACTCAGAAAATGAAAGGATCCTTCTCCACACGCTCTCTTTTTCTCTAACTATCGAAACCCTAAAGCGGACTTATATTTGAATAAAGGGTTGAGATTGATCGAACTTGGATGGCTAGGATTGTAAAAAGATTCTGCACCCGGATTGCCAGCTAAGGAGAAATTTTCGAAAACCATACGAGCGCACACTCCACTTGCAGCCGATGTTGTGCGCTGCACTTGTGTGGATAGCATAGTCTTGGTCAGATTTTCCTTCTGAGCATGATGAACTGTTCGGATCATTGAGATGATCTGTAATGGTGGGCCATAGCCGACCCAAACGGGTGTTGTTCGTATAAATTCCACCCACACTAGAGACTCTGACGTTCGACACCGTGCGCTCGCACGTGCTCTCCAGCATGTAAAATATTGGGTTTTAATCAAATCTTCTCGACCAACAGGATGGATGAATCAGATCATTAATCAAGATGATTAAGGTGGGTCTCATTTGAAACGAACGAACCTTGTTCGTCACTGGTAAGAAATGAAAGAGAAAGAGAAGATTTCCTTCTTCCGGGTCAAACCTGGTTTGACCAGGCTAGTTGTTCAGTGCACCCCAGCCGTGCACGGGCTGTGTACACACTCAACCAAAAAGTGGAGTCCACAAGACTTGTTCGCGAGATCTGCACCAATCATCAACTTCCTCTCAACACATCAAGACTCCCGACCACTGATGAGGAAGATCCAAATCTTTGGAGGGCCAAAACAATGAATTTTGGTCTTTAAGAATTGATTTTCGTCAATCCAACGGTCAAATTGACACTTACTCTGAAAATCAACTGTCCAAAGAGCCCTAGGACCTAAGTGAATATCATTAGTAGATTTGGTGATCAGATGACCCAATGGGGATGACCAAGTGGTGGGTTGTTAGATTGAGGGTTGTGAGTTCGATGAATAGTGAATCTTACAATCCAGATCTCGAAATTGATTGTGGACGGTTAAATTAATGCGTTATTGAGTTTATAGGCTAATCTTAAGGTCAATTATATGATTGGCCTTATTCCATGGTTAAGATGAAGATTGCTTTTGTCGGTTTAGGACAAAAATTGAGGGATTGATTTATCTTTCTACCTGGATTGATCTGAAGTGTTTAGATGCGACATCATATGCCTTAATAGGTAGATTTAGATCACGGGTTAAGTAACTATTGATGGTGTAATTCTACATTGAGAAGTCAAGGGTCAATCAAGGACATATTGATTTTGAAACACAAGGTTAAGATGAGTGAATTGTGAGTGGTCAAGTGATGTTTAAGTTATAGGTTATGTGTGTTTCCACATATGCTCAGACTAAATTTTGTTTAAATGGTAACACCCAAATACTAAAAAGTAAGGGTTGTTACAATCCATTTTCATATGCAATCATCTATCTCCAACAATATCTAGATCTGGTCCAATTGCCTCTTATTTGCATGCCTCCATTTCCCTCATATCTGCACGTTGCTACTTCTTCAGTGCCCGTAGCAAGGCTGCAAACCCTTGGTGAGCCCTTTGCCAATTTTGTATTTGGGAAAGAAGGGCTCCCCTCGAGCTTTCTTCTTCTTCTTCTTCTTCTTTTTTTTTTTTTTTTTCATCGTGAGTGCACCATGTTAAGTGTATCCTTTAGTCCTTTGGTACTCCTTAGTTCATCAGTTTTGACACTCGACAAGAGCACCTTCCTCTGTAAGTGCACCAAACTCACACTTTTGATAATGTAATTTTTTTTTTCTATCAAGAATGTGTTTTTCATTTATGCCAGGTATTTAGATCAAATTAATTTCTATACTTGATGTTTGAACCAAACTTACTTTTGTGTCAAGCGTATGAATAAATAATTTTTTATTTGTTGAAACGTCTAGAACTACTAGAAAAGTAATGATTGAACTCTTAGGCAGCAATTGTGTATTCTTTGAAAGAGTAATAGTTGAACTCCCCACTACCAGAAGTGCAACTAGATTATTCATTAGTCATTAGAAACGCCATCGATTCATATCTCAAAAGTCGTCAAAAGTGTCTAGTCACCTCACATTACTCCTCGTTTTTTGTTTTTGTTTTTTTTGTTTTTTTTACACCAACACCCCAACACCCACCCACCCACACACACCCCGTAGTGGGATATCACCACCTATAGGAACTCGACCCCAGAACTCATGTTGAAACTCACTGAAGTCTACCATCGAGGCAAGGATAAGGACACATGCCATTGTTTCATTGCCTTTAGTTATATATTATCATTCCATTTTTCTTTTATTTTTGAATAAATATTTGTTGTACATCTCAAACTCAAGTTACTCATTTTTAAAGTTCCTTAAGTTTGGGATTAGATGCTAGAGTACATCAGGATAATGTTCAAGATTAGAATATTTTCTTTTTAGTTAAGATGTGTATATTCAACTCTTTATAGATCTTTACAAATATTTCTTCTCTCCTATATATTTCTATTATTCTTAGTGAAATAAGTTGCATTTCTACAATGCAGTCTCTGGTGGTTTAATAATATAATTCCTACTAAAATCTATCCTTCCTCATATGCACATTTTAACAAGTTGTGAGTTATTCCTTTTAAAGTGCCTTGAGTTTGAGAGTAGATTTTAGAGTAGATTTGGGCAATATTCAAGATTAGAATATTTTATCTTTAATTAAATGCATATATATTAAAGATCTCTATAAATCTCTCTTCTATATATTGTTATTATTCTCAATGAAATAAATAAGTTTTAGTTTTCACTATGTACTTTCTTGATGCTTAACTATATGTGCCCTCTTGAAATCTTTCCTTCCTGGTATGCACTTGTAAATCAATGATTCTGATTTATAATGGAAAACAAATACGGTTGTACAACATTGATTAGAGTGGTGTTTGTTTGTTTGGTAGATCGGTGATGGAAACTCTGATCACCAATGCTGGGAGCGCCCTGAAGACATGGATACCCCTCGAACATTATATAAGATCACTGCCACTTCTCCAGGCACGGAGGTGGCCGGTGAAGCTGCCGCTGCCCTTTCTTCCGCCTCCTTAGCATTCAAGGACGTTGATTCTAACTATTCATCAAGCCTATTGATTAGTTCAATATCAGTGAGCGAGCAACCTATCATCTGATTCACATTTTTGTACATGATTGCCAAATGTTTTCCTTTTACACCAAATAAATAAATAATAAGAGAAATAATAAACTTATTGATATTTTGATTTTTTTTCTTTGGATAATCTATCCTCATACTTTGTTAAGTTCATCCTTATTTAATCAGATATTTGGTAATTAAGTGAAAGCTATTCTTCATTTTCTTTCCTCATGTATTAATCACGTGTAGTAAAAATTGGGCATTGTTTTTTTATGTTTTATTTTTTAAATAAAGTAGTGTACCTAATATATCTAACTGCATGTCCACAAAAAATGGGCTTGTCTTTTCTTTTTCTATTTCTTCGAGTGAATGATATTACTATAAAAAGCTGATGGCCATAAATGAAGAATCCTCTTCAAGCATGCAATAGACATCACTTACGTGTGTTTATTCTCAATTGTAAGCCTCAATCTCGTGGGTCCTCGCTCTTGCTCGGGTGGTAGACTCTTAGGAGTTTCAACACCTGATGGAGGGTTTGAGTACCAATAGGTGGTGAAATCCCACTACGGGGTGAGTGTGTGGCGGTGTGTGTGCGTGTTAAAAAAAAAAAAGCCTCAAATCTCATGGGGTAACTTGAATAAAATACCAATAGAATTCTATGACCAGCGCTGATTGCACATTGCAATTAAATAATTACCATAGCCAGATCCATTCTCCTTGAGCCTTAATTTCTAACTCGATAATGGTGTTTGCTCTCAGCTTTTTGAGTTTGCTGACAACCACAGAGGATCTTATCAAGCTTCATGTCCTTTCTATTGTTCCTACTCTGGCTATCACGTGAGGCTTCTCCCATATTTCTTCAATCGCTTGCTAGCTTTGCTTTGTTAGCGGGTGAAAAAACAAGAAAAAGCAAGAAAAAATCCCATCGAAGTTTTCATACAATGCTCCAGGCTATAGACAAGTTAACATGATGGCACAGACCATGGAATGGATGGCTCATGTACTATAAATCCCTTGGAATGGAAGATTTAACGAGAGAATATTTGGCCTTTCATTCCTTGAATGAGAACTGTTCATGTATTTTCTTTCTCAACCATTTCCTTGTTGGCCACCTGTTGAATGGTCTGAGGTTTTGTCTATCTGGGAGATTTTTGGTGCATGGACCATTCATAGCGGAGGCACATAATACCAACCGTTTGGATCAGGAGTTAATGTGCCCCATTTTTACAAGCCAAAAGTAGAACAATATTGTGCTCCCAGCCTGAGCGTAGTATAATACCTCATAAAAAGTAGTCCCTATTCGCTTAAAATTGTCTGAATTTCCTTTTTTAAAAATGTTTTCTTAAAAAGGATGAGCTATTGTGGGCGGCTGCTTGGCTATTCAAAGCAAGTAAAGACTCAAAATACATGAGGTTTGTAATGGAAAACAAAGGATGGAGTCAACCTGTTTCCGAATTTAGTTGGGACAACAAATTTGCTGGAGCACAGACATTACTAGCAAAGGTTTCCTTAGCATCTCTCTCTCTCTCTCTCTCTCTCTCTCTCTCTCTCTCTCTCTCTCTCTCTCTCCAGTTGCTGCCTTTTTTTTATGAGGAATGCTCTTACAGGAATACGTGGCTGGGAACACAAAACTGGGAAACTATAAGAGCGATGCCGATTCGTTCGTATGTGCATTGATGCCAGGAAGCAGCACTGTGCAAATTCAAACAACCACAGGTATTTGAAGAGGGGAGATTTTCACACCACTTGCATCATATTTTGATTTGCCTCGCATTTTGTCCTGTGCAGGAGGGCTGCTGTACACACGAGATAATAACAACATGCAATATGCTATGAGTGCTTCTCTCATATTGCTTGTCTACTCCAAAACGATACATGGGGGTGGATTTGGTACAATCCAGTGTGGCTCACTTTATTTTTCAGCAATCCAAATCAGAGCATTTGCTAAATCACAGGTAGATATAAACGCTATAAAAGGACCAAATAAGATAACAGTTGTGTCTTACTCATTGCTTAACATAGAGTCAGTGTTGTTTCCCCACTCTCAATAAAATCAAGAGATGAGTAGTCTGTACTGGCTAATTACAAAATCAGGTTGCAGTGACAACACTTGGCTAACTATATTAAAGGCGCATGTGTAGGACAATCAACATAACGTTATATGTTTTCTTAATGCATCTTCTTCTATTGAAGAAAAAATGTGCAATTGGCCTTCGATATCATAGGCACTCCCAGGGAAAGTTATGGAACCATTATTATCTTATAGCAAAATTTTTAAAAATAGCAATAAGGTTTTGGATTTATTATCACTAGATTGTAACAGGATTGCTTGCCCATTTTTTATATCAGGGATGTGGTGTCGATCAATCGAAAACCACATACAATTATCCACAAGTAACAAGAATATAGCAAACATTAGAAGGCTAACCACATTTAACAAAATGGAAATTTTTAACCAAACAAACTGCACTTACCTTTCATGGAAGAAGGAAAGTCTACTCTCCCGAACCATTTTTTTTTCTTCTCAATTTAACAAAGTTTAAGAGCCCTTTACACCCTTCTAATTACCTTTTATACTGTTCTAATGACAGCAATTCTCAGCCCTTAGACCTATTTCTACTTCTAATATCAAATCTACATGAAATGAAAGAGGGTAAAGTTATTTAAGTGCTCTTATTACTAAAGTGTGAGGCGAGGGAGATGCAAAAGCATGAGGAATTGGCAGAGTTCCCTACCTGGCAAAAAGTTCTTTCGTGCCAGCTAGAGGCCTATCTGGAAAAATAAATTTGTCCACCAGAAAAAGCCTCCTTGCAGGAAACCATGTGGAATAGGCAGAGTTCGCTAGTCCTGTAGGAAAACTTTCTTTTGTCAACACAGCCAATATGTAAAGGCCAATTACAACCTGCAATTATCATTTGCCTATGGGTTCTTTGTGCATATAAAACCTGCAATCATCAGGTGGGCCACACCATATAAAACAATGGAGAACCACCCGAAAACCTCCAAATTCATGTGGTGGGCCACTTGATGGTCAGACTTGCCTTCTTTTTTGCATTTCCCATTTTCATTGCAGAGAGACCATGTTGAACAGGTTGGATGACATATACACATGATGATAGGCCAACGTGTCTACAACTAGTTGTGTATGAGATAGGAGTAAAAGTAAAACAGCCAATTAGTCGAAGATAGTAGTGTTGATAGGCCAACGCGTATACAACTAGCTGTATGTGAGACAGGAGTAAAAGAGTCAGTTGAGGATAGCACTATTAATGGATAGTGTGGGGAAATCTGCAATGAATCTATAAAAAGGAGGCACTTGCAATAGTCTAAACTAGAGGAGAGGTGTTTACAAGTGTCATAAAGGAGAGATGTCTAAATATGTATAATTTCTTTATTATCTAATATACCATAAAAAGAGGGAGTTTCCGAGCATTTTCCTTTCCAATTCTACCCTACATATATACTATCTACAACACTATATAAAAAAAGGGCTTTTCCTAAATTTACATGCCACTCTAATTCTTCCTTTCTTGATTTCAGTTTTGTCATGAGGTACCAAAATACCCCTTATTATTATTATTATTTTAGAGGTAGTAAAGTCGAGAATTGTGAGGCTTAGATGTGTACAGCATCTTAGCTGTGTACAACATCCTATCCATCCAAAGCATTCATCCCACGATTATTAACAAGCAAACCAAAAATCAAATGGATCCAATCATACAATACCATAAAAATCAATATATACTATGATGGTTTTTTACAAGAATAAACAGGCGAATTGAACATGTTTACACAAAAACATATGTTAATGTCCAAAGGATCTGCGGTGTAGATCATGTTAGATTTCTAAATTAATATAAACATAAAAATGGTTTAGATCTTACCTTTACGCTATCAACCGCTATCATTCACAACGAGAACAATCCAGTCGCCAATGCTGATATTCCAAGCTAGGAGGTCTCTCTCCAAATCTATCCCAGTTGTAAGATGTTAAAAGCCATTGTCTATGCCGCGCACACATGTAGAGAGATTGACCCTCCCTCCATCCCATTTTTTAATAATTCTAAATCTTTATTTTGATAATTAAAGTTGTAAAAAAAATGTATATTCCATTCAATGTTCAATAAATAAAAAATTATATTCCATTGCAAGTGTTGGTTAACTTGGATATGGATATATTGCCCCTACTAACCTTAAATAGATCGGTCAGGCTGATGGGCCTGTATACATGGCCTGAGCACGGTCCAATTAACAAATGGGCTGGAACTTCAGGCTCGGGTCCATTGCTAGGGCCAAATACGCTAGCCCAAGACCGACGGTCTTCTGAAGGAGCTAGCCTATTGACAGTGCTACCTTCAATAAGCACCTTCTCTTCATCCAAGAGGTCATGGATGAACACCCTCAGCGTTGTCAGGTCCACTGCATTTGCTCTTGCCAAACTGATGCTTTGCCCTTAAGATTTCATTGACAACTAGCTTAACTTGAATCCAAAGACCCATGCAGCAACATTTAACCAGTCTATAAGATCTTCCTTAGGGGGCGTTTGGTGCAGGGCAGGGTATTAGATGGGATTATGTGGAATAGAATTGCATTGGTCCCATGCAGCATTTGGAGAGGATGGGAAAGTTTGGGATTAAGTGGGATGGAATTGCATTTAGTCCCATGCAATTGCATTTGTTCCCACATAGGATTTCCGTGGATTTTGAAATCCACTAAACATGTGGGCCCCACATTGATGCATGCGTTTATCCATGCCATCAATCCATATACACCATTTACATGTGACATTCTAGTTATATATGTGTACAAGTGAACGACATCCATTGTGAATTTGCTCCGTTGATTATAATTCCATGGTCCACCAAACATGATTTGGCTTAATCCGGTGTTTTCCCATAGCAAATTTTTTATCCCAAACATAGAATTGGATGGCAAAAATACTATGGTATTTCCAGACATGCAATCATTGTGCAATAATGATGTTAATTCCATCTAATACGATTCAATACCATTCAATTCCACGGACCAAACATGCCCTTAAAGTCCTAAGTGGAGCTCGAGAATCTCTACTGTAGTGCCATAGTCATCACATCATTCCTCAAATTGACAGTTCTGCTGTCGATCTTGCCTCTCTTTGCGTGTGTACTTGTCAATGAAATGGTTTTCATCTTCATTTGATGACATGGAATCAGTGACTAACTTGATGGACTAATTAATCAATCTGCCTTTATAATTGTGCACTTTCCTCCTTGATGTGTCATTCTCTGATTATTCATGTTGCATTCTGTGCCCCGACTTGGAGTACAGGGTGGCATAACTGCAACAAATTTCTGCACTAGTCTAGATTGGTTTGGAATTTTGTACAACAGGTGACGAGCATCACAGTGATCAACCCATCCTAAAGCAAAATTTAGCACAACTCTTACAAACCGACATCTAGCCACACTTTTGGCCACGATTCACTCCCCTCATCACCACAAACCAGTTCTAGCGATTCGTCAAACATCTTGATGACAAACTAACTTTGACACCAACTTACATAGGGAGGTGGTGCCCATCAATCCAAAATCAAACACGGTCCATAAATGTCAAGAATATATCAATAATAAATCAACCAAATTACTTACCCATTAAGAAAGAAGAAGGAAAGTTGAGTCCCCTCTCTCTAATTCTTTTTTATTTCTTCTCAATCCAACAAAGATCAAGTCTCTTTTACACCAATTCAAAATTCAATTTTTATACTACCCCAATTGCAACAATACTCGACCCGTAGCTCTCTAACTTCTAATCACATCCACACATGAAAGCAAGGTAGAAGTACTTGAATTCACTTCCAACCTATGAGATAAGGGGATGCAAAAACCATGCAGAATTTGCAGAGTTCACTAGTCGGTAGAAAATTCTTCCCCGCAGAGCACTCGTTGTCTGGTGGAATGAATTGTCTAGTAGCCAGTGAAGCCTCTCACAGTTCACTGTTTGGAAGGCAAAATCATTCTGCCACCCAATCAACTCTGTCCCAAATAAGTCCTGCCATGAGTGATGCTGACCTTATCTGAATCAATGTATTCTTATTCTTGTATTGATTTTTTATTTTTATTTTTTATTTTTCATTTTCAGGTGGATTATATACTAGGAAAGAATCCGCTGGGCATGTCATACATGGTGGGATTCGGTGCCAAATACCCTATGCAACTACACCACAGAGGTGCATCCATCCCTTCCATCAGAGCTCACCCAACCAAGGTGGGATGCAGTGAAGGTTACTCCACTTGGTATGCTGCAAACACGCCAAATCCAAACACTCATGTGGGTGCAATTGTTGGAGGTCCAAATTCCAATGACGAGTTTAATGACATCCGATCTGACTACTCGCACTTGGAGCCGACCACCTACGTCAATGCAGCATTCATTGGTTCCTTGGCTGCAATGCTCGGGGGAAATGGGCGCTTGCAGGTCATAGGCACCCATGCAAACCATACCAATTTACTAGTAATGTAATGCAATGGTTTAAAAAGTAGTAGTTGGATCAATACCAGTCCAATAATACAGTAATTGTGATGAAGACGATAATATAGAAGTCCTGCTTGCTTAAGGGGAGCCAGTAATGACTAGCTTGTTCATGCCTAACTACCCAACTCCATTCAAGTTGGTGCCATCAAATGATGAACAAGTAGGTATGTATTTATGAAATTGAGCCATCACAACTCTGCCATGTTGCTTTTCTTTTTGTCAATTTAAATTGATCTAAACATCATCTTCCATCCAGCCGCTGGCAATTGGTTTTTGTGGAAAAGTAGCAAGGAGTACATTCTGTCCTTCTGTAGTAGCCATACCAAGGGACACAAATTTCCTACAACCCTAGTGACAGGAAGCCTCTAGGAACCTAAGCTCTAGGGGGCACGCAAATTCACTCCACCCTAAGCTCGTGTTAGGACGTGATCTCCAAAATTAGGTAGATTCAAAACTCAAGTGGGCACACCACAAGAAACAGTGGGGATAGAATACCCAGTTGGAATTTTCAATTAAAAACAGTGAAATTGAAGTTCAGATTTATTGTGCCCTAATGGATCACCGTTCATGATCATGCCAAACAAAACACACATCCATGATGCATATACCTGTGTATGGAAACATCCACCCTACTTTTGTTGTTGCCAACCACTCAACATAAAGTCTCTGCTCGATCCATCTCAAGTAAGTGGGGCCCATAGATGCAATTGTGTTTGTCCTTCGTCCATGTCTATGTGACGATATCAATATTTTGGATCTGCCTCATTTTTTGGGGCTCAAGTCCTCTAATTGTTGTTGATGTCTTAAATCTTTAAACAAGAGGGTCTATAGATGCCATCGATAGACAACTCAATACCATCGGAAAATTTTGGAAAATCCATGTCTAGTCGCTGAAACGTTTTGGTGTTCTACTTGATGTCATCAGAGGTATTCGATGCCATCGATATTTTGGTGGTATCCAAAACGGCCCTAAGCGACATTTTTAAGAGAGCCCAACCCACTACCCATGTACTTGGCCCAAATCCTCCTAGGAAGCGGGTGTTGCCAGTTACCTGACCTGTTGCCTCCCTTACAAATGACACAATTTTTAAAAATAAAATTGATCCTATCTATTAATTTTTCTACATTTATTCCATCACATTTTTTACTATCAGTTGTTTTTGTTTTCTTTGTCATTTTAAGGCCATGATTGCACTAGCCAACATTATTGTCTTTAGTGATTCACTTCACTATTTAGACAGGTTTGTTCTTTAGATTGGTTGAGAATTTACTATGAAGGATTTAGGTCTATTACATTATTTTCTTGGTATAGAAGAAAATCTCAAATGCAAATAGTGGCATCAGTATATTTTCGTTCGTAATGATTTTGCATTATAAGTAATGAAAAAAAAAATGCAATTATTATGATTTTATTGCCAATAAACCAAACAACGAAATAGATGGTCAAATGTGTTAAGATCCGTGGATATAATGCAGGCAACACGGTAGTCTCCAAAAAGATGAGGGTTACAAGGGATTCATGTAGCCCCGCTTTACAGGCAAGTCGTCGGTATGGGAAGTAGATTGCGTACTGAGTAAACTCTATGGGGCCATCATGACTTATGTATTTTATCCACTCCATCCATCCATTTTATCAGATAATTTTAGGGTTTGAGTCCAAAAATGAAGCATATCCAAAACTCAAGTGGATCACATCGTAGGAAACAATGTGAATTGAAAGTCTACCATCGAAAAATCATTAGGGGCCACGGAAGCTTTGGATCAAGCTGTTATTTGTGTTTTTCCTTCATCCATGTCTATGTGATCTTATGAACAGGTTGGATGACAAATAAACATCACAGTGGGCCCTAGGAAGCTTTCAACGGTGGAAATCATTATTCCCACTTTTTTGTGGTGTGGTCCATTTGAGCTTTGGATATGCTTCGATTTTCGGCTCAACCCCTAAAATGATCTATAACAACAGATGGACGGTGTGGATAAACCACATATATTCACAGGGGCTCAACAGAGTTTACTCTATACGATAAAAGCGTACTGAGTACGCAATCCGATTTTGTCAATATGTATTTCACCAAGCCTCTGTAAGCTCTGGCGCACCGAGTGTATATTAGAATAGGGATGAAGAGAGAGATTCGATTTGAACATCTTGTGCGTTTGGTAAATGCAGCAATGGACTTTCAAACAGATCTCTCGATTTCCATTTCTCTTTCTTACGAAATACAATCCTCCTCCTCCTCCTCCTCCTCCTCCTCCTCTCTCTCTCTCTCTCTCTCTCTCTCTCTCTCTCTCTCAAGAAGCATTGACTAGGATCAAATCTCCATCCCTATCTCCTCACATCTGAGAATCGACAGAGAATTACGAACCAGATCAGTGGAATTTGTGTTTTGTTCACATAAGACCTAGTTTTAGAGGACCAAGTATTGACACTTTGCAAAGAAATTTTCATTATTTGATAAATCCATACTTGTAAGAAATATAAATCGATAAAATTTCATTCGGTGTGACAAATTCTAAGAAAACAACCCCCATTAATTCATGTAGGTACCAGCCCAAGAACACTTTCAAGGCACCATTGATCAATAGAAAACAATATCACTAGGTAGCAAGGTAGTCAGTCAACTCAGGCATGATCAAGTATCCATGGAGTCTTGATTCTAGAGCCAAACCATGCAACAAGTAAACTGTTAAAGCAAAATAACATAATAACATCAATAATATCCAATATGATTGTGGACTGAGTTTTACAAATACTAAACTACTCAGAAGTAAACTGGGTTTAACTTCTCTCCTAAACCCTAACCCCTAAACTCTGAAACCCTAAAACCTATAACCCCATAAACCCATAACCACTAAAAACCCTAAACCCTAAAACCCTAGACTCCTAAACCATATATCAATAACCCATTATAACTAACATTCATCGTTCGGCCAACTCAGAAGAAAATGTATTAAAAGTGAAGGAACGGTTTCAAAAATTTGCATGACCAGAATGAAAGTAATTAACCTAGTATTATCTACTACATACCCTAACCCCTATATCAGTCACCCATCGCAACTAACATTCATCATTCAGCCAACTCATAACAAAACGTATTAAAAGTGAAGGAACGGTTTCCAAAAATTACATTGGTAGAATGAAAGTATTTAGCTTAGTATTATCTACTACCTACTAGCAACATACAACCAATGTTGGGGCACCATTCCATAAGCTACAAAAATATTGTCTCCCTAAACAAGGTATCCTCCATTGATAACACATGATATACATATACAGACATATCTATTATAAGTTTTTTATTTTCATTTATCATCCACTAAATATTAACAACATTTATAAAAATAAAAGATATCCAACCATGCATAAAAACTTACAACTTAACCAGCTGGGAACTGTCATACATCATAATATAACTTGGCTTGAAATGAGATTACTAAACATAAGCTAAATCATGTGAATGACATGTTAGATCGAATAGGGCTAAATTAAACTAATGGTTTTGATAAATGAATATCAGCCCAAATATATATAATGATCAGTTTATATCATTAAAAATCCTCTCGAATATGTCATTAATTAGATTACTAAACATCAGCCTTCGAATATAACTTGGCTTGAATCAACGAGATGGCCTGAAGGATATGAAGGGTTTGGATCATTAAACATAAGCCAGATCATATGAAAGGCTTGGAAGATTGAACAGGGCTCAATCAAACGAAATGTTTAGATCAAAGAAAAACATCTCAAATATATATAATGATTGGTTTATATCAATGACAATCAGCCCAAATATAAATCAATTGGATTACTAAACATTAACCTTCAAATATAGCTTGCCTTGAATCAACGAAATGGCTTGAAGCATACGAAGTATCTGGATCAATAAACATAAGCCAAATCATATGAATGGCATGGAAGATCGAATAAGGCTCAATCAAACGAATGGTTTGGATCAATGAAAATCAGCCCAAATATATATAAGGATTGATTTATATCAATGACAATCAGCATAAATATATTATCAAGTTTATTACTGAAAATCAGCCTTAGAATATAACTTGGCTTGAATCTACGAAACAGCCTGAAGCATATGAAGGGTTTGGATCACTAAACATACGCCAAGTCATATGAATGGCTTAGAAGATTGAATAGGGCTCAATCAAACAATGGTTTGGAATAATAAAAAATTCTCCCAAATATATATAATGATTAGTTGATATCATTGAAAATTCACCCATATATATCCTCAATTGGATTACTAAACATCAGCCTTCGAATATAACTTGGCTTGAATCGAGATCACTAAACATAAGCCAAAAAATACGAATAGTAGGTAAGATCAAATAGGGCTCAATCAAACTAATAGTTTGGATAAATGAGAATCAGCCCAAATATATATAATTCTTAGTTTATGTCATTAAAAATCCACCCGAATATATCATTCGTTACATTACTAAACATCAACCTTCGAATATAACTTGGCTTGAATCAACGATATGGCCCGAAGGATATGAAGGGTGTGGATCACTAAACATAAGCCAGCTCATATGAAAGGCTTGAAAGATCGAATAGGGCTCAATCAAACGAATGATTTAGATCAAAGAAAATCATCTCAAATATATATAATGATTGGTCTATATCAATGACAATCAGCCCATATTTAAATCAATTGGATCACTAAACATCAGCCTTCAAATATAGCTTGCCTTGAATCAACGAAATGGCTGGAAGCATATGACGGGTGTGGATCACTAAACATAAGCCAAATCATATGAATGGCATGGAAGATTGAATAGGGCTCAATCAAATGAATTGTTTGGATTAATGAAAATCAGCCCAAATATATATAAGGATTGGTTTATATCAATGACAATCACCCTAAATATATCATCAATTTTATTACTGAACATTAGCCTTAGAATATAACATGGCTTAAATCTACAAAATAGCCCGAACATATGAAGGATTTGGATCACAAAACATATGCCAAATCATAAGAAATACTTAAAAGATCAAATAGGGCTCAATCAAACAATGGTTTGGATCAATGAAAAATTTGCCCAAATATATACTGATTAGTTGACATCATTGAAAGTTCACCCATATATATCCTCAATTGGATTACTAAACATCAGCCTTCGAATATAACTTGGCATGAATCATTGAAATGGCCCGAAGCATATGAAGGGTTTGGATCAATAAACATAAGCCAAATCATATGAATGGCATGGAAGATCGAATAGAGCTCAATCAAACGAATGGTTTGCTTCAATGAAAATCAGCTCAAATATATATAAGGATTGGTTCATATCAATGACAATCAGCCTAAATATATCATCAATTTTATTACTGAACATCAGCCTTAGAATATATCTTAGCTTGAATTTATGAAATACACCAAAGAATATGAAGGGTTTGGATCACTAAACAGACGCCAAATCATATGAAAGGCTTAGAAGATCGAATAGGGCTCAATCAAACAATGGTTTGGATCAACGAAAAATCCGCCCAAATATGTATAATGATTAGTTGATATCACTGAAAATTCACCCAAATAGAACCTCAATTGGATTACTAAGCATTAGCCTTCAAATATAGCTTGGCTTGAATCGAGATCACTAAACATAAGCCAAATCATATGAATGGCATGTAAGATCGTATAGGGCTCAATCAAACTAATGGTTTGGATAAATGAAAACTAGCCCAAATATATATAATGATTAGTTTATATCATTAAAAATTCACCCGAATATATCGTTAATTAGATTACTAAACATCAGCTTACGAATATAACTTGGCTTGAATCAACGAGATGGCCCGAAGAATATGAAGGGTTTGGAACACTAAACATAAGCCAAATCATATGAAAGGCTTGGAAGATCGAATAGTGCTCGATCAAACGAATGGTTTAAAGCAAAGAAAATCATCCCAAATATATATAATGATTGGTTTATATCAATTACAATCAGCCCAAATATAAATCAATTGGATTACTAAACATCAACCTTTAAATATAGCTTGCCTTGAATCAACGAAATGGCTCGAAGCATACGAAGGATTTGGATCACTAAACATAAGCCAAGTCATTTGAATGGCATGGAAGATCGAATAGGGCTCAATCAAACAAATGGTTTGGATCAATGAAAATCAGCCCAAATATATATAAGGAATGGTCTATATCAAATGACAATCGGCCTAAATATATCATCAACTTTATTATCGAACATCAGCCTTAGAATATAATTTGGCTTGAATCTATGAAATAAACCGAAGCATATGAAGCGGCTGGTTCACAAAACATATGCCCAATCATATGAAAGGATTAGAAGATTGAATAGGGCTCAATCAAACAATGGTTTGGATCAAAGAAAAATCCGCCCAAATATATGTAATGATTAGTTGATATTATTGAAAATTCACCCATATATACCCTCAATTGGATTACTAAACATCAACCTTCGAATATAACTTGGCTTGATTCAATGAAATGGCCCAAAGCATATGAAGGCTTTGGATCACAAAACATAAGCCAAATCATATGAATGGCATGGATGATCGAATAAGGCTCAATCAAACGAATGGTTTGGATCAATGAAAATCAACCAAAATATATATAAGGATTGGTTTATATCAATGTGAATCGGCCTAAATATATCATCAATTTTATTACTAAACATCATCCTTAGCATACAACTTGGCTTGATTCTACGAAATAGCCTGAAGGATAACAAGGGTTTGGATCACTAAACATACGCCAAATCATATGAAAGGCTTAGAAGATCAAATAGGGCTCAATCAAACAATGGTTTGGATCAATTAAAAATTTGCACAAAAAAATATAATGATTAGCTGATATCACTGAAAATTCACCCAAATATATCCTCAATTGGATTACTAAACATCAGCCTTCAAATATAATGTGGCTTGAAACGAGATCACTAAACACAATCCAAATCATTTGAATGGCATGTAAGATCGTATACAGCTCAATCAAACTAATGGTTTAGATAAATGAAAATCAACCCAAATATATATAATGATTAGTTTACATCATTAAAAATCCACTCGAATATATCATTAATTAGATTAGTAAACATCAGCCTTCAAATATAACTTGCCTTGAACCAACGAGATGGCCCGAAGGATATGAAGGGTTTGGATCACTAAACATAAGCCAGATCATATGAAAGACTTGGAAGATCGATTATGGCTCAATCAGACAAATGGTTTAGATCAAAGAAAATCATCCCAAATATATATAATGATCGGTTTATATCAATGGCAATCAGCCCAAATATAAATCAATTGGATTACTAAACCTCAGCCTTCAAATATAGCTTGCCTTGAATCAACGAAATGGCTCGAAGCATAAGAAGGTTTTGGATCACTAAACATAAGTCAAATCATATGTATGGCATGGAAGATCGAATAGGCTCAATCAAATGAATAGTTTGGATCAATGAAAATCAGACCAAATATAAGGACTGGTTTATATCAATGACAATCGGCCTAAATATATCATCAATTTTATTATTGAACATTAGCCTTGGAATATAACTTGGCTTGAAAGTACGAAATAGCCCGAAGCATAAGAAGGGTTTGGATCACTAAACATACGACAAAATCATATGAAAGGCTTAGAAGATCGAATAGGGCTCAATTAAACAATGGTTTGGATCAATGAAAAATCTGCCCAAATATATATAACAATTAGTTGATATCACAGAAAATTCACCCAAATAAATCCTCAATTGGATTGCTAAACATTAGCCTTCGAATATAACTTGGCTTGAATTGAGATCATTAAACATAAGCCAAATCATATGAATGGCATGGAAGATCGTGTAGGGCTCAATCAAACTAATGGTTTAAATAAATGAAAATCAGCCCAAATATATATAACGATTAGTTTATTTCATTAAAAATCTACCCGAATATATGATTAATTAAATTTCTAAACATCAGCCTTCAAATATAAGTTGGCATGAATCAACGAGATGGCCTGAAGGATATGAAGGGTTTGGATCACAAAACATAAGTCAGATCATATGAAAGGCTTGGAAGATCGAATAGGGCTCAATCAAACGAATGGTTTAGATCAAAGAAAATCATCCCAAATACATATAATGATTGGTTTATATCAATGACAATTAGCCCAATTATAAATCAATTGGATTACTATACATTAGCCTTCAAATGTAGCTTGCCTTGAATCAACGAAATGACTCGAAGCATATGAAGGGATTGGATCACTAAACATAAGCCAAATCATATGAATGGCACGGAAGATCGATTAACGCTCAATCAAATGAATGGTTTGGATCAATGAAAAGCAGCCCAAATATATATAAGGATTAGTTTTTAACAATGACAATCTGCGTAAATATATCATCAATTATATTACTGAACATCAGCTTAAGAATATAACATGCCTTGAATCAACAAAATCGCTCGAAGCATATGAAGGGTTGGGATCACTAACCATATGCCCAATCACATAAAAGGCTTAGAAGATCAAATAGGGCTCAATCAAACAATAGTTTGGATTAATAAAAACTCTGCCCAAATATATACAATGATTAGTTGATATGATTGAGAATTCACCCATACATATCCTCAATTGGATTACTAAACATCAGCCTTCGAATATAACTTGGCTTGAATCAACGAAATGTCCTGAAGCATATGAAGGGTTTGGATTACTAAACATAAGCCAAATCATGTGAATGGAATGGAAGATCAGATAGGGCTCAATCAAACAAATTGTTTCGGTCAATGAAAATCAGCCGAAATATATATATATATATATATATATATATATATATATATATATATATATATATATATATAAGGATTGGTTTATATCAATGTCAATCGGCCAAAACATATCATCAATTTCATTACTGAACATTACCCTTAGATTATAACATGGCTTGAATCTACGAAATAGCCCGAAGCATATGAACGGTTTGGATCACTAAACATATGCGAAATCATATGCAAGGCTTAGAAGATCGAATAGGGCTCAATCAATCAATGTTTTGGATCAATGAAAATTCAGTCATATATATATATATATATATATATATATATATATATATATATATATATATATATATATAATGATTAGTTGATATCATTGAAAATTCACCCAAATATATCCTCAATTGGATTAAAAAACATCAGCCTTTGATTATATCTTGCCTCGAATCGAGATCACTAAACATAAGCCAAATCATATGAATGGCATGGAAGATCGAATAGGGCTCAATCAAATGAATTGTCTGGATTAATGAAAATCAGCCCAAACATATATAAGGATTGGTTTATATCAATGACAATCACCCTAAATATATCACAATTATATTACTGAACATTAGCCTTAGAATATAACTTCGCTTGAATCTACAAAATAGCCTGAAGCATATGAAGGGTTTAGATCACTAAACATACGTCAAATCATATGAAAGGCTTAGAAGATCGAATAGGGCTCAATCAAATAATGGTTTGAATTAATAAAAAATCCATCCAAATATATATAATGATTATTCGATATCATTGAAAATTCACCCATATATATCCTCAATTGGATTACTAAAGATCAGCCTTCGAATATAACTTGGCTTGAATAAACGAAATGGCCCAAAGCATATGAAGGGTTTGGATCACTAAGCATAAGCCAAATCATATGCATGACATGGAAGATCGAATAGGGCACAATCAAACAAAAGATTTAGATCAATGAAAATCAACAAAAATATGTATAAGGATTGGTTTATATCAATGTCAATTGGCCAAAATATATCATCAATTTTATTACTGAACATCAGCCTTAGAATATAACTTGGCTTGAATCTACGAAATTGCCCAAAGCATATGAATGGCTTGTATCACTAAACATACGCGAAATCATATGAAAGGCTTAGAAGATCGAATAGGGCTCAATCAAACAATGGTTTGGATTAATGAAAAATCCGCCCAAATATATATAATGATTAGTTGATAACATTGAAAATTCACCCAAATATATCCTCAATTGGATTACAAAACATCAGCCTTCGAATATAACTTGGCTGAAATTGAGATCACTAAACGTAAGCCAAATAATATGAATGGCATGGAAGATCGAATAGGGCTCAATCAAATGAATGGTTTTGATCTATGAAAATCAGCCGAATATATATAAGGATTGGTTTATATCAACGTCAATCGGCCTAAATATATTGATAATTTTATTACAGATCATCAACCTTAGAATATAACTTGTCTTGAATCAATAAAATGACCTGAAGCATATGAGTGGTTTGAATCACTAAACATTAGCCAAATCATATGAATGACATGGAAGATCGAATAGGGCACAATCAAACGAATGTTTTAGATCAATGAAAATTAGCCTAAAAATATATAAGGATTGGTTTATATTAATGTCAATCGGCCTAAATATATCATCAATTTTACCACTGAAGATCAGCCTTAGAATATAACATGGCTTGAATCTATGAACTAGCCCGAAGCATATGAAGGGTTTGTGTTAGGCCTGTGTCTTAGTACCATTCCGTTCTGTAGGATCCCGCGGTCCTCCCGGTCGAATTCCGGCAACCAGCGACCTGTAGATAACATTTGCAAAGGACTTGAGGCGTCCTGTCAACCCGAATTGGCTTGAGCCGAGACCTATGCCATTGTGACGGCGTCGTCGTTGGGGTTCCAACGCCGCATCTCGTGCATCAATGCGATGCTTAGATTAAGAGATCCGGCCTACACATTATCCCGGCCGTTAATCGCATGATTGCGGGACTCGAGGTGTCCAAGTGCATTTCCCTAGAAAGCAATCATGGTGGTGACATCACCCTAGCCTACCTAGGCTAGGATGACATCACCCTATCCTAGCGATAGCCCCATGCTTCTTACAAAACAATAATTGCTAGCCCATGCATGCCTCTTACACAAACTAATCATAACCTTACATAGTAATCATTCCAAGCCTTCATCTCCCTCTCTCTCTCTCTCTCTCTCTCTCTCTCTCTCTCTCTCTCTCTCTCTCTCTCCCTCATTTCTCATCTCCCCTAGCAAGAGAGAAGCCATGGACTCCTAAAAACCCAGCTACATCCCAAGCTCATTCCTCCTAATCTAACCATCCCAACCCCATCTCAACCATTAAAACCTTCCTTTTGGAGCACTAGAACCTAAAGGTGGAAGGAGGAGACTTGAGGTGGGTGCCATGTTTAGGGTAGATCTTTTTTTTTTTTTTCCTTTTGATTTCCTTGCTTAGGGTCATGTAGGACCCACCAATCAATGGTGGAGATCCTACTTGACCCCTTGGATGTGGCCAATGGCCCATCCTTGTTGCATGCATAAGCCATGATGGGGTCATTCTCCATGGACCCACATCATGATGTTTTATTTGAATCCATACTATTGATGGGTCATATAGACCCTTGATTTGTGGTGGAGATGACATCCTCATCTTGATTTACTAATTTGAGAGCCCACATATGGATGAGACCCATCTTGATCTATGAATATATGATGTATGTAGATGCATGTATTGAGGGACCCATAGTGGCAGGGCCCCTCCATCACACATTTCTCTCTCTATGGTGATGATGATGTGTGTGGCCCACTTGATGTGATCAACAAATCCAGGCTGTCTAGATTTTTCTGGACATCTAGTTAACGGAACCCACCTTGCTGCCCGTTTTCGAGCCAGCCTGGAAGAAGGAAAAATACAAATACCAACTTGATCCAAACTCTGGTGGGCCACGTACACATGGACCCACCAGATGGAAGGGTTTTTTATCTAGGCCATCCGTCCAGGGCTTGGACGTGAGGCCGCTTGGATGATGTGTTTCATCCAGGTCGTACGTCCGCTGGACATCCAGCAGGCCTGGACAAAGTGAAAACACAAATATCTGCTTGATACAAGCTAGTGGGCCACACGTGTGGACCCACCAGATGTATGCGTTTCATCCATCCCATCCACCGTCCAGCCATGGACGGTGGAGCCTCCCTTGATGTATATGTGTATCCACATCGTCCAGCCTGCTGGACGGTGGGACCCATCTCAATGTATGTATTTTATAGCCACGCTGTCCATCCGTTTAGTGGACGTGGGACCCACCCTACACGTGCTGCACATGTGGGGGTGGGGCCAACCTTGAGGTATGTGTTGATCTGCACCGGTGCGACCCAGTTGATGATTTTGTTGTATATCCTTGCCGTCCAATCCTTGGACAGTGGGATCCACCATGATGTATGCATTGTACATCCATGTTGTTCATTTGGTGGGGCCCATTTGGAAGGTGCAGGCCCACTTGTTGCATGTGTGGGGCCCGCTCTGCTGCATGTATTCCATCCACATTGTCCATTTGTATAGGCCCATTTGCACTGTTCAGGCCCACCTTGATGTGTGTTGTAAACACATTGTCCATTTGTTTGTTTTTTTTTTTTTTTTTTTTTTTTTTTTTTTTTCTGGACTATATGGCCGGTCTATGAGGCCCACCTTGATGTATATGTTACACATGCTGCCCATCCATTTTTTACTAAATCATGGGCTGCCCCATATGACCCACTATGATATATGTGTTACACACACCATCCTCCCTTTGTTCTTAGATCATGGGCTATTTCTTGAGGCCCAATGTGATGTATGTGAGGCCCATGTGATAAGGTCCAATGTGATATATATGAGGCCCTTGTGTGAGGCCCAATATGATGTGAGGCCCTTGTGTGAGGCCCAATATGATGTCTGTGAGGCCCATGTGATGAGGCCCAATGTGATGTATATGAGGCCCTTATGTGAGGCCCATGTGATGAGGCCGAATATGATGTACGTGAGGCCCTTGTATGAGGCCCATTGTGATATACATGAGGCCCTTGTGTGAGGCCCAATGTAATGTATGTGAGGCCCTTGTGTGAGGCTCAATTATGATGTGTGATTCCACTATGATGTATGTGATGATGTTCACGATATCCGTCCATTTTCTTAGGTAGTATAAGGACCATGGACCCCATTATAGGATAGGTTCTAATGGGCCACACCTTGGGAGCAATGATGGTTAAATGTCCACATTGTAATCCTCCCTAAGGTCCGTTGTTAAGCCTATTCTCATCTCCTCTTAGTGGGCTAACCCAAACTGTTGGGCCTTCATTGATGTTAGTAGTACCATCCAACCTTTAAGCCCACCTTGAGTGCTTACCGGGCCTCTATGGGGAAGCCCAATTCATGACATATAGAATGAATGAGGAAGCCCATCCCTTGTTCTTAGGCCCATACTTGATATGAGTACCCACCTAGGCCCATCCATGTTATGAGGAGAGTACATCATCATTGTATAACATGCTTAGTATAACTTCATGAATCATGTCCATGCGCATCATATGTATGCTTGATATGAGGAGTGATTGATCATAGCATATGCCAATGGGCAGATTGTTTATGGGACTCCCTAATAGACGGAGTTGCCCCACATGAGCGCACGGTACATGCAGGATTGATGCATGACTGAATAGTGTGACACATGCATCATGTATTGTGTATGACATGATTACTGTATGCCCTAGCGATCTCAGGGTTGTGACCTCCATAGGCATAACGTAAATGATAGGATTGGATACCGGAAATACTTAATTCTAGCACTGTGGGCACTAGACATAAGCCAAATCACATGAATGGCATAGAAGATTGAATAGGGCTAGATTAAACGAATGGTTTGGATCAATGAAACTCAGCCCAAATATATATAAGGATTGGTTTATATCAATGTCAATCGGCCTAAATATATCATCAATCTTATTACTGTACATCAGCCTTGGAATATAACTTGGCTTGAATGTACGAAATAGCCCGAAGTATATGAAGGGTTTGGATCACTAAACATACGCCAAATCATAAGAAAAGCTTAGAAGATCGAATAGGGCTCAATCAAACAATGGTTTAAATGAATAAAAAATCCGCCCAAATATATATAATTATTAGTTAATATCATTGAAAATTCACCCATATGTATCCTCAATTGGATTACTAAACATCGGCATTTGAATATAACTTGGCTTCAATTAATGAAATGGATCGAAGCATATGAAGTGTTTGGATCACTACACATAAGCCGAATTATATGAATGGCATGGAAGATCGAATAGGGCTGGATCAAACGAATGGTTCGGATCTATGAAAATCAGCCCAAATATATATAAGGATTGGTTTATATTAGTGACAATCGGCCTAAATATATCATATATTTTATTATAGAACATCAGCCCCAGAATATAACTTGGCTTGAATCTACGAAATAGCACGAAGCATATGAAAGGTTTGGATCACTAAACATACGTCAAATCATATGAAAGGCTTAGAAGATCGAATAGGGCTCAATCAAACAATGGTTTGGATCAATGAAAAATCCGCTCAAATATATATAATGATTAGTTCATATCATTGAAAATTCACCCATATATATCCTCAATTGGATTACTAAACATTAGCCTTCTAATATAACTTCGCTTGAATCAACAAAAAGGGCCGAAGCATATGAAGGGTTTGGATCACTAAACATAAGCCAAATCATATATATATATATATATCAATTGGTTTACTAAACATCAACCTTTAAATATAACTTGGCTTCAATCAACAAAATGGCCCAAAGCATATGAAATGTTCGGATCACTAAACATAAGCCCAATTATATGAATAGCATGGAAGATCGAATAGGGCTCAATCAAATGAATGGTTTGAATCAATGAAAATCAGCCCAAATATATATAACGATTGGTTTATATCAATGTCAATCGGCTAAATATACCATTAATATTATTACTCAACGTCAGCCTTAGAATATGACTTGGCTTGAATCTATGAAATAGCCCGAAGCATATGAAGGGTTTGGATCACTAAACATACGCCAAATCATATGAAAGGCTTAGAAGATCAAATTGGGCTCAATCAAACAATGGTTTGGATCAACGAAAAGTCCGCTCAAATATAGATAATGATTAGTTCATATCATTGAAAATTCACCCATATATATCCTCAATTGGATTACTAAACATTAGCCTTCCAATATAACTTCGCTTGAATCAACGAAAAGGGCCGAAGCATATGAAGGGTTTGGATCACTAAACATAAGCCAAATCATATGAATAGCTTGGAAGATCGAATATGGTTGAATCAAACGAATGGTTTGGATCAATGAAAATCAGCAGAAATATATATAACGATTGGTTTGGCCTAAATATATAAAAAGAAAAGGTTTGGCTCATATGCTTCATAGCCCCAAGCATATGAAGGGTTTGGATCACTAAACATAGGCCAAATCATATAAAAGGCTTTGAAGATCGAATAGGGCTCAATCAAACAATGGTTTGGATCAATGAAAAATCAGCTCAAATATATATAATGATTAGTTCATATCATTGAAAATTCACCATATATATATAACGATTGGTTTATAACAATGTCAATCAACTAAATATACCATTAATATTATTACTCAACGTCAGCCTTAGAATATAACTTGGCTTGAATCTACGAAATAGCCTGAAGCATATGAAGGGTTTGGATCACTAAACATACGCCAAATCATATGAAAGGCTTAGAAGATCGAATAGGGCTCAATCAAACAATGGTTTGAATCAATGAAAAATCTGCCCAATAATATATAATGATTAGTTGATATCATAGAAAATTCACCTAAACATATCCTCAATTGGATTACTAAACATCAACCTCCGAATATAACTTGGCTTGAATCGAGATCACTAAACATAAGCGAAATCATATGAATGGTGTGTAAGATCGAATAGGATTCAATCAAATTAACGGTTTGGGTAAATAAAAATCAGCCCAAATATATATAATGATTAATTTATATCATTAAAAATCAACCCGAATATATTATTAACTAAATTACTAAACATCAGCCTTCGAATATAACTTGGCTTTAATCAACGAGATGGCCCGAAGGACATGAAGGGTTTGGATCAGAAAACATAAGCCAGATCATATGAAAGGCTTGGAGGATCGAATAGGGCTCAATCAAATGAATGGTTTGGATCAAAGAAAATCATCCCAAATATATATAATGATTGGTTTATATCAATGACAATGAGCCCAAATATAAATCAATTGGATTACTAAACATTAGCCTTCAAGCATAGCTTGTTTGAATCAACGAAATGGCTCGAAGCACATGAAGGGTTTGGTTCACTAAACATAAGCAAAATCTTATGAATGGCACGGAAGATCAAATAGGGCTCAATCAAACGAATGGTTTGGATCAATGAAAATCAGCGCAAAAATATATAAGGATTGGTATATATTAATGTCAATCGGCCTAAATATATCATTAACATTACTACTGAACATCATCCTTGGAATATGACTTAGCTTGAATCTACGAAATAACACGAAGCATATGAAGGGTTTGGATCACTAAACATACGCTGAATCATATTGAAGGCTTAGAAGATCGATAGGGCCCAATCAAACAATGGTTTGGATTAATAAAAAATCCACCCACATATATATAATGATTAATTGATATCATTGAAAATTCACCCATATATATATCCTCAACTGGTTTACTAAACATCAACCTTCGAATATAACTTGGCTTGAATCAATGAAATGGCCCGAAGAATATGAAGTGTAAGACCCGACTCAAGTCCTTGCATGTGCATATGTGTGTGTGAGTATGCATTTCATTTCTTGTGGTCCCGGGGTCCTACCGGTTGAATTCCAGTGACCCGTGACCCTTAGATTATGTTTGCGGTCATTCTTGAGTCCGGTCATGTAGACCCGACTTGGATTGATCCGAGACCTATGCAATCTTGTTCGCATCGTCGTTGCGGTTCCAACGACGTGTCTTGTGCGTCCATCCGACGTACGAATCAAAAGTTATGAGCATTACATAATATGACCCTTAATCATGTGGCCCACTTTTGTGCAATGCATGTGGACCACCTCCTTTGCACAAGTCCCTATACACACTATACACACACCACACAATTATATGGAAAACACTACCCACTTCAACACACACTACACAAGCCTAATCTAAAGCCTAAGCATTGTAAACTCCTCCCTCAGGTAATGATTATTTTTCTTACAAAACAATGATGACATTTCTCTGTCTTTATTCTCTCCCACCCTCTCATTTCCCTCTATTGCTAGTAACACCCCACTCCAACATCTCCTTCGTCGTCTTTTCTCTAGCCCTCTAATCCCCAACATACTTTCAATCCACCATTATAATCAAATCTCCACCATTAAAACTTTTTAGGCTCAAGACCTTCATGGTGTAGGAGTTTGGAGGCTTGCTTTGCATGTGGGTGAATATAATTTCTGATTTCTTTCTTGACCTTTAATCTTTTCTTTTTTTCATATATGGATCATATGGGACCCACCAATACATGGTGGGGATCCCATTTGACCCCATGGATGAGGCCCTTTGGCCCATCCTACATGTATATCATGATACATGATGGGGTCATTCTCCATGGATCCCATCATGATGTATTGTATTATCTACTTTATTCCAAGGGCATCTAGAACCTAGAAGTCATGTTGGGATGACATCCCAACCACCCATTTTAGTTATGGATTATGCATGCATTAGTTTATTGTTGCATGTACAATCTACATAGTTGTATGGATGAGATTGAATCTTGGGAGGGTCCATTAGTGGCGGGGCCTTACTCGAATGGTCGGGTTGTATTTCTTCTTCTCCTTTCTCTTATTATTGTGAATGATGATGTGTGTGGCCCACTTGGTGGGCCTGGGACGTCCTAAAAATTCAGCAAGGGTGGGACACCCCTACCACCTTATTCCATGGCTTTTGGACACCTTAAATTAATGCATGCAAGTGTCCCGACCATAGTTCATGATCTGGACATGTGTTGGGCCCACTAAGGAAGGCCACACACCCTTTTAATTGCTGAGATTATTGAGATATAGGCTGATATGTCCAGCTATGTATTACTGTCCAAAATCTGGATTGTTTACATGGACTGCTTTAGCTGATGTTTGGTATGGATTTAGTCCATGATTCTACTATTTTTTCTTGATGATTGTGGAGTGTAATATGAAGGTGTGGACCCCACCTTGAAGTGTGGAGGATCACACCTCAGATGGTCCATGAAATGGTACCTAAAAGGGGGCCCAAAGAGGGGTGGGCAGTCCATCTTGCTGGACCGTCCAGCCCAAAAGAATGAGGGGAAAACCCAAATTCGAGCTTGTTTTTCTGAGTGGTGGGCCACTTTTGTGAACCCCACCTTGTTGTATTTTATGGGAAAAATACTAAACATCCATTTCCCCCCTCCTAGATGAAGTTTGGGCCCACCTTATTGGACAAACATTGCATGGACAACAACATTTCACTCTGGACAGATTGTAATTCCGAATTTAATTAAAATACTTATGAGTATCCAAAAATCATAAAATTTTGTGGAGGTGTGGCACACCCATGGAAGGACCACCCTGCAAATTTTCAGGGCCAACGGGCCCCTGTGCTGTCTGTGGTACGGCCTGGAGTGGCTCACCAGGCTGGGGCGTCCAGCCTTGGCTAGCCGTCCAGGCCACTTTGTGGGCCCACCTTAATGTATTTTATATCCCATCGTTCATCCATATGGGGTCCATAGGGGACTTGATCATCCTCCCCTTTAATAGTATCCAATTGGGGCACATTAGATGAGTTTTTGGGCCAAATACCCAGTCCCATAGGATTGCCCACCATGGGACGCCCAGCCCATTGGGCTACTACTGGACGTCCAGTTTAGTAGCATGGTCTGCTTTATGTGTTCAATCTACTCCCTTCATCTGGTGGACCCCCCCTGTGACATGTATGGGTCACCAGGAAGTAAAATAAACATATAAATTAATTAATTTCTGAATTTCCAGCAATGCCAGATTGTGGGTGGGCTGGAATTTCAGAAATAGGCCCATGGTTGCTGCCCATAAATGAATGTTTTGTGGCAGCATGGTTCACCAAATTTGGGAATATTATTACACATCTTGCTTTATTTTTAATTAGATTTTGGGCTTAATTAATGCATATTTAAGGCCCATTCCGATTGGGTTTTTATTGGACTAGTCTTCTTAGTCATTTGTTGGGTTTTCCTAGGCCCATTGTCTTAAAACTTTTTGATAGGCCCATTGGACCCTTGGGGCCTATATTATCATGTCATTGTTATAGGTTTTATGGGCCAAATACTCAAGCAGTTGAGCCCTTGCTTACCCATTAAAATAAACCCATACTTGGGCCAAGATGTGAGGCTCAACTTGTTTTTAAATATAAGGATCACCCATATGTTGGAATAATGGGTTGCCCATTAGGCTCATTACAATAAGTGGACCCATGATCTTTATGGTTGGGATCAAACTCTGCTTGAGAGCCCACCATGTTGCCTATGTATTGGGCTTAGTGTATGACACACTAGGCCATGGGTTGCTTGGGCATTGGACCTTACTTTATATGCGTAGTGGGCTACCTTTTAGGACCCAGTTGAGGTTAAATGTTCTTCTTGGTGGCCCTAAGGTAGGCCCATAGGGTTCCTAGGTGGTTGAAGGCCCGCCTTGGGCCCTTGATTAGAAGCGCTTCTTCCTTGGGTTTATGACTCTCTTAGCTTGTGGGTCATCCAAAAGTATTGGGCCCCCACTAGAGGACTTCACTTTTCCTTAGAGTACCTGTCTATGTATCTAGACCTTGTCCCTCCTTGGGAAAGAGGAATATATTCTATAGGTGCGCACTTACATCATTGTTACCCATATGCATCATCTGTGTGAATTGATTACATTGTATGGTGGTCATAGATGGATGGATTTTCTCATCTTGTGTACATCGAGTGTTTAAAGTTAGTGCATGATTTGTGTGCGTGACTCATGCATTGACATCGCATTTCATAATGATACTGCCCTTACTTCATCGGGGCCTTGCCTTCATAGAGATATTCATGGATGACTGTATGTATGGACACCGTAAATGTTACTTGAGCATATAAGGTACATAGGATGCCCATGGGTGAAATTCCTAAAACTTTCATGGTACTAAAGATCTGCTCCAACGCTGTGATCGGGTGGAAACCATGAGCGCACGAGGGCCTTACACCTTTAGGCCGCGATTACCACTGTCGTGTAGTCGGTTGGATAGGGGTGTGACCTTACTTGTCTAAAGAAAAGAGGGCAATAACTAGGCTGAGTCTGACCAGTTAGTGAGCGAGTCTGCTACCGTTAGGCCTTGCTGGTGATTGGCTGTCCACAGGTGGGTAGTGAGGTCTCCTACGCTCGTTTGGTTGTGCAGATCTATAGAGCGACAGTCATCCTGCAGTGTAATAGACCCCGATGATTTCCTTATGATTGGAAATGTACTTGATATGTGGATTGGATATGAGCACTGACATCACTTCGCATTGCATTCGCATCGGTTGTATAAGCCCCTTTATGCATCGCCTGGTATGGCCCCCAGTACTCATTGCATTGTATTCATGATAAGCCTTGGTAAGGCTGGTGATATTGTCATTGAGCATGTTTCCCTTCCTGTAATCTTATTATTCTTCTGCGCACTATTGTCACACACTTTCACCACCCTTGGTAAGGCTGGTGATATTGTCATTGCATTGTATTCATGATAAGCCTTTATAAGCTTATGCACGATTGATGCGTGCATGAGATCCTAGACAGGCGTCGCAGCGACAAAGCTTGGATTAGAGTTGAGCTTGAGGACTCCAGTGTTGCAAACTTCTCTCATTCTTTTCTTATCTTATGTATGAACTTTTGGACCTTATGAAAACTTGTAAAAGTTCAAATTCATAGTGAATTTTGTGATGTGAGCCTTTGTTATTCTCAGATGTACTTGCCGTGATCTTGGGTATGCTCATATTGGAAATGGTTATACGGTTATGAAAATTCTCCTTATGAGATCCCAGGATCGGAACCTGCCTCAGGAGCCTAGAATGGGGTACTACGGAGGTTGTTGGGGCCAGAACCGGCTATCGGGTTCCTTGTGAGTCCGGTTACCAAGTCTGGGGCATGAGTTTAAATCATTAAACATATGCCAAATCATATGAATAGCATGGAAGATCGAATAGGGCTCAATCAAACGAATGGTTTGCATCAATGAAAATCAGCCCAAATATATATAACGATTGGTTTATATTAATGTCAATCGGCCCAAATAAATCATCAATTTTATTACTAAGCATTAGCCTTAGAAAATAACTTGGCTTGAATCTACGAAATAGTTGGAAGCATATGAAGGGTTGAGATCACTAAACATATGCCTAATCATTTGAAAGGCTTGGAAGATTGAATAAGGCTCTATCAAAAAATGGTTATGATCAATGAAAAATCCGCCCAAATATATATAATGATTAGTTAATATCACTAAAAATTCACCCAAATATATCCTCGATTAGATTACAAAACATCAGCCTTCGAATGTGAGTTAGCTTGAATTGAGATCACTAAACATAAGCAAAATCATATGAATGCCATAGAAGATCGAATAGGGCTCAATCATACAAATGGTTTAGATCAATGAAAATCATCCCAAATCTATATAACAATTGGTTTATATCAATGTCAATCGGCTAAATATACCATCAATTTTATTACTAAACATCAGCCTTAGAATATACCTTGGCTTGAATCTACAAAATAGCTCGAAGCATAGGAAGCGTTTGGATCACTACACATACACCAAATGATATGAAAGGATTAAAAGATCAAATAGGGCTTAATCAAACAATGGTTTGGATAAATGAAAAATCCACCCAAATATATATAATGATTAGTTGATATCAGTGAAAATACACCCATATATATATCCTCAATTGGATTACTAAACATCAGCCTTCGAATATAAATTGGCTTAAATCAACGAAATGGCCCCGAAGCATATGATGGGTTTGGACAACTAATTATAAGCCAAATCATATGAAGAGCATGGACAACCAAATAGGGCTCAATCAAACGAATTTTTTGGATCAATGAAAGCAACCCTAATATATATAAGGATTGGTTTATAGCAATGTCAATCGGCCTAAATATACCATTATTTTTATTATTGAACATCAGCCTTAGAATATAAGTTGGCTTGAATCTACAAAATAGCCCAAAGCATACGAAGGGTTTAGATCACTAAAAATACCCCGAATCATATTGAAGGCTTAGAAGACCGATAGGGCCCAATTAAACAATGGTTCGGATTAATAAAAAATCCGCCCAAATATATATAGTGATTAGCTGATATCAATGAAAATTCACCATATATATATATATATATATATATATATATATATATATATATATATATATATATATATATATATATATATATATATATATATATATATCCCCAACTGGTATACTAACCATCAACCTTCGAATATAACTTGGCTTGAATCAATGAAATGGCCCGAAGAATATGAAGGGTTTGGATCACTAAACATAAGTCAAATCATATGAATATTAAGGAAGATCGAATAGGGCTCCATCGAACGAATGGTTTGCATCAATGAAAATCAGCCCAAATATATATAACGTTTGGTTTATATCAATGTCAATCAGCCCAAATATATCATCAATTTTATTACTGAGCATCAGCCTTACAATATAACTTGGCTTGAATCTACGAAATAGCTCGAAGCATATGAAGGGTTTGGATCACTAAACATACGCCAAAACATATGAAAGGCTTAGAAGATTGAATATGGATAGTAGAGATGGCGATGGATGGGGGCGAATCGGGATAGATGTGGCTTCGCACCATGGTAGTTAACCCTTCGATGAAGGGAGAGCTTCGCACCCAATTAGACTTCACAACTCAGAGAGTAGGAAAACACAGAACTTTTATTAATCTTGAATGAGTGAAAAGAACTAAAAGGGGTGCCTATTTATAGGGAAAACCTTATACCCCAAAAACTCGCACCATGTGTGCAACCTATTACTTGACGATGAAGTAAACTAAAATAAAACCAAACAAAGAAATCTAGAGCGTTCATGATGTTCTAAATAATAACAATAAGCAAAACTTAAAATATGAAATCAATCCGACGAGTGAGCCACGATCATGAGATCCCATGATGGGCTTTTCTTGACTATTGGGTCTACCCTTTTGAAGTAAAACTTCGTCTTCTAGCTAGGAGGCCCTCCCTTAACATCGTCATCGAGCCAAATCGATGGTAGGGCCCTCCTTCTGCGTACGTACATGCGTAGGGCGTGGTGTGCATGCGCGTGTGCGCATAATGTCCTCATCACAGTGTGACAAATAGTGCCAAGATTTTGAAAATACATGGTAACATCACAAGAAATACATTTGATGATTCCATCACGAGATCTTCAAAATCTCAGCAGATATTAAAATCTTGAGTTTTTATTGTGATAATTATCTTGATATTAACTCAAAAAAAAGAAGTTAAAAAATAGGAATTTGATATGTAATAAACATTTATATTAAATTTATTTAATAGTTTAAAATAAATATTTTTAGATATTTTTCTTTGAAGAGTTTCATTTTCGAAGATCTTTTTGGAGAGATTTTCCCAATAATATCACAAGAAAACCCTCAAAATTAGAAAAATCTCCGAAGAAATTTCCATGCCAAGAAACGAGAATTGTCATCATGCTTGAAGTTGGTGTGCATAGCAACATACAATGGCATGAACTAGATATAACGTATAAAACAAGTATGCAAAAAAACAAAACCAATATAGATATAGAAATAAAAATAGAACAAAGTGTTGCAGAGAACAAATTAAAAACAACTAGGAATAATAGATGCTCAATATAAAATTCCCTACAACAAAAAATTACAAAATGCGTGGAGAGAGCAAAAGAATGAGACGGAAAAACACAAGCATGTGCAAATTAAGAGGACAACAGATCTAGTTTTGCATAATTTAAGAGATGAAGAGATGAAGAGATTCAAGCACTGACTAAGATTCTATTCTTTTAGAGAACATCTATGTTCTGAGGTTGAAGATTGGAGATTTGGTAAAGGTCATCTTGTCAAGAGAAGCCATTGAGTGTTCTCTGGCCCAATATGTGTTTTTGCCTCTCTTATTACGCCAAGGAGGTGGTCAAGGGATCAGGTTAATGGTTAGCCACAAACTTTGTATGGTCATTAAGGCTACTTTTGTAATAAAATCAAATAGGTTTAGGTTGGGCAGAAGTTCATGGGTGATTACAAACCTTATTGACGAGGCAATTGATCTATGTGCTAATATTAATGTGCACTTCTCTCATGCTCATTAAGCTGCTAATTCCAAGGTGGATGTTTTGGACATGCTATGAAATCTCTTGGATGGGGCCACCATTGTATCTTATTATGTTGCCTTTTTACATTGGTGTTCGTGTTGTGCTTGTTTCTGCTCTTTCTTTTTTTCTTTTTTTTTTTTATTTTTTTTTTAAAAAAAAAACGTAACTTTAAAAAAAGAAAGAAAAACATAGGGATGGATGAGGATTCCTAAAATATTAAGCAAGTACGCATTTTGCACAATGGAGTTTAACCTGAGTGCAACAGCACACCGATTTTGTCTAAAAACACTGAAATTGGACACATGGCAAAAGGTCCATCACCATTCAACAGGTGGGTGGTGTAGGAATCTCCATACATATATGTGTGCTTGTGTGTATGTGCAAGAGGACATATGTCAAGGTTTTAGGGAAAAATAATAATAATAATAATGAAAACTCTACTTGGGTTGGAAGTCCCTTTAGTCGAGTACCACGGCTAAGATTTTTCAAGTACTCAAATTCAAGAATAAAGCTTTATTGAAAGGATTTAACTATAATAAATAAATCAAGAAAAATAGCTGGATAATACAGATATTTGATTGAAATTATGAGAAAATTAGTAAAATCTGAAAAAGAATCTAAATTCATTTATTATATCCATAATTCTTATTAGTTCATGACTCATCCATCCATTTTGTGGACCCTATTATGGATCAAAGAAACAATGGATCAATAGGTATCAAAACATGATAACGGGTTGGAAGAGCCAATGGGAGATTTGGATGGCAAAGGCTCATTGCACGAATGATGCAGTGGTTTACCAACTTGCATTGAAAGGTAAAGAACACATACGAAAGAAGAGTGGCAAATAATTCAAAATCATCTCACAAGTTTGCATTGGTGTCCACTTAAGATTTGGATATGCCTACCATTCCCTAAGGCCTTGTTTAACACTGCGGATTTGAAATACCCTGAATTAAAAAAAAAATAAAAAAATCTTTTGGATTTGAAATACTTGGGCTTTGGAATCCTTCGGTTGTGTTTGGCACCCTAGATTCAAAATCCCTTGTAATCCAAAAGTAGTTATGCATAGTATATTTACAGGGGGTTGAATTTAATTACTAAATCAACTTTAATATCCCTAATTAGTGTACGTATTCTTAGATGACACAAATCATCCTATTAAAGTTATTTTAGTGATGCAATTGATAATCTTATTGTTTTGGGATAACATTAGTGGGTCATGCACCCAATAGATTATTAGCCTAGTGACACACACGTTACACATGACCCTAGAGCCTAGAGCCTAGACCCTAAACCCCAACCCTATATCAGTCACCTATCGCAACTAACATTCATCATTCAGCCAACTCATAATAAAATGTATTAAAATTGAAGGAACGGTTTCAAAAAATTACATGAGTAGAATGAAAGTAATTAATCTAGTATTATCTATTAGAAACTAGTAACATAGAACCAATATTAGGGCACCATACCATAAGCTACAAAAATATCATGTCCCCCTAAGCAAGGTATCCGCCATTGATAACATATAATATTCACATACATACATATATAAATATACATTATAAGTTTTTTATTTCCATTCATCATCCAACTACCTATTAACAACATTTATAGAAATAAAAGATATCCAATCAACTTTGTATAACAACTTGCAACTCAACCTACTGCGAACCGTCATGCATCGTAATGTCCTACGATAGAGTAAGTTCTGAGGAGTTACAAGTTGGACCTCTACGAAAGAATATAAATGAAGCGATAAAGATATAAAGTAAGCAAGATCAATTCAAGGTTTAAAGAACTTACTGTTCATTAAGCTTACTACATTCACCAAATATGAAGGAATTGGACATGAAAGCTTTCTACGTTCACCAAAGTAAGCAAAAACTATCACCAATCAGCTCATCCTTGTGAAAGTAAGCAAAAACTATCACCAATCAGCTAATCCCTAGAGCATGCATATGTATAATTAATATTGGTAAAGCATATTCAACAAATCCGGATTGGAAAGTGAATTCAATTGAAAGAAAGCAATGCTTAGAGTGACAATTGAAAAAATAAAAGCACAGACATACTCCTTAGAGATAAAGAAGTCATGACATCCCTGTGAAAGTAAGCAAAAACTATCACCAATCAGCTAATCCCTGGAGCATGCATATGTATAATTAATATTGGTAAAGCATATTCAACAAATCCGGATTGGAAAGTGAATTCAATTGAAAGAAAGCAATGCTTAGAGTGACAGTTGAAAAAATAAAAGCACAGACATACTCCTCAGAGATAAAGAAGTCATGACATAAAAGTCAACCATACATAACCCAACACATCCCTATTTGATGAATGACCGCAATCTCTTACACATGTACACATGTATCTGCAATGGTCATGTTTTGACAACCATACAAAACCCAACACATCTCTATTTGATGAATGACCGCAATCTCTTACACACGTACACATGTATTTGCAATGGTCTTGTTTTGACAATCAAATGTACACAAACAAGAGATTTGAATTTTGGCACTCTTTAAGCTCCCAACTTTAGCCAGGTGCACTAGACAATGTCTATTTCTAAATGCCACCAAACTTCATAAGCTGCTCAAGTTTTAAATAACTTCCCCAAAAAAAATATATAATAATAATAATAATAATAATAATAATCCACAGATTTTTAATTCTCTTCCGTTTGTTTTTCGTGGGGATTTTACCAAATTCATGGATATCACAAATCAATGCCTGTGTATATCAACGAATTCGATGCAAAAAAAAAAAAAAGAAAAAAAAAGAAAAGAAAAAAAAGAAGAAAAAGCCCAATTCATAGAATTTTCCCAATCTATCATTTTAACATTGGATCCCTAAGAATTTGCCCAACTCATAGAATTTGGTGCATGTGGCATTGAACAACGGTTGTAAAATAGCTATTGATATGAAGGGTTTGAATTATTGAAAATGGACACTATCATATGAAGTCTTCTTCATAATGAAAGACCTTAGCATGTCCAAAGGCAATTAAAAGCAAACCAAAAAAAAAAACTAGTAGCACTGTTTACAAGAGCTAAAGCAATATGTTGCTAATATGACTTAATTGCATTGGTGATATGTGTTCCGTAACGGTAACGGTGGCCATAACAGCCACCATTGTTACCTTTATGATATGGGGCATAACGGCTGTTACGGCCCCGTAACGGCCATTACGGTCTCTCTTTTTTAATTTTTTATTTATTGAAAAAAACCCCCGAAAAACCTGTATCTACCTTGTAATGTTGATTAAAAAGTATGAAAAACCTTTATATGTCCCGTAATAGACCATTACAAGGCTATTATGGCTTTTATAGGGGATGTAACGTGCCGTTAACGGCAATTACGGGTCATTTTTTTCCATAATGGCTGTTATGGCGGTTACGACCCCGTGACGTGTAATGGCCGCCACCGTTACTTTTAGGTACCGGCATTTACAGCCCTGAAACAGCCTTTACGGCACATCATATTTTATTCTTAGAGACAGAAGAAAAACTTGTAATGTGGAATTCTAAATCATGCTGAAATTGGCCTTTCTAAGTACTAAATCCATCACAACAGTCATCCAGCATAAGAGTACACAACCTATTTGCTGCAAAGTTCAAACACTGAACCAAAAAAACAAATAGAAAAGAAAATATTTGGTAAGTTAAACGACCATTGACGTAATAACATTAAACAGTGACCGGGACCATAAATTAAGACTACTCAATGTGGCATAATACATTTAAAACCTGAGGAACTATGTATCTAAATTACTCAAAACAGCAAATTACATGAAAAAATGGGATATAAGATTCTTGACCAGGCTACAGAAAATAGGGCACTGCGACATTGGTAGTCCAAGAACCCAGATCAATCACACAGCAAAATGACACTGCTACACAGATAACCCAGGAATGCAGACTAATCAAAAAGTAAAATAACAGTAAAACAAAGAGTTAAAATACAGACATCAACATCTATCAAAAGCAAAAGAGGCTAAACAACAAAAGTATGATAATATACCCAACAGAACAAGTGAATCAAATTCACTCAAACATCACAATACAGTAAAACAGACTGATGAATCAAAACTACTTGAACCCTATGATTCCAATCACTCCCAGCAATAAAATTGCAAATGCAAACCCCTCAAAATGAAGAAACTAGGAATTTAAATCATCATACAAGAACAAAAATCCATTCAGAACAGAACACATCAACCCATAACAGACAATTCATAAAGATCAGACCTTACCACCATAAAGCACCAAATCTCCTTAACAGACCCAAAAACTGGAAAGAAACAAAAAATAAAAACAAAATGCAGATCAAAGGAACAGACATGCTGTTGATGCAATGCAGTTCCCAAACACCGAATCCATCTCCCAAAATACTATCAACCACAGCAATTAAAACTATAAAAGAACAAAAGCAATGCAGTTCATAGCATCCCTTACCGCGGTTACAGTCAACACCAGCTGTTGATGCACCTGACAATACGAAGGATCCAACCTCACCACCTCCTAGCACGACCCCACCGCCTCCACCAGCGGCCTGAGGCAAATCAGCACGGCAGCCTGTTGATCCTGCAAGCTCCATTTAGCGGGTGAGATTGTGATCACCCGATTGTACACAGACAATGCCTCCGCTAAATGTCCCCTTTTACACTGCTTGATGGGGCTCGCTTCACCTCCTCCATATTACAACTAGCCACGGCACGTTTCACCATCAACGATTCCCCAGCAAACTGCATATTCCTCGTCCCGCTGGCGGGTCCTGCCTCATCTCCTCCCATCTTTATGGTGCCTCGCATTATACAGTCGTTACTAGCCTGGTGTGCCATGCCCGTCTTCCCAATCTTCCCCCATGGGCAGATATTCGCAATTGGAAGGCACCTTACAGAGAATTTACAGAACTGACGCACGAGTGTATCAAAGGAGCCCACCGGAATTCAATCTCAAATGCCCGGGCCTCAAATCGTGAGCAGTCCTTCGGCAGTCAGGCTGCCTTCGCTGAGATGAAGCCGGATGAGGTGGAGCCGCTGGTAGTGGTCGAAATCAAATTGATGATGGGAGAAGAGACTGTTGAGAGAAAGAAACAGAGGGTTTCTGGAGAGTTGAGAGAGAGAAGGAAGCGGATTCGGTGTCCAGAGAAGGAATTTAAAAAAGGATAAAAGAAAAGGCAAGTAAACCGTCGGAAGCACGTGAGTAATGTCGGTGCTCGAGAACTGGCACGCTCTTGTATCATTTAGCACCGTAACAGGGCTCGAGGACCGCTTAGCTTTTCGATCATTTTAACGGTTCGTACCGTTGGAGTGCTCAATGTCACCGACTCACTGGTGTGAAACGCGAAATATCGTAGGCGGGTTTCCTACAAAAGCCTTTGGAAGCTGGGATGCTTGTTAGGGCCCACTACGATGTTTCTGAAATATCCAATCCGTCCATCCGTTTTTTCATATCATTTTAGGACATAGTACCGAAAATAAAATTCAGAGAAAACAGCGGAGATACAGTGACCACTGTTTAAATATTACTATAGTTACAAAAATCTCGTGTCAAGTTAATAATTACTTGATAATGATTGGTACCATTTCTGTTAACCGTAGTCACATTTTTGTTTTGTACCAAAAAAGTGGTGGACTAGGGATGAAAACACCAGCAGTGTTTGGTTGAATGATGTATTAGACATGCCAAGTCACAAAGAAACTTATAGTGTCCGCCACCTTACATCTAATACAGTTACAAATGCTCTTTGATTTGCATACAATCCCGTAAGTAGGAAAAAGGATCGATGACAGTTGCAAACAGCCAACCGGTGGTCAGTGGGTTATGTGTTCTCGGCCCCACTTCCGCTTCATCTTTCATTCACGCCGTTCATCCATATTTCACATCTTTTTCCACTCCTCAACTGACAGTTACGGCCTTAGAAAGGTATCAACGGTTTAAACAAACGTAATTATCCACGCCTAATTGATACTTGCTTATATTGATTTTCTTAACATGCCTCAAATCTCTGGATTAAGCACTACGGCAGATACACACCTATCCTCTTATCAGCTGATGCAAAACAGATTTTTGCATTGAAATCTATTTGAAGAAGGGTTCAGGCATAAAGTGCATGTATGTATTATGAGCATATAGCAGCAAATCATTGGCCAAAACATGTCATAACTCACGACAACACCTACGGGAATCATTGTCCATGAAATATCCAAAAACGTCCCCCCAAAACAAAAAGAAGAAAAAAAAGTAACTTAAAACTAGCTAGTAGCACCAGGAGAATAAATGAATGACAAGGATGAAAATCAAACAACTAAATACTATCGGTATCAAGGCCTCAAGTGAATGAGGTGTTTCTTCAACGCCATCTTCCCCTGTCTCGGTGCTAGCACCGTAATGACAGAAATGTGATGGTGATCTTGAGCTCTTGCTACGATCGTTGTTGTAACTGGCAATGCAACACAGTCGATGCGTCGATCCAAACTTCTCATTATCCACGTCCAAATAGCCCACAACTACATTGTGATGAGCCAATGCCTCACAGAAAGCAATCCATTGAGTAAATGCCTCAGCTGCCGATTTGTAGGCATGAAAGCGGGCTGAAGAATATCCCTCCACCTGTTGAGACATTCCTCCCACGTATAGTAGATCACGAGCCGACGACCATTAAAAACAACGTACATCTTTTTACCCATCTGAACATTACGAAATATCATTAAGAACGTGAAACCTTTTGTATTAATACTGGAACATATTAGGAAAAAATTAGTAATGGTATATAATAACATCAAAGATTTGAAGATACAGCGACTGTTAGAGCATACATGAAGCAATGCCGGAAAGTGTAAGCCTGTGTACTTATCCTATACATATTGTCAATATCGACAGTGTAATCATATAATTAAAAGGATTTACCAGCAGATTATATCAGTTAATGCAGGTTAGTAAGCATCAATGAATAGATCATTAAATATGCATCACAATCCAAAAAACAAATCAGAAAAACATCATCCAAAATAACCCACATTCATCCAGCTAGTGAACACCACTAGCACATGAAACCCAAAAAAAGTTATGTCCAAAAAAAAACATTAGCTAACAAGACAATGAACGCAGAAACTCAAACATTCAGGTGGAAGTGATCATGGTCAGTCGGACAACTGATCAGGAGCAAGCAGCATCAGTACAAACTTCAGCCTCCTATGCTTAGGGAGAGAAAGGAATGAGGCAGATTGTTGTTCGTCTTTCGATAGTATCCTTGTTGTGCGTATGATCTCATGATCTGTTAGGCCCTCAATCTGCTCTAGAGCCGGTACAACCTGTGACATCGTATAATGTCCTTTCTTTGTTGTATGGTAAGAGCCGGTGACTTGACAGCTTCAGCAACGTCACTCATTCCTTTGCCTGTGATATCACAAGGGCAATTCGTCCCAGCTCTCTTCCTTGAATCATTCGTACTTCCTGTGTTGATCTAGTTGTTCCCATTCATAGACGGACTTCGGTTTGCAATATAAGTACCATCATTACTTTGATACGACCAGTGTATGTTAGGCCCACTATTCCTAACATCGTCACTTGATAACATGAGTGTATCATCATTCAGATTGACCGACGGTGTCTGTGAAGTATCAAGTACCCTGGACCGTCTCGATGGCTGAGTATATTACTCATGTTTCCTGTAGAAGCATTGTAACGTCTTGGAAAAATTCGTACGAAAACCCGAGTACCACCTCAAACAGAAATCACTTAGAACTAAATCCTTTAGAAATTAAACGAGAATTAACTAGCGCTAAACTAGATTACCTGTGAAATTAGCACCAATCACTTTAAATACGATCTGCAAGACCCAAAACTTATAGAATTAGTAACGCTACATTACCCTAAAATCTAGGATCCAATTCTAAACCTAATTGCTCTCGAGAGCACAATGAAACTCCGTATCAGACCTGGACCGTACATCGAAAATTCGATAGTAATGAACTTAGACAATTATGACCGCTTAGTTGGACTTGACAATTACCTCGAAAATCAAGTCCAGATGATGTCTTGAGACGACTTTCTTGAGTCCGGAGTGAAGTGTGTGAGAACGTGAAGATTTTTATGAAATTAAATATGAATTTAAGTAATCTGAGTCGTGTCGCTTGCGTGTCGATTATAAGCATTCTGACCATTGGATTCTGACTCAAATTTATCCTCGGATCAGGAGAAATGTCCCACACATGTTCATATACTTGTGGCTTTGATCAAGTTTCGGTGACCGTTGAACTGAAACTGGTCCACCACGGTCGATCTGAAAACCCGATCAGACTGAAAACTTAACTTGATCAAGATCCAGTATTTGTGAGTTTAAGTCCGACTGCATTCAGTAAATGGACCTCCAGAAATGCTCCGTTGGATCGGAACAAGCCCAATTTGGTTATAACCTAAGTATACCATGGCCCTAGGACTAATTTCGTCAATTTTAGGCCTATATAAGGACCTTAAACCCTCTCTCATAAATTCCATACGAATTCTCAAACCCTAGCTAAGAAAGAGAGAGAAAAAGAGAGAAAGTGAGAGAGAAGTTGAAGTTTCTTTCAGGGATTCTTCCCAGTCTCTCTACGTGCCTAATCCACCTATCTGAATTGTTATCCCGGCAATTCTAAATCCATATTTAGGTAAGAAATCCTAATCCTAACCTATTCTAGGGTTGTCAATAGTCTAAGTGTTGATGTAACTAACCTACTTCATGTTCTAGGTTGTAAATCCGCCGTTGGCGAAGACTTATCATCTAAATCAAATCTGTTATGCGTTTATCAATTTAAGGTGCAAACTATATATATTTAGGTTATGGTTTTCAAGACTTTCAATGTCAGATAATGATTTATTACTGACGTAGGTGCAATTTCATATGCCAAATGCGATATCTGTTTCATTTTACGTATATATATGAACTATGTTGTGTATAGACTATTTCATGATTTTTATTGAAATGTTTGTATGCATTTGGAATCTGATATTGTGAATGTCATGATTAATTGTCGTAGGAACATGATTATTATGTATGCGACAACTCCTTGGTAAAAGAATTTTCCCTAATATCTAATATAGCCGACATACGTGATGTATATTGGAAAGTGTAGTCTAAGTATTTGTAAAAATGTTTGAATAAGTTAGTAGTTAGTAAAGTGTGATTTATAAGGGAGTTGAGATATAAATCCTAACTACCTTGCTTGTGTGTATGATTTCCTCCATGAATCGTATAGCCTACTTATTCATGTTAAATATGTGTATGATTTCCTCCATGCACTGTATTCATGTTTAAGTTATATTCCATAACATGTTCATATGATTGTAGGATTGTTTTAAATATTCATCATTGTGATTGTATGTGATTGAGACTATATCACAGTCCGGGTAATCGGTAATAATCCTCAAACTGGTGGCTGAGATTATTTATCTCACGCAGGATGTGTTCGACGAATCCGAGCCGTACTTGAGATGTTCGGTAGTGGTTAGGCCACACGAAGTGCTTATGCATTTCATGTCGATCAAATCAACGTGCGATCGTCCTAATCGAGCTTATCAATTAATCCGATTGACTGATGTATGTTCACCATGTTTGGACGCTACTGCTTGAATCTAGGGTACCAAACTTACCAGTGAGATCCCGTTAACCTTGGTACCTCGATCCACTAAGACTCATGAGCTAGACATGGTGGTATGGGACACTGTGGTCGAGCTGTCGGCCTACGCTGGGGCGACGAGCCTCCCCATAGTGACCAGTGAGCAACCCAGACTCGTGAGCCGAATACGGTGGTATGGGACACTGTATTCGTGCTGTCAGCCTATATTGATTGGTGACGAGCCCTTTATAGTGACATCGAGCATACATTGACACTGCATTGAGGCGACGAGCCTTATTGTAGTAACTAGGGTATAACTAGGCATGTATTGATTGGTGATGAGCCCTTTGCAGTGACCTAGAACCATTACATCGTATGAGATTGTCTAGGACTAACGACCCTAAAATGGATCATTGTTTGGATATTGATATAAGGAAGGTACCTTAGCTTCCCAATCTTGCTATATGAAAAGGACTAATAAGAACTTGGTAATTATGCTCATAACATCGCACTGCATGTGCCGTTGGCGTTTGTGTAAAGCACAGTGGTAGTGATTCATGCCACGATCGTTCGATGTTGTCGTAAGAGGGAGTGCAGGTGAGGGCATGCATCATTAATACATATCATCCTTGCATTAACAAAAGTATCTAGGACATATTTGATTATACTGCTTTATCATTATGGCTTAATTGAATTGATAACATGTTAACCTTTGCTGTATAGCTCTGCTGAGTTGATCACTCACTCTCACGTTCTGGGACGGTGTTAAACATCAATCGGACTCGGTCTTAGTTACAGATGATGATGCGACCCACGAGGCAGGGCAGGAGTATGAGGATGATGAGGAGGCGTTCTCCTACATGTAGTATTCAGGCGGGTTCATGTGAGCCATGTCCTGATTGACGGAGATTTAGGATTGTGTTGGTAGTAGACTATCACATTTTGATATTTGTATATTGAAATAATACTTGTAATTATGACCTGACAAAGCATACATATCTTGGGGACTCATACTAGTTTATATATTTCTTTTAGTCTTCCGCTTGCGTATTACAACTGTCCCTTGATTATGATTTGCTGTTTTGGCTTAATCTATTTCATGTTTTATGCACTAATACAACCAACATTCATCCATCATTGAAAATGTTGCATAAGTGATGTTTTGAAACTCGGGAGCTAAGTTATGCTCGACCCCCAATTTTCAGGGCATTACAAGCACGCAATCTAGTCGCTTGGTCATTACCAAATATGTATGTTAGGTCATCATACCTTCGCACCATTTTCTCCCGAACATGTTGTGCGTAAGGATGTGACTAGTGACATCAATAAAGAAAAACCAATATAAGTAAACATACATGAGAAAGATCTTATGTCTAAAAATGAAAATAATTTCTAAAGTTATATAGAATTTTACACCCAATATTATAGTCTCACCAGTATGTAATCGTCCTAAACAGCGTCTAGAGCGGTCGTTGTCTTCAAGTCATCGTCCCATCCAAACCCACTTGCGTTGATGGTGTCCCGAACCTCGAAATACAACCTCCTCAAAGTTCGAAGATGATTCCCCACATGTTTCACTTGCACTGTTATGAAAGTGCCCTTGTTAGTGCCCTAGTTTGTCAATTAGTGTGTGTGTTGAGTCAGTCGGACTACAGAGCTTCACAGGAAGATCAATTCAAGCGTTTCCCTCAACCGGATGTGTGGAAGCTTGCCATAGGTAAATCTAAGCCTCACATCCCATCTCTCAAAACACTAGGCGATTAAAACCCTTAAAACAAGATAGACATCATAGGATTTTTAAGTGAGAAAATTTCTTTCAAAAATAAAAAAATCTCTAAGTTTTCTTGCTCTGTCGATTGTATCGATACACATCTCAATATGATCGACCTGCGCTGTCGATGTCCTTGGAAGACCAATCGATAAAATCAAATGAGGACTTAATGTGTCCAGCAACCACTTACATATCCGGATGGAATTATCGATGTATCGACACACGTATCAATATCATCAATATTTGAATCTCAAGCCCATCGAAGGTGGCTCGATAATATCGACAGGTAGTTCTGGCATCCTTATTTTTACTCAGAAAAATCATATATACTTTGATATATCAGAGCTCTCCTCGATACCATCAATGTTCAAAGCTCAATGATATCGGTAGGCTCTCGATTATATCGGTCATAGGCGCGAAGTTCTCCAACAATATTTTTCAGGTGTTTTTCAACTCTGATCAGGGGTCACTCGATAGAATCGATATTCAAATATCTATAATATCGGGGCCGGATCGATTGCATTGAGAATGGACATAACTGTCCAACAAGCTCAATGATAAAATCCTTGGATTTATCGGTGCATCGACACAACCTTCGATATTATCGATATTCAAATTCTGATGATATCGAGTATCCCCCGATCATATCTAATGACCTAAAAAATTTCAAGCAAGTCTCTCTCATTTTTAAATGTCGAGGAATTGATCTTTGTATCGATAATATCGGAGTTCGAAATTCGATGGCATCGACACGAGTCTTGATTCCCTCGACCAGTGGTAAAAGGTTTTTAATAGCGTATGACATTGAGTTTATGTCATCGAGCGGACCATCGATATAATCAAAAGTATACATTCGATGATATCGAACCTGCTCGATGATATCGAACTCTATCATAAATGTGACCGTTTTATATCCGTTGGAACCTTTTGCCTATATAAAGAGAACTTGTCTTTAGTTGCTTGTAGAGAAAGAAGAGAGTGCTTTTGTGTGTTTAACCTTAAATCATATACCCCAAAGCCCTTTCTCTTAAGGGAGTTCATCCTCCAATCCACCCTCATCATTGATATTTAATAGAGTGGATTGGGGAATGAACTTCCGCATTCAAGGATCCTCCAGTTACTACCTTAATGACAAATCATTAAGCTGGGATACCTTGAATGCATAGATGATTGGAATTACTCTATCTTCCTAATAGGAAAATATTTAGAGAGTAGGATTCTATTATAACCTTGACCCAACCCGTTAACATATATTGGTACATCTTTTGAGTTGCCGATCAAGGGAGCAGAAGACTCTTTGTCAACGTGCTGAATGAGACTCATTGACTTATCTGTAAGTATCTAGAGTCCATAGGACCCTTTGATCATTCCTTTGTAGGATTGAGTTTAAGGTGTTTCTCACTCTTTGAAGTCCTTAAGGAGGCATCCGGTAGGAGTGTATGTAGTGAGTGCGTTGTGTGGACCCTTGCTTTGTAGAGAGTATAAATATCTGGTTGAAGGTGAACCAGTCAAAACCTTAAGTTTGAGGTAAACCACTGTGAAACCTCGGGTTTGAGGTGAACCGTGTAGAAACCTCCGTTAGGGTCTTATGGAAGATCCTTGGCCAGTGTGCCTAAAAGTGGGTGTGTTATGTTGACCCTTGCTCGTAAGAGCATAAATACTCAGCCTTAGTGTAGGTTGTAAAGGTTAAAGGTGAACCTGATTTAAAACCTTAGGTTAGAGTTGAACCGCTATGAAACCTCCTTAGTGAAATTCGGTACACTCAAGGGTTGAGTGTGATTATCGGGAGTGGAGTAAACAAGTAGTTGAACCACTATAAAAATGACTATGTTTGTGATTACTATTCTTTTGTGTGTGTGATTTATTTTAATACTTTTATATTTGTATATTTGAGATCACACCTCACACACATACACAGTCATGTCCATCATAAACTAGGTTATATATTGTTATTTCTTGAATAGTTTGTGATTGGATCCTCTGCCAGGCTTGGAAGCTAGTAGAGTTATTTTGAGTAATCCTGATAAATGCATAATTGATAGGATTAGTGTAATAGAATTTTTAAATAAATTGTAAAAACTTTAAAAAGTCCTATTCACCCCCCTTCTAGGACATATTGGCATATTCCTACTTCGACTCAAGCGGTCTTCATGGTTATTTCATTCAGTATCAGAGCGGGTCTCTCTTTAAGGGATTTACCGCCTAGAGAGTGATCTTGACTGAAGTTGGAATCATGTTCAAAAAGGTCCTAGAGGATGTGATAGATCAAAATAATTGTCTTGTAATTCATATTGCTCTGAAAGCCAACAATAGCTCAAAATGGTATCTTGATAGTGGATGCTCTAGACACATGACTGGTGATCAAACTCACTTTTATGAGTATTTAAATTTTGATGGAGGATCGGTCACATTTGGAGATGGTAGCTCAACTAAAATTATTGGACAAGGAACAATAGCTGTACCAGGCCTTCCAAAAATCAAACATGTCCTTTGTGTAGAAGGCCTGAAACTTAATCTCCTTAGTATCTCCCAAATTTGTGACAAGGAACATCTAGTCACCTTCTCAAAAGATGTGTGTAGGATTTTAGATCATACAGGTAAATCTCTCATAAAAGGTTTACGTACTAGTGATAACTGTTATGTCATTGAAAGTACAATATGGCTGTAAAGAGTGAATCCATCTTGTGGCATCAAAGGTTGGGATATGTTCACTACCTGAATTTAGCTAAGCTTAGCTCAAAATATCTTGTTAGAGGTCTTCCCAAGATTAAAAAAGAAGAAAAATTTGTGTGTGAGGAATGTCTAAAAGGAAAACAGATAAAAGTTAGACATAAAAAGACAACCACCATAACAACAACAAAACTTTTGGATCTGCTGCATATGGATTTGGTTGGTCCAACCAAAGTGGAAAACTATGACAGAAAAAGATACTCCCTAGTGGTGGTAGATGACTATACCAGATTTACTTGGGTCGCATTTCTTCGAGAGAAATCTGATGCTTTTGAAGAATTTGTAATCTTAGCAAAATGAATTCAAAATGAAAAAGGATATGGCATCAATCGCATCAGAAGTGATCATGGTGGGGAATTCGAAAATGAAAGATTTGAAAAATATTGCAATGAAATGGGAATTCATCATGAATTCTCAACCCCAAAAACTCCACAGCAAAATGGAGTCGTTGAAAGAAAAAATCGAGTGTTACAGGAAATGGGGTCAGTTATACTAAATGGAAAGGATATGGTAAAAATTTTTTTGGCAGAAGTTGTCAATACCGCCTGCTACATCATAAATAGAGTATATCTTAGAGCAGGTCTGAATAAAACTCCATATGAACCATGGTGTGGTAAGGTACCTAGTGTGAAATATTTTCGAGTCTTTGGTAATAAATGTTATATTTTGAGAGACAGAGATCACTTAGGAAAATTTGAGTTTAAAAGTGATGAAGGTATTTTTCTAGGGTATGCCATAAATAGTTGTACTTATAGAGTATACAACTTAAGAACCCTCACTATTCAAGAATCAGTCAATGTGAAAATTGATGATCATCCTCATAATGTGGATACCCCTATGAATGAATTAGAAGATGATGTAGTTTTATGCATACTAGATAAATCTGATAACAGATCTCCATCATCAAATGAACTCGAATCGTCACCTGAAATACCCATCATTAAGGATCATCCACGAGAATAAATTATTGGAAATCCTAATGATGGTGTAAGAACTCGATGACAGATAGAAAGTATTTATAGTCATTTCTGTTTTATCTCAAAAATTGAACCTAAAAATATTGTAGAAGCTCTTCAAGATGAACACTGGATAAATGTTATATAAAAAGAACTTCAACAATTCCAGAGAAATGAAGTATAGAAATTGGTGCCTAGACTAACTGATACAAATGTCATTGGAACGAAATGGGTCTTCAAGAATAAATCCAATGAGTCAGGCAATGTGATCAGAAACAAAGCAAAGTTAGTTGCTCAGGGATATTCACTAATAGAAGGGATTGATTTTGATGAAACATTTGCCCCTATTTCTTGTCTTGAGTCTATCAGAATTCTTATGTTCGTTGCATGCACACTAAAATTTAAATTATTTCAAATGGATGTTAAAAGTGTATTTCTTAATGGGGATCTTGCTGAGGAAGTTTATGTAGAACAACCAAAAGGCAGGATCCTAAGCACCCCTATCATGTCTATCGATTGGATAAAGCTCTGTATGGTCTCAAACAGGCACCAGGTGCATGGTATGAACGATTAACAAAATTTTTGTTAGACCATGAATTCTATAGAGAAAGTGTAGACAAGACACTATTTATCCAAAGAACAAAGAACTCGTTACTTATTGCACAAATATATGTGGATGATATAGTATTTGGGTCAACATGTGGATATGAGGCATACAAGTTCGCCAATCTCATGAAATCAGAATTTGAAATGAGTATGGTTGGTGAATTAAATTTCTTTCTAGGACTACAAGTCAAGCAACTAAATGATGAAATTTTTATAAATCAGACCAAGTATGCAAATGACTTGGTGAAGAGATTTGGGCTTGAGTCTAGACACACTTATCACACGCTTATGAGTACCACACTTAAACTTTTCAAAGATGTTAACGACAAAAGTGTGGACCAACATCTCTATCGAAGTATGATCGGAAGCCTACTATATCTTACAGCCAGTCGTCCAGATATATCCTTTAGTGTGGGGGTATGTGCTCGGTATCAGGCAGATCCTAAGGAATCCCACCTAACGGCTGTTAAAAGGATTATCAAATATGTAGCAGGAACTACCGCATTCGGCCTATGGTATCCATATGAAACATCCACCATTATTGCAAGCTATTCTAATGCAGATTGGGTTAAAATTTTGGATGATTGAAAATCAACGAGTGAAGGATGTTTTTATATTGACAATTTTCTGGTCTCCACGTAAAGCAAGAAATAAAACTCAATCTCATTATCCTCCGTGGAGTCCGAATATATAACTACCGGTAGTTGTTGTGCTCAACTCCTTTGGATGAAACATATGTTATTGGACTATGGGATAGCACAACCTATAATGAGTCTCTTTTGTGACAATACAAGTGCTATAAATATCTCAAAGAATCCAGTTCAACACTATCGAACCAAGCATATTGACATTCATCATTATTTTATCCAAGAACTTATTAAAGAAGTATTGGATTATGTAACTACTTAAAGACAGCTTGTCGATATCCTCATAAAGCCTCTTGACACAAATAGGTTCTGTGACCTTCAAAAATTAATTGGCATATGCTCTCATTGATAAATGTCTCAGGAACAATGAACCACATAGGTAAATCTTAAATCTGAGATACTCATGGCTGACCTACTTCTATGAAATAGACGAATCAGCTATATTAAGAGGAGACTGCATTCAAATTCAAATTCATTCCTTCTTTAAGTACT